>OX422223.1:415715664-416410664 GCA_949130495.1 Sambucus nigra
ACGTACACTTGAAGTCTAAAATTCTCATAGATATACGCACAAGCTAAAGCCATAGCCTGCGAACCGATTTCCTTGGGAATCTAAAACTCTAAAATTCCTTCCTTGAGACTTAGGTTCATCTTTATTCATCATGTTAAAGAGAATTTACATTCGTCATTTCTTAATGTTAATCACTGACCTAACATACTCAAGTCTCCACAATCTCAAGGTGCGATACCAAACTTTAAAATATTGAGATCTTTCTCTTCAAGTGAAACACAACACTGACATAATTTTACCCTACGGACCATCGCTACAATCCTGAGCAACATCTTATGTGATTCCAAATCATAACTATTGGATTAGTTACACTGACACCTCAATTTTTTTTCTAGGCATTACCCATGCCTAAGACCTAACGATTCTCCTCATTAGAGTAATACTAAGCCATATAGGTAGCACACACTGGTGATATAATCAAGCCTAACACCCCATTCTAAGTGCTATCTTTAAACCATGATGAACATCATTGTGGTCTAAGTCTCCCACGTGTATAACTTAACACTTATAAACCTATTTTTGGCATTATCCTCAAAGTTCATATCTTGGCACATGCTCACAAACCAAATCATGGAACTAGGTTTTGTAGAATAGTATAGATGAAATTATAAGAGGCTACTAATATTTGAGAAGGGTTAGAAGTTTATTAAAAACCTAAATTCGTGTTTAGTTTTTATAGAAAAGTGTAAGAGCTTTAATGGAACACAAACACTTAACAAAACACAACTCCTGATGATCTGCCGGTGCGAACCGATTTTCCCTTAGTGATGAACCGGTTCGGTCGATCTAAACTCCTTAGAAACCCCCATTTGTATATAAAAAGTTAAAACTTCCCCAAGTAAATCCCTACTTCAATTCTGATTAAAAAAATCTCATTTTATAAAAGTAAAAACCATCATTTTCTATTGCTAAAAACATTTAAATCCGCCCAAAAGAATATTTTTCCTATTTTTAATTTAAAAGAAGTTATTTACGGTCCAAAATCACAGGGTGTTACATGAGCCTTGACACCTAGTGTGGGATCACCAAGTATAGCGGAGGGTTCATGACTCTTTCGAACCTTAAAGGGTATATCCTCTAAATCAAGACTGCGGTCCACCAGGGTAATATGAGGAATGAATGGATAACCACTAGGGGTGCATCATTCTCACACTTGAGGTAAGGGTCAATAGACGTCAGCTGCTCATCTCTCTAATCGTGACATTAATTGACTCCATAACCTTAGAGCCTGCAAGGTTAAACACCCTATAAGCCCTACTGGACGATGAATAACCTAAAAATATCCCTTCGTCGCTCTGGGAGTTAAACTTTCCTAAGTTCTCTCTATTTCTCAAGATGTTGCAAGTAATCCCAAGGACATTAAAATACGATTGTTTGGGTTTCTTCCCTGTCCATAATTCATATAGTGTGTATGTCGTGTGTGGATGAAGACATACCCTATTCACTGTATGGTATGCGGTACTCATCGCCTCTGCCCAAAAACATCAAGGCCATTTCTCCCAAGAAGCATGGATCTATATATATCTTAAATCAACTGGTTCTTCTTTTCAATTATTCCATTTTGTTAAGGAGTACAAACGACCAAAACCTCATGTTTGATTCCCACTCCATCACAGTTACTATCCATTATGGATTTTTTAAATCCCGTGTCGTTATCACTATACATTCGATTCATAGTGGCACCGTATTGGTTTTATAAGGCACGACACTTGGTTGTCAGATACTCATTCGCATCAGACTTTTCTCTAATAAACCCCACGGTATAGTATCTTGAAAACTCATCGACCATCACAAGAATGTATCTCTTACCAACTAAACTCTCCAAATGTGTTGGACCAATAAGATCGATGTGAATCAACTAATCAACTACAGAACATGAGATGTGGTATGGTATTCAACCTTCAATAGGGACTTCAAATTTTATTTTCTTATGGACAAGGTCCATAAGCTGAGGAAGTTAGTTTCCCAAGCGATAATAAGCCACAAACTAAGTACTTTTTCACTAATCTCTCAAGATATCTATAGTTCACATGATCTAATCGTTGATGCCAAAGGTCCATATAGGAGACCGTGGCATTATTACATGCAAAGGAGGACTTAGGAACAATCCCATATCAATTATCTTCAGTCCTTACTCCTTATAGTAATATTTCATCGGATTTAATCAGATACATTACATTCGAATCGATCAAACTTTACTACAAAGTTTGCATCACATAATTGGCTTATGCTTGTTAAGTTCAATTTTAACCCTTTTACGTATAATACATTGTCTAGTTTAGCAAATACAGTATCCCAACATAACCACGTCCTAAAATACTAGACCTCCTCTCATCCCAAAGGTGACTTTACCTTTCTTGCAATCCACAAGGTCGATAAAATATGATTTATCACCAATCATGTGCCTAATTTACCCACTATCAAAATACCATTAAAAAGTATTTTGAACCTTGAGAGCAATGTGAATAACAAGGTCTTTGTCATCTTGCTTAGGTGTCCAAGTGGTGATAAAATTTTGTTTGTCTTTATCGTTGTTAGCTCAAGTCGTAACGTTAGAAGTGTTCCCCAAAGGCATTAACATCCTTTGAAATTCTTTCATTATGAAAAGTCACAACTAGGAACTCAACTTGCTATCTAAGACTCGCAAAGTATCTATAGCAGTGCATGGGGATATGTGTACGTTGAGTTTTCCCTAACTTCTAGCAAAATTCCCTAAGGTGACCTCTCCTTTTATAATAGGTGCAAGCATAGACTTATTTGGGTATACCTTAGTTTGCATAAATTTAGGAACCGATTTTGAATATGGTATGGGAATTGGATGCACTGTCGTAGCCTATTCTTTATCTCTCCTAAAAACTAAGAGCGAAATCAAGGAACATCATTCCTACCTTCTTTGATATATCCTTTATAGCAACCTTGACTCCCCCAATACGTTCGAGATATTTTTCGGGTTGGGATACAAGGTCTTCAAGTTTCTCATGAATCTCCAATGAATCTTAAAGATCTCTCGTAAGACTAGCCACTTTGTTGGTCAAGTCAATGCTTTCCCTCTCCACTAAAATGACTCTCTCTCTCTCCCTCAAAGAAACTCGCACCAGGGACTCGCCTCTCTCAACTCTCTCATCTCCTTCCCTAAAGATAAAACCCTAAGCGCCAAACCTTTATTTTAATTTTTTATTTTAAAGGACTTGGCATAAATCTCGGCGTAATTACGTTGAAGGTCACTCTCCTCCTCTATCAAAATGTCATCTCCCTCACTCTCTCAGGAATAACTAGAGTCATTGTCGAGGACATTATGCTTAACAACTTTCTCATCGACGTGAGGTGTACTCGATGTACTAACATGACAGTCCATGAACACGATAAAGATATGTCCAAGAGGTGATTCATCCTTGAAATCAACCGACTCATTATCGCTAGCAGTGAGCGTGGCATTAAAGGCAGCTTTGTATTTGCCTTGTCTCTTTAACCTCGTAGCACACTCGTGAGATTTATGACCCTTACACTTGGCCACATAACATCTCTCCTCGTCTTTCTTAGGGTACTCTCATCTTTCTTTTTCAAAAATTTTCTTAATCGATTTATATTTTTTTTATCTTTCTCAAAACTTTGGTTTTCTTTGGAAGTATTTTATTTTTAAAGATTACAAATTTTTTTGATTTTTTTTATAATAAGGGTAAGATTGTCGAGATCACAATCATACTCAAAGTCAGAAGAAACCTCCTTTTTCTTTTAAAATTGAACTTTTAAAGAAATTCCCTTTTCCTTGGGTTTAATAGTTTTGGAAAACATGTCGATCTCATAAGTGTGAAGGTCCGCTACAAGTTCTTCTAACCTAAGCATATCTAAAATTCCCAATGAATTAAGGACATTAACCCTGGGAGTAAAACAGGATGGAAGGTATCTTAAAGCCTTTTTAACTACGCATGTCTCAGGAATTCTCTCACCCAAATTAAAACTAGAGTTAACAACATTAGACAATCATGAATAAATTTCATCACCTGATTCAGACTATAATATTAATAGTCTCAAATTTTGTGGTGAGATTTTGTAGCTCAAAAACTTCATTGCATTGATATCCTCGTGAGTGAGTTAGAGGGCATCCCAACATTTATTAGACGTGGTATACGTCATGATGCGACGGAACTCGTCAGGGATGATGACTCTTGAAATAACACTTAAACCGCGTGAGTTGAATTACTAAATTTTAGTTCATCTTTCTCCAAGTGATGACGGGTTTAGAACTTATAACATTATCATTAGTCATGGTGGGCGGTGTCCACCCGCTTTCACAAACAAGCCAGAGATGCTTGCCAATCGCTTTAAAAGTCGACCTCATTCGAGCTTTCAAATAAGCATAATTAGATCATCGAAAACAAGTAGCTTATTATAAAAATTATCCATTTGAACCCAAATTTAAAGATCACACAAAACTTAGTGTAACTGGCTCTGATACCAATTTGAGAAAGCAAGTTCGTATGGATAGTTTGTATATTTGGTTACACACGCACAAGATTTAATTTTTAATCCAAATTTATCTTGATTTATTATTAGGTGTGCATGCAAGATAAAGTCTAAATTAAATTATGTCCAATGATAAAATCAAACCAAACCAATCAGAAGAAGAAACCGAAGAAAAAACCTTTTCGGGCAAAATCTAGATTTAAGCCCAATATGAGAATATGATATACTTGATGACTTATAGACTACGTAGAGCTCCACTAAGTATAATGCACAGGTCTTCGATTCTTCTACAAATACAGCACAGTCCGACACAGTCTACAAGAAGCAGTCTTCTTTTAGTATCCACTGATCACCCTCAGGATTCAATACCCTTTCTTTTTTAGTAGTAGAGCCTCTACTCCACAAATCAGTCGTAGTGTAAACTCTATAAGGGTTTGATGTAGCTTTCATGAAACTAGGGTGTGAAACTCAACAAATCATTATAGGTGATGAAGTGATTTGAAAAACAAAAACCTTATTTTTGAAAAACAAAAATTGAACACTCTTAAAACAGATCCTAGGAATTCGTTTTCGCCAAAAGTCTTGAGAAAAACTGATCAAAACAGGTTTTTTTTTATAGAAAAACATATTTTTCGAGGTGGCGCCTTCATTTGGACGAGAATAGGATCTTGTTCGAAAGAAAACAACAGCGTCATTCTAACGAGTGAATTTCGTTCAAACAACATGTTAATTTTATTCGATTGATCTTCTAAAGACCTTCCAACGAGTTTGGTTCTATTAAACCGAGCACAACTCGTTTAATGCTCGTTCCAGCTAAAAGGGCATTTCGTTTAGACGATAACTATATCTCGTTCGAACGAGATTAAAACTCAAAAAAATTATTTTCAAAAATCGTTTTGTAAAATAATATCCTCTAATAAAAATAAACATCCCAGAATAAAATTCGACTGATCTTATTTTAAAATGTTGCTTCAAGCATCGGCGCTTAAGGTTTTAGTAAAGGCCACTCGATTTTTTCTGTGATGCTAATAATTGTACATTATTTCTAAAAAGATAATACGACGATGTTACTAACACAAAAATATATAGCTTCAATTAAGGATGACACTTTGCTTTTCGAAATCGTGTTTTGATTCGATAATACACGAGAAACACCATCTAAACACAAATAAGACACAAAATTCATTTTTTAAAACGAATATAACTCATTTAAAACACGACATGAGCAACACAATCAATTGTTTTTACATTTTATTAAATATGATAATGAAAGAAAATATAAGTAGATACACAATACTGTTAAATATTATTTAACTTTCTTTAAAAACGTTTTGCCAAAATAAAAAATGCTTTCAACTTTTTGTAATTGTTTTAAAAATAACAAAACTCTTTTAAAAATAAAAACGGCTTCACCGTTTTATAAAAAAAATGTTAATTAAAAAAATCTCTACTTAAAGACAATAAAAAACATTTTTATTAAAAAAAACAACTACTTATGACATTTTTATAAAAATAACATTTTCATCCCAAACTTTTTTTAAATATAGCGGTTAATTTATTTTAAAGAATAAATCTATTTTTTTCTTTTATCCTAATTCCTAATATATATATATATATATATATGTGTGTGTGTGTGTGTGTGTGTGTGTGTGTGACAACCCGCTTATTAAAATAAGAGGTGGCCAGCCCGATACTCCAATAATTAAAAGAATCATAGATGGTTCATTCTAAGCATCACTATAGTACAATAAATTAGCGAGATAACCACCCATTATTTTAGAAAACGGTTGTCAAAAATTAAATTTGTAAGTTAAAGAAAAACATTTAAACAATCCAATTGAAAAGAAGGTGGGTGAAAATAAAGATATGTATACGATTAACAATCTTGTACAACAAACATAACCGAATAAATTGTCGGTTAACAGACCCTTACAATTAGGTTACACCGAGTATTAAAGTACAATATCACATTATATAATACAAGTACAAAACTTTGGCAACACGCCCGAATGTGTAACCGATCATAACTAGAATACAAAAAGATGGAAGCGTCTATATCAAATATCCCATAACATTCGCAAGTTGTTATAGCTCCAGGACACTGGAATAGAAAAGTCAATACGGGCGTGCTTGGGGTGGAGCACCTGGCAGAATATAAGATTCATGCAAAACACAATATATAAATGGGTCAGGGCCCAGTTTAATATGATCACTAAGTGAATAAAGTGCATGACAGTTATGGAGAATTTAATTATCATGAATAAGCTTGTTTCGTTCACCATAAATAATGATAAGGAATCTAACTTCTCAACCTAAAAGCATAACCTAATGCAAATATAATGACAATGATTACAATTCAATTATGTTAGAGAATATGAATAAAATATTACTTAATGAGATTCTATTTCCTTTTTACACAATTTCATTTCACCGTTCCTTTTTCTCATTAGGAAATGTATTTAAGCAATTTACTTCATAAAGTGTCGTATTATAAATAAAATCCCACTTTAATAAGAATAGTTATATTTCACAACATATAACGATTCTAAGGCCATCCTTTTCGGGTTTCCTCACTGGATGCGCCCCTAAATAGCTATCATCTTCCAGGGCCTATCACCAAGACAACCTGGGCATCCTACACCGCGTGACGTCGGGAAGCGTCCATATACCTTCGACAGTGAGTCATAACCACACCCGTAATTACCTCACTTCGAACAATAATCGCACAATAAATAATAACCGGTCCTATGGCCGAGGACTATATTCACCCTGCATTCACTAGCCAGGGGATTTCACCTCATGCGCGTAATTTCCCCTATGATAGCATTTAAAGAGGTGTGTATAAGAAATTTATCATTCACAAGTTATTCCCATTTTATACGATGCACAACGTTTTATCCGGAGCCATAATCATTTAATGTTATAATTGTAAACATGAACGTTCAATTATCCCTAATATAGTTTTCGAGAGAGTTAACAACATACCTATGAATCACTAGTATTAAATACCTCACCCCAAATCTCTAAAATTCCAACTATATATAATCCTACATCTCCTAATCTCAAACTAGCTTACTAAGGGAAGAAACTACCTTATTATCTATTACATAATCCCCAGAATAAGCCCAATTATTCCTCTTCTAATCTAGGGTAGTTACACAACTAATATAAGACTCTATAACACTATTTTACTTCATAAGAGAAGGTTCCTATGTCCTAAACCTAAAAGAAAAGTGCTAAAACCTAATTTAGAAAAATTCTCCAAAACAGCAGGATTTTGAATCGATTCGCCCTAGGGCCGAATCGATTCGCCTCTGGTAGAGAATCGATTCGATAGAGGGAACCAACATTCTGTCTCTCGCCGAATCGATTCGGCCTCACCCGAATCGATTTGTTTTCCCAGACATGTAGCCTCCCCCCTTAGCGAATCGATTCGCTAGGGGGCGAATTGATTCGCCCTGGCGAATTTGCCAAGTTTGGGGGGCTACGAGTTATGAACCCTAATTCTCTCAAACTCACTCTTCTTACATTTTTCCCACACCAACTATCATTAATCCAACCAAATCCATCCTACATTAATACTAACTCCTATACTCAACACAATTTCTATTTAAACAATAGGTAAGAGTTCAAATACCACAAATTCATTAAAACCCATATTTGTTCAATTGATTCCAATACACAACTATCACTACAATTTATTCACCCTAAATCATATATTAGCAAGTTAGAAACTTTCCTTAAGCTGAAATCTCGAATTCCATTCCGGTAGATGCAAGATCAAGCCCTTTTTCTTTAATTCTCCTTCTTTTTCTTCTTTTCTCCACAATTCTCTTCCTCTCTCTTTCTCTCTAGGTTTTGTAAGAATACACTTGAGAAATAAAAGGGGTTGCAAGACTTGATCATTCCGTTAGCATTAATTCCCATCTTTAAATGTTAATACACCATTAAAATGACTCGTAACTACATAATTGAGTCATAACCTGTCAAAAGTGTCCGGAACCCAAAAATACAATATGTCACTTATTTTGACTATCTCGACTATTTCGAGACTAACCGCGCCGTCTAAATTGGCATCCGTAATAATATAAATTATTTCAAGTTTCAACTTCATTTAAACCACAAATGCCGTTTAAAGAACAATGACACCATAAATCGTAACATGATACTATTTACATTCACATAACAGTAAATATTCAAAAATCTAGTAAATATTATCTTTTAACTCACTTAAAATAATATTTACCCCATTATCCACTATTTTATATAATTACCTCTCATGGAAAAATAATGTAAAATCAATTACTCGAAAGTAAGGGTTATTACATACTTCCCCCCTTATAAGGGAATTTTCCCCTCAAAATTTAGGCGTACCTTGCAAAAAGAGATGTGGATACTTTTATCGCATATCATCCTCACGCTCCCACGTTGACTCCTCGGCATTGTGCTGCCCTCATTGGACGCGAACCAAGGGCACCACTCGAGATCTTAACTTACGCTCCCCATGATCTAAGATTGAAACGGGTTGTTCCTCGTATGAAATATCGAGTTGCAATTCGATATCATCCAAAGGCACGTGCCAGTGAGCTCCTTCACACCTCTTGTACTTCTACAAGGATTAAACATGAAACACATCATGAATCTGTTGTAAGTGTTCCGGTAAGGCAAGTTGATAAGCGACTGGGCCTACCTTAGTAATAATGGGAAAATGTCCTAGGTAGCGTGGCATAAGCTTTTCTTTCTTCCCAAATCGCTTTATACCCTTCATTGGCAAAACTCGCACCAAAACTTGATCTCTAACCTCCAATTCCACATGCCTTCTATTTGCATCAGCATAAATCTTTTGACGATCTTGAGCGATTTGTATGCGATTGCGAATAAGTTTAATCTTTGAAGAATTATCCTGGATCATCTTAGGTCCAATAAATTTATTATCCCCTACTTCCAACCAACATGTAGGTGATCTACACGGTCGACCATATAATTCGTCATAGGGTGCCATCCAAATAGTGAATTGGTACGAATTATTATAAGCAAATTCGACCAAGGGAAGGTATTGTTCCCAACCTCTTTTGAAATTAAGCACACACATTCTGAGCATATCCTCCAACATTTGGTTGACTCTTTCCATTTGCCCATTTGTTTGAGGGTGATAGGAGGAACTCAACTTTAATTAGGTTCCCATAGCTTCTTGGAAACTTCGCCAAAAATGGGAAACAAAAATTTTATCTCGATCGGAGACTATATTAATGGGCACCCCGTGGAGTCTCACAATCTCCGCAATGAATAGCCGGGAATAATGAGCAGTATTACAATCTATACATACCGATAAGAAATGTGCCGACTTGGTTAAATGATAGACAATCACCCAAATAGAATCATGACAGCTTTGTGATGTTGGCAATCCCGTGATGAAATCCATCGAGATGCTTTCCCACTTCCATACTGATATTTCCAAGTGTAACAATCCCGTCGGTCACTGATGATCTACCTTCACCAGTTGAAAAGTAGTACATTGGGAAACAAATTCAGAAATGTCCCATTTCATACCCGCCCACAAATATTGACGGCGCATGTCTTGGTACACTTTATCTCCACCAGGATGTACTGCAAACTTGGACCCATGAGATTTTGTTATTACGGCCCGTCTCAAATCCCATTCTCCCGGGATAACAAGTCTCCCGTGGAAATATAATCCACCCTAAGAACTTATAGAGTAGGATTTCGCTCCCTCGGTTAACAATTGGAGTATACGGTCCTGACAACCTTTATCCCTTCCTTGATCTTCAACAACCCTTGCTACTATCGTAGGCGTAACAGTCAACACCGATAGAAATGCCCTTGTCACCGCATACTCTTGGCTAAGTTCTTTCCATTTAGCCTTCCATACCAGAGCTAACTCCCCCTTGAGTTTCCGACTCAATGCATCCGCCACTACATTAGCCTTACCCGGGTGATAGTGAATATCAAATTGGTAGTCTTTCACAAACTCTAACCATCCACGTTGTCGCATATTCAAATCCTTATCTGAAAATAAATATTGTAACGATTTGTGGTCCGTTAAAAGACTAAACTTCTCATACAGGAGGTAATGTTTCCAAATTTTCAAGGAAAAAACCACTGCAGCGAGTTCCAAATCCTGAACTGGATAATTCTTCTCATGGGGCTTTAGCTTATGAGAAGCATAAGCAATAGCCCGATGATCTTGTTGTAACACACCTCCTAACCCTTATAGAGATGCATCCGTAAAGACCAAATATTCCAACCCCGGCCTCGGTAATGCAAGAACTGGAGCAGAAGTCAACTTATCTTTCAGCTCATCAAAAGCTAGTTGACAAGAATCATCCCAAACAAACTTCACTCCCTTCCGAGTTAAATTGATCAAAGGGATAGTAATTTTAGAAAAACCTTAATAAACCTGCAGTAATAGCCAGCCAAACCCAAAAAATTACGAATCTCTGAAGGTGTCGTGGGCTGACCCCATTCCTTCACCGTAACAACTTTACTCGAATCTACCAAAATACCCCGAGCTGTCACAATGTGACCCACAAACTGAACTTCCTGTAGCCAAAAATCACACTTCTCAAATTTGGCATACAACTGATGATCCCTTAAAGTCTGCAGGACCAACCGTAAATGCTTAGCATGGTCGACTTCAGTTTGAGAATACACGAGGATGTTATTAATAAACACGATAACAAACTAGTCCAAGAAGTCTCAAAAAACTCTATTCATGAGGTCCATAAACACTGTAGGAGCATTGGTTAGCCCGAAAGGCATAACCAAAAATTCATAGGACCCATATCTAGTTGAAAACGCAGTATTAGACACGTCCTGATCTCGTATCCGCAGCTGGTGATACCCCATCCTCAAATTTATTTTATATAAGTACGATGCTCCCCTAAGTTGATCAAACAAATCATCAATCCGGGGAAGTGGGTATTTGTTCCTGATGGTAACTTTATTCAACTCCCGGTAATCAACACACAACTGGAGTGAACCATCTTTTTTCTTCACAAATAACATAGGAGCACCCTACGGTGACGTACTATGCCTAATAAACCCCCGTTCTAATAACTTCTGAATCGGATCTCTTAATCCCTCATCTCCACAGGAGCCATACGATACGGATCCCTAGCAATTGGTCGCGTTCCCGGTGCTAAATCAATCACAAATTCAGTCTCCCTACTTGGAGGTAAACCCGGTATTTCCCAAAAAACATCTTCGAAGTAACAACCAGAATTGAACTAAGGAAATGACTACATCCCGAGAAGTCTCCTCCGGAATACAATACAAATAAGTGCTAGAACCTCCCTCTGAACGAGGCATAGCCACTAAAAACATCTCGTGCCCCGGAATGGCAAAGACTATACTCTTCCCATAACAATTTACTATTGCACGATACTTCCCTAGCCAATCCATACCCAGGATTACATCATACCCGACCATATCAAGGACGAGCAAATCGGCCTCAAAACACAAATTACCAAGATTTATTTCTACTCTTTTACAAATAAAGAAAATAAGCGAACCGTCACCCATAGAGGATTCAACACTAAAAATGGTACTTTCCACTGATTTAACTAACTCCATAGACTGAGTAAAATTTCTAAAAATAAACGAGTGTGTTTCACCCATATCAAACAATACACGACCCATATGTCCATGAATGGGAAACTTACCCTCGATAGCAGGCGGAACTGGCGGGACTGGAGGAAGCATAGCATCCTGTATATGGTAAACACGCCCTTACTATAATTATAATTGTTGTGGAGGGACGTCTATACTAGGCACTGGTGGCAGTAGTTGTGCCTACTGATGCTGTGGGATTCTAAGAAACTGTCCCCCGATCAACTACGGACATGCCTTCCTATAATGACCCAAATCCCCACATTGGAAATAATGACACGCCATATTCTCCTGATTATGGCCTCTATTATTTATGATTTTCCCAAAGCCTTAGCCTGTATGGACTCGACCCCATTATTACCTCGACCTACCTGGCCTACCTGCTGCTGTTGCTGGGCACCATGTCCATGCCTGAAACCACTACCACCGTAATTAAATCCCCCAAAATGTTATCTTTGGGACAAATCCCTTGCTGGGTGTCCCTTTCCTTTTGCTTACCTCCCGATGATTGGGATGAGGGTAGTGCTCCTCCTCCTGCACCATTACCTCCCGACTTGCCCGATTCTCCCATGACTACAACTTTCTTACTTCCTTGTACATGCAACCGATGATCCTGATAATAAAGTAATGCATCGTTCATTATATCCCCGAATGTTTGTAAAGCTAGATTCCACAGTAAGTGTTGTCGTATCCTCTAGTGTAAACCTCTAATGAACTTTGATATTCTCCTCTCCTCCGGAGTTACCTCATCTGGTACAAAACTAGCCAAATGAGTGAATCCATCCTCATACTCTGCCACCGAACGTTCACCTTGAACTACATCTTGAAGTTTCCTCCTCATTTCCCTTTGGACTGCTGGAGGAAAATAATTTCGATCAAATAAAACCCAAAAGTTGATTGTAGTTGAAGAGGGGGCTTGAATGTAATCTTGAGACTAGGGGAAAATCCCTAATTAGCAATAGTGTTTGAGATTAATCAATCGAGGCAGCTCAAGCGTGGCAACTCAGCGCGACAGCTCATATTTTTAGCTTGTTGTATTAGTCATATTGTATTTTTGGACCGTAAGCTATAACAGTTGTAATGACGTAACGATAATAATAAATGAGTTTGTGTGAGGTCAAACGATACTTACGAGAGACCAGGCTTGGCAGGGCCTGGGAGAGCTTTCATTCTCTATCAGATGACCTCGCCGTGGGAACTTTAGAGGGACTTGGTTTGGAGGATTGAGAAGTGAGGCACCGTTGGGGCTTGTCCTGACAATCTTAGATATACCTGGTAAAACACCGAAGGACCTTGATCGTGGAACCTCGGGCGGAGCAGCTTGGAGTTCCATCTGGCGTTAGGCTGTGAACCAAACAGTCCTCTACTGAAATGTCACGTCTACTATAGGCGACGTCACTAGCCAGCTAAATAATATCGGACATGCACTTGAGTAAACCACCATGTTTTTTGGGGCTGTCAGGCAGTTGGTGAGCCACCTCTGCGACAATAACCCCCTCCCCTGACATGCAGTGGTCAGTCAAAAGGCATGTCTTGGCATTTAATGTTTATAACGTGGAGCTAACTAGTGCATCAGACATTTAATGTTGTGATATAAAGTATGAGGGATGTCTTTCATAGTTTTAATGACTGCATTGCCTCGGGGATGGTGTGGGGGTCTATTTAAGGACCCCAACCAGAGGGATGATCTTTTTTTGGAGAACTCTGGAGTTATTGCTAGAGATACACATTAGAGTGAGAGTTATTGCAAACCAAAGGGTTTATCCACTCACCATTGTTATTTATTGCGAAGTATTTAATACTTGATAGAGATTCTTGAGGGGGCATGGTGTGTTTCTGCCTGCCTACCAAGGTGTATCTAGGGTGCTTACTTCTCTCTCCCTCCACCTAAGTTATTTCTAAAGTTCATTACTATCTCCTGAGTTATACATGAGAGATTTGTGAGTTTAAGCTGAGTTCATCTTCATTGGGCTTGTGTTCGTATGTCCTGTCATTAATCCAAGGTCTTGTGCTAGTTAGATTATCATTACCATACTCAAATAGGGGTTACACCTCCATCTTATCTAAAGTACCCTCTTACATTTAGTGACTCTGCTGGGGAGGCATTCTCTTACGTAAGGAGTATGGCGTAAGATAATGCTACTCGAAGACTCAACTTTGATGATATCCAGAGTAATGAAGAACCGGCCATGAGAGAACTGGCAGCCCTAAGGGATGGGGCCCCTCGGGTAGAGATACCTCCAGTTCAAATGGCGACAGGTGTTCCAGGGGTGGCACAACCTTCCACGAGCGCGGGGTTAGGACCCACCCAGATTTCGCTCCTCATGAGCAAGTTTTATGAGTTTTTACAAACCCTAGTAGCTTCAACTATGGTGGGAGGTTTGGGGGCTAATGCTTTCGCAACACCAGGAGTAGCTCCAATGGCCCCACCAGGTGCAGGTATTACTGAAACGATCCTAGAAACCAAACCCTCCGTCGTGAATTCGGTAGTGGGGACCTATAGAGTATCGATGGCACCAACAGTAGCGATGGCTCCAGCTTTAACGGGTGCTCTGCCTGTAACCCCATTGGTTGTTGCCCCATCGCCCATAGAAGAAATGAGAAGGGAGATGCAAAAAGAGATGCTGAAGTTCATACAGGCTTCCTCGCAGGCTGTGGGCGAGGTGGCTTCGGTCTACGATGACTTTCGGACAGCTTACCCTCAGGGATACAATGACGAGCCTTACCCAAAAGACTATATTCCCCCTATCTTTAGAAAATACACAGGGAATGGTGGGAACCCGAAGGAGCACATTAAGCGTTTTGTCGAACACTTGAGAACACATTGCAATGATAAGAAGCTTAGATTGGGAGAGTTTCCCAAACCCCTAACCGACAAGGCACATTAAGCGTTTTGTCGAACACTTGAGAACACATTTCTAGGTGGGAGGAGATGCATGTATTGTTTGTCTGAAAGTTCTTCTTAGCAGAAGATGAGTTCACCTTGACCCAACTCGGTAGGGAGAAGCATAGACTGGGAGAAGAGGTGGTGGCCTACATTCGAAGGTTCAGGGAAAGGTCCCTTGATGTAAGGGAGGAGGCTAAGGAATCCAAGTTATTGCAGATTTGTGCTAAGGGACTACTTCATGAGTATATTTGCCACCTAATTAACAAGACGCGCGAGGGAACTTTTTTAGCATTCTTAAAATCCATAAGAAACATCTCTTTGGTGGTGCGACCTATCTCGGTAGTGGCTCCCATGGTGTTCTGGCAACCGATGCAACCCGTGGGGGGAAGGTCTCAGCCCCCTCGGGTAGGATACATTGAGAGGGAAGATGGGGGCAAGGCGCCGAAGAAGGAAAACAAAAGAAAGTTTGGAAGAGACAGAGAATACTCGCCACCGTTGCCTTTTACGATAGAAGAGGTTGTGAGGTATTATAACGCAATGGTCCAAGGTGGAACAGTTTATGAACCAAAAGGCGTTCCGACAGAAGAACCCGATGCTGCGACAAGGGCTGACCCCAAATACTGTCAGGTTCATCGAAAGATCCAGCACCCAACAGAGAGTTGCTTCACACTGCAAAGAATCATCGACAAGTACATAAAGGCGAGGACATTGAAAATCCCCCCACAGAATATTAACAACAACCCACTTCTAGCGCACGAAACCAATATGGTGATGGCCTATGACGAGGAGGCAGAAAGAGAAGCAGGAAGGATAGCGATGAAGCAGAAGGAGTTTGAAGAAGCTCTGGAACATTACACCAGGGGAATGACTAATGTAGTTTTAGCCTACGATGACACAAGCGCAAAAGACGTGGAAGACGTATATAGCGTTGAAGGCGAGGAAGCAGACTCGGTCATAGAATATAGTGCGGTTTCAAAATCTCCAAAGTTCACTTGGTTCTTTGATCAAGTGGGAATCCCGAAGGAGAGAAGAATGGAGGCAACTCAGGAAATTTTGGACATTGCAAGGAGGAACTCAGTCCCCTAGCTAAGGTGGAGGGGACCCATGGCTAGGCTGGTGAAGAAGTTCCTATCGTAAGTAACCTTCAGCGATGCAGATAGAGCTGCAAGGTTTCCTCACAACAGGCCTCTGTATGTAACCACAAGTGTCAACGGGGTTAGCTTTGTAAGGAATCTTATGGATGGGGGTGCTTCCATCAATATTATGCCGATCAACTCTTTCCACGTGGCTAATATTCGGGAAGAAAGGTTGGTTCCCATGCCTTTGGTAATTTTGGGGTATGACAACCAATCTTCCAAGTCCATCGGGTATGTGAATGTTGGGATTGGGATGGGAAATCTGAGTTCCCACATCAAGTTCCATGTAATAGAAAGTGCGAATTCCTACCATTTACTAATAGGGAGAGTGTGGATGCACAACCAAGTGTTAATCCCTTCAACCTATCATCAATGCGCCAAGGCAAATATCAAGGGAATAGAAGTGACCATAAGGGCTACGAAGAGGACTTTCGCTATCGAAGAAGCACACTTGGTGGATGCGGCATTTTATACAGAGCTGGAGGAGGATGTGCGGGTCCAGATAAGGAGAATGGAGGGGGCATGGGTTACCTCGATTAGAGAGAGAATGGGGTCCTTAAACGAGCAAAGTATGGTGGGTGCAAGTTGCGAAGGGGTGAGGGGCGAAGAAGCCCATCAGGTGATCCCTCGACCCTAAAATATCTCAAAGAAACTCAAAGACAGGATGAGGCCTAGAGCATACCCCGTGGAGCATGAGGTCGAACGGCAAAGCGTGTTGAGTCGCTTCTCAGGGGAAAGAATCGTTGAGGCTTCGAGAGAGAAGAAGAGGAAGGCCGTGGCAACAGCTACCAGTAGGCAATGCAAGAAAATCATCACGGAAGAGGGAAAAGTGGTGTACCACTTATGATGGTCACTACACCAAATCTGCCCATTTGTCAAGGTCATTGACCTTGACAAATTCACCTTGTCAAGGTCAATGACCGTGACATTTCGAGGCGAGACAACTTTTTTTGTCACGGTCGTGTCACGGTCATTGACCTTGACACAAAACTCGCGTTTTGTGTCACGGTCGTGTCAAGGTCAATGACCGTGACACGTTTGTCACGGTTTATAACCGTGACAAAGCCGTGAAAATTCTTTAAAAAATTGTCACGGTCAATGACCGTGACAATTCTGGGCAGAATTTAAAAAAAATCTGCTGGGCAGTATGGCCACCGCCACTGCCCAGCAGTATATTTGTACCTGTTATAACAACGTTGTACCTGTTCCAAACATCATATATCCAACACAAACTAAAGATAATGCAAATATATATTCATGACAGTATAATCCAAATTTTCAAAGTAAAAATAATATACATGACGATATAATCCAAATATAATTAAAATGGACAAACTTAAAAATAATGTTCGTACATGTCTTGGGTAAATGTGAGGAGGTGAGTAGGCCACACGACATACGAATTGACGCACCCACTAATATATGTCGTGCCGCATTGTTCACGCAACCACAGTAGGGAGTTCTCCTTCCCGGGTATGACATGCGTGACGAGCACCCTGGACTCCATCCCTTGAAGCACACGTCCATGGACTATTCCACCCTCGATGATATCCGGGTCCCTCAACCCCCGCCCTATCCGCTGGCCATCAAATATGTCCAATATGAACACGCTCGGCCAACCAATCGTCGATAATGGTCTGTTGGAGGGCGTCAAATAGGGAAGTGGATCGTCGAAGTACGAACGTGTCGGTGATGAAGCAGCGAGGTCCACATCCTCGTCATCCTGCGCGTCGTCCTCCCGTACCTCCTCGTCCTCCCGCACCTCCTCCTCCACCGCCTTCTCCTTCCCTTTCCCTTTACCTTTCTCTTTACGGTCTCCACCCAACGTACGCTTCATGAATGCGTACATATCTTGGACCGTCGCCTCCAAACGGGACAGCTTCGCGTCGTGTGAATCCACCGTTCGAGCCAACCCGGTGTCGCTCGTCTCCAATCCGATGATCCTAGATTTGGCCACCCGCGAGCTCACTCCCCTTGTCCTCCCCTTGCGATCAGAGCCAAGCACTTGGCTGAGTGCGTCTGTGGACAAAGATGCCTTGTCGGCATCAGACTGCGACTCATGCACTTCCTTAAGCTTTGCCTGAAACGACAAAAAGCACATGATTAGTAAAATAAGTAAACTAAAAAATTATAACGTAATTAACAATAATTAAACTGTCGGATTACTTACAATCGTGGCCGCGACGCTCGGGGACACCTCCTTGTCCTTCCCCTTCTTCGTCCGAAGAGCCACATAAGTATCGAGCCTATGTGGCTTACCCCCTGGCCCACTCCCTACCCCCTGAAATAAAATAAAGTAAAGTAAAATTAGTATCGGCCCCGCAAAGTAAAATAATATCCAATAATATATTTCTGTAGTTATAGATAAATTAAATATTACCTTCATCCTATGCTCCACCTCAGCGTAAGAGGTCCGACCGGAGTAGTGCACGTCCGTCTTTTTAGCCCGATTTTCCCTCCCCGATTGGCGAGATGCCAATTGTCGATCCTCGATCTCATTGTCAATGAACTTTTGCCATTGTGCCAATGAGATCGGCTCCTTGGGCGGGACGGATCCGCGCCATTGTAAAATGGTCTCTCGTGTTTTTCCAAAGTACCGTGTCCGCATATTTTTTTTCCGAGTCTTGTGTTGCTCCCTCAACTGCTCCAAGACGGAATCGCGTAGCTTTGGATCCAAGTTGAATTGTTCCTGTCCAACAAATACAATGTTAGTTGCGAATAAATATAAATATAAATATAAATATAAATATAAATATAAATATAAATATAAATATAAATATAAATATAAATATAAATATAAATATAAATATAAATATAAATATAAATATAAATTGAAATTGAAATTGAAATTGAAATTGAAATATTCATATAAATATTACCTGTAGTGCCGCCCAAACAGCTAACTTGAGCTCATACGGCACCTCCTTCCAACTCATAAACCCCGGGCCGATGACCGTCTTTAGCAGCTCGAGGGATCTCGCTAAAAGCTCTGACTTGTTTTCGACGGTAATCCCAAATTTTCCATATTTGGGGAGCCTAGGGGCGGAGGAGCCCTCGTCGCCTCCGCTACCACCGAACCCAGACGACGACATCATCATAAACAGCATCATCATCTTCGCCCTAACATCTGAAGGAGACATTTTTGCTGTAAAAAAAATGTTATTAGTACAGATAAAAAAAATGTTATTAGTACAGATAAAAAAATGTTTCGTCTATATTATAACGTATGTGTAAGTTCCGTCAATACCACCCCCGCCACACGCACACACACACACACACACCACCCCTACCCACCCCACCCCACCCCCACCCCCGCCACACACACACACACGCACACACACACACACACACTTGTATTTAAAAATAGTATACAAAACTAGGTGAGATTTTAGAATTACACGTCGAAATAATACATGTTGTATAATAATAATACAAGTGCATGCTTTGCAATCAAAGGTATCTATCTTTAGGGTTTTGTAAATTTAGGATTTATTGTAATATGTATTTTGAAAATAGGACAACAAACATTTTATTTATGATTTTAGTCCCTATTTTTGAATAAAACCGCTGGCGCGGACCCATATTCATAAAACGTTAACCAATCATAACATGCCACGTGTCCCTTTAATTTGAAAATAGGGACTAAAAATGGAAACAAAATGTTTGTTGTCCTATATCCATAATCAATATTATTTTAAGTCCTAAAATTACATAATCTATTATCTTTATAAGGATAAAATTATCTTAAAATGATTGGTAGGGAATGTCTATGAGGTGGATGATAATTTATTTGATATTTTATTTTATTTCTTTTGGTTAGGTTATTAAGACTTTATTTGAATTGATATCTTAGTAATTATTATTTAATATTTATTTTGAGCAATTATCTTATAGTAGGATTATTATCCTAGAAACAATTCTATCAATTCAAATAAATAGATATCAATTCAAATACATGTCTTGGATATCAATTCCCACTAGGGGTGGCAATTCGTGTGCGTCGTGTCGTGTTCGGGTCGTGTCATGTCGGGTTCGTGTTAAGTATTAGTCAACCCGACCCATTTAACTAATCGTGTCAGATGAGCAAACACTAACCCGACCTATTTATTATCGTGTCGTGTTCGGGTTGACCCGCATAACCCATTAAGTAAAATATAAAATATTTTTTTCTTCTCTCTTAACCAATCATAGCACTCATAGGCCTACAATAACTTAATTTAATTAATTTCAAATTCTTGCAACACATAAATAATTTATCATCCGATTCTCCATGAATTTTATAGAATACCTATCAAGATATATAAATTATGTAATATACTCTCATTTTCGAGTTATACGTGTTTGACACTAACCCAACCCGTTTATTATTCGTGTTGACGGGTCGTGTCATATTCGGGTTCGTGTCAAGAAATCGTCAACCCTAACCCGCTAACTTCGTGTCGAGTTCGTGTCGGGTTATCGTGTCGTGTCAAAAATTGCCACCCCTAATTCCCACCCCACCCCACCCCTCCACCACCCCCTCCCCCACCACACACCACCACACACACACACACCCCACCCCACCCCACCCCTGCCCCCCTCCACCACCACACACTCCCCCACCACACACCACACACACACACACACACACCCCACCCCACCCCCTCCCCCACCACACACCACCACACACACACACACATCCCACCCCTAACCACCCCCTGCCCCACCCCTCCACCACCCCCTCCCCCACCACACACCACCACACACACACACACACACCCCACCCCACCCCCTCCCC
Organism: Sambucus nigra; assembly: GCA_949130495.1. Classification (NCBI taxonomy): domain Eukaryota; kingdom Viridiplantae; phylum Streptophyta; class Magnoliopsida; order Dipsacales; family Adoxaceae; genus Sambucus; species Sambucus nigra. The sequence goes on from OX422223.1 coordinate 415,736,597, forward strand.
CACCACACACCACCACACACACACACACACACACACACACCCCACCCCACCCTCCACCACCCCCTCCCCCACCCTGCCCCACCCCGCCCCACCCCGCCCCAACCTGCCCCACCCCCTCCCCTACCCTGCCCCACCCCGCCCCACCCCCTGCCCCCCTCCACGCACACACATACACACATATATATATACACATACACACAAATATATATATAAATGAAAGAGAGAGAGAGAGAGAAAATGGACCTGAAAGTAGAGAGAGAGAGAGAGAGCAGCGTCGAGAGAGAGAGAGAGAGAGAGAGAGAGAGAAATGGAGGGAACGGCGCGAGAGGGAAAAAAGAAGGGGTTAAGGGTTTTTGCTGCGAAGATTGTCACGGTCGTGTCAAGGTCTTTGACCGTGACAAGAATTTAAATAATTGTCACGGTCAATGACCGTGACAAATTGAATTGTCACGGTCGTGTCACGGTCAATGACCGTGACAATTACTTGTCATGGTCGTGTCAAGGTCAATGACCGTGACATAAAACGCGTGTTTTTTTGTCACGGTCAATGACCTTGACAAGGCTGGCCGGCTGAAAGGTGACAATTTGCCCATTTTGGTGTAGTGGGTGTGAACGGGTGGCCAAAGAAACCAAGGATGAGGTTGACTCGATATATGAGTGTTTATTGGTGGATCAACGGGGGTAGTGTATGGTGATAGACAACTCCAACATACAGGAGTTTGTAGAAGATGTCGCCGAAGAACCAGACTACATGGCATATCGATCGAAGCCCCAGGCACAAGAGTTGGAGCAGCTGAACTTAACAAGAGAAGGGGAAGATCCAAGGCCTATCTTTATCTCAAAAGATCTTGGTGAGGAGAAACGAGAAGCCTTGGTTGGGATGATTCGGGAATTCATAGATGTTTTCGCATGGAAGTACACTGAAATGGAAGGGCTGGATGAGGAAGTGAGCTTCCACAAATTGAACGTGATGCCTTCAGCTATTCCGCTGAAGCAGGCAACGAGGACTTACAAACCTGAACTAGACTTGAAGATTAAGGAAGAGGTCTAACTTTTGTTGGCAGCGGGATTCATCAAACCCATACAATATCCCCTTTGGCTATCCAGTATTGTGCCAGTGGGGAAGAAAGACAAGAACCAAATAAGGATCTGCGTGGACTTCAAAGACTTGAATAGGGCTTGCCCCAAGGATGAGTTTCCCCTACCCTCCATCGACAGTTTGATAGATGCCACGGCTGGTCATGAGATGTATAGCTTCATGGATGGGTACGTAGGGTACAAACAGATCAAGATGGACCCCATCGATGCAGAGAAAATGACGTTCAGAACTTTGTTGGGAAACTTCATGTACAAAGTGATGTCGTTTGGACTCAAGAATACTGGAGCTACATACCTGAGGACAATGATGGCCATTTTTCATGACTTCTTCCACAAATTTTTAGAGTTTTACGTGGATGACTTGGTCATCAAATCGAAGAAAGAGGAGTCCCATCTGAATAATTTAAAGAAGGTATTTGTTCGATGTAGGAGGTATAAATTGAGGATGAACCCGCTAAAGTGTATCTTCGGAGTAACGAGCGGGAAGTTTCTAGGCTTCGTGGTGGATCGACAAGGGGTGCAGATGGACCAGGATAAACAGCGAGCGATCTTAGAGATGCCATGTCCAAGAACGGTGAAAGAGCTGAAGAGTTTTCTCGGTAAAGTCTCTTACCTTAGGAGATTTGTGCCTGTATTGGCCGAAATAACACACACACACTGATGCAGCTGTTGCGAAAGAACATAAAATTCAGGTGGGAGGAGGGTCACCAGGAGTCCCTTGTTGGGCTGAAGAAACTACTCGTCTCACCACAGATCATGGTTCCTCCTCAGGCAGGAATACCGTTGCAACTATACCTAACGTCCACCATGAGGTCCGTTGGAGCTCTGATGGCACAGGAAGTGGACGGGCAAAAATGGCCGGTTTACTACCTTAGCAGAATTATACAGGGGCCAGAGATTAGATATAGTAGCTTAGAAAGGCATTGTTTAGCCTTAGTCTTTGTAGCACAAAAACTTAGACATTATATGTTGTCTTTTACAATTCATATTGTAACTAGATGTGATCCTATTAAGTATTTATTGGCAAAGACTATATTAATTGGCAGGGCAGCCAGATGGTTCCTCATCCTCTCAGAATATGACTTGAAGTGTGTGGTTCCTCGTGCGATCAATATCTAGGCGTATGCCGATCTATTAGTGATCTTTCTATCAGGAACATTTGAGCCCAAAGAAGACATTCCGGGAGATGACTTACGGGTTAATTATCTGGATACATCTGATGAGGAATGGACGATGCAGTTCGATGGATCTTTGACGGAAAGGAAGGGAGGAGCAGGGGTTATTCTTTCAAAAGGGATAGATGAGATTTGCCTTTCCTACAAGCTAGATTTCCCTTGCTCCAACAACGAAGCAGAGTACGAGGCTTTGGTACTGGGGCTGCTGGAGGCGCTTCGAAGGGGAATTCGCTCACTCTGCATCAAAGGTGACTCGAACTTAGTGATTCAGCAAGTAAACGGAGAATATGCGCTGAAACACATGAGCCTGGCACCATACAGAACAATCATTCAGAGGCTTCTCGACCAATTCCAATGGACCAAGATCAGAAGACATCCCTGAACGATGAACCACCATCCAGACGCCTATGCCACTATCGCCCAAAAAATGGTCATGAGGAACGATAAGACCATCATTGCGATCCAACGAAGGACAGTTCCTTCGGTGGTACAGTCAATCCTACCAATGGAGGAGGACGCATACTGGAGAGGAGAGATTAGAAAACAACTGGAATCTGGCGAAGGAGCCATGGGACTAAGAGAGTTAGCCCAATACTTTACAAACCAGGGAAACCTTTACTACACAATTGCTGGGGGGATGGTTGTCAAGATGTATTAGCCCAGAGGAAGCAGAACGAAGGTTGAAGAAAGTGTACGAGGAGCACTACGAGACGACCGGGATACCTCTATATAGGAGGATTCAAAGATAGGGGTATTTTTGGCCTAAAATGAAGCAAGATGCGACAGAGCTACAACGGAGGTGCGATAAGTGTCAGTTATTTTTCGAAGCAGCTGAGTGCCATTTTATTGAAACTCAAATGGACTGTAGGTAGCCCTATATCGACTTCATTCATGATGGAGTTACCCCAACGGAGAAAATGGATGCGGTGCGCCTGAGGCGAAGGGCCCCGAGGTTCTATATCCAGGATGGGCGGCTCTATCAAAGGGGATACTTCAACAGGCCGTTGCGCTGTATCACGAAAGAAGAAGTATTGGAGGTCCTCAAATAAGCGCACGATCCATCCTACATAGGAGGAGCCAAGTTGTATGATTAGCTGATGACGTTGGGGTATTATTGGCCAACAATAGAGAAAGACTCGGCTGAATTCATCCGAAAATGTAAAGCTTGCCAACTTCATGGGAATATGATCCATGCCCCATCGGTAGACTTACACTCTCTGTCAACACCTTATCTGTTTCATACTTGGGCGTTCGACCTAGTGGGGGCAATACACACTTCTTCGAGAGGCAAGATACGGATACTAGTAGCAATAGAGTGTTTTACAAAATGGGACAAAGAGATACCACTCAGAAGAGCAACGATTGAGGCGGTGAGCAACTTCATCAGAGAATACATCATTTGCCATTTTAGGATCCTAAAGGTTATTCTTTTAGATAACGGGACTCCCTTCGTCAATTCCGAAGTAACAATGCTCATTGACAAGTACTCCATTGTTCATCACACTTCAACGGTGGCATACCTAAAGGGAAATGGTCAAGCCGAAGCGACTAACAAAACCTTGGATAATATTTTGGCCAAGATGATGGAGGACTTTCCAGGGGCATGGGATGACAGGATACCAACTGTTTTATGGGCCTATCGAACAACCAAGCGGAAACCCACTGGATGCACGCCATTCTCTCTTGTTTATGGGGCTGAGGAAATCCTTCTAGTAGAGTGGGAAGTTCCCTCTGCTAGATATGCCTTGCGAAGTAGTATGCACCCTCAGAATAGACATGTGCAGTTGGAAGCATTGGATGAACATAGAGATAATGTGATGCAATACTTTCAAATGTATACGAAATAACTCTCCAGGGCGTACGATAACTTGGTGAGACCAAGGAAGTTCATGGAAGGAGACCTCATTTTGAAAGCAGCAGTGAAGCACATCAAGGGGCTTCCCCTACCAAAGTTTGCAGCTAACTGGGAGGGACCTTTCGTTGTAATGGAAGCTCATGATTCAGGTTATTATTTAATTTCGAAGTTAGAGGAAGATAAGCCATTTAAGATTAATAATAAATGGCTGAAGGTTTATCATGTGTAAATAATCAAGTTTGAACCACTGTTATAACTGGCTGTTGTTATGAATATATAAGTTTTAGTTACGATTTGAACACAATGAAAGAATTGCAGAAATATAAAAATCTACAACATACAAAAACAATCACAACACATGGAAGAATTGGAAAATATATATTCTTCATTCATAAACAATGGAGCATTACAAAAAATTTGGGAGATATCGCCCAAGAATTACATAGATAGAAGCATATGGAGGATATGTATACAAGAGGAAATTAGCCGAAAAGAAACGATAAATCTGAGGAAGAGAAAAAATCTCCAGGAAGGCCCGAAGAAGCTGCTGTGAAAGACCGTTGGGCGTTAATAGAAACCTCCAGCCTCGTTTGCACTTGTGTACGTTCGATGAGGAGTCTCTCGCGTTTTATTTTGACCAGACACAAGTCTTCTTCGGTATCTATTACCTCTTGATCCACTGCTTCCAAAAGGGGTGCTAACGCGACCAACTTAGCTTTCTCAGCTCGCTGGTCCTCCTGATGCTTTCGTAACACTTCCCTCTGGCCGATCAATTGCTGGTTCTTTAAAGTCTTTAAATGTGTTATGAGCCAGTCAAAACAAAAACCCTCACGCCCCAACTCCCTCAGAAAACCCAGAAATTGGTTAAGAAGGGATCGGGTAACACTTGCAGTAGGAGTACTGGAAATTTCAGCAACAACGATGGCCACGCCTTGAAGTCTGTGACTCATCACATGAATATTGGAACATAGGCAATTCGATGTGAAAGTCTCAGGGTGACGATTAACCAGTTGTTCAATCACCAAGCGATGGTTGACAGGCATGAGAGGAGACTGCCGAAGAACCATCAGGCAGAAAGCGTGAGGAGCCAAGTCCGAAAGGAGAAGTTCGCACCTAGATTCACTCTCTACTACAGTACCAGGAATCTTGATCATCATGACCAGAGTTTTCCAAAATAGCAGGTTTCCGATGGGGTGAGCCTGTAGGCGAAAGATCTGGGGGAGAATTTTCCCGAGCAACCTGAGAAGAGATAGAAGGCATAATAAGTATATGAAAAATCTTAACAAGTGTTTTCGTTGATAAGTCACTGTTATAAGGTGGAGTTTATGAAAATCTTTGCAGGCGTTTTCGTTGTTAAGTCACCATTATAAGGTGGAGTTTATGGAAAATCTTAACAAGCGTTTTCATTGTTAAGTCACCGTTATAAGGTGGAGTTTATGAAAAATCTTAACAAGCGTTTTCGTTGTTAAGTCATCTTTATAAGGTGGAGCTTATGAAAAATTTTAACAAGCGTTTTCATTGTTAAGTCACCATTATAAGGTGGAAGCTCATGAGAAATAACGAAAAAATATATTTATACCTCAGTCACTCCAGGGGCAAGAACGGGATTCATTATGGCAACCATTGGGGACGGGATCATTACCTCAGAAGTCATAACGGGATCCCTGGTCGCAGGAGCCTCAACGCTCTGCAAGATGCCCTCACCGACATAAGGCACCAAGGCCAGCATAGGGGGTTCATTGGGAGAAGATGATGGGCTCACAGACAAAGCCCCAACACGGAGGGGTGCAGAAGCACCACTATGCTAGGTAGAGGCACCAACCTTGGCCTTGGCTACATGAGGATCACCAAGATAAGTAGGTGGTACAAGATCGGGAGAAAACTGTGACATGAGGGCAAGTGTTAGAAAAGAGGAATAAGTACAGAAAAATGAAGACGTATCTCTAAGTGTTACTTACCTCGGTTATGGCACTGAAAAGGGGAATGGCGGTCAGAGGTCTCATCAGCATCGTTGGAAGAAGAAGGTTAGCTAACAACGAGTTATTTTGATCTGGGGCACCCAAAACATCTCGAGGTTCAGCAAGATAAATAAACAAAAGGTGTGGGACCGAAAATACACTATAACAAATAAATTGTAGAGGAAATCATACCCCGGGCTCACTTTCCTCAACAAGAACAATGGGCAGAGGAACCTCAGGCGGAGTAGGTAAATCAGAGGGGACTGAGAGTGTTGTCTTGGGTTGCGTTACCTCTGGTGGTGAAGAGACACCCGCAGACTCAACAGCATCACCTCCCACAACAACTTCCTTAGCACGATGGGAACTGGAACTGCGAGAATAAGTGAGCCCCGTCATGGGGGAACGGGGAGGAGTCACATCGGTACAAGAAATACCAAAGAATCCCCCCAAAAAAGGGCTCATGGGAGGAATAGGGGGTTTGGTCTTTCCATTTCAATCCCCTGCACCACAGTTGTCAAGAAAAAATTAAGCAAATGGAGCCTGCCTTAAGCAAAAAAGGTAATGAGTAAATCAAGCATACATACCTCGGATTCAGAAGGGGAACGAGAAGATATGACCACATGCGAAGAATAAGGAGTAGAAACAACAGAGGGGGCAGGAGTTCGATGCACCTTAGGAGTTTGCTTCTTCTGAGACTTGGTACCCAAAGTCTTCTTTCTTGTCCCCACTGCACCGGTACTAATATCTCGAGGAACCATGGAACTCTTTCTCCTTCTTGCCGTTGGCTCCGTGGGATTAACCACCACCGTGGGAAAAGCAACTGAAGGAGGAAAAACGACAGCGTGCCGTTGATACTCAATATTTATTCGATCTATCTCCGCTTGGGCTTCCTTCCTTAAGCGCTCAGCCATTTCGGCAGACATGGGGGGTGGAACGGAGGCTATGGGGAAGGCTGCCACGGGAGTCTGGGGATTTTGGGACTTAGATTTTGACTTTGATGTCCCACTCTTAATCATTTTCACCTTCTTGGCAGGTGGTTGAGAAGGCCCCTCGCCGGTAGTAGCTTCAGTTGAAGGGACAGCCTTCTTCAGAGCTACAGGGTTTTGGGTTTGGGCATGGTGACTGGGATCATGGAATAAAGCGGGGGAAGCTCGGTGGGAGGTGCCTTGGGGGTCGTACTTAGAGGGAATTCCATCCCAAGTACGGAGTTGCATTTTAGTCCCAACTCTAAGGTAGAAAATGAAAAAATAGGAGGATACACTAGGTCTCCCTCAACGAACTCAGCAATTTCAGCCTGTTGTTTCGGCTAGTATTTTATTGCAAACAGAGGGGTTACATCCCCTTGTCAAGTAATACTAGGAATGGTGACTCGCCTAGCCATGGTAGAACTTATCCCCCACGCAGCGGTAGAAGAAAAAATAGAACACGCCTCGCTAAAAGAGACCTTAGAGTTTGACAATTGAAACACTGGACGTGGAGCCCCCTGGTCAAACCCAAACTGGAGGTTGCATCGATTGGGGTTATAGTGCTCACTGGTATATCCCCATTCAATGTAAGAGGGCAGATATCCTGGGAAGAACAGAAGGACCACAGCCAACGAGGGATCTTCAATATCCATGGTATGGTCTTGTACCACTCCTACTTCATGTTGAAGAAATCCACAAGTGTGAAAGAAGATTTCCTCCTGATAGGGCCTCATGACAAAGTTCTCAAAACGATCAATCACAGATATTAACTCCTTTCGACTTTGTCTCCTATGATAAATAAAGGACCGTGGAGGCAGAATTATCTCCCTCGAAGGAGGATAGTTGGTTTTGGTTGCTATGGCAGGGAAACGAAAGTAAAGGAAGCCGGTTAGAAGGAGGCCATTGGCAAAATTGGCCAAGTTATAATGGCCAAGTGATCATTCCATATTAAACAAAGTCCTATCCATCCAGGTATAGAGGGATCCTAAAGCAATTACAGCCAGTGAAAGTTTTATACCCCGGACCAAACGAAGGGACATGTTGATAAGGTCCCTTCGGGGCTGGTCGTTGGGTTTTCCCGTCAAAAGGAAATGGGAGAGAATCATAAGAATATAGGCAGGAAGTTTCAATGGTGTACCTTGACTAGGAGCATCTATTGAAGAACTTCCTTCACCAGAACCCTTGAAGAAATAATTAATCAAGGGAGAGAAAGTAGCCTTATTGGACAAACCGATGCAGATTCGGCATATACGATCCAACTCCAAATGATCGATAGTCTCTTGAGCATCTAGGGCCTCATTGGTATAGGGCTCATGACCCATTGCATCGAGGCCCAGGAGCTCGCACACGTCTTCCAAAGTTATGGTGAACACACCCCACGCAGCGATGAACGTATGAGTAGTAACGTTCCATCGAGAAACTAGGATAGGAAGAGCAGCATTGTTCTTCGAAAGAGTGAACTCACCAAATCATTTAGCTCGTTGCAACCCAAGCTTGGTGAGAATATCAACATAAGAACTTTGCATATGGGAGCTCCAGGCAGCAAAGTGGGCAGGAGATCCCCCGGGTGATTCGAAATCAATATGGGACCATGGGAAGTCCCCTCGCTCCAAGAGAAATCGCAGAGTCCCCTCTGGAGGAAAAAATCCCCACTCAGAAGAATCCTCGTCTTCATCACCTAACAGTAAAGCGTCAAATTTAGAATAAAAATGCACAGTCTTGTAAGCAACAGCAAAATTAGCTCCTTCTCTAAAAATGAGAGAGCGATGATAAAACCTCAGATGTTCCTGACGAGCAACATCTAAGGCGGAGGCAGCAGTAGTGGTGGCAAACGGAGCACCGGTGGCAGAGATAGCGGGGGTGCTGGAAGATTCCATGACAAATGACGATAAGATAGCAAAAAAGCTTCAAGCAAGAGGGGCTTGAAGAACGAGAATGGAAGATCACGACCACAGGCGGTGGTTTAGAAGATGAGAGGGGAAGAAGGTAAGTAAGAGCTTAACAACAATGGAGTTCTCGCAGGCTTTCTCTCTTTAAAGTAAATGGAAGTTTGAAGAAGATAGTAACAGAGTAAGAGAAAAAAGGGTTTAAGTGTTTAGGTATAGCCGTTTGAAATTTTGGAGTTCGTCATTTAAGTTTCCAACTGACGCACGTGTAAGGCCGCCTGCAATCATTTCGAATGAACACGTGGCACTTCGGGAAGTGCTTTGACAATTGAAAAAATAGCGCCACATCATTAATGAAGTGATACCTGGGGAACACAAACAGTTGCCTTCCTAAGCAAGATTGAGTTTTGGCGCCAAAAATATTTTTTGTCAGACATATCCAATAAACCCTTAATAAAGAAGATGTCCCAACGGTTCCGAAAAGCTACGATGCTCCCTCGTCATAAGTTAAAACGTTGTTTAGATAAGACTCAGGTACATCGGGGAATTTTATAACCTCTTAAAGACTCTCACGCTCTGGTCCTGAATAAAGGAGAAGAGGCCTGAATCTTTTCATATAGAGAAAGGTCCATCGGTTTGAGATTTTTCGTGCAGACATTTCTTGTCCCAAGCAAATCTCTCCACGAGGGGGAAAATATAGAGGGGGCTTGAAGGTAATCTTGAGACTAGGGGCAAATCCCTAATTAGCAATAGTGTTTGAGATTAAGCAACCGAGGCAGCTCAAGCGTGGCAACTCAGCGTGGCAGCTCATATTTTAGCTTGTTATATTAGTCATATTGTATTTTTTGACTGTAAGATATAACGGTTGTAATGACGTAATGATAATAATAAATGAGTTTGTGTGAGGTCAAATGGTACTTATGAGAGACCAGGCTTGGCAGGGCCTGGGAGAGATTTCATGCTCTATCGAATGACCTCACCGTGGGAACTTTAGAGGGACTTGGTTTGGAGGATTGAGAAGTGAGGCACCATTGGGGCTTGTCCTGACCATCTTAGATACACCTGGTAAAACACCGAAGGACCTTGATCGTCGAACCTCGGGCGGAGCAGCTTGGAGTTCCATCGGGCGTTAGGCTGTGAACCAAATAATCCTCTACTAAAATGTCACATCTACTGTAAGTGATGTCACTAGCCAGCTAAATAATGTCAGATATGCACTTGAGTAAACCACCGTGGTATTTGGGGCTGTCAGGCAGTTGGTGAGCCACCTCTGCGACAACAACCCCCTCCCCTGACACGCAGTGGTCAGGCAAAAGGCAAGTCTTGGCATTTAATGTTTATAACGTGGAGCTAACTAGTGCATCAGACATTTAATGTTGTGATATAAAGTATGAGGGATGTCTTTCATAGTTTTAATGACTGCGTTGCCTCGGGGATGGTGTGGGGGTCTATTTAAGGACCCCAACCACCCCTGAGGAGGGATGATCTTTTTTTGGAGAACTCTGGAGTTATTGCTAAAGATACACATCAGAGTGAGAGTTATTGCAAACCAAAGGGTTTATCCACTCACCATTGTTATTTATTGCGAAGTCTTTAATACTTGACAGAGATTCTTGAGGGGGCATGGTGTGTTTCTGCCTGCCTACCAAGGTGTATCTAGGGTGCTTACTTCTCTCTCCCTCCACCTAAGTTATTTCTAAAGTTCATTACTATCTCCTGAGTTATACACAAGAGATTTGTGAGTTTAAGCTGAGTTCATCTTCATTGGGCTTGTGTTCGTATGTCCTGTCAATAATCCAAGATATAAACGGGCATCCTTGCGGTGGAGCACCTGGCCAAATATAAGATTCATGTAAAACACAAGATATAAACGGGTCTGGGCCCCGTTTAATATTATCACTAAGTGAATAAAGTGCATGACAGTTATGGAGAATTTAATTATTATGAATAATCTTGTTTCGTTCACCATAAATAATGATAAGGAATCTAACTTGTAAACCGAAAATCATAACCAAATGCAAATATAATGACAATGATCACAATTCAATTATGCTAGAGAATATGAATAAAATATTACTTAATGAGATTCCATTTCCTTTTTACACAATTTCATTTCACCGTTCCTTTTTCTCATTAGGAAACGTATTTAAGAAATTTACTTCATAAAGTTCCATATTATCAATAAAATCCCACTTTAATAAGAATAGTTATATTTCACAACATATAACGATTCTAAGACTATCCTTCCAGGTTTCCCTGCTGGATGCGCCCCTAAAAAGCTATCATCTTCCAGGGCCAATCACCAAGACAACCTGGGCATCCTACATCGCGTGACATCGGGAAACGGCCATATACCTTCAACAATGAGTCATAACCACACCCGGAATTACCTCACTTCGAAAAATAATCACACAATAAATAATAACCGGTACTATGGCCGAGGACTATATTCACCCTACATTCACTAGCCAGGGGACTTCACCTCATGTGCGTAACTTCCCCTATGATAGAATTTAGAGAGGTGTGTATAAGCAATTTATCATTCACAAGTTATTCCCATTTTATACTATGCACAACGTTTTATCTGAAGCCATAATCATTTAATGTTATAATTGTAAACATCAACGTTCAATAATCCCTAATATAGTTTTTAAGAGAGTTAATAACATACCTATGAATCACTAGTATAAAATATCTCACACCAAATCTCTAAAATTCCAACTATATATAATGCTACATCTCCTAATCTCAAACTATCTTACTAAGGGAAGAAACTACCTTATCATCTATTGGATAATCCCCAGAATAAGCCCAATTATTCCCCTTCTAATCTAGGGTAGTTACACAACTAATATAAGACTCTAGAACACTATTTTACTTCATAAGAGAAGGTTCCTAGGTCCTAAGCCTAGAAGAAAAGGGCTAAAACCTAAGTTAGAAAAATTCCCTTGAACAACAGGATTTTGAATCGATTCGCCCTAGGGCCAAATCGATTCGCCTCTGGTAGCGAATCGATTCGCCCAAAAGCAAATCGATTCGGTAGAGAGAACCAACATCCTGTCTCTTGCCGAATCGATTATTCCTCACCTGAATCGATTTGTTTTCCCAGACCTGTAGCCTCCACCCTTAGCGAATCGATTCGCTAGGTGGCGAATCGATTCGCCCCGACGAATTTGCTAAGTTTGGGGGGGCTACAGGTTATGAACCCTAATTCTCTCAAACTCACTTCTCTTGCATTTTTCCCACACCAGCCATCATTAATCCAATCAAATCCATCCTACATTAATACTAACTCCTATACTCAACACAATATATATCTAAACAATATGTAAGGGTTCAAATACCACAAATTCTTTAAAACCATATTTGTTCAATTAATTCCAATACACAACTATCACTACAATTTATTCACCCAAAGTCATATATTAGCGAGTAAGAAACTTGCCTTAAGCTGAAATCTCGAATTCCCTTTCGGTAGATGCAAGATCAAGCCCAATTTCTTCAATTCTCCTTCTTTCTCTTCTTTTCTCCACAATACTCTTCCTCTCTCTTTCTCTCTAGGTTTTGTAAGAATACACTTGAGAAATAAAATGGGTTCCAAGACTTAATCATGCCCTTAGCATTAATTCCCATCTTTAAATGTTAATACACCATTAAAATGACTCGTAACTACATAATTGAGTCATAACATGTCAAAAGTGCTTGAAATCCAAAAATACAATATGACTCTTATTTTAACTATCTCGACTATTTCGGGACTAACTGCGCCATCTAAATTGGTATCTAGAATAATATAAATCATTTCAAGTTCCAACTTCATTTAAACCACAAATGTCGTTTAAATCACAACAACACCATAAATCGTAACATGATACTATTTACATTCACATAACAGTAAATATTCAAAAATCTAGTAAATATTATCTTTTAACTCACTTAAAATAATATTTACCCCATTATCCACTATTTTATATAATTACCTCTCATAGCAAAATAATATAAAATCAATTACTCAAAAGTAAGGGTTATTACAATATATATATATAATAAGTTACAAAGCTTATGAATTTCATAAGATTGAACTATGATGTCACCAAATGAATTAATTCATGTGTTTCCTATTTCACCCCTTAAAAATTTAAATTCCCCCTCTTTTTCATCTCACTAATTGATTCCCCTCTACCAATTTAATTCAAACATAAGTGTATTTTAGTAAACACACACCAAACCCACTTTAAACCCTCTTTGATTTATCACACAAACACCCGATGCTCCCCCTCCCTCTTCAAACTCTCTCTCATATGCGAAACATACGCCCGATGCTCCCTCCCTGGGTGCTATTCCTCTTTCATCTGGCTTCCTCCGTGTCTAACACACAAACTTCTGTAGGTTACTCTCTTAAACACTCACATGCACATCAACACACTCACTTATTTTGATTTCGTCTAAGATGTGTTATTTTTTTTTTATTTCTTTTACAGATTTTGTTCATTTTGTTTTAGATCTATTTATGTGTATGTTCTTTGTTGTTTATTTTGTCTTTTGCAGGTGACCTGATTTTAATATGGTATATTTTTATCAGGTATACATCTCGGACTCCTTTACACGCATTTATTTTTTGCGATTTTGACTATCTTTTGTTTCTGAATCTTAGATCTCTCTGGTAAACTCTATAATTTGTGTTTTTTGTTAAGACTTTTATTAGGTATACATCTCTGACTTTTGGTAACTTTGATTTTGATTTGGGGTTAGGGTTTTGACATTAAAAATTTGTGTTATTTTGATGTGGTTTCTTGAGTTATATGTTGCAGATGTTAGAAATTTTAGCCGTGATCGACTCGGAATGACATGATCCTGTGGTACCTATTCATTTATTGCATTTTCTTGATTTATATGTTGAGGATGTTATAAATGTTTTTTTGTTAAATGTTTCCTTCATTTTATAGATTTATTGGTTTATTTTTAGGGATTTTCTGTCTAATATTTTGTTCATCTTTATGTCATATTTTGCAATGTTTGTATATATTAGGGCTTGAAGTTTCAACTGTTCAAATTAAGTCAACAAATGTTAACTGAGTTTTTGAATCTGGTGTACATTGTTTGCAATCTTGTTGTTTGATTTTGATTGTGTTTCAGATTGACAAACTTTGGAATCATGGAGGTCAACTCAGATTTTCGGTCAAATCAGGTATACTCTTTCATACTTGCTTTTAATTTTATTTGGTACTAATTTTAGATGCTTTTGGGTAAATGTTGATTTAAATACTTTTGGGTTATACATTGGATTTAAATGTTGGTGAATCTCTTCCAAAATCCCCCGTATCATGTTCTCGTTGGTTTTTTCTCTTCTAACATACTATTCTAAGACCATGCTAAAAAAATATAGTTCTTATTGCACCTTATTTACCTTTGCTAGAATAAATAGTATTACATTCTCTCAGTTGAACTTTATCATAATAAGTAGGAAGTTGAGTTGATGGTAATCAATGTTTTATTTCCTTTTTTGGCTTTTAATTTTCGTCTGTTGATTTGTTTGTATATATTAGGGATTGAAAGTTTGAAGTGTTTAAATGAAGTTATTAATGTTGGCTAAGTTTCCAAGTCTGGTGTGCATTTCTTGTCAACTCAGATATCATTGGTTCGTTGGGTCAATCTAGGTCTACTTTGTTTCATTTTTAGTATATATAATCTCATATTGGCCTTTAAGTCTCCTCTGCCCAAGCCCCAGATTGTTCTTCATGATTTTTATATCTAATTTAATTTTCATATTACCGTTTTGTGGAGTTTTTATGCATGCATTTATTTACCTTTTCTTACTTCATTGTCTCTAGGTATTGTCTGAAGGATCAAACAGTCATTGCAAGTTTCTTAATTCTATCAAGAATGCATCCCCCACATGATTTTCCTTCTTTTTAACTCTTTAGATGCATATGACTAATTATTCTTCACTTTTCTTTTCTAATATATGTCAATGAAAAAATATTTAGATTCTCCTAATTACTTTGTTTATGTGTCCCATTAGTACATTTACTACATATCTCTCCCTCTCTACATGTACTCTTTGGTACATGTACTCTCTGTTGAAGTCGCAGTTGGTGTTCTACATGATTCGTATTGGTCATTTTATAACCTTTATTTTCATTTATGTTGAAACTTTATGTTACTTCGGCGTTTTCATTTCAAAGCATCTTCATATTGAAGCGTAGTATGGTTTTTTCTGTTCGTTATTCATAATCTCTACAAGTCTCCTCTCCGCAAGCCCGATATTGTAATTGAATTTTCATATTATCATTTTGTGGAATTTTTACACAATTTGAATAGTGTAAATTAAAAAACGCTACATATTCATCCATAGTATGTTCGTTACCTTTTTTTTCTATTCATTATCTCTAGCTATTGTGTCAAGGATCAAACAGTCACTATCTCTAGCTATTTTAATTTACCCAGCCTTAGTCATGCTCTTAAGGTACTCTGGATCATAGTGTTTATAGGAAAGGCTAAATCTTCATTGATATAATTTTTTTTGTTATCTTCACTCATAAACTTGACAATGCGAGTAAGTTGTTCTCTAATTTTTTGCTTTCTCTCAAGGTGGAATGATGAACTCAATAGCTAAATTGTTCATGTTATATCTATTTTTTATTTATTTTAAATTGGTTAATCTTTTTTCACTGTAGTAATCTTAACGGTATAGGGACATTGTGAATGACCATGTAAAAGAATTAAGGTATACAATAGACCTGATATTTGGGCATGTTTTAGTATAAATTTTATTAAACAGTAGATAAGTTTTTAACATTGACATCTAGTTAGTATGTATGCTTCACACGTCATACTTTGGAAAGATCTCCTGTAGGCCAACAACACTGACTTTGATACTTAGGAACCTTTGACTTTGCCATAATGGGGTGAGGGGGAAACTTTTTTACTACTCTAATTAATATTTATGTTTTTTACTGTCTATGATTTACTTTTGATTTGAGTTTTACTGTTGTGTTTTTTTAGATTACAGCATTTTACAACAGTAAATATCATAACAGACTATAGATAGTGTGGTGTAAATTGGAAATATTAGTCGAAATTATCGTCTGAATGTCATTCTAACGCATTAAGTGAATATCTAAAGCTGAATGTTTGTGCGTATTTTGTTTTCCTTTCTGTTTTATATGAATTGTAACGTTTAGGGCATGTTTAGATGTAGATTGTCGATTCGAGGCTATTATGTTGTGATATAAATACTGTTTAGTGACTTTGTTTTGGTTATGAATTATAAATATTGATTTTTCTTTGTCTGAAAAGTCCCCTGTTTAGGTTTGTTGTGTACTTCTTATTTTCACTCCAGTCTTTATATATTCTTCCGCAGCATAAAGAACATCACTTCCAATGGAAACCGTATCTACACCAGATCTGAAATATTCTGATGCGACTTCCAAGCTAGAATAATGCATGTCCGTTCCATTTGTGAAATCTCTAATACCACCACCAACTATTAATGGTACGAAAACATGCTCTGATGTGGATTTTAATACCTGTAACATTAGCAAATCACCTATAGGGAAGTCGCGACAGCCTGTAATATTCAAGAAACTAACCTCAGCAGCCCCATCTTTGTAATACTACCCAGCTAAGTCCACTGTCTTGCCAAGGTTTCTCACCTCACTCTATTTTTTATGATCTCTTACATCATATTAATCACCTTTAGTTGCAACGAGATCACCATTATCATTTGTCCTCACATCAAGACAAGAAATCACCCTCTTTGTAAGTTTCGAAGCCTTCCCTTTAACCGACTTCTTTATCAAGCTAGATTTGGGATGCAGAAACCTTCTCAATATTGAAAGACCAACATCTCCACTTAGTTCGGGATGAAACTGAACATCATGAATATTTCCTCTCCTAACAGATGCTATGAAATTGTCACCATAATTACAAGTAGATAAAACCCACTATTGGTTATCATCTGACGGGATGGCATTATACGAGTGAACAAAATACACATGATGATTTCCAATATCATCCAGAATTTTAGAGTCCTCTCTTATTTTCAGAGCATTCTAACCAATATGAAGGACATGGATTCATTTCAACAAATACCAATACTGTGTAACAAATGGTAAGCCACATTTCACAAATTTTGAATGAACTTTGGTATTATACACAATTTGTAATGTTTGAAAATGATATCTTCAAATTCTGATAACGACCGTCCTTATGGATTCAAATTTGAGTTTTGAATGAACTTCGGATTCTTTTCAACAATTCCCATCCTTCGCAGTTTTAGGCTAAATTTTGAATGAACTTTAAATGAACTATTTAGGCTAAATTTCATCATGTCGTGATGATATACCTTCTCATAGTTTTTGTTATTTTGGTCACAATATTGATGATTTTAAGATTTATTTTCCTCTATTGTTTACAACAATGAAGTGTAGTGACATTTTTTTAGATGGAAATGTAATATGGTGTGATATGGATGAATATGGATGCATTCCAACTAGTATAAATTTCTTAAGTTTGAACTAGGTGTTTGGCATCAACTCACATTTCCATTTCCTCCTTTTTTCAGGTTGTTCTCAGAGAGGATGATGAAGAAGAAAAAGAACCATCTAAAGCCCGTGAACCTAATGTTGTTAATGGTGGTGCCAAGGAGGATAATTTAATTTATAAAGCATTGACTGAGTCACTTAAGTAGGAGATGTCAAGAGAAGTACTCCGGAGGCAGCACTAGGTAGAACTGACTTGCCAATATAATGAAGAGACTGCCAGGAGGCTTTCTGGTGGTGGTCGGCTTTATGGGGCAGCTGCGTATAAAATATAGACCTTCTTTAAAACACTCCTTTGGTGGATTAATTGCATATAAGAATCGTAATGATATACCTCCTTCACCTCCAAGAGTTACCTATTTGCGAAAGCTTAGCGCCTTTCCGCATGGCCAGTGTGAAGAATGTTTATAGCCAGCAGGTAACCAATAACTTGCGATGTCCGAATAATTTTCAAATTACATCCTTATGATGCGAACGCGACACTTGAGAAGTTTTAACATTCAGTTTATTGGCAATGGTGTTGACATTAACTTTTGGAATCACAATTGGCTTGGCAGGCCCATTGCTCATTTGTTATTGGGTATCATAACTAGGTATGTTTTTTTCCAATTCTCTCTTTTCTTTTTGTGTTGACCTCTTCTTTGGGTCTGTCATTTGTACTGGCAATGATCAGAGCCTTATACATCAGCAGCAACATGAACTATGGTAATATAATGAGATTCATGCCCAGTAACCTATATAGCAGGAAATTATTTTTTTAGAAATATGACTTCTTTAAAAATTAATTTTGCCACACCGTGGCATTGCCAAAGGTAACAAAATTGTTTATTATGTTTATGATTGAGTGACTGTACTCACTACTTGGTAGGTAATGTCTATCACATTGTACAAATGCTTCCAATCAACCAGTGACTTGAAGGAGGATATCACATGAAAGTGAATTCCTAATATGTAATCTTTAGATCTATTTTTTGTTCTTATTTTAAAGTTATTTTACGTGGGTTGAATAATCAAGCATTACTCTCTTATGATATTAAGCTTATAACAGAGTAAGCTTTTCACACTTTTGTCTTATTTTGGATTGATAACATTTTATTATGCCTGTGAGCATCCGTCACATGTTTAGTGAAATTATGTTGAACATGTGATTATACATAAGTATATTTACAGTCTATACTCTGTATATATAGTTGTCCATACTTTTAATTACTTTGGTTAGTGGTGATATGGATTAGACTTAGTTACATTTATCTATTTTTTAAATACTGTTTTGCAGTTTGTTATTGTGATTCGCCACAGTTCAATAGTGTTGTAATGGTATTTTTAGTCAGAACTTATCTCAAAACATAGATTAACTTTAATGGCTTCCTAAGTGAAATTCTCTTTCTATCTCAAGCCTTCTATCTAAATCATCTCATGAAACTCTCTTTTGCACTACATTTGGCACTTAGAAGTGGTCAGGGTGAAAAAAGATTATATGTTTCTTTTTACATTTTTTTTGCATCAGATCTAAAGTTTTGAACATATATTTTATGAATTTGTTATATAAATTCTCAAATTTTTGGGGATTTAATTAATCCATGTTGCATTAAAATACTCCATATTTTGTTTGTAAAGATTATTTTTCTTCTTGGTTCAAGTTGTAAACTTTAGGTAGAGTGGATATGATAGTTTTAAATGAGTTTATGAAAGATTTTTTAAGTCCCATCTTTTTCAAGACAGTGGAATCTAATAGTTATACATACGGTTCTCTTATGGTAGAGCAAGATAAGATGAATTTATAGACCGAATTTAGTGTGTTATTGTCATCATCCTTTTGTCACATGCTTAATTTTAATTAGAGGCCCTTAAGAACCATACCGGAATACGTGGAGCTAAGTTAGATCCTCGAGCACACTAATTATACCTCATCCACTTAACAAGTGCTACATGACCACTTTCTATCTGATCATACTCAGAGGATGGCTTATCCCATTTCAACATCCTTAGACATGTTCAATTTTTTTTCTATCACTGAAAATTTACCCATCTTTCTTTTATTGATCGACATATTTTCCAATTGATCGATAATTTGTGTTGTGCAGCTGATCACGTAGTATCTATTTGGCAGCTGATCAGCTGATCGGGTAGTATCTTAGTTACGGTTATTTACATGGCTTTGTTGTGTTTCTTTTTCTGCTATTTCTATTATGCATTACCTGCTTTAGAGCCTTTCTCTAAAAATTATTTGTGACACAATACACATCTTCTTATTTAGTTCAAACTTGATTTTTTCAATTAGCTTTTTTTCCCTTTATTGCAGATCTATAGTTTATAATCACGACTTCTTTATTTAGGTTGCCATTTTTTTTGTTCGGTGATGGAGGGTTCAATATAAGTGTTATTTTAGGTTCAATATAAGTTTATAATCATGGTTTCTTTATTACAATGGTTCATGGTTCTATCTTCCTATAATTGGAAAAAATTACTTTAGTTTTGTACGTTTTTAAAATTTTATGTAGTTTTATCTTTTAGAGACCAACTTTTTGGTTCAAGAACCCATTCAAGTGATGTATATTTTGAAAGCATATTAAAGAATTGAATTGCATTACTTCAATATATCATGCATCCTATTTTATTCAGTTCCTCAAGCTAAGAAACTCATATAGGATTTTGATGTTAAAAGTATTGAAGTTGAGCGTACGAGATTTCCTACAAATGGGCTTGCTTATTAATTAGTAGTAATCTCGGCACATATTAAGTTTATTGTTGAGTGTACTAATGGGTTTGCTTTCCTATAAATGGGCTTGCTTTGAAATTGATATTTTGTTGTGCGGATATGGATCTCTTTTTAGGATGTTGGAAGTACTGTTATGCGTAGAAGTATCATAATCTTGACCTTTTTATTATTCGTTTAGGTTACACGTTGCAGTTATAACGAAGTAGAAGGTTGCACATTGTGGGTTTACCAGTTGCAGCAACAGTAAATTATGCGGATAACACTCGGGCTAAGAATTTGTATATTATATTAGTGAAGAGATCAGGGGAAGATTGAACAAGTTGAAGCATGCCAGGGTGATATGGTGGTAGCCACCATAAAAAAAGGAAAGCTTGATCTCTGTAGGAAGGTGATGCCAATTGTCGCTGTCATACATCGCAGACCTTAGCGCTGAAAGGACAGTGTTTTCCTGTATTTTATTTTAACCAATTTCTTAATAGGATTTTTACTATTTTGTTGGAGTACTTTTTATTTCTTAAACAGGGTGAAAAGTCCTATAAACAAAGGAAATGCCACCCAATTTTTTTTAACATGTGTTGTAAAAAAATATTCATTTAAATTATTTTTTACATGTATTCATACCAGGTCCAAGACAAACTATTGGTATTGTTGTGTTTTGATTATTTTTTATTTCTTAAACTTTGTGGATAGTCTTATAAACAAATGAGATTTGGCCAATCTATGTCGTAAAAAAAACTTTATGACTTAAATTTTTTACACACTCAATACATTGAATAATAGGGTTTTTTTGGTAAAAATTCAAACTTAAAGGTGAGTGCAATGTATATTATTTAATATGTTACGTTGCCTACACTTGGTGCTAGAGGAATTATTTTAGTGGTTAAAGTATCTTAGTATGCCTTAAACCAGTGGATACTCATATAAAGAAAGGGAAATTATGTATACAGAATGGATACTCATATAAAGAAGGGATACTCATATAAACCAGTGGATACTCATATATATATATATATATATATATATATATATATATATATATATATATATATATATATATATATATATATATATATATATATATATATATATACAGAAAGTTTTCTGTAATGACTCTTTATGGTGCAGACCCCGGTACATATCTTTTTTTTTTAAATAGTAAAAAAATGAATTTTTTTATGAAATTTTATAGATATGATCTCCACGGTGAGATGATCATCTTCAATTTTTTTAGTCAAAAAATTCAATGAAAAAAGCGTTGAGATGAGGTGATATGTAAAAAAATGATATAAATATGTATTTTCAACCGTTGAAATGTTGGGTCGGCACCAGCCGCTTTATTGATTGAATTTTTTGATGAAACTTCGTGGATATGATCTTCTCACTATCGATATCATATCCATGAAGTTTCATCAAAAAATTCAATCAATAAGTGGGTAAGATGATCATCAACATTTCAGTGGTCGAAAATGCATATTTATATTATTTTTTTATATATCACGTCATCTCAAAGATTTTTTTATTGAATTTTTTGAAAAAAAATATTGGCGATGATCTTCTCACCGGGGAGATCATATTCATGAAATTTTATTAGAAAATTTATTTTTTTATTATTTTAAAAAAAATGGTATGTACCAAAGTATGCAACATAAGAATTCCTTACAGGAGAGGCCCTATATATATATATATATATATATATATATATATATATATATATATATTTATCACATAAAAAATTAATACTGTCAAACACATATATCTAAAAAATTCTAGGATTTGTTCCTTTACATGTCATAGAAACAATAATTTAACATAATGGAAACAACCACTTTGCAACATGCATGGATACACTCCTTGTATTCCACTAGGCCGCAGACATCAACTCAAAGCTTAACTTCACTTGAAATAGAAACAATGGGCGAATTTGGGATGTGAGACACGACCTCACAAGACATTTTAGCATATAAAAAATTATAAATCGATCAGTTAATGATCCTTTAAACACATTAATAATAATGAGTGAGACAAACTTGTATCCACCGTGAATATGAATATGAATAGGAATATGAATATAATATGATTTGAATTCTACATGACACGAAACGGAGTTAACAATTTTTTTTAAAAAAAATACTGAATTATATAGTATTTTTTTACATGCGCTCGAATTGATATGGACTAATTTGTTATATTGATTCTTCTCCGAATCGAAAATACTAATTTACAAATCTCATTAACCGCAGAATTTAGTGTCAAACATCAAATCTTTCTATTAATTGTTTCTTTCGCTGTCAAAGTGCTTAAGATAGCGGTTCATATTTGGTCACTCGAAACGTGGGTATATTGGTTACCATCACTCAGGGTCGACCCCTAGGAGTGGCGAGAGAGGTAGTTGTCTCATGCTTCTATATTTTAATATTTATTGAGTCTTTAAGAATATACTCAAACTATTATTGGTGGCTAGATCTAGTAGCTCTCGAGTATTTTTAAGATTTAATAAATGGGGGAGCATGAAAAAATAACTAGTTATAACATTTTTTTTAGCACTAGACTTGCGTATTGGCACAATAAAACCTTTTTCATGTTTCATTTTAACTCCATGTTACTTATTCTTTCTCTTTCAATAAGAAGTTGATTCAAAATTGATTTTGAAATTTCCTTTTCTTTTGCTTTAAACTTATGAAATCCAGGACAATGTTTTTCCTTTTTCACTTGACCGTGTTTGTGAAGAATGTTGTCATTAGTACTTTTTACATAATCAAGTTTCAATTCTTTCGCATATTTGAGTTCAAGAGATAATTTCTCAAAATCAGCTTTCAAAACATATTTTTGAATCATAATATCTTATTTATCTTTCAAAAACACTTCATTTAACTTTTTCAAAGAATCAATCTCAGGCAACAAGCTATCAATGCCTTCATGAAGTTTTTCATTATCCAATTGAACACATTAAAATTTATTTACGTCCTATTTTTCAAATTGAATTTATTTTATTTTTAGCAAAAGATTGATGTTATACTTATTAAGTTTAATAAATTCTTATTAAAGTTCATTAAATGCTTCATGAATGTTCTCATTTAAATACACAAGATGATATAGGATTATATGTGCTTGTTTATATAATAGAACAAGAATAATAACTAAGATACCTATGACTAAACTCTTTTTTCATATTCTTCTTCCCAAATACATCACGAGAATCATTCTCCTAAACTTTATCACCTTTATTTTATTTTTCACTTCCACTCTTATCACTAGAGGAACTCTCATCCTAATCTATATTGGAATCACGCATGCCCTCTTTGCACACTTTCTTCTACTTATTAACATCTTTTGAATTATCTAGCTTCTTCAAAAGTATAGGACACACATTGATAGGATGACCAATCCACCATCAAAATATTTATCTTCATCATTTTATTTTACTCTCTTGGAAGGACGATTCTTATAGCTACATTTAAAATCGTATCTAGAGAACTTTAAATCGAATCGTTAAAAGTTCTTACTTTCCATCATCATACTTAACTACACAAGTTAATGAACAAAAATACATACATAAATAATACAACGTAACACAATAGCACAACTAACACTAACTCGTGCCAATAACTTGCACATATAATACAATAGAACACGTTTTTGTTTTTGGTAACATATCATGAAGTGTTCGGATCAACTTACGTGTACAACGATTAATTTTCATTCGCGGTTCGTAATTTTCGCTGACCAACTATTATTTTGACAGTACTAAAAATTGAATTGAATACAAATTCAATTCATCCTCAAAATTATTTCAATAACAAACTTATACCATTAAATTAAAAAACTTAATTAATAGAGCACGTCTTCGTGATAAGAAATTGACAGTAACACATCATTTTATATTAATTTTATATTAATTTTATTTCATTTCATTTGTCAAAATTTAAATAAAAGTGGATGCACCACATTGTTTCATTTTTGTCCTGGCGAGTTGGCCACCCCGTACACATCAGTCTTAGTTTGTAATGGTGGACTAAATACGGTGGCCGTTGGTTTTAATGGTGGACCCACTCTAGATCATGTGATGTGGGACCCACGAATAGTCTCCATCCATTCAGTGTATAATTTGATCACTTATTTAAGAATAATGTTATGTAGACCTTGTTTCATAGCTCATTTCATACCCTTATAATGTGACAAATTTTGTGAAACTCATTTTTTAAAAATCAATCCAAAATTAAAAATAAGCTCCGAGGGATAAGAGTAAGAAAAAAAAAAGTAAACTTATACTTTCAATACTTCTTTTTTTTAATAAAAATTAAAAATTTATATTTTCAATAAAAACTGCTTTTTTAAAAAGTTTTTAACTTTTTATAACTGTTTAAAAAGTGACTTTTATTGAAAATTTCATTTAAAAAAATAGCTTAAATGAAGTGGGTCCGTGCCAACAGCACTAATCAATCGCGATAATGTGGGTCTGCGTCAGCATTTAAAAAATAGTTTTTCATACTTTTATTAAAAATAGTTTTCTTAAAAAACTGTTTTTTTTAATACAAAATTTAGTTCTTATTAAAAAATCTGTTTTGAACTTTTTATAACTAATCACAATAATGTGGGTCTGCGTCAGCATTCAAACTTTTATTAAAAATAGTTTTTTTTAAAAACAGTTTTTTTTTAAAAATACAAATTTAGTTCTTATTAAAAAAATGTTTTTCAATAAAAAATGTTTACTTTTTTATTTTTTAATGTTTCGAACTTTTTATAACTGTTTTAAAAAACAAAAAAAAAACATTTCAACGTTTTCAAAAAGATTTTTATTGAAAATTTGTATTTTCAATAAAAAGTCATTTAAGAAACTCATTAAATGACGTGGGTCCGCGCCAATGGAACTAACCAATTGGGGTGATGATGGGGCTCCACGCCAGCGGCACTAACCAATCGCAATAATGATGTGGGTCCGTGCCAGCGGCAAAACATCAATTTTTTTGCCATTTTTATTTTATAAAAAAAGACAGTTTTTAGACCACCTGTTTTTTTTTTAACTGTACACTCTTTTTTGGAAAAAAAATTGATGTGTTAGTGCTGCTGACGCGGATCTATATCTATTAAATGATGTGGGTTTGCACCAGCGGCACTAACCAATTGCGATTAGAAAACATCATTTTTTTGTCATTTTTTATTTTATAAAAAAAAACAGTTTTTAGACCATCTGATTTTTTTATAAAATTGTTTTTAAAAATATCTTATAAAATAAAACAAATTTTTTACATAAAAAATATTTTATTAAAAAAATGTTACAAACACTAATATTTTTATTAAAAAAACAGGTTTTTAAAATGTGAGTGATTTTTTATTTGATAGAGTTGATTTTAAGAAAAAAAAAAGTGAAAATTTTGTTTTATTATAAGGGTATGAAAATGAGATACAATTAAGGGTCCTAGTGGTGGAGCTCCTTATTTAATGGGACAGCAAATTTCTCTCTCCTTTATCTCATCACAAACCCCAGGTGCGTGAGAGTGACATCAGTTAATAGGTCTCTTCTTTATACTCGTACAATCCAAAATTTTCACGTGGGAGAGGATGGCCATTTATTATATTATAATTAATAACGTGCTACTAGATATCGACACAATTGTTTTCTTCGTATCGTATCGTATTGGTGTGGCCTTTTCATTAAAACCTCCTAAATGTATATACTATTCATTTATAAATTATTATAAAGAATAAATCAAAACTCGAATTGCTCGTATTAATGAATTACATGAGTGAAATCGTTAACATTAGTTAAATAGAAGAAACCATAATGTAATTAATTCCTATATTCTAAATTCCAAATGTTCATAGTATTAGAATTCGAATAACAAAATGTTTCTCATCCAAATTTTAAAACATTATAAATTTTACAAAATTTATTGAATAAAATTTATAAACAAAGAGTTAGGGTAGCGCTAACGATTTTTAATGGGTGCAAATTTGAACCGTTATCTTAACGGGTCTTTCGTGTTGATCAAATATTAATCAAGACCCGATAAACCTAAATCTATTTTATTTATAATTGCGTTATGTATCGTGTTGCATTTTGACATGTCTACTCATAGATGGTATGAAATAAACTTGAGTTTTGTTTACGCCGTTATAACCTTTTTGTTTTTAATTAAATTTGTTATTCGTTGGTTAACAGTTTTCTAACGTCGTATCAAATTGAATAATTAATAATTATACATAACCCTATGATAGTTTAAATGAGATCATGTATAAAAAAATCATTAAATAATTCACCTTGAAATATGGTAAAACTGAAAATTGAGTGTACATGTGCATTTTCGACCGGTCAAACTTTTGATCACGATCTCATCCACTTTCATGATGAATTTTTAGATGATTTTTTTTTATAGATGATCTCCTCGCTATGAAGATGATATCCACTCGGGACAAAGCCACGCTAGTGCGAGTGGGAGCTTTCAAAAATATAGGCGTAGAAATATAATTTTTAAAATTTTCTAGAAAATATTTATAAATATCAAAAATTTTCAATTAACTTAAACGAAACCCTATTCAACATCACAACCCCTCTCTCATTTTTTGACATTAAAACCTTATGCATCTCCCATCCTCTCCTCCACCACCGTCCCTTCCATCAACAGCCCATCTCTGCATGCAGTGGCAGAGCCAGGATTATTAGTGAGTGGGTGCGAAAGTGTGTGACGATTCCCGGGGGTTGGGGGGCGGGAGCCCCCGAGGCGAATTTTTTTATGCTATTTTTACTTTTTTGGGCATAATTCTAGTACTAAAGAAAATTTCAACAAAAAAAATCATGCATTAATATTCATAAATCAGCTAACATAAATCAATAAAAACTCTAATAAATTTAATCTAACATAAATCAGCTAATAAATCTGTATATTAAAAGAATTAATCTTAAGCTTTGTTCCAAATTATAAAAGTCTAAAGTTCCAAACTGGGAAAGTCAAATAAATCAGCCTAACAAATCTAACATAATGGTCTAACATTATTAGTATAACATAATTAAGAAATGAAATCTAATGGCACGTAAAAAAAAAAATTATTAGCCTAACAAATCTAATGGCCGGCTGGAAAAAAAAATCAGAAATATAAAAGTTAACTTACCTTTTATGTGGATAGTGGTGAGCAAGATCTGGATAATGGGTGGTTAAGGAGGTTAAGAAGCTTTGTTCTTGGAGGGAGAGAAAGAAGAAGAGTTCTCTTGGAAAATAGGGCTGACTGGCTATTAAAGAAATGCAGGTTTCTTTCATATAAATGATTAAGGTTTCAGAAATTAACAGTTTCATCTCAACAATTAAGTTATTACACAAAGGTATAAAAAAAATTCAGAAATCTCAGAATTTCAGTGGGTGCCTCCGCACCCACTCGTCCTAGTGTAGCTCCGCCCATGTCTGCATGGTCGGTATATATAATACCCCGCATTTTTCTTAAATAATTGATGAATGTTATTTTGGAATAAATAGTTAATTTTGGAAATTTAATCAAAATAAGAATTTTATTCGAAAATGTTAAGTGGAAACTTGTTATTTAGTATGCTTGTGTGTATAATTCATTTTTGTGCATAGTTATGTCATTTGCATATAATAAAAAGAAATTATATAATTTATGTGCGACACAAATTAAAAGTAATTATTTTGGCATAAATAATTCAAAGCACGTTTTTGGACTCTTATGAACTCGTTTAAGTGGTTTAAGCCTTGAAAAAATGGTCCCAAGTTAATAGTATATAGGTTGGGTAACTTTTGGGCTTATTGAGTTATGAATACGGGTCTGTTTGAGGGTCCAAAAGTTGGGCTTTTGACCCAACTCGGGATTTTGGAAGGGAAATTATGTATTAGGAGTCTTGAGTTATTGGAACCATCTAATACCCCTATTAAATTATAATAATTACCTATAACAATATTGTTAAGTAATTATTTAATGGATGAAATTAATAATTTATTTGATTGTAAATTACTAATAAATGAGAAATATTATGAAATTGTGATTGGGAAATTTTAAGGTAATGATAGAGAAATTTCCTATGCATATTATAGAGATAAATAATATGTACTACTATACATACCATATTCGTGGACTGTCCTATTGGTTTGGGGGTTCGCGTGTTCGGTCCGCGTACCACACGTCAGCTTAGGTGGACTTGATGATGTGTAGGACATATAGGTACTACGTGGAGGCTCCACCCATTAGAGGTAGGGTTGGCGCTGACCGTTCCTATATCACTGTTAATTTAAAAAACTAGATTATCTCTAATTATTTAATCACAGATAAATAAGATAATAAGTAAATAAGACAAAGGATTTTTAAAGTAGTTCAGCCGTATGTGAATGGCCTACGTCCACTATTTTTGTATTGCTGACTGTTTGCATGGAATTCTCGATAAGTGGTTTACCCAAAAATCCAGAGTCCCCCCGCTAATGAGGAGGTTACAATGTATTTATAGCCTTGAGGCTGTACATGTGAAAGGACAATGCGCTGTTATCTAGTATACATATACATATGTACGATAATAATGAGCATTTAATGCGCAGTCGTCTTTTTTTATTCTCTTAATTTGGGTGCTCTGCACGCTAAGTAGCTCGGACCGCCCGAGTTGCTCGGTACGCCAAGTAGCTCGGGGCTTATAGTAGCTCGGTACGCTTAAGTTGCTCGAAACGCATGAGTTCCTCGGGGGCCCTGAGTTGCTCATCCAAAATGTTTGTATTTGACAGGTAGATATCCACGTGTCTTCAAATGATTGGTCCATGTCAACAGACTAAATTTTGTATCAACAGAAGCCCCCAATGTTTCACAGTTGAAGTTAAAGGAGAGTGTGAAACATTTTGCTCGAAAACTGTTAGGATTATTGATCTTCATGGATTTTAGGAAAATTTTCGTTATATAGCTCCTTTTTGAGTGCATAGTATCAGGCTTTTAAAGTATTTTGAATTTTTATTACGCCTTCGATATTTGTGCCCTTTTCTTCTTTTGGCCGTCGGAAACGCAAACGTCTTCGCTTGTAATCATTGCCTTTCTCTATTCCCAAGGTAAAGTATTTAAATGAGGACGAAATCCTGTCTTCTTTCACTTTTTAAATTTGTATCTTTAAACTCTTCATCTTTTCTCTATCTTATATCTTCGTTCTTTCCATAGACAACTGATCTCTGTTTTCTCTATAAGATTTTCTTCCTTCCTCTTTATTTTATCCACCATGATTTATCCTGTTGAATCGTAAGACAAATTTCGATCTGAGTTTTCAATCCCTTCGTGGGTTATTTTGGAAGAACTTTCTGAACCTTCGGATTATTTTTCTTTGGCTGAGGGACATTGGTTCCCCAGCCTTTTTGTAGTCGAATGTGGCTTTTATTTCTCGCCAAATCCCTTGTGTTTGGAGTTTTGTCAATACTTTGATGTTGTACCTGGAGCTTGCACCAATCTGTTGCTGAGGAGCATATTAGATCTGCTTCTTACTTGCTGCAATACAAGAGCTACACTTCATCATTTACTTCTCGTCCTCTTCCAGTGCTGGTTGATCTTGACCAAGTACCAGCACCAGCATCTGAAACTAGTGTGGAAGGTTCTTCTTCTGAATCCAATATTCCTCTCACTGATCTGATGAAGAAAAGAAGAGGTCCTGCCTTTTTTGACAAGTCTACCTTTGCCCCTGTGGAGGAAAAGAAAAGTAAAAAAGATGTCCCAGATGAGCGAAAAGAGAAAATAAATGTACCCCCTCCTGTTGTTTCCCAGGAAGCTGGAAAGAAGCCCCTTGTGGCTTCCAGTAAATCTGTTGCTATTTCTCCTCCAAGCGATGTTATCGTCATATCACCAGTAAAGAAAATGTCTTTAGTTGAGAATTCTCCTGCTCCTCTGAGGAGGTTAAAGAAAAGTTCTTCTGAGAGACCTGCTAAACCTGTCTCTCAACCCTCAAATATTAAAGGTAGTGTTCCAACCTTTATTCCTCCGAGCTCTGCTGTGGGCTTGGTAAAATCCTGGACTGTCCCAGAAGTCTAAGGCATTAAAGATACCCTCTCTCGTGAGAGAATCACTACTCTAGATGCTCAACATATTGCCTCAGTAAGTATTTTTGGTCTGCATCTTTTTCTTTATAATATTATGCTCATGTATTAACTTAAAGTTATTTATTTTTTTAGCTGGTGACGTGTTTCAATAGCATTTTGAAGAAGGATGAAGCTAATAGGGATTCAAGCTCCTTGGGTGGAGTGGATGAAGCTTTTGTTGGGTTGACCCAATCCTTAAAAGATTCTCGTCAAAAGTACAAGGAAGATAAAGTTGCTTGGGAGAAGCAATTTAAGTCCATCGAGCAAGAGAGAAATCAAGCTGTGAGTGACTTCAAGGAATTGGAGAAAAAATTGAAGAAGTTTGAATAGAGCAACAAGAAGCTTGAGGCTAAGCTCAAGTCTGCTGAAAATGAAGTTGTTAAACTTTAAGATGTCGAGCAACAGAAAACAGAGGCGAAAGAGAAGTTGAGGTCTGCCGAGGAGCTCCTTAGAGAAAGGACCTCCTCGGAGAAGGCAAAAAGGAAGGCTGCAGTGAAGAAATCATTCAGTGCTGGTTGGGATAAAGGCTGAAACAAGGTCCTGGCTGTGATGACTTCTCAAATGGAGTATGCCAGTGTCAAATACTTTAGTGACGGATGGGTGGCAGCCTTAAAGGAGATGAAGGTTGCCGAGAATTCTGAGTTATTCCAGCAACACACCCATGGTCCTCATCCCTCTCCTGGAGAAGAAGAAGAAGAAGAAGAAGAAGAAGAAGAAGATGATGAAGCTGCTTCAAACGAATCTTCTATGATGACTGGAGATCAAGCCCTAGTTATTCCTATTGTTCAGGCTTCCGAGCAACCCCAACCAGCCAACACTTCTGTCGAGCAGCTTCCCTTTTCTTTCGAGCAACCAAATCCTTCATCCAAACCTTATGAGGAAGTTATAGGAAACAAGGAGAAGGTGTAGAGTTGTTCGGGTTTTTTATTTTGCTGCTTTCTTGAATGTAACCTGGAACTATGTATCCCTTCTTATGATGAATAAAATTTTTAAACTTTGGTTGTTCGTCTTGAATTTCTTTTATTTGCTCTATTTTATCATTATTGATTCTTTTTATTTCTTCTCTTTGCTAGTTTATGGCCAGGATAGAGCTCATCTGAACGAGAAGTTGAAGCTTATCGATACTTAAAGTGCTTGCTCGATCGCGTTGTTGCCAATAATGTGGCCTACTATGAGATGATTGAAGATCTCCAAGGAATGATCAAGGAACTTCAGCAGCAGTACAAAGACTCCTCCATACTTCTGCATCAAGGATACGAGAAGAAATATCAGCAATTGAGTGCTGACAAAGGATATAATAAATTCATCTCTGCTCATGAGAAGAAAGAGAGTGTTCTGAAGCTTGAAGTTGAAGAGCACATGCATATTACTAAGTTATTGGAGCAGGAGAACCTTGCTTTGCAAGAAGAGATAAAATAACTCAAGTCTGCTGCATCTTCTTCGGGAGCCTTGGTCCCTGTTAATGACGAAGGTTTTTCTTTCTTGGAGGTAGAGAATTCTAACTTATGAGATGAGTTGGAGACTTTTAGAAGAGCTAGACCCTCCACATCTACTCGTGGACGAGCAAGATCTTCTTCTCATGGACGAGCAAGGGCTAGTCGGGTTTCTATTAAAGAAGCTAGAACTCAATCTGCCTTGGAGAATCAGGCAATTCAATTGATGGCGAAGAATCAAACTTTAGCAGAAATGTCTAAGAAGATTTTGAATCTTACTGACCAACTCTGTTCTCAGAGTTCTGCTTTGGAAAAAAAGGAAATTCTGGCGAAGAATCTGTACGAGCAACTGGAGAGGTTAACCTATCAGTTCCATAAACAACCCAGAGAGTTTTGGATGACTGGGTATAATGAAGCCCTTTACCATCTTGATGCTTGGATACAGCAGTCAAATAACACGGGGTACAAGCAAGGGTGGTTAAATGCACTGTGTGTGCTAAAATTGGAGCAGGACCATTACTTATGGGATTATTATGACCCTGGAGTACTTGATTTTCCCGTGCCTCCTTTTAAGCTTGACATTAGTTGGATTCCTGCTCAGGCAATTCCTCAGTGCTTGATTTCCAAGTATCTCGGCGATTACAATCTTCACGCCAACTTTGAGATATCTCGCCCAGAACATTTGTTTGATCGGCCATCTGTAATGAATGTTAGAATGATGCGAGATGTAAAATTTATAAATTCCCCTTATGCATTGGATGATCCTCCTGTTGGGATAGAACCTGTTTCAAAGGCAGAAGGGAAAAAACCAATAGAATAGGATTTTTTATGTAATGAAGTATATTTTTCATATTATATGTAATTCTACTTGATTTGAATGAAGAAATTTTTTGCCATTTCATTGTCTTCTAAATAATTTGTAAAATGTTCTTGCTTTATGGTTGGTAAATATATGTGTATATATTATACTTATCCCATTTGTTGTTTAATCTAAGTCTCCGACCAATAGGAGTTGGTGGTAGTAAGTTTCCGACCAACCGGAGTTGGTGGTAATTAGTTTTCGATCAATCGGAGTCGGTGGTAATAAATTTCCGACCAATCGGAGTTGGTGGTAATTGCATTCTGACCAACCGGAGTTGGTGGTAATAAGTTTCTGACCAACCGGAGTTGGTGGTAATTGCTTTCTGACCAACCGGAGTTGGTGGTAATAAGTTTTCGACTTACCGGAGTTGGTGGTAAATGCTTTCTGACCAACCGAAGTTAGTGGTAAATGCTTTCCGACCAACCGGAGTTAGTGGTAATAAGTTTTTGACCAATCGGAGTTGGTGGTAAACGCTTTCTGACCAACCGGAGTTGGTGGTAAATGCTTTCTGACCAATCGGAGTTGGTGGTAATAAATTTTTGACCAATTGGAGTTGGTGGTAAATGCTTTACGACCAACCGGAGTTGGTGGTAAATGCTTTACGACCAACCGGAGTTGGTGGTAATGAGTTTCCGACCGACCGAAGTTGGTGGTAAATGCTTTCCGACCAACCGGAGTTGGTGGTAATGAGTTTTCGACCGATCGGAGTTGGTGGTAAATGCTTTCCGACCAACCGAAGTTGGTGGTAATTGGTTCGCCGACCAATCGGAGTTGGTAGTAATTGATCTGAATTTGGTGTGTAGTGTGTAGCACTAATACTCCGAAAAAAAATTTAACAAATAAAGAAACTGGGTGAAAATATCACTTTATTCATGTTGAAGAAACTGCATTACATAGGAATTTCTGTAAGGACACAAATTTCCAATTGAGTCCATATATAGTTTTGGCTCAATTCCGGACAAAAACATTTATTAATAGGGTTGTATTTAATTGTAATATTCTCAAGCCTATGAAGTGTTTATTGAAGACGTAGCTGTAAAGAGTATAAAGCTTCATCAAATATGCCGGTTTGCTTGCCTCGTTTCTACGTCATCAACTATGGTTCCATGCTCCCAAGGTATGAATGCAGTATTATATATATAGGAGCTTGGAACAAGTTTTATTGGGTGTTAGGTTTAATAAAAACTGTGTTTTATTTTTAGAAAGAATTAATTAAAACATTAAAATAAGTTTATAAAGTTTTCTGGGCTAAAATCAAATTTTCCAAACTTTCTGGAAGTTCGTTCGATATGTCGTTCGAACGAGATTGTCGTTCGAACAAGATTACCAACGACTTCCCATTAAGGCATACTGGAACTTCGTTCGAAATGTCGTTCGAACGAGATTGTCATTCTAACGAGATTTGCAACGAGTTTCTAACGAGTTCATACTGGAACTTCGTTAGAAGACTCGTTCGAACGAGAATGTCGTTCGAACGAGATGCCAGGCGGGAACATTTTTTGGCAGTTTTGAGCAGTTTTTCACCCACTTCCCCACTTGGTTCTTAACCAACTTTTTCAAGACTTTATTATGTGCGGGAATAACATTTTCCTACAGAACTTTTCCATTCTATTTCATCTCTTAGAGAGAGTTTGAGAGAAAAATTGTTTAAGGAAAATGTTCTTGGTTTTTGAGTGTTAATTTTCAAAGAGAAAATCATTTACCACTTTAGTTTCCACCCATAGTTTTATGTATCGAAGTTCATATATATATACATCTTGCTTGGATTTTGGCACCGGGTCTATCTCTACACCGAATTGAAGAGAGTGTTTGGGTTTGCTTCTAAATCCCACAAAGAAGAAGTTGTTTTATGTTGATTTACCCACTTGGAGAAAGGCTCCTAGTTCGGGTGACGGTGACCATATAAAGTCCAATCGGTGGATTCCGAGACCGCGGTGGAGCTCTAAGGTTATCCGCTAGGAAGAGGTATCTACAAGAAGAAGGCTTGAGAGGGATCGAGTCGTGTGTTGTAAGCCTTTATGTTTTGTATTTGTAAATCCGTATCTAGTGGATTTGTGGCTAGGACTGTCCGAGGTTGTTTCCCGTCTTGGATTTTTCCTCGTACATCGCAGCGTAGTGATTTATTGTTTTTATTTTATCTTTCGCACTCACCTAGAATGCATGCTTAGGTTAAAAAGATAAAATTGGTTTAATCACTATTTATTTATTTTGGTGCTAAAATAAATATTGGGTAATTGTTCATTTAATTCAAGTGATGTGTTAAAATTAGTTTTGCATATTTTGTTTAAATGAAAAATATGACTTAGGCACATTCGAGGACTTGAATTAATTGGTTTAAGAGAAATTTAATATTTGTGTGTGTTTATTTAATTTTCACTTGAGTTTAATTTGAAATTGAAATTAATAATTTTTTTGGTAATTCGTTTGTTATTGAACCATCACACTTCTTTAAGCTTCCGCATCTTGAATATATATAAAAGGAAATAATAATATTTTTAATTTTATTAAAGAAAATTAAAATCGGGTTTCCACTTCTACCCAACAATTGGTATCAGAGCCAAAGCGATAAATTATTTCGTTAAAGATCCTTTAAATTTTTTTTTTGGCTAAAATGGAATTTTCCCCATTTTCAAAATTTTCTATTTTCGATGGCTCTAACTACGCGTATTGGAAAGCGCGAATGAAATCGACACTAAAATCTATCGACGAGAGAGTTTGGATGTCTGTTGTTAACGGGTGGTCCCCACCAACTCACTTAGTTGAAAATGAACGTGTTCCCAAACCGGCCGATAGATGGACTGAAAATGAGTTTAAACTTTCTAATTTTAATTCCCGTGGTTTGAATGCCTTGTTTAGTGCTGTCACACCGGATGAATTCCGACGTATTATGACGTGTGAAACCGCTAAAGAAGCTTGGGATATTTTACAACTAACTCATGAAGGAACTAGTGTCGTTAAAGCTTTGAAACTCCAAAACCTCACCACTCAATTTGAAACTATCAAAATGAACGATAATGGAACTTTTGATGAATTTTATGCTAGACTTTCCGATATTGTCAATTCATCGTTTAATTTGGGAGGGAAAATACCTGACAACCGAGTTGTAAAGAAAATTTTAAGGTCCCTACCCGATAGATTTATTCCAAAAGTGACCGTTTTAAATTCTCTACCATCTTTAGCCTCTACGAAATTAGAAGATCTTGTAGGTGATTTACAAACCTATGAACTAGATATGTTTCCCTCTAAAACTGAAAAGAAAATCGAAAAGGGCGTTGCTTTAAAAGCCTGAAAAGAGGTCAAATAAGTAGTAGAGAGCGAGAGTGATAGTGACTCGGAAGACATGGCTTTGTTTGCTCGTAAATTTAGAAAATTTCTTAAATTTAACAAAGATAAATTTAAAAATGATTTTAAGAAATTTGAAACTTCTAAGCATGACAAAGGTGAGAAGATCCCTAAAGCCGAGAAGATCTCTAAACCTATTAATGAAAATTTAAATAGGGACGAGTCTAATAGGTGTTTTGGTTGTGAGGGTTATGGCCATAGGACTTCTGAGTGCCCCACTAAACTAAGGAAAGAGGGTAAACGACCCATTGCATATAATGTGACCCTTAGTGATAGTGATAAGGAAGAGGGACCCGATTGCCCCACTAAGCCTAATTTTGTAGCTTTTATGGCTAGTCATGTGAGTGATAGTGAGAACTCATCGATTGATGAAACGTTAACACATGACACTTCCAAGATCATTGTTTATGATTCTCTTATTTTTTATGATAGAAAGAGTGGAGAAGAAAGAGAGAGTGAAAATGAAGAAGAGGTTAATGTGAGTGAACTTCAAAATGCTTTTCAAGAACTTTATAAAGAATCTATTAAATTGAAAAGAGATAATTTGAAGTTAGAAGCTAGTTTGAAAGAACGTGTCAAGGTCGTTGATAATAGTATGTTGGTTTAAGACCTTAGGACACGAGAGAAATCTCTTCTAGAGAAGCTTGAATATATAGAAGGAGAGAGAGATAGCCTTAGGGGTTTAATGGAATCCTTGAAAAAGGAGCTTCTTGCTTTTGAAGAGCAAAATGTTTTATTAGAGTCTAACATTTTAGAATTACAAAATAAATTAAAAGACTATAGTAATGTCAAATTTGATTTGGAGTGTCGTTCGAAAAAATTAGATAAAATATTAGGAACGGTCCAAATTAAAAATGACACTTGCGGTTTAGGCTTCAATACTTGTAATGAATCTACTCATAAAGCCAAGACCAACGTTTTAGGAGAATCTACTAGGAATGCATTTCGAGATCACTCCTTAGGTAAATCTTTTCGACATGTTTTTACTCGTACACATTGTGGTCGAAAAGGTCATCTTAAGAAATTTTGTTTTGATCTTAAACTAATTCCTAGAAAATCCCAACGTAATGAAACCAATGTATTTAAAATTCCTACACCCCAAGATAGTCACTCTTCATTAATTTGGGTTAGGAAATCTGACTTAGTTGCCTTGCAAAATAGGGTTTTTGATTCTCATTTACTATCACATGCTTCCTCCCTTGCTAAATCTAAAGAATAAATGTGTTAGTTTTGTAGCTAATTCACAATGACTTTAATGTTTTCTTGTTTGTTTGAGACGATATTTGGGTGTTTGAGAACATACTTGAGACTTTTTTTAGGTATTTGATATATTATTTTTGGTGTTCATTGTGATCATATTATTTGTATTCAATATGCAACATGTTAAGACTCAAGAATTTAATAGGTTGTGTTGGGAGTAAAGTCCTACTGGTTATGATTTAACACAGTTTTTAGCTGAACATAATAGTAAATTATGCACAATCACACAAGAATAGTATTGACGTGGTTCGCCAATATGCATATATCCATGGGAGGGGATTTATTCCTATTAGCCTGTTACAAAAGATTGTCATTACATTTTCTTTCCCCTAGGTCTAGGGTTACATTTATAAGAAAAGAGATGGTTGAGCGGATGGGGCTTAGTGACTTATGATAGCTACTCCATCTTGATCGATCGTATCTTATTTTTTATTGTCATTGGTTGGTTAAGTCCAACGGTCCTTATCTTTATGGATAAGATCATGACTGGATTAATGATCACCCTCCCTTATTGCTTGTGTGGCCAGATTATTTCCCTTATAGTTTCCCCCAAATCTCTACAGGTGATTGAGGTTATAGGGGGTTATTTGGATATAAAAATCGAATCTGTACCATGGCCGTGACAAGTCCTGGTCATGGAATTGCACTATATTCGGAGGGTTTGGTAGTAATTCTGTTGGATTAATAAAGAATCATTATATCTGCTAACTTCTTAGGATATAGTGGTCATTTTTCCCACTCATTTTTAGGGGGACACATGTAATTTGGGTGCCTAAGCTGAAGGGGCGGTTACGTGCTAGATGACATTTGGGAGGGTGTTAGACCTAACGATGAGATCTTGCCTTAAAACGTTTTCCAAGGCACTAAACCCACTATTGCCATTAATTTGTCCCATTACTAAAAAATTATGCTTCCTTTAATAGTTTAAGAGATCAAATTGTTGTTCTTATATATGTATGTCTTAGTCTCCCATTTATTTGAATTTTCTCTATTTTCCTTCGGACTCTAGCCCCATGGACTATTAAAATATTAATAGCACCATTGGATCTTTTCCTAATTTTTGGCTAAGGTTAGGGTCATATTTCTCCCAAATCGCTTTTTTCTTAAGTTTCGTGAATACTTTAACATATTCTCTACTCAATATTCTCCCAATACTTGGAGAATTATAAACGATGTACACCATCTGAGCGGACTCTGTAGGATCACCCACAGATCCCAGAGATTCATTATTATTACATACAGGTTATGGCCTCCAAGAAGGTGTATTACTTGAATTCAAGGAAGCTTAAAATGTCCTTGGTCGTCAATTTTCCGTATTTCAACAACGAATATTGAGAGCATGGATTTCTTATCAAAGAAGGGATCATTTTCCCATACCAAAGGGCAATGAGCCCTACAATGACCCCTTGTGCCCCAAGGGAATTTACAATATATGTTTAACTTCTTTTTGATTGAATTGCTTCATTTTTCTATTTTTTTGTTTTCTAAACTTTTTGAACTATTTAATGATTTTGTTTTTTGATTTTGTAGTTCCACAAAGAAATAGGGAGCCCAATCCATAAGGCATAAATGTGTTGCCCTTAAAAATAGTCTCGTTGATTAGACAAGGTATGAGATATCTCGACCACCCCAAATCTGCTGCCCTCCTTCAGTCCTATAACTCCTCAACAATATCATTTATCGCTCAACTAGTAGACTGAGAACCATAGATCCCAGAGGGGTTTGATTAGAGTAACCCTTGAGCCGCTAGAACTTCAAACTCTTTTGAGTTGTCAAAATTTCCGTTATCCCAATCGTTACCCCCACTTCTTTTTAGGATAAAATGGATCCAAAGATTAAGATCCCTAACTTGTGGGGGGGGGGGGGGGGGGAGCTCTGTCCCACTACCTCTACTACACAGCGGCCCAAGAGGAAAGAGGTCGGGGGTCCCTTTGACTCAGTTACTATGGAGGACTCCCTCAAGAAGATGCAAGTCAATCATGTAAAATGGTAGAAGGAGAACAATAACCTTGTCATCAAATTTTTGACTTCCAATTTGGTGTATGCCCTTGGCAAGGGGAAAACACCTACTGAGGGGCCAGTTACCAAAACAACCAAAATTAGCTCTTGGTCTTCTGAGGGGAGCTTGTCTCCTAGGTGATCAGTCTTTGGTTGCCAGTTTGACCTATGAGAGGATATTTGTTTATGCCGCTCAGGCAGTTTCTCTTGTAAGTGATGAAATCCTTTTCTCTGACACACAATAAATTTGATTTATTTATTTGATACTAATATTTTCTCATCATTTCTATTTGCTCGGTGGTTCATCATGTACTTTGTCAATTTGTTGAACATAGTGTCAACTAAAATAAGGAAACATGTGAGTTGTGTTCCACCCTAACTGGGACCCAAAGGATCCTTGATTATACTAAGTCCAAAGATACTAAAAATGTGATCCAACTGAAGGAAATAATGGAGGTTCTAGAGAAGGATAATCGAGAGTCCATACTAGAGGCATCTATGCTTTTTTTTTAAAAGACTAGGACAACACCTTTGCCAATACTGAAAAGCAGTTGGGGTTTTTTCCATAAAGCCTTATTAAAAACATTTTGGGTTGAGGACTTGGTGAAGGACAAATTTAATGTAGACTCTAAGATTTTTGCTGAGCATGCTCCTGGAACTCCTCCAAACTTGCAGGAGGAAGAAGAAGAAGATTAAAAGTAAGAGGTCGCTGACTAGTTAAATGTTGTTATAGACCTTAATGAGACTCCTTATGTTTAGAATTTTTTAGGGTGTTTTTTTAATATTGAATGTCCTTACTTTTCTTTATATATGTAACGGGCTTTCCCCATAATTTTTAAATGGAATGGAATTTATTTTTCTCCAATCATGTCTTGCTTAAATACGTTTTTTATACTTTGCATGTGTATGTTTTGTATGGTAATTAACTTAGTGTTAAAAATGGCTTTATTTCTTCTTAGTGTCTGATGATGTTCTGACCCTTGTGCCCATGGTCTAAGGAAATAATGGCTTGGACTTTATGCTTGGGGATGAGGTTTTAAATTGACCTTAGATGACCTTTCTGGTTGTTCGCAAGGCATTGGACATAGAAATGAACAATTATGAAAATTAAATAAAATAGATCGTGAGTCTCCAAGCCGAGATGTGGGAGATAAGAAACATTAATGGTATTTTCCAAAAGGAGAAATTTTCACTATGAGTGGATTTTATTAAGGCTGAGATAGATTTGAGAAAAATGAGTCGATCAGGAAAGGGTCACACCAGAGGATCATGAATTTGAGATAGAAATTCACAAAGCATGCCTGTGAAGTATGGGCCGATGGCTATAATGCGGGTTGATGGATGCCCCAACCCATTTATATGAGGCCAAATAATTGTCTTATAAGTATGGTTTGTTGAATGCCTTAGAGGTACTCAAGCTTCTCGGCATTCTCAATTCTGGTATTGGTATAAGGTGTGCACTCTCTTTATTCAGGTCCCTCAATTTGGAAGTGAAGAATTATGGGTTCTAGTTGACGTAGTTCCTATGCACCTAATTAAGTATTATTTGATCAATCAAGACAATGATGATGAATTCTTCCGAATCCATAAACTAATCGAGCATAATACAAAGCTGGGACATCAAGTGGTCAATAAAGATGATACGATCTTCCTTTATTTTTTTGTTTAATTTGTAATCGACCGACTATGATCGATTTTGTGATAATGAACATTTGAATGAAATGAAAATAACTTTGATTATTTTCAATTTTGTTTTAACTCTCCCTTTACAATTTTATCTAACATGTGTTACTTGGTCTTACCTTTTTGGATGTGTTGTCACACTATCTTACACCTACTACTAACTTATGGGGATGATGCAGTTGTTTTCTGTCTATCCTCCCATTCAAGATTTTAGTCGACCAACCATGGTAAGATTACTTAGTGCCTAGGGATCCTCTTTATATATATTTGTCTTATCAGGGGAAATGTATTATGTTTTTGTGTTAATAATAATGAAACATGTAGGGATGTGCACGAACCTGAGTAGACCAAATTGATCGAAAAAAACGAACCGAATCAAACCTACTTCTATGTTTTTTCTAATTCGGTCTTAATTCGGTCTAAAACTATATAGGACCGCATAATTCGGTTCGGTCTTGGGCCGTAAAAAATGGGTTTGGACCGGACCGGACCGCTTTTATTATATATATATATATATATACACACACACACACACACACACACAAACTCCTACGGCTCCAGCCTCCGACTTCGAGTGCTTTTCGTCCCTTTCCTCTCCGAATCTGGCTTAGAGTTTCATCTCGTCCATTTTCTTTCCGACTTAGAGTTTCATGTCATCCCTTTTTGCTCCGGCTTTGAGTTTCATCTCGCCCATTGCCTCTCCGGCAAGCTCCAAGCTCCAAGATTTGGAAAACTTCAAGATCCGAAAAACTCCAAGTTTCGGCTCACTCTCCTCTGGTGTGTACAAACTCATGTTTGAGTTCGTATCTATTTTTATTCAATCAACAAATTTTTTCATGTCTATTATCTAAATCAAGAAACATCAAAATGCTTTGGGATTTCTTTATAGATTTATTTTATAACTTATATTTGGGATTATATTTAGAAATTGTTTGATAATTTATATTTGTTTCATGTCTTTTATCTAAATTACAAATTGTTTCATGTCTGTTATATTTTATAACTTATATTTGGGATTATATTTACATATTTAGAGTCCTATCAAATTTGCAAATTATATTAGATTTACAGATTTAGAGTTGAATATGATTATATCCTATTGTAGTTATTTATTTGTTTTAATTGTAGGTTGAATCTCGATCTCACAGTTTTTTTTTAGGAACCATACTCAAAATTACAAGTATGGGTATCTTTTTTTTTTATGGAGTTTTTTTAATAATATTATTGTTTTTGAGTCTTATTCTATTATTGTGAACTTTTTATTATAGGTTGATGATCCAAAGTCCGTCAATGCTACCGTGCATGGACCAATTGACCTTGATGCCGAGCTTCCTACATCACCACAGGAAAAAAGGAAAAACGGGTCTACAGTATGGGTTCATTTCACTAAGAAAAATAATAAACAAAATCCTAGGGCATCGTGTAACTATTGTGGTATTACGTATGATTGTCATGCTAGAAAAAATGGGACTAAAAATTTATTAAACCATACTCCCTTGTGTCGAGCGTATCAAAAAGCGTGTTCGGATTTTTAGATGATGACGACAATGGAAAACAAAAACTATCTTTTATTCCAAAGAAAGATGATGGGGGACATGGTCCAAGTTTAAATTTTTTACCCATGTCCTTTGATGCCGAATCTTTTCGGTAATGACTTGTAAAAATGTTGATGATTGATGATCGTCCATTTAAGTTTGTTGAGAATGAAGGTTTTAGGAAATGGACGATTGCGTGGGATTGCATCAATATTTATGAAAAATTGAAAAACGAGTTAAAAGTTGCATTGAAAGGGCAAAGGGCTTGTCTTACAACCGATACATAGACATCGATTCAAAAAATAAATTATATGTGTCGTACGGCCCACTTTATTGACATGGATTGGAAGCTTCACAAAAAAATACTTAACTTTTGTCAAATTAAAAGTCATAAAGGTGATAAACTTGGGATTGTTGTTGAGGATTATTTAATTAATTGGGGAATTAAAGGTATTTTTACAATCACGGTTGATAATGCTAGCTCTAATAATGGTACGGTTCATCATTTAAAAAAA
Organism: Sambucus nigra; assembly: GCA_949130495.1. Taxonomy (NCBI): domain Eukaryota; kingdom Viridiplantae; phylum Streptophyta; class Magnoliopsida; order Dipsacales; family Adoxaceae; genus Sambucus; species Sambucus nigra. The sequence continues at coordinate 415,779,464 of OX422223.1, forward strand.
AATAAAAAAATTACATAGGCACCAAATTAGAGCACGAGCATTTGCATATGACGTGTTGTGCACATATCTTAAATCTAATTGTAGGTGATGGTTTGAGGGAAGTTGATGAGTCAATTGCGAAAGTATGGAGGGCCGTAAAATATGTCAAGTCTTCTCCATCTAGGTTGGATAATTTCAAGAAATATGTTGAAAAGGTAAAGATAGAATAAAAAAGTCTATTATGCCTAGATGTACCAACTAGATGGAACTCCACTTACATGATGTTAGAGTAGACTTTAAAATTTGAGAAAGTCTTTGAGAGGATGGATGACGATGACGAACAATATGAAAAATATATTGATGAGGAAGATGAAAATGATAAGGATATTGGAGGAAGAGGGATGGGGGTACGAAAATTAGGTTCGCCAAATAGTGAGGATTGGGATAAGGCGAGAAGTTTTGTGAAATTCCTTTCAATATTTTATCATGTAACTTTGAAATATTTTCGGGACATTATATGTCACCTCATATGCCTTTTTCCACGAGGAGCTTATCATGATTCAAAGCAAGTTGATATCTTTGAGAAACAATGGAGATTACTTTTTATCTACTATGACGGCGAGCATGCAATCAAAATTTGACAAGTATTGGAATGTAGAAAAAATAAACTTTATATTGTTTGTTGCGATTGTTCTTGATCCCAGATATAAGTTGAAGTATGTTGAATATTTTTTTTAGACTTGCATGGCTTTGTTTTGGTAATAGACTTGAATAGGAAGGTATGAGAGAATTTAGTTTGACTTTTTGATTGGAATCATGGAAATAGTTCTTCTAATACAAATTCGGGTAATACAACTTCAACACCAAGTTTTGTCATGCTTAATGATGATGATGATATGGATGGACATGTGTTTTTATTATCTCAATATAAAAAACATTCGTACGCGGAAGATAACTTTAGGGATAAGTCGAAAGTTGAAAAATATTTGTTGGAAACATGTGAGATGGATATAGTATAAATTTTGATATTCTTAGTTGGAGGAAAAATAATCAAAATAGATACCCAATCCTCTCTCTTATTGCCTGTGATATATTAGCTATTACCATGTCTATCATTGATTTCGAATCTTCATTTAGAACGTGAGGTCGTATTCTTGACCCTTTTCATAACTCATTATCAACAAATACGGTAGAAGCACTTGTTTATGGCCAAAATTGGCTACACTCCTCAACAAAGCCAATTAATATTCGAGATTCATTGGACGACATTCAACAACTACAGAAACTTAATTCGGGTAACAAATTGTTATATTGTGATATTTCATTTTATTTGATTGTTTAAATACTATCATTGATAATCTTGTTTTTAATGATTTGTAGAGTTATTGGAGCTACAAGTAGAGAAGCTTAACGCATGGCGGCATGGATGCGCTCGAGATTTGAAGAATGTGTTGAATTTGTAACACTTTAATTAAACATGATATTTTGTTATGAATGTATTAATTTTGTGGCGGACATACTTTGAAGTTCTTTTTTTTAAGTGTTGTTTTTTGAAGTGCCATTTTTTGAGATTTGATGTGTTGTTTATTTTTTAAAAGTGTTGTTTTTAATAAATAAAAAGTCGTGTTTTTTTTTTAAAGAAAAGCGTTGTTTCTTTAATAATGTCCCGTTCTTTTTAAAAAGTTCTATTTAAAAAAAAATGTTTTTTATAAAAGACGTGATGTTTTGAATTTAAAAAAATGTTGTTTTTAATTAAAAAAATGTGTTATTTTATGGGAATGGACCAAATAGGACCGAGATTGAACACGGATCGCATGAAAATCGACTAGGACCGAGATCGATTATTTTGATCCGATATCGATCCATAATTTTCTAGAATCGATTAATGCGGTTCGATCGCAAAAATACCTCAAAATCGGACCAAACCGAACCGCGAACACCGATGGAAACATGTAATGACTAAGTTTAATCAAATCAATTAGGCATCAAGAAATTAATCTGATGGGACGAAGATAAGGTAAATTTCACTAACATTTGCCTGACATTTGAAATAATCAATGATAACTGTATTAAATAAACTACTAAAAAGTCAAGTACCAAACGTACAGGGCTAATGAAAAAATAAAATTGCATTAAAGATTGAAAGTTGACACTTAAAAGCAAATTTATTTAAGTTTGGCTGCATTCCAAGCCCAAAGTATCTCCTTACCCCCATTGGTTCCAAATGGTAGGCTCCTTAGAGGTCGTCTATATTGACTCTAAATGGTCCTTCCCAGTTTGGTTCTAATTTCTAATCTGATGGTTTCCTCTCACTACCGACAAACATCTTTAGGATATAATATTTGATGTGAAATTTCCTCAGATACTCACCTTTGTTGTACTTGCCAACTACTATTGGTAGGACACTAATATTATCAAGGCTTCTTCCTTTATTCAATATGTCATATCAAGTTATGTTTATTGATCTCACTTATGAGTTTTTATCGTCTACTTTCATTCTCATGGTTGGCATTCCGGGATCTAGCTGAATAACAACCTCCCTTTTATAGGCTAAGGTGAATGTCTTATCCCTAATCAACTTCCCTAGGGTTGTTCGATACGCCTAGAGGATGTGGAGGAGATCATCAACTCATGAGCCTTGCCTTTTTTTTCATTCCATCGAGGAGCATTGTATTAGAAGCCTCAGGTTTCCCGCTGCTTTGATTGTTGTAACACCCCGTACTTTTGGGGAAAAATTAAATTTCGTAAGTAGGCGTAATTTGGAGAGTAAGGGAATTTATATGAATAGTAATTTTGGGATTTATGAACATTTGATTATTTCTGGTGTGTGTTTCATTTACTTTTGAGACTAAATAAAGGAGCTAAAGTATTTTAATTACAGTCGCAGTTGGATAAAGCGACAACGATTAATATTTTAATTAGAAAACCAGGTTTGAAAGGCGCTGGGTTTAAGTAGTAAATCGTAGTGAAGTGAATCGGATGGAGATTTTGAGTACGCGGTTGGTTTTAGAATGTCCGAGATAGTTAGAATAAAGTATCCGGGGGTAGTGTTTAGGCACCAGGAACTTTTAAACAAATAGGGACTCGAAATTGAGTAAACGAGTCATTTTGAGTTTTAAGGGGATAAACCCTTATTCTCCCCTATATAAGGAAAGAGAGGGTGGGAGAAATAAAAAAAAAGAGAGAAGAGACGAGAGGAGAGAAACGAAGAGAGAAAAGGTGATTTTTGGCCAAACTCCGCGAGATTTGACTCGAGGTCGTCGAATTTTATCCACGAGGCAAATGTTTACTTGCTTTCTTTATTTTAAGCATAAATCCCATATCATAGTTGGTAGTGATAAACCACAAAGATTTTTGGGATGGGTTTTTGTGAATCAAAACGGGTTTTTCAAAAGATTAACGAGTAAAGCCTGAACAATAATCGATTTAAGGAACTCAGAAATTAATTGAAATTTGTTGTCGATTCTTGGTTCTAGGACGATTAAAACCTATTTTCTTGGAGTATATGTAGTTGGTTGGGATTATATATGGTTGGGAGTGGAGATAGAAGGGTTGGAGGTTTGTTAATGGCCGAAATAGGGGCCGGAGAAGAAGCTGCCCTCTTCGATCGATCGATCGATGGCCAAGGGTCGATCGATCAATCCTACAGTTATTTTGGAAATTTCGGTTTAGTTAAATTAAATGGGATAAATTCCAAAGTTTATGGTTTTTGGCTTGTTTAATTAAGAAAACAATTATCCAACTAGGGGAATGTATTCCTAGTTATTTAAGGATGTCAAATTTTGGAATAAGAGAGTAACAAGTGTGTGTCATTAAAGGAATAGTTTTGAGGAAAATAAATCGGGGGAGTTAAATAATTGGGGTTCCTAATTATGGGGTGAGGACCTCTAAATCCTTGGTTGAGTAATGTGTATACCTTGAGTTAGTGGAAAGTAAAGTCAAATGGGTTTACTTATTTAAGGGTGTTCGAGATGAGTAACACTTGGGGAAATATTCCGGTGGACGATTATATATATTATGCGTGTTGAAAATAATTATATAACGCCCACATGTTTGGAGTAAATCCTAGGATGCGAATAGGATGGGAAATTGAGAATATGGATTAAAGATGCACGAGTAGGCTATCCGCGTGTCGGTTGACGACTATTGTTTTAGGTAATACGAATACTTATTTAATTATTACGAATTGGTATATTCAAAAAGGATAAATCCTTATTAGTGATAAAGGTGGGGGTTACATTTTAGTAAGAAGATACTTATGGGTGTAGTATTTTAAGTGTATAAATACTTATATACTATTACTAATGGGAGTATTTGGGTTTGGCTATCGCTATAAGAGTTGACAATTATAGCCATATGTATATATTGAGAAATAATGTAGATTATATATACGATGTGATTACAGTATATATAATATAATATGATACGTATAAATATGTCTGTGTGTGATTGATATGTTTTTACCTCAGAGGTTGATTCCACGAGTTTTCCTTTAGCGTAGGGTTGGAACAACCAGATTATATATTTTTCTCTAGTGCGATCCAGGGAGGTTGCGCGATGTGGGTGAATCCCCTGGCTTGAGGATCAGGGTGAGTATATCCCCAGATCATCTCCTCCCGCGTTCGAGTGTTATGTGTGTACTCCACTCGTAGGGGGGAAATGACCGTCTCCACCGTTGCGTATTTGTTTACTATGATCATGAGAGAGTCTGGCTTGGTACCGTGGTATAGTGTGTAAACCTAAATTTTGAATAGGCACTATGAGACTGCATCCTCGAGTTATAGCTCGTTAGGATCGTTGTTGTACTTGTGTGTATAGTACATTACTTGTGTATGAGAACAAGAATATATATATATATGACTAGAGTAAAGAGATAAAAATGAATATAGATTATATCTCATTCTGGGAGATTCTAACCGGATGTATATTATGATATGTATATGAGAGTGAGTATGATAATGTCTATAAGTATATGAGTATGTATATAGATATGTGTTATGTACTGGGGGCCTAATGGATCTCGACGAGCGACATTTCCAAGGAGTAGTGTATCGGGGGGGTCCTTGTTTGGATTTCGCTTTGCGAGACACCCCACGCACGAACATGGAACATTGTTGAGATTGGGGAGAAGTTTATCCCCTTAGTACTCGAGTTACTTAGGACATTGAGAGTTTGGGGTTGATGAGTTTAGTGAGGCAGGGTAGCTTGACTAGGTTGTTTAGAGGGATGCGATAGGAGTGCACCATTAGAAGAGGTGTGAGGGGTATCTCATGGGAAAGCGATACCAATTTAAATATGAGATAAAACATATTTCTCATAAATATAGCATTTATGCACTTGAAAAATATTTTCAAACTCGGGCTCAGACCCGTTTCTCTATTTTCTCCTCTTTTGCTATATATTATACATATATAGGTGTCTAGACACAGGGATGCCTAGATGATGATCCTTTCGAGTTAGACGTTGCTGCAGCAGCTGTGGATACATGCAGATTTATATTTAGACTCTTTTATTTTTGTGATATAGATAGGAAACATTGTAGAGACATCCGGGTCGATAGACCAATTGTATTTAGTTATTCTTGTACCACCTTTTGGTGCGGCATTTGATTCGGTTGTATTATTTTAAACCGAGTGTTCAGTTATTTTATTTCATTTAGTTCTATTGATAACTTTAGTGGATGTTTTATATTAAATGGTTTGGTTAAAAAGATTAGTTAGATAAAATTTTGACGCCAGCCTAATAGGTTATTAGTAATTTATTTGGTTTTCGACAATGATGCTGAGAATGAACCATATGAGACTCATGTTTTAATTTGGTACAGGACTGATCGCCCGGTATTTAATTAGGCGGGGTGTCACAGATGGAATCAGAGCATCAGGTTCTAGTGTCCTTAGGAATCTGTGCGGATGTACTACGCTTTCAGCGTTGCTCTCGATTTGATATCGAGCCTTAGGATTAGGATTGTTGATTTCTCTTGTGAGATTTCATTCTCCTGCTATTATGAAAGATTATAGTAAATCTTTTGCGCACTCATTTGAGGTTCATGTGCTGATCGAGGAAGGGCGACAAAAGAAGGCCGTGATGAGGACCACAAGAGAGATCACTCCCTTTGTGGCATTGTCGGGGATTTTTGCAACGACTACTAAAGTATAGTAGTTGTGAGTATCCAAGTACCGTTGTAGTAGAGAGTGGTGCCAAAGTTGAATTACCCCAAAAGTTAAGTTGGGAAAAAAAAGTTTGAATGGGATCTTTGAGAAGGACCATAGATTGAAGTTAAGTCATGCGAAGGCAGTGTAGCATTACTTAGTGGAAATAGAGGACTCCGAAGCTTTGACTTAGAGAAGGGAATGGAAATACCCATATGTGAGAATTTGAGGAAAAATTTTCACTCGTGAGAGCAATGTTGAAATGGTGAAAATGATGGTCACCATATATGGGGGAGCAGGATGTTTTGGCCCATAGAAGGATCTTATGGGTGTATATACCCGTTAGTTCCTTTAGTCTGTTAGAAATGGAGGGAATGCAGTTTTTGGATTATTCACATAGGATCGGTTAGAGGCCGACAGTGAATAAAGAATGATAGGGATAGGTGAACTTTGTGCCGAATAGTGAAGGTACAATGAAGGAAGAGCCCTTCTAAGGAATAATAGGCACACTAGTAAATGTTGAAAACACTTATGGAGAAAGTATGTTCATGCAGCCCCATCGGTGGGCATCCACCCGGGGAATTCATTGAAATGGAGTGGTTTAAGCCTGTAGTGGAGTTTCCCTTTAACGAAGAAGTTAAGGGGGCTAGGAAGGTGATTGCCAGGATCAAGGCTATAGATCTCGATATACTGATAACTTTAACATGGTAAGGAAGGCCAAAGATCGAATTAGGGTGATGTGGAGTGTTGATCCACACGGTTCGTCCTTTCCCAGTAGGAGAAAAATGATAAGAGTGGGGTACCTAGATGAGGCATTGAGTTAAGATCGCACCAATTCTGGGATTCATCTTGGAGTAGCCAGAGTAATTGGCAAGAATGTTATTATGAGTTTCACCTCGGTTAAAGGAGGCATACCTTACGTGGATAGATAGAGTCGCGGTAATTTGTTAAACCTAGATTCGTGTGTGCAATTTGAGCTTTTTGGCGCTATCAGTAATATTATATAGTATATGTCTATGTGTTTTTTCGTGGTAGGGGGATTCTATTTTGAATTTGTATATGGTTTGTACTACTTGTTTTATTTGTGTTATACGAGTATAGGATAATTGTAAGAATAATGCTATTGTATTATCGGAGAGATAATAGGCAAATGATTACAAGACTATCGTGTTCGCGGTTTCAGGGTGGAACAGGTGGTTGTTGCGATATCTCACCTGGATACAGGTTAAGTTCGCCCCTATTATACGTATAGATGGAAACTTCAGTGAGCAGACGTTTCATTATCTTGATTTGAGTCTGTGTCGACCTTATAGATATGATTTAAGGTATGCAGGGTTTATCGTTGATCTGTGAGATTAATCTCATCGTGGTTTGTGCTAAGGACTTAGTGTTAGTATGAGCGCTTGGTGGTGTGGCTCCTGGGAGGAATAGAAGTTCACACCACATTTTGTTGAAAGAGGGAATATGGTTATCCTGGTTACACACTAAAGATAACAGACCTCCACGGATGACAATGTTAAGTAGTAGTGTATTGGAGGGGTTCCTTGTTTGAATTTCTCCTGTGAGACGCTCCACGCATGAACCTTAACGACGTCGGGAGTGGAGAGATGTTATGAGATGCAAGGATATTAGTTTTGATGATAAGTTACCTAGTGTAGAGAAAAAACTATGAACTTAGAGTCGTGTGATGATTGTATGCATATAGAGATGGATGTACTATGAAAAAGCACTGAAATGTTTTTCTCACCACAAGTATGTGGGTGATGTAAGTATTTGGTATCCATGCCTAACTGGAAAGGCAAATTCTGGAGGAAATATGTTTTGGGTAAAATGTTCGTAACATCTTTACAGAGAGTAGGCGCCCAGATTAGTTAGACTTTCCATTTCGCTAAGATAGAAGGTTTTAGTGGTAGAAGATTGTTAGTAGGTTAGTGAGGTAGGGTTTTAGTACGTTTCGTTAGTATGCCTTAGACCGTTATGTCTTGATGACCGACAATGCGAGGAAGTAGTGTTACAGTAGGGTTCGTTATCTAGATTTCGCTTTGCGAGACGTCCCACGCATTAAACCGAACGAATCCCAGAAATTGAGATAAGTCTTTGGCACTAGGAACATAGTTAGGTTAGTATTCATTTTACGTGTGTTGGAAACACATCGAGCGTAGTATTATTAGGACATAAGGTTAGAAGGATTAGTGGCGCCGATATAAGGAGATAGTAGTGAGTTAACCACAAGAAGATTAGTGTGTTGACTTTATAAAAGATTGCATTTCTAGTTATAGGAAAGATTGGAGTTTGAAGTATTCGGGTTAAGAAAAGCCAGATGTTAGTACCATGTCAAGGCAATGAGGCCCATTGTTTAGAGAGAGTCTTTCGTGTCGGACGTTCACAATGGATGTGAAGATATGCACGGGTAAAAAGGTGTATGGGCACCTTAGTAAATTGATTTATTATATTCTTCCAGGAATAGAAGGGGGCGGGTATATAAAATGGGAGACTATGTCATAGAGAACTTATAAGAGAGATTGAAGTTTGTTGATTGGAACGTCGTAGGATGCACATGATAATCCAATTGTATAGGGCAACAAGAGTCGCGAACCTAAAGTAAAAGAGAAGACTAACGAAAGTAGTCAAGTCTTGGTGGAGTTTCCTTTTTAAAGGAGATCAGTTGTCCTGCTGTGGACAAGCGGACGCGTAGAGTGTTAGCGAGAGTATCGGTTTTTTGAAACGTAAGAGCGATAGTTATAGCCTCGTTCTTTGTATAGGTAGTTATAGAAGCAATAGGTGCGACGAGTCATTGGTAGAGTTAACTTTACGACCGAGTTAGTACGTTAGCATGTAGAAATTTAGAAAATCTTAGGGTTAAGCTAGTGCGCTAGATCATACCCCTTGAGATAGTTGGAATATGGTAAGGGACCATTGTGTTTGCACATTTTGATGACGGGGGTACTAGGACGTAGTGGAGTATGCGATCCTAAGATGGTGGTGTAGTTTATATCCAAATTTCGAGGGTGGATTTTCGTTGTAAGGGGGGAAGTATGTAACACCCCGTACTTTTGGGGAAAAATTAAATTTCGTAAGTAGGTGTAATTTAGAGAGTAAGGGAAATTTTGTGAATAGTAATTTTGGGATTTATGAACATTTGATTATTTCTGGTGTGTGTTTCATTTACTTTTGATACTAAGTAAAGGAGTTGGAGTATTTTAATTACATGTCGCAGTTGGATAAAGCGACAACGGTTAATATTTTAATTGGAAAACCCGGTTTGAGAGGCGTTGGGTTTAAGTAGTAAATCGTAGTTAAGTGACTCAAATGGAGATTCCGAGTGCACGATTGTTTTTAGAATGGCCGAGATAGTCAGAATAAAGTATCCGGGGGTAGTGTTTAGGCTCCGGGAACTTTTAGACAAATAAGGACTCAAAATTGAGTAAACGAGGCATTTTGGGTTTTAAGGGGATAAACCCTTATTCTCCCCTATATAAGGAAAGAGAGGGTGGGAGAAATAAAAAAATAGAGAGAATAGAAGAGAGGAGAGAAACGAAGACAGAAAAAGAGATTTTTGGCCAAACTCTGCGAGATTTGACTCGAGGTCGTCGGATTTTATCCACGAGGCAAGTGTTTACTTGCTTTCTTTATTTTACTTGCTTTCTTTATTTTAAGCATAAATCCCATATCGTAGTTGGTAGTGATAAACCACAAAGATTTTTGGGATGGGTTTTTGTGAATCAAAACGGGTTTTTCGAAAGATTAACGAGTAAAGCCCGAACAATAATCGATTTGAGGAACTTAGAAATTAATTGAAATTTGTTGTCGATTCTTGGTTCTAGGACGATTAGAACCTATTTTCTTGGAGTATATGTAGTTGGTTGGGATTATATATGGTTGGGAGTGGAGATAGAAGGGTTGGAGGTTTGTTAATGGCCGAAATAGGGGCCGGAGAAGAAGCTGCCCTCTTCGATCGATCGATCGATGGCCAAGGGTCGATCGATCAATCCTACAGTTATTTTGGCAATTTCGGCTTAGTGAAATTAAATGGGATAAATTCCAAAGTTTATGGTTTTTGGCTTGTTTAATTAAGAAAATAATTATCCAACTAGGGGAATGTATTCCTAGTTATTTAAGGAAGTCAAATTTGGGAATAAGAGAGTAACAAGTGTGTGTTATTAAAGGAATAGTTTTGAGGAAAATAAATTGGGGGAGTTAAATAATTGGGGTTCCTAATTGTGGGGTGAGGACCTCTAAATCCTTGGTTGAGTAATGTGTATACCTTGAGTTAGTGGAAAGTAAAGTCAAATGGGCTTACTAATTTAAGGGTGTTCGGGATGAGTAACACCTGGGGAAATATTCCGGTGGACGATTATATATATTATGCGTGTCGAAAATAGTTATATAATGCCCATATGTTTGGAGTAAATCGAAGGATGGGAATAGGATGGGAAATTGAGAATATGGATTAAAGATGCACGATTAGGCTATCCGCGTGTCGGTTGATGACTATTGTTTTAGGTAAGACGATACCTATGGGACCTAAATAAGTTGAGGGAATACTTATTTAATTATTACGAATTGGGATATTCGGAAAGGATAAATCCTTATAAGTGATAAAGGTGTGAGTTACATTTTAGTAAGAAGATACATATGGGTGTAGTATTTTAAGTGTATAAATACTTATATATTATTACTAATGGGAGTATTTGGGTTTGGCTATCGCTATAAGAGTTGACAATTATAGCCATATGTATATATTGAGAAATAATGTAGATTATATATACGATGTGATTATAGTATATATAATATAATATGATACGTATAAATATATCTGTGTGTGATTGATATGTTTTTACCTTAGAGGCTGATTCCACGGGCTTTCCTTTGGCGTAGGGTTGGAACAACCAGATTATATATTTTTCTCTAGTGCGATCCAGGGATATTGTGCGATGTTGGTGAACCCCCTGGCTTGAGGAGCTGGGTGAGTATATCCCCAGGTCATCTCATCCCGCGTTCGTGTGCGATGTGTGTACTCCACTTGCAGGGGGGAAACGACCTCCTCCACCATTGTGTATTTGCTTACCATGACCATGAGAGAGTCTAGCTTGGTACCGTGGTATAGTGAGTAAACTCGGATTTTGGATAGGCACTATGAGACTGCATCCTCGAGTTATAGATCGTTGGGATGGTTATTGTACTTGTGTGTATAGTACATTACTTGTGTATGAGAACAAGAATATATATATATATCTGACTAGAGTAAAGAGATAAAAATGAATATAGATTAAATCTCATTCTGGGTGATTCTATCCAGATCTATATTGTGAGATGTATATGAGAGTGAGTATGATAATGTATATAAGTATATGAGTATGTATATAGATATGTGTTATGTACTGGGGGCCTAATCGATCTCGACGATCGACATTGCCAAGTAGTAGTATATCAGAGGGGTTCCTTGTTTGGATTTTGCTTCGCGAAACACCCTACGCACGAACATGGCACAGTGTTGAGACTGGGGAGAAGTTTAGTCCCTTAGTACTCGAGTTACTTAGGACTTTCAGAGTTTGGGAGTGACGAGTTTAGTTAGGCAGGGTAGCTTGACTAGGTTGTTTAGAGGGATGCGATAGGAGTGCTCTATTAGAAGAGGGGTGAGGGGTATCTCATGGGAGTGCGATACCAATTTAAATATGAGATAAAACATATTTTTCATAAATATAGAATTTATGCACTTAAAAAATATTTTCAAACTCGGGCTCTGACCCGTTTCTCTATTTTCTCCTCTCTTTCTATATGTTATACATATATAGGTGTCCAGACACAGGGACGCCTGGATGATGATCCTTTCGAGTCAGACGTTGCTGCAGCAGCTGTGGATACATGCAGGTTTATATTTAAACTCATTTATTTTTATGATCTAGATATGAATCATTGTAGAAACATCCAGGCTGATAGACCACTTGTATTTATTTATTTATTTATTTATTTATTCTTTTACTGCCTTTTGGTGCGGCATTTGATTCAGTTGTATTGTTTTAACCCGAGTGTTTGGTTATTTTATTTCATTCAGTTCTATTGATAACTGTGGTGGATGTTTTATATTAAATGGTTTGGTTAAAAAGATTAGTTAGATAAAATTTTGACGCCAGCCTAATAGGTTATTAGTAAGTAATTTGGTTTTTGATAGAGATGCTGAGAATGAACCATATGAGACTCCTATTTTAATTTGGTACAGGACTGATCACCCGGTATTTAATTAGGCGGGGTGTCACAATGGTAAGACGCTTAAATGTAGTGATGTTTGATATCATGGTTGTTGCATAAATCTAAGAGTGGGGCACTATCAAATTACATTTCATTGTAGAAGGTGAGCGTTCTTGGAACACCAAAATGGGTTAAAATGTACCGCCAAATAAATTTAATCCTGTTAACATATTTTCCAAATGTTGCGCCTCAATCCACTTAGTGAAATACTCTGTACTGACTAGGAGAATTTCCCATTTCTAGGAACCCTGGGCAGTGGACCCATAATGTCTAGCCCCCATTGAGCGAATTTCCATGGGTTGGTCAAAGACTTGAGGTTGTTGGTCAAACCTTAGAATCGTGGTGAGAATAGACAACACTTATTGCATTTCTTTGCATATGAGACATATTCTATCTACATGTAAGGCCACCAATATCCCTATTGTATTGCCCTAAATGCTAAAGATCTTCCACTAACATGAATTGGTAAATTCGTTCATACAACTCAAATATAACTTAATTGACATCGCTTGAATTTCCACATTGTAAGTATTTCCCAATGAAATACATTATATAGAGATTTCCTTTGGGAGATAGATAAAAATGGGTAACTTTTACCCTAATCTGGCTGGCCTCCTTCTAATTCGTGGGTAATATCTTCCCACAAATACTTGACTATTAGGTCAATCCAGTTGGATATTTTCTGAATAATGGGCACTAGGTCGATGTCTTGTTTCATATGGATGCTCGTTTGTGCTAAATACTTAACCTAGATTGCCCTATTAAGGACGTATTTGATAGTTGAGGCACAAGTGACCAAGGTGACTCTGTGGTTTTTGTTCCCCCAAGGGAATTACTGGATATGGACATGCTTGAATTGAGAGAGCAACTCTTAAGCAATATCAAGGTAGGTTGTACTATTTTCATCTTGTGACATCCCGCCTATTTTAATCATGGTTGATTAGTCTTTTATCAAAATAACCAGAAATCCCAAATGGTCCATTCTTAACATAACCATCGAAAACCTTTTCAATTTCTAACCACCTATGTTAAAATAAGCCAGTGCCAAATTTATATTTCATTATTATAACGACATGAAAAAATAAATTAATTTAACCAAATCATCCACACAATAATAATCTGAACAATCACACGACATATATATAAATAAAAAAGATCGAATAAGCCATTGGGTTCGAAGACAAATAATCCAACTACAATCTAAAAAATAAATAACTGAATCTGAATACAGTCTGATAAATAAACTGAAAACTAAATAGTTTAAGGGAAACACGCCCAAATGAAATACTGAAGAAATCCTATATAGAATGAATGAGCTAAATCATCTAAAGAAAATCTTATAAGCCTCCACAAGTGTTACAACTATGCATCCCTGGATAGAATCATCAAGCTTGGCGTCCCTGTGGCTGGACACCTAAAAGGTTTTAAAAATATTTTGACAATGTTAAAGCCCAAAAAAATAGTTTGAAAGTATTTTATGAGTGTTTAAATCACAGGTTAAATCAGTTATTTATTATACATGTAAATTTCCACATACACTTTCTTGAGATCCTCACCTCCTAACTAATGTTTACGTATAACGCACCCTATCTAGTTCTGCTATCCATCTCAACTAAATAATGTATATTAATAACCTTGACAAGTCTAGATCACTTATATTACCCATACAACACGCTACCACACTCTCAATAATCAATTTTTATCCATTATTATTATTGAGTCAATTAGTTGAGGTTCCCTACTTAAATATTTTTAGATATACACAATCTATCATTTCTGCTATCACACATAAGTAAATATAATGTACTTGTATAGATTTAACACACATATCATATATACAACTATAGCATCCCAAGAATGGCCTCTCGTGATGCTGGGATACTCTCCTATCAAGTTCATGTACCTCTCATACTAATCAAGGACTATTGGTTCGGCATGTCTCCTCAAACCCATAAATTAATCAACACACGTACTCAAGGCGAACATAGTTCTCAGCCTTTGGGATATGCACATACCTAATGTACCCAATTGACATGTCGGTCCTACTAATACATGACACATAGTGAGATTCCCTAAATTCCATGTTCTGGAGCATAAATCCAAACCTCAAGGGAATTGCCAAGGTGGGAACGCCCTCTGCGCGAAAACCTCCCGCTAGAAGGCAACGTAGGTATGTTCACACACAGAATCAATCACAACCATAGGTATTCACACAACTTATATATGCGTATTATACAGTAGATATAATCACAACCCATTATATAAGTTCGTACGTAGTATATATCTCTCGCATACTCATCGTACCAATGATTACAATTATAACCTCGTATTCTATATTTTTGGGTATCGTTCACTACTCTAAGGGTCCTAATTACCCCTTAATAAATATCATTAGATAATACACTCATGCACTACTAGTTTGAATCATAGGTTCACTTATCTATCTGTGATTCATCGAATTCTTTCAAATTTATAAATATTTACATTTATCCCGATAGGTTCTAGCCTTTAATCCTCCCATTTTGGCTAAGCCTAAACTCTCTCATAGGCCTAATGAAATTCATTATGCCCATTACTATGTTTTAGGAATAACCCAAAAATCTCCCCATAAATTTATTCACAAATTTCAGGGCTTAAAAAGGAAAATTTCACAATTCTAGGCAAACCAAATCGATTTGCCCTTAGGTCGAATCGATTCGTTTTCCCACAGATCATCTTCTTCGTTCAGTTTTCTGCGTTTTCTCCATATTCGATCACCATAACCTCCACATATTCTTCCTAAACTCCCAACCAATTTATTAAAATAATAAATATAGATGTAGGGATGATTTCTAACGTAAATACATCGGTAAATATCCATTAAATCAATCCCAAAACTTATCATTATTCTGTATTCATTTGAAACCCTAGTTTTTTCATGTTCTTCATAATTGTTCATCAAAACCTAGATTTCATTCATATTCATAACTCCATAACTTCTGATTTTTTTTATTCGCATAAATGGACTAATTTTACATGTAATCCTACCCAAAATTTATGAGTTATATTCATTAAAATCCTATAATATCACCAATAATCATTTAGTTGCCAACCCTACACCACATGCGCATTATAACTTAATTAAAACATGAAAGATAAACAGTTGCCTTGGGTTCGTAAGTCTGATTTCTTCTTTGGTGTGCTGGAGAAGTCCCTCCCTTTCTCCGATTACAAAATCGTCACTTTGGTGAGTAGAATTTCTGTTGTACCACCAAGAACTCTCTTCTTTTCTTCTCTTGTGGACTCCTTTCTCTCAATATTGATATAAACCTATCCCTACACTCCCAGGGGCTGGTAAATTCATTTAATTTTAGGATTTATCTCTACCACAAACTCCAGAATGATCGAAACACCATCTCGTGGTATCAATTTAGTTTAAAATCGCCCTGGGAACAAATACTACCCCCAGGTGCACTATACGACTATTTAGACCATTTCAAAATCAACCATGATCTCAAAATCATCATCCAAGTGACTCTAAAATAATTTCTTATCTCGACCTCATATAGTCTACATACGACCCCGATTGAGATGCACCACGGTAACATCATTGTCACTCACTATGACGTAAAAATAATTAGTTACTATTAACTTAGTATTTGTATTCAATAATATTAATCATTCTCTCTTCGATTAATAAATTTAATCACCATACAATATTTTATTTTATTAAATTACGTCACACGTGTAATTTAAATTAACCCGGTTAAATTAATTTTAAATACTAAAAAAGACGGGGTGTTACACATCTATGCCATTATATTGTCCTGATATTTTACTAGATACCAGCCTTGTGCCAAAAAATATATTAAGGTGACTAGCTCCAAGAGACAGGGCTTTCCTCAATCTTGCAATGAGAGCCTCGTAATCCACGTTATTATTTGATTCCTTAAAGTCAAGTCGTGTTTCCTGCTCGAGGATGGTCTGATTCGGGGTAATTAATATGATCTCCACTTCGCACCCTTTCTATTGGATGCTCCATCTACATAAAGAATCCATATGTTATGGTGGTCAGGGGTTTTCGCAGTTACTTGATTAGGAAAATCAATTTCCTTAATTTGTTCTCCAACGAACTCATCGATAATAGTAATCAAGATCTTGTAGTACCCCATATTTTTAGTACCTATTTTATAAGGATTTATTGAACATTTTCTAGATTTAATTGGATTTTATTTAGATTTATTCTAGTTTTGGATGAGGTTGGACGACCAAGGGTATTTTTATCTTTTGGTTTAGTTTGGGGCGCAAGATGTAAGGATTTGCATGTGAGTAAAATTCCGTATCCTATCTGAATTAGTAAAGAAATAGAAGAAGGGAGGAAGTAGATTGAGACCGAAGGAAGGGACCTCTATAGTGGGGATCCTTAACTTCTATAGCGGATTGGGGACCGCTATATCCATAGGGAGAGGGCCTCTATAGTGGAAGTTTGGTGAGAGAAAGAGAGTGGGAGGGGACTTCAAAGGTGGTTTCGATTTCTTTTATTTAAAGGGGACGTTTAACATTTTATTTTGGTTACATAAAAACTATCTTATCTTTAATACAAAACATTATAATACCCTAAACAAACCTTAAACCTCCATTAATTATTATATTTGAACCTTAATGTGAAGACCTTACCCATGGAGTTTGTAGATGAACTAAGAATGAAAGTTCTTCAGTTTTTTTATAAGAATGCGATATGATCAGATTTTGAAGGCAGATATAATAGAATTTCAGATTTCGTTATCCCTTGGTTATTTTGTGTATATGATGTTATTACCCTTATTTGTATACATATATTCCATGCTATGTGTTGCATTTTATTTGTCATACTTGTATATATCATTATTGTTGCATGCATGATTATGTAATAATATTTTTATGCCAAGTAGATGGGAAAATTGTAATGGGATGATATTACCCAACCATTGGGGGTAAAATTGGGTCAAGTAATAATACATAATTTGTTGAAATATTGATGAGATGTTCATTATGAGATGGATATTATCATTGATATTAGATGATGCTAAGGTATTCCTTATCCAAACCACCTTCTAGAAAGGGTGTGCTTTTGCCCTATTTTCTTATTTTTTATCTCATGAGCCATGCGATGGACCCGTTGGGGGTATTGAGTTGTTTTATCATGGGATGTTAAGACATTGTGATAGGAAGATGAGAGGAAAGACCATATCATGCATTGTGATTGTGGTTGTATTTATTTTGGGGCCATTGAGGGTTGGGAGGATAATTGATAATAGGGTGATCGATAGTCCACATCGTACTGATGGAAGTGTTGTGGGAAGTTGATATATGAGGGACTTTGGGATATGTAATGTGACGAGGTGAGATCCTACAGTGTGCTTTTTATATTTGGAAGGTAGTTGAGTGTTCATATTCATACACTCTTATATATGTGCATGCAAGAGTGTGTGCAGTTCACTTGGAGCATTTATGCGAGCCTACTGAATTTCTTGCTCACCTTTGTAGAGTATATATCCATGACATGTTTTGATTCAAGAAGATATTTCGGATTATTGATATGTCTTATTCGGATTTGGGATATAGGGATGAGTAGACAACTCTCTACTTTACTTTAAAAGCATTGTACATTTTTTTGTAAGACCAATTTTGAAAGGACATTTTGAGATTATTGAGAATAACGATTTTATTGGTTTTGTTTATGCTTCCAAAATTTTTTATTTGGCCATTGAGATTTGTTAAATGGTTTTGAAAAAGGTTTTAAATTGGAAGTATTTTTAGTTGCACCCCATGGTTTACGATTATTGATACGACTATTTTGGATTTGGGACACATGACAAGTAGAAAACTCCGTACTTTAGTTTAAAAGCATTAGACATTTTATTTGTAAAAATAATTATAAAAGGACATTTTGAGATTAATGAGAATAAAATTTTATTTATTCAGTTTATGCTTCCACAAATATTTATTTAGCCGGTGGGCACTTTTAAATGGTTTTGGAAAATATTTTAAATTGGATGTATATTTAGTAGCATATCATATTTTTTCTTGTGGTGTTACAGATATGTCCTTTCAATGAAGTTCTGGGTTAATAATGGATATCAAACCTCCCCAATTTCACTGATCACTTTGACATCTATATAGAAAGGTAGGACTTTCTAAGGATCGCGTTTAATAGAAATGAAGTTATAACTATGATGGAGGCATATTACTTGTGGAAATATAATACTGGTGAATAGGATAATTTTTACTATGGGAGGTATGACATCTCAGCATTTAGAAATATCTTACTGACGTACTAGATTGGGGCTTGATGACCTTACCTCTCGTAGATGAAGACCGAACTAACCTCATGGTCATATATAAAGAGATATACGTAGACTGGATCTTTTGTGTTTGGAACTCTAAGTAGCGAATGTCGGATGAGATAACTTTTGATCTCCTCAAATGACTTCGAGCAACACTCATCATTATAAACTCCTTTTTTTCTCCTTTCTTAATATCTAAAATAAAGGTTGGCATCTTTTAGATGACTTAGAGATAAAGAAATTAAGTTTTGCAAGCATACCGATCAACTTTTGGACATCTCTGACAGTCTTGGGTGATTGGATAATCCTTATTGCCTTAATCTGATTGGGATTTGCCTCGATTTTTTTAGGGAAGAGGGGCAAAACCCCCACAAGTATTATTAATAATCATAGAGAAAAATCCTCTCTAGTGACACTTACAAGCTCTAAAAACATACTTAAGGAGGTTAAAGTTAATTGTCGAGCCCATTAAGTTAACTTTGAAAAGTTAAAAATATGGGAGTTTATAAGTACTCCCATTATAATGAGATAAAGCTGGAAATATGGGGTTTTATAAGTAACCCCATTACAAAGAACATAAGAAGAATTCATTATAAATAACAAACTGAAGATCTTAAGTATTGGCAGCCCAATTTATCTAGCTTGTAAGATCCTCTCACCACCTTAGGAAGGTCCTGTAATGTGTGATATACTTGAAGAGAAGAAAGATTAATACCTGAATCAGCCAGAATATCAACAACTATATTGGATTCTCTAAAATAATGTGATAATGGAAATTTCATCATCTCCAAATAAGTCTTGGTTTCATCCACATATTTATTTAAGTTCCTAGGGAGCTGTCCAGTTGTGATCAAGTAAATTGACCATAAATAATGAATCAGATTCAATATGGACATCTCTAATATTGAATTAGAGGCATAATTTAAGATTAGTACACAAACATTTTAATTCAACACAAGCATTAAAATAAATACCATTAGAGTTTGAAAATTCATATAAAAAGCTCTATTTATCAACTCTTAAAATACCCCCATATCCACTTAAGCCTGGGTTACCTTTGGATGCCCCATCCACATTAAGCTTATAATAATTATAAGGAGGGAATATCCATTTAATAGGCCTAGTAACTTGGATATTTCTAGAAATCTTCATTTCAAATACTTATTGGATTCCGTTATCAAAAGATGAAAGAATGTGTTTAAAGTAATTCCCTTACAAATATTAGAAATCAAATTTGAAGAATTTGAAATAATATACTTAGAGCACATATGACTATTATCAAAAAAATGCTTTATTCTTGATTTTCCAAATCTCTCAACAAACTATAAGAGGAATAAACATACCAAGGAATCTAGCATAGTCTTTTGTACTTGATTTCAATCACAAACTCAAGAGAATAGATAACATACATACTGTGTTAGGCTCAATACCTAATAAGCTTGAAAAATGTTTCCAAACATGATGAATGATAAGACAGGAAAGAAACAAATGATAAGTGGATTCCATGATTATTGCATGCTTTGCATCTTGAACATAATCTGATTCCCACAGATTTAATATTTCCATCAATTAAAAAGAACATCTCCTTCGAGAAGTATTATGAGCGGGTCGACATCAAACAGTTCTTTTCAACTCCAGGCTGACCCCCTGCTAATGGGAAGACAGAGGTAATGAACAGAAAAATTCTTAATGGAATAAAAAAAAGTTGGAAGATTCCAAAGGGATGTGGATTGATGAGGTGCATTCCATCTTATGGGCATATAAGACGATAGAGAGGACTCCAACGGGGGAAGCTCCATGCATGCTAGCCTATGGCTAAGAGGATGTGGTGCCGATAGAGATAGGTCTCCTAACCCATAGAGTCCAAACATATAACCCGAAGAAAAAATTTACAGAACGCAGATTAGATTAGGACCTAGTGGAAGAGAGAGGGAAAATAAATTATTGAGGATTTTTCACATGTTAATGGAGATTTTATATGGAATATGATTGTCCCAAATATCAGCCATAACTATAGAAGAAGTAAATTGAGACTTGCAAGCTTTATAAGTAGAGGATAAAGTGAAATTTCCTGATGATTCAGGTAACCAGGTTCAACTGCCCTTAGATTGATCCATTAGAGTAATGCTCAAATCTTTAGCCATCATCCTCTATGTATGTGAAGACATATGAGCCATTCTTTATATTCTAGTACCTATAAAGAAAAAATTAGTCCATAAGGTTTTCTTAGTACAAAATTTCTAACACAACTTCATGAAAGATGGTGTTGATAAGACATTAAAGTCTATAAGGCTAAAGACCTCTAGCATTAACATCTTTGCATAAGGATTCGTAACTTTTCCACTGATATTTCCAGCCTTGATCTTCACTACAACCCTAATTTTTTTTAGAATTATATGAATTTTGGCAATGAAATTTTAGGAGGAGTGATTGATGCTAATAAATATGATGATATTCAAGAGAGCACATGTTTGATTATGATAAGTTTGCCTCCATTAGAGAGTAGATGAGACTACCAACTTGAAATTCTTCCTTTAAAAGGAGGGCAACCCAAGTATTGTAAAGGCAAAGCTTTAAACTTAAGACCACATGCTGGAGAAATCAGATCCCTTTTCTATAACAAACATTTATTATCAATAGTAAAACTACTCTTAGAGGAGTTGCATTTTTGGCCAAACTTAAAGCACTAGTCATTAATAAACTCCATAGTATTTTTAATGCTTCTCTCATCAGTCCAACAAAAGATGACTACATTATGTGCAACATAAAATGGGATATTATAGGACAACCACTAGGAGTATAAAAAGGCTTAATAACACCTGATGATTGCAATCTGTTGAGGCCCCTACTAATAAAATCAACAACCAATATAAAAAGACTAGGGGATAGAGGATCCCCTTGTCTCAAACCCCTTTAAGTTTTGAAGAAAACATTATTTTGTCCATTTATAGTAATAGAAAACCAATTATTTGATATGCACATCCTAAAAAAATCAATCCATCTTTCCCCCAAGCGAAAACTTCTCAAAACATTGATTAAGAATCCCTAATTGACCATATCATAGGCCTTTTCCATGTCAAGTTTGATGATTACATTACCACCATGAGATTTCTTCCCAAGATTGTGGACCATTTCTTTAACTAGAAGGACATTTTCTTGTATAGCTCTACCTTTAATGAATCCACTTTAGTTTGTGGATATAATCATAGGTAAGATAGTTGATAACCTTTTGGACAGTATCTTAGTAATCGCTGTGAAAGAAAATTTGCCTAGGCTTATAAGTCTAAGGTCTCCACTTTTTTAGGGGATTTTATCTTTGGAATAAGCACAATTGCAGTGCTTGTTCAAATTTAAACTAGATCTCGACCAGCAAAGAAAGAATTGGTGGCCTCAACTAGATGATGCTTTATCAAATTCCAACAGTTAATATAAAAATAACCCCTATATGACCTGATGTTGAATCATCATTTACATCCTTTATAGCTTCTAGGATATCTTCTTCAATGGAAAACTATTCAAGGGAATCATTCATATAAAAAGAAATGAGTTCTCAAATTATACCTGAAGTATCACTCAACATAAGACTTTGCTCCTCTGCTATTTTTTTATGGAAAAATCCTATAATATGCTCTTTAATATCCTTGTCCTTCTCCCACAGGTTCCCATCTTCATTAGTTATGGAATGGATCATAAGCCTATGTAGCTTGGATTTTACACTAGCATGAAAAAACTTAGTGTTGGCATCACCATGTTTCAACCATTTGATGGAAGATTTCTGCCTCCAATTTTTTTTCACTAAGTTATAAGCAACAATAAGTTTGGCTTTACACTGGTTCATAGAAGTTCTATTAGCCTCACTTTTAACCAACTCATAAGAAAGGTCCATTTTAAGAGTCTCATCCTCTAAATTCTTACATTTTGGAATACACCCTTAAATGTATTATGTTCCATTATTTTAGAAGCACGTTTAGTCTTTTCATCTTTTCTGCAAATTTCTTTAAACCATTAGAATTGCACTGCTCATTCTGAGACTTTTCAACCAAGTAAAGGAAATCAAGATGCGAGCACCACATCTTTTGTAACTTGAATGTCCTAAAAGAAACCTCTTTTATAGTACTGACAGATCATAATAAAGGGGCATGGTCTGATGAAGTTCTATTCAAGTGTTTCAATTTTGAATTTGGGAAAGTTTCCACACATTTTTAATTAAATAGGCATCTTTCAAGCATGGCCATAATAAGACCAACCTCATCCAGTTATTACACCAGGTTTAACTTGTCCCAATATAGCCTAAATCAGAGAGACCACTATCCTCAATAGTTTGGTTAAACTCATCAACAACATGGTGGTCAATGTCATTTCCCCCTAATTTTTCACCTTGAGTGGAAACCACATTAAAGTCACTAAGCACCATATGAGGAAAGTTCACAACATTACTAGATATAGAACACATTTGATCCCAAATATCCCTTATTTCTTCTCTTGTGCATTTTTCATACACAAATAATAAGTAGATATATGACTTTAGGACATTATGACTGACTTTCACAGTTAAAAGCTGATTATGGTCCGTAACATATTGAATTTGAATGTCAAACCTACCAAATAGCCAAATTTTCCCATTAATTGCTCCCACGTACTTGAAATTCCCATTTTCTTTGGTACTTTGAGATCTTAGAGGCATCCACTTTGGTCTCCAAAAGAGCAATTAGATGGATTTTGTGAATCTTCCAAAACATTTTGAGTCTTCTAGAAGATGATTTCTTAGCAGTCCCCCTTAAAATCCAAACAATTAACTTAATCATTTAGAGGTTAATGAGAGAAAATGAGTGTTACCTTTGATAAATGTCAAAACGCGGAAGTTGGATCCCCGGGTTTGAAATAATAATACCAAATTGAAATATATAATTTCCTTTTAAATAAATAAATGCGGAAGCGTTAAATACAAGTGATGGTTCCACAAAACAAAACAAGGCCGGGTTTTAATATCTTAGGAAACAGATAAGAACAACATAATTCAAGTCCTAGAATTTGCCTAAGTCATCATTAACAATTATTCAAAGTTAGGCGAAACCATATTAATGCAAGTGACTTGAATAAACCAAATTTAATCCAATATTAAATTAAAGTCCCAATTTAAATTAGTGTGAATGTAAAACCAAATTTTATCTTGAAATTATCCTAAGCATGCGTTCTAAATTATTGTGCAAGATAAAATAAACAAGGTCACACTACACCGCGATATACGAGGAAAAACCCACTAACGGGAAAAAACCTCCGGACGGCCCTAGCCTCAAATCCACTAAAAATGGTATTACAAAATACAAGACAAAAGACTTACTTCCTAAACTCGAACCCTCTCAAGCCGTGATGCTCCTTCTTGTATCAACCTCCAATTAGTGGATAACCAACGGAGCTCCACCGTGGTCTCGGAAAACACCGATAGGACTTTAAACGGTCACCGTCACCCGAACATGGAGCCTTTCTCCAAACGGGTAGAATCTCAACAAAGGTCTTCTTTGTGATGGGGTGTAGAAGCAAACCCGAAACGTCTCTTGAATTCGGTAGAGAAAATCGGTGCCAAAAACTCCAAGTAAGGATATGTATATATAGAACTTGGAATAAACAACAATGGGTGTAAACTAGAGTGTGTATGAATTTTCCATTAAAAATTAACACTCAAAATTTGAACATTTTCCCTAAATAAATTTGCTCTCAAACTCTCTCTAAGAGATGGATATGGAATTGAAAAGTTGTCTTGGAAAATGTGTTTCCCGCACATAATATTGCATGAAAAATGTTGGTTGAAAACCAAGTGGAGGAGTGGGGAAAAACTGCAAAAAAAATGCCAAATAACTGTTCCCGCTGGAAGTTCGTTCGAATGAACGTGATTCTCGTTCAAACGAGACTTCTAACGAGTGACCATCCTGGGCTCGTTAGAGGTTCGTTAGATACCTCGTTAGAACGAACCTTCGTTCGAACGACATATCGAACGGCATATCGAACGACTGTCCAGTTAGGGTCGTTGGCAAAACTCGTTCGAACGAACCTGGTTTGAACGACAAAACTCGTTCGAACGAAATCTGGTTCGAACGAAAAAACTCGTTCGAACGACATTTCAAACGAACAAACAGAAAGATTGAGAAATTCGATTTTGGCCCAGAAACTTTTATAAACTTTTATATACTTATTTTTAAGTTTCTAATTGATTCTTTCTGAAAAATAAAATGCAGTTTTAATTCACCTAACACCCAATACAAATTGTTCCAAGCTCCTATATACATATAAATACATTCATACCTTGGGAGCATGGAACCTAAGTTGATGACGTACAAACGAGGCACATAAACTACGGCATGTTGATGATGCTTTATACTCTTTGCCGCTACGTCTTCAACAAACACTTCATAGGTCTTGAATATTACAATTAAATAAAATCCTATGAATAAATGTTTTTGTCCGGAATTGAGCCAAAACTATAAGAGGACTCAATTGGAAATTTGTGTCCTTACAAAATGATCTAGTGATTCTTATAAAACAAGGGTCTTTCATTTTTAGTTGCCTCTTTTTAACAGTTGATGCTACTATATTTGACGTCTGTGACTCTGGCTGAAGTTGTGGTTCCCTAATAGACTTTAACTTATTGTCAATAGTTTTGGAAAACAATTATAATTCTTCAAGAAAAGGAATATGGTTATACCCCTCTTCATTATCAGAAGGATATATTTGAATGGCAGCCTAGTTTTGTCTCATAATTACGAACTCTGTACCCCTAGGAGACAATGCACTATGATCCACAATCATAACTTCATTTGTAGACAAAACTTGATTATGTTTCTTATTTGTATGGTCTTGAATATGCTTAGATCTATTCTTCTCTGTAGATAGGTCCCTTTGAATAACCATAGTAACATGATTATTATTACCCTCAATAGTCTCCATGATATTACCTTGCTCACAATCAACTAA
The DNA here is from genome assembly GCA_949130495.1 of Sambucus nigra. Lineage (NCBI taxonomy): Eukaryota > Viridiplantae > Streptophyta > Magnoliopsida > Dipsacales > Adoxaceae > Sambucus > Sambucus nigra. The sequence continues at coordinate 415,805,115 of OX422223.1, forward strand.
TTTAGGATTTTGAACATCCTCTTTGTTATATATGACTTCTTCCTCCATTATAGCTTTATCTTTAATATCAATAGGTTGTGGGACTGCATCATTAGGGTTATATTCATAAACTTGATTGTTATTTTTCTCTGGCTCATCCCCTATCAAACGATTGTCATTACAAGCTTGAATGGCCTTTGGAATATACTGCATATATTTATGTTGAGGTCTCATACTATGCGAATGAGATCAAAGAAGACCTTAATCTCCTTAAGTGTTATTTATTCCACTGTTACTGGGAATCTAATATGGTGGGTGATTCTTTAGCTAACTTTGGAATTCATTGCACTTCAATCCAAATCTTTTTATCTTCTTTAGACCTTCCTCCTATGGTTAGAGGAGTTGTTAGGCTTGATAAGATGGGATGTCATTACATTAGATCCTCATCTGTTAATTTTTAGTTGGTTCACTTCTTATTTTGTAATGGGATTATTTTAAAATCCTATATTTATTGCTTCTAAGTGTTTTTTTGCTTGTAAGACACTGTGGAGAGGCTATTTTTCCTTGAATAAATATATGTGTGGGGGTCTTTCACCTCTTCCATTAAAAAAATATTAATCATGACCTTTCTTGGCACAATTCTTGCAATATTTAGGCATGTTTTCATCCAACACTTGGCAAGAGCCTTTATCACCACAACCAATCCAAATTCATTTGGATATATTCTTTGTAAGGTCTAGTTTAACACATACACGAGCAATTCTTGGTCTATTGATCTCGACAGTTTAAGAGGTTTTCTAATCAATTGTGCAATTGAATACAAGTATGACTTTGAGAAAAAATTAATGGGTAAGTGAGGAAAAGAAACCCACAATGGAGATAAACTACTCTTAATTTATGGTCTAAAATTATGAGACCATTTGAAGATTCTCATAGGAAACTTTCCAATATATGCAGAGTTCTTCATCTAGATTCGAGAAAAGTCTTGTTTAGAGTTGAGCCGATTAAAACATGCTTGTGATCCAATAATCCAACATTGAAAGCAGTTTTGAGAGAGAATTTTGAAAAACCTGTCTAATAACATCCATAGAAGGTCTTCTATGTGAAAATTTCCCAATCAAGGTCTGTTGAAATGGTTTGTCAAGGGTTTATATATTAGCATGGGAGAACATAAAAAAAGGTTCCCCTTTGTAAGTTATTGGTTTCTAGAGATCAAGATCGTGGTTATAAGAAGAAGATGAAACCACAGAGGCAAAGGAACGATTCCAAACATTTTGGATATCTGGGGGTTTAGGATCAACGTGTGTCATGGGATTTTTAGGGTCTATGCAAACCCTATTTAGGGTTTATGTCTTGGAGAGAAAGATAGAGCGAGAGAGAGAGAGAGAAGGAGAGAGAGTTTATAATGTAGTTAATGATCAACATGTGTCATGGGAGTTTTAGGGTCCATGCGATTGGGATTTGCCTTGATCCCTCTTTAGATCACCAAATAACCTAAGAATTTACAAGTCGAAACCCCAAAAGAAAATTTATTTATGTTAAGCTTATTTTTGTAGTTTCATATGACCTTAGACATCTTTTCTAAATATGCAAGGTGGTTGCCTTTTTATTTGGTTTTCATAAGCATATTATTTATGTATACATCCATGGTATCACCCACCTGATGTCGGAACATCTTGGTGACCAATTTTTGGTAGGTCACCCATGTAATCTTGTGTCGAATAACATATATATGTAACACTAAAGGCCAAGTGTAGCAATAAAAGTCATTTTTTCCTCGCCGGTACCAAACAAAGGGATGTGATGATAATCTGAATAAACATCTAAAAAGTTTATCCGTTCATGGCTAGCTGTGGCGTCGACCATCTAGTCGATCTTTCATAGAGGAAAACTGTCATTGGAGCATGTTTTATTCAAGTTAGTGAAGTCTATGAATACTCTCCACTTCTCATTATTCTTCTTTACAATAACTAGGTTTGAAATCCACTTAGTTAACTAAACTTCTTTGGTGGACCTTTCCTCCAAAAGTTTCCCAACCCTTTCTTCTACAACATTTGCCTTTTCAAGGGATGTTCATCGTTCCTTTTTTGTAATCGGCGAGAATGCTAGGTCCAAATGAAGATTATGGAACATTACTTCATGATTAATGCCAGGCATATCATATAGCTACTAGAAAAGCATATGTTGGTTATTTTTTAGAAAAATACCAATTCTTCCTTTTTTTATCAACAAGCGAGTTGCTATTCGGAATTTTTCTATGTGGGTTAGAGTTTTCGAACACAACTTCTTCTAATGGTTCGATATCTCAATCGATCGGACCATCTTCTTGTCTTTTATACCAAATCACCCATTCTTTGTATACTATTTAGAGGTGGTGGACCCCTCCGTGTTTTTTACCCTTTCCTTCTTATTATCATACTTAGGTTTGATGGTCGCGATAAGCATTGTCGAGCATAAGCTTGATTTCCACATATCTTTATTATCCATCAACTAGTAATGCATTTGAGATTCTAATGGAAGGTACATGAAACTGCCTTAATTTCATAGAGTCATGCTTGTCCAAGGATTACATTGTATGATGATTCAATATCCATGACTATAAATTAAATCAACTTTGATACACTCCATGTTCGTCATCAAAGCACGACTTTCCTAGTGGCATTATCTTTCTTTTGACAAATCCAAATGAATGGATGGTTACCTCCTTAAGATGTTATATCATAAGTTAAGCTGGCAGAATAACTTGAGGTACATCACACCTGAAGAGCTTCACTTGTCCACTCGTAGCTTATATACAATCCAATTAGCAATCCCGAGTGTGATTAGTAGTGAATCATGATGTGCAATTCTTATCATGATGTGGAATTATTACTCATATAAGGTCCTATTCAATAAAAAAAATGATGTGTTTGGCATAGTTTATTTCCTATGGACGATAATGTATGCCAATAATGTGTTTGGCTAGGTCATTTTAGAAGGCCTCAACTACGATATAATTATCTTCTTCAATTCCATTCTCACAACATTCCCTTTTGATTTGGTTATGGCTTGAGGCTTAGTGAATGACTAACTCATGTACCATCTTGCCATCTTCTAAGACATTATCTAACTCTGGGTCGCACTCAGCAGGAACTTTATTGCATTTCTTCTCAACATAACCATCCTCGGGAGAGCTCCTCTAGGTGAGACTTGAGCTCCTTGGAATTCTTTATCATGTGCCCTTATTCCTTGTTATAGAAACATCTCAGGGATGTGTTGCTTTTTTATGGGTCTCCTCCAATCTTCTTTGGTAACTTGAATTAGTGTTGATCTTTGATCTTGGTCAAATTCTTATATATTGATTCTTTGAAAATAATATTAATGGTTCAATGATCCTTGCCGAGGTCTGACTTGTCCTCGCCCTTAGGTCTTCTATTTTTCTTTCCCCCCATCTTAGGATCAATCTCCCCGTCTACCTTTTTTCTCACCTTTGGTTAGCCATTGTACTGTTGTGTGGTGACTACCACGCCTTATACATTGGTGTGTATCTCAACTTGGGGCATCAAGTTGTTAATAATAGTAGCTTCCTTGCTGTTGAGGAATTGATATAATATGGAACTATTAGGTAGTCCAATCTTAAATGAGACTATTGCAACCTCTTAGAAGCATTTTCCCACTTATTTATATATCTCCTAATATTGCTAAGCATATTCGTGTAAAATTTCTCGGACTTCTTCTTCAACTTGATAAGGGAGTCCATCCTCTTTGGATGGGTGCTTCTAGTAATGAACCTCGTTGTGAAGGCCTTTGCGAGTTATTTAAAATTGCAAATAGATCGATGTGATTGATTTTTAAACCACTTTTGCACTATGTCCCCTAAACTGGACCTAAAAATTTAACACATGAGGGTCTTGTTATTGCTCTAGATTGTCGTAACTTAGCGGTATTGACGGACGTGATCGAAAGGGTCTCTCCTCCTATTAAATATCTTAAATTTAAGTGCAGTGAACTTCTTAGGAGTTTCAAAGACCTCGATTGACTGGGTAAACTACGACTTCATTTGGCAAACGAGGGCGCTTATAGACATATCCTTAGTGGTTCTGGCTCCTAGGTGATCAGGATGGTCGGCCATCTTCCTTCTTATGAGTTTATGAAGGTCCTCTTTTCCACAATGATTATCGTGGCATTCTCTTATGTTTGGTGACCTCCTTTGGTTAAAATAATCTTGATCGTACTGCATATGATGTTTGAGAGGGGCATTTTCCTCTTATTTATGGAACGTGTCTGCCTCTTGTTCACGAAGATGCTGCTCATAGGCGTCTATGACTCGCGATATCTTATTGGTTTATGGTGGCTCATTACTTTCCAGTGTTTGATCCTCGTGTGGATGATAGAGGGAGCTGGGGGTGTTTTAGTTCCTATTAGGTTGGATTACAGACTTGATCTTAGGAATTGTATGTCTGTTCTGATGATTTTCATGGTACGGAGAATGTTCACTATATGAATGAGATATGACTATTTTTTCTTGGTATGCTGAGGAAGAGACAACGCCAATTGTAGGTGGTAAAATCATATTAGTTATGATTTGATACAGTTTTTATTCTAACAGAACAAGTAAATCATGCATAATAGCACAAGAATAATATTTACTTTGTTCGATAATGTACCCACGTCCCCGAGAGGGAATTTTTTTATTAGTTTGGTTCAAAAGTTTATCATTGTAATCCATTTTTCCACGGGGCTAGTGTTACATTTGTAAGAAAAGATATGGTTGAGTCGTATGTGGCTCAATGACTTATGATAGCGATCCCATCTTAATCATGTGTGTCTTACTCCTTAATTCTTGCAAGTTAGTTAACTTTAACTGTCCATATCTTCATGAATGACATCTTGAACTTATCAATATGCACATCCCTTCCTTCACGTGCAACCGGATTCTTTCCCTCACATGTTGAATACATATATATATGAGATATTTTCATTTTTTTTGCTTGGGATTTATTTTATGATTCAAATTGTTGGAATGCCTAGATAGGTGTAAAAGGGTGTTAATTCACGGGTTATGAACGTGTGATGAATGAAAAGTGTCATGTCAGGTTAACGGGTTAACACAATTCATTTGGTAAAATGAGTTATGTCGTGTTACTCGCTAACCAAACTAATCATGTACGAAATAAATTTTCTCACCCATTTAATTAACGAATCGTGTATGAGCGGAGCTATTTTTTAAACAATTTGTTTATCACCACACTTGAACCCAACTCGCCACAACCTATTGCCACCATGTTAATAATATCTTATTGTCATTGAGAGATGCACATAATTAAAAGAAGATATTGTATGCTTATAATATTAATTACCCATAATAGCGAATTGCATCGCTTTGCCCATGGAAGTAGTTTAATCTTTGTCGAACTACGTACGTCGTCTTCTTAAATGTGTAAGTATTTTTCATTTAGGTGTTTTTTCTTCTACTTTATTTGAATTTCTCACAACATTTATTACATATTTAATTATTGTTTTTACTACTTACAAAAGAGAGAAAATGTTATATTATATCATGAAGCATGGAAACAATTTCATGTGTTGTTACCGAGACTTCATAATTCAAAATTCATGCACACAAATTCAAGACAATTAGGGTCTATTTGATTGTAGAGTTCAAAAAAAGGTGGCATGTTGCCCAATTCAGTTTTGAGTTTCTTCGAAGGAATAACGGAATAGGATGAACAAGCATATTCATTGAGTCAATTTGAGTTCGATTCATTATGCAAAGTCGTAGTTAAAATCATGTTGAGACAAGTATGTTGTTCTTATCTGACTTAGTAATTTTGATATTAGAGACATGGACACATTTTCATGTAGCCATGGAATCTGGAAATCCTAATAATGATAAAAATACAGTTCCTTTAAACAAAATTTTGAAACAAAAGTAAAAGCGTAATGAAATTGTTAAAAAAGTCAAAACAAAAAAAACAATCATTAAAAGCTAAGATGAGTTATTCCTATTTCTTCCCACATTTGTATCACCATTGCATTACACTTATCTGTCCAAGATGCCCGTGTTGCGAATGTAATATGCTCATTAATGGGGGTGTAATAATGTATACTAAGGGGTGTGGGGTTCACACCATCATCACTGTCACTATCTTAATCATCCATATCATCTCCCCTTGAAATTTTATGCATAGAACAAAAAACTAAAACAATCTTAGTTTGTGTATTAATGCCGTGAAATGGTTGATGGTGGAGATAAACAAATATTTTTTTTCAATAATTCGTTAGTGCGCTCGATTACATTGCGTATAGAATAATGGAGAAAATTGAATAATTCCCAGCTATTTTCAGGACATTGACCTTTTATGTCTCTGTGGTGGTAACATGTCTTGCGAAATATTGATATAAATTAAGAAACCAAGGGGAATCAAACATCCCCACGATGATTTTATCCTAAGACAATACATAGGGTGGTTTTTATTAAATATATGTGGGTGGTAGAAAGTTTATGCAATTTCTATCAAAATAAATATATGAAATATATCGGCATCTGACTGGAACAGTTAGTTTCTAGCCAGGACATTGAATAGTCACTCTAAGCATACTCCCATCATGTCAAACGCGCATGCTTCTAGAATGTTTTAAGAGATGACCTTTTTCGATTATGATACCTAGGTTGATCGATAAGGGGGACATTGGCAGATATGTGTGTACCTTTTATTGCTCTAACACCATCCTATTGGGATACTATATGTGTTATTGCATACAATCCATTTACATATATATTAATTATCTATGATATTTATAGTGATTTTACTTACCGAAAAGTAATGATACTAAGGTCTCTTACTAGGATTATCGCCCAGGGAGTTATCATCAGGCATTGCCTTTGTGATAATTTCCTTATACGACATTAGACAGGCTCCCAACACTTTATACAAGTAGAAACTAAAGGTTTGACTTGATCTACCAAAAATATTACATTCGGTTCAGCAACTCTCATCATGAAAAACTATATTCAGGAAAATTGCAACTTGTTCCTCAATCCAAACTGAACGATTATCGTTTAGTCCAAATGCACATAGGCAAGCACATAGCCTATGAAATGAACTAATGTTCATACGTAATGAATTATGTAATAACCGATCACTCATCCCGTATATTCAAAATAAGGATTGCTTATGATGCTCATCCCAATTAAACTGAGGTGACCTAAGAATATCCAATATTGACTTTAAATGTTGATAGATAGCTATCGCACGTATGACCATCAACCAAGCAACACCAAATCTTTGATGTTGTATTTTGGATTTATAGTTACACACTTTTTCCTACACCTGATTGATTCATAAAAACTCATTTTTTGATATACATTGTAAATAATAACAAAAAATGAATAATGTTGTCATTGATAGAAATAACCATAAAAAACGACAACAATGAAAAAAATACAAAGTTAAATAACCAGAAGAAACTTATTCAGATGAATAACTCGGTGATAAAAGTGCATGTAAAAGATGGAAAAAAATGTTAGTTACACATAAAATAAATATTGTAAAAAATAATAACTCCTTTTATGTGATGAATTACCAGCAAAATAAACGTCACAAAAAATATATACTACTGAATGATAAATATATACTTCTCATTTATAGATTTACAAATGCTAAAAACCATTCCATCCCATAAAACAACAACCATTAATACACACTACTAATTTATTTTAACCCATTTCAAATCATAAATATATAACCATATATATACAACACTCATTAATTTCAACCTAATTCAACCCATAATAATATAAGAAACCATTTTTACCTAGATAACCATTTCAACCAATAAAAATACATCAAACCATTTCCAAACATAAAACCACTTACATATATAAATCTATAACAATAAAGCCAAATCAAATCAACATGTCAAGAAAATGCCCAACAAGAAAATGACCAATAAATCCTAGATGCATAAATCAGAACATAACTCTCAATTAAACCCTAGATTCAAAGAATGAAGATGCGTAAATCGATTTTATGTTCAAGATGTAAGGTTTAGTAAATAAAAAATACAAGTAGGGTTTAGTAAAAAAAATACAAATGTGGTTGAATAAAATGCGAGAATACCTTCTCAAAATAGGGGTCCCGCTTCTCCCTTTCTTCAGCAAATGAAGAGATGAAAATGGTTGGGTTGTGAGGTGCTGGAATATTAATCTTCCTTTTTCTCTCACCTGACATGAAGCTCACATAAACTACAATTGATTTCTCTCACTCGCATTTTCCCCCAACAAAATTTTCCAACCCAGATAGATAAGCAAAAAATGCTCCCAAAAATGGGCAAATAAGGGTCACGTGAATAGATATTGTCAAATTTCGCCATCTTGAAAATTGGCTATCAAATAATACAAAAGTAGGAAAAAGTGTGGGCAAAACCCATTTTCATGGAAAATAGTGACAATGAAATGGACCCTAGATTTTTATTTTCTAAAAATCATATTCTATCATAATCATCCAACTTGTACTTTAACTTAGTATGCATCCGATATGTAATCATCATTGTGATATTTTGTTAGCCAATACCAAATTATTTTATACAAGAAAATTAATGTAATTGGAATGTGAATCTAGAAATTTGGTCAAGGCTCAATAAAAAAAATAATAGTTTATTTTAAAACAGTATGGCGATGACTCATAATTAATCTATTATGAGATGAAAACTCATGATATACAATTAAGTCATTTGATTGTACTCTGTACACCTTCTATAGGAGTTAGAGGTTCCGATTCATTCAGATGAGCTGAGAAAAAAACTTGAAGACGATATCACTATCAAGTCATATTATCATTCGATACCATAATTATGTGACCACAATGGCTAGCCTGTTCCACATCATATCGTGCCTTATTGCATTCCACGTTCTTCTTATGCATTTAATGAACAAGGTTCTTACTTTCTTTCACAATAAAAATTGGATGAGATAGTTTCTCAAACAACAACTCACATGCGTAATCGTCTTTTTCCTGATCGCAATGAGTAACAACAATTACTTGCTTCTTATCATTGGTACTATGATAACCTCAGTGGGTAGGGATGGAAATGGGGTGGGTATAGTAAAACTTAAACCCAACCCGCTTAGGAAAGGACCAAACCCGCCTCGCCCCGAATTTGAAATGGGTTTTATTAGTAAAACCCTAATCTGCTATAAACTGACATTTATAAAATTTTGAAGTGGGTTTTTATTTTTTACCGGCATAGACATAGAGGGAGATTTGTAAGGAAATTGTTCGTCACAGTTAATTATGTCATATACCGCTACAAGTTGCTATAAGTCGTCGAAGGATTGAGAAGCTTACATCTACAAAAAAATAATCTGAATTTCAAGAAGACTTCAACATTCAAGCCCAACGAGGATGAAATTGGTAAAATATGTTTAAGTTCCCTTTACATTTTACATTAAAAAGTGTTGGGATATTTTTGTGAAAGATAAAATATTTTTCTATTTATCAAAAATGATTTTTGCAATAATTTTACTTGGTTTTTTATTTTCCAAAATCATGAAAGGTTTGGATAAATGTTTCTGATCTCGTGAACAGTCGTAAGTTTTGAGGTTTCCAAAATATTTTAAAGACTGAAGTTTTTTGGGACACGTGTATGATGTCGTTTGAACAATACCGTACCTAGTTCAAACGAGATCGTATCTCGCTCAAATGATAGTGTATATCGTTCAAACGAGATATGGTTTAAGCTGACACATCACTGCATTAACTTTTATTATAAATTGTGTAAAAACCCCGTATTGTGATTTTCTCAATTAAAATCAAAATTAAAAATATTGTGATTTCCTTTGTATGTAAAATCGAGATGATGCGGAAGCGTAAAGGTGATGGTTCAACTTCAAAGCAACAACAGCAAATTTTAATTTCTGGAAACAAAATTAAAGTAGCAACCAAGTGAAGTAAAATTAAACAATTAATATATTCACTTAAACCGATTAATTAATTCAAGTCCTAGAATTTGCCAAAGTCATATTTATCAATATTAGCAAATTAGGCGAAACCAAATTTTAGCAAATGACTTGAATTAAACAACATTACCCAATATTTAATTTAAGTCCCAATTAAAGTGAGTGTGATGATTTAAATCGAATTTTATCTTGAATTATACTAAACATGCGTTCTACGTTATTTTGCAAGATAAAATAAACCAATCACACTACGCCGCGATGTACGAGGAAAAACCCAAGACGGGAAAAAACCTCAGACGGCCCTAGCCACAAATCCACTAGATACGGAATTACAAGTACAAGACAAATAGAATTACAACACACGACTCGATCCCTCTCAAGCCTCGACGCTTCTTCTTGTAGAAACCTCTTCCTAGCGGATAACCTTGGAACACCACCGCGGTCTCAGAATCCACCGATGGGACTTTATATGGTCACCGTCACCCGTACATGGAGCCTTTCTCCAAGTGGGTAGAATCACAACAAAACGTCTTCTTCTTTGATGGATGTAGAAGCAAACCAAAACTTCTCTTTGAAATGGAAGAGATAAACCGATGCCAAACTCCAAGCAATTGATATGTATATATGTGAACTTGGATAAACAATATGGGAGTAAAACTAGAGTGATAAAATATTTTCTCTTGAAAAATAGCACTCAAAACTTGAACATTTTCCTTAAGCAAATTTTCTCTCAAACTCTCTCTAAGAGATGAAAATAGATTGGAAAAGTTAGATTGGAAAATGTTATTCCCGCACATAATAAAGTCTGAAAAAGTTGGTTAAAAACCAAGTGGGGAAGTGGGTGCAAAACTGCCAAAAAAGTGCCAAAAACTTTTCCCGCCTGGCATCTCGTTCGATCGAACGACATTTCGTTCGAACGAAATCTCGTTCGAACGAGATTTCTAACGACGTTCCAGATTGAACTCGTTAGAATCTCGTTGGATATCTCGTTCGAACGACAATCTCGTTCGAACGACATATCGAACGACATGTCAGTGGCCTATACTGGAACCTCGTTGGCAAACTCGTTCGAACGACATCTGGTTCGAACGAAAAAACTCGTTCGAACGACATATCTAACGAACCACCAGAAAGTTTGAAAAATTCATTTTTAGCCCAGAAAACTTTATAAATATTTATTTAAAGTTTTAATTAATTCTTTCTTAAAACAAAACGCAGTTTTTATAAAACCTAACACCCAATAAACTTGTTCCAAGCTCCTATATATATAATATTGCATTCATACCTTGGGAGCATGGAACCATAGTTGATGACGTAAAAACGAGGCACGCAAATCGGCATATTTGATGAAGCTTTATACTCTTTGTCGCTACGTCTTCAACAAACACTTCATAGGCTTGAGAGTATGACAATTACATACTATCCTATGAATAAATGTTTTTGTCCGAAATTGAGCCAAAACTATATATGGACTCAATTGGAAATTTGTGTCCTTACAAATTGAGTGTCAGGCTTCTCGATTTTCCCGTGGAGAAATACTAGTTTTCACAGAATACGTTTTGATACTATTCTCCAACCATTTGAGGGTTCATAACTTTTGTTTTGTAATTCACAATCCCAATTTCTTTTGTGTGAGTTGTGTTGTGGAACCCCAAAACATTGTTTTTTATTGTTCATACTTTGTGGGGAGATCTCTACAACTGAGGATTACGTGCTATTGTGGAGTGAGTCTCGAAAGAGTTTTGTGACTGCGTGTTATTAAGGAGTGATGCGGTGTTCATGGGTTGAAGACTGGACCGCAGTTCATATAGGTTCGCTGAGTGTGGACTTATTGCTGAAGACATCGACCGACGCCTGCAGGTATTCGAGTGTCAAACTGTATTTCATTGTAACCGTGTAAGTTGCGATTTATAATTATAGTGAAATAAAAAGGTTTTTCCCTGAGGGTATTTTTCCTGAACTTTGTGTCGCATATTTTATTTATGTTGGTTTGACACATGCACACACGTAGTTGATTGAGTTTAAGGTCTGAATGGATTTGATTCATAAATTGACACTAATTAAATAAGTTTGTAATTGGAACTTGAACATCTATTCGAATCTTTATCACACGTAGGGCATTCTCAAATTGGTATTAGAGCGGGTTATGCTAATTTATCGCGTATTCTTATTTTTAATAAAATTGTGTGACATTGATTTTTTTTTAAAAATCATATTTTTTGCCGCAATGTTTTCCAATGAAAACTTATATGATCGGTTGCCATTTTTTACGGTTTTAATTACGCTTACTGGAAAGCCCGAATGAAATCCCATTTAAAAGCAACGGATGAAAGATATTGGATCATTTGTGAAAGAGGCTGGATTCCTCCCATTGTCACCGCAAATAATGTCACGAATTTAAAACCTGTGTCAAACTGGACTGAGGATGAGTTTAGGTGGAGCACTTACAATTCACGAGGACTTAGTGCAATTTCCGGACACGTCACCCCTGGCGAGTTTTGACGTATTATACCGTGCACCATGTCGAAAGACGCGTCGGATATTTTGCAACTCACCCACGAGGGCACTAACGTTGTCAAAGAGTCTAAAATTCGAAATTTGACTGCTCAATTTGAGACAATCACTATGTTAGAAACTAAGTGTTTTAACGAGTTTTATGCACGTTTGTCTGATATTGTCAACACTAGTTTTAATCTAGGTGAGCCTATACTTGACGCACGAGTGGTTAAAAAGATTTTAAGATCACTGCCTAAACGTTTTATCCTTAAAGTGACTGTTTTGAATACCTTAGGAAATTTGAATCGCCTAAAATTAGAAGAGTTAGTTAGAGACCTACAGACATATGAAATCGACATGTTTCCTGACACTGTCAAACCTAAGGATGGAGGGATAGAACTTAACGTCCAATCTAAGAAAAAAGTGTGTTTTTGTGAGTCTGAGTTTGAGGACGAGTCTGATTTTAACATGGCCCTTCTTGCAAAGAATTTTAAAAAAAATCTCCAGTTTTCCAAACAAAATTCTTCCAATAAAAGATTTTCAGAGAAAAATAAAAAGAAAGACAAGGTATAAGAAAACGGTGAGAAAAAGAAAAAAGCGAAGAAAATTTTGAAAATTTAAAATGTTTTGAGTGTGAGGGGAAAAGGAACAAGTCATTTGAGTGTCGAACTAGGCTTAGGAGAGATGGGAAGAAAGTTTCCATGCTAGCCACCCTTAGTGATAGTGAGGGAGACGTGGGAAATAAGGATGATGAGTCCGGTCAAGGTTTAGGACATGGTATGTGGGTTGGCTTTTTAGCAAGTCACGAAAGCACACCCACTTTATTCGACAACGATGAGGACACTTGTGCACGTGATACCCCCGAGGAGGTTTTGAGTGTTTCTAGCGAGTATGAGAGGGAGTACGCTAGTGATGATGAGAGTGAGCTCCAGAATGCGTTTCGAGAGTTGTACGCCAAGACCTTAAAGACTAAAATATTGAATAATAAGTTGGGCCTCAAGGTGAAAGATTTAGAGAGAGAGATTGAGAGTTTGAAGGATTTTGAGGAAAAAGAAAGTCAACTTGAGAAAGTGAAGGTTTCTTTGAGTGAGCAATTGATTACTTTGAATAGGGAAAAGAGTGAGCTTATAGTCTGCGTGTCACAATTAGAGAAAAATATTTAGCATGCCCTGGAGGCTAAAGTCACTTTGGAGAACGCATCTAAGAAGATGAGAAATATGGTTCTCAATCATGTTTTGGGGAGTGGTGAGAGTTTAGGAATAAGTCATGACAGTGCGTCTACTTCTTTTGTTGCACCTGAGCTGATTCCTACTTTAGAGTTAGACTCACGTGACTCTCGACCCAACCCACCTAGGCATCCCGTCCTAATAGCGCGTAGGTGTTCCTAGGCTGGTTTATGTTTGCTCCTATTGCAAAAAGAGGGGACACCTTAGGGAGTTTTTCTTTAAATTGGGTTATGTGTCACACTTTACTTCTACACATGTTAGTACACATGCACCCACCCATGATACTTTTCTTGCACATAATGATAGAGAGTTTGTACATATTCCAGAGCAAGTAAAGTTTTTGGTTAAGATTTATCATGATTTGATGGAGTTGTTTCAAAAGATATCACCGTCTTTGGAAAACTCCACCACACCTACCATTTGAGGTCTAGACATGTTTGCTAGCATAAGATGATTTGCAGGATGTTATCTTATACCTATTGCTTGTATGTACCATTTGTTTTATACTTTGTTAGAATTTTTTTTCTTTTCTTATTTTTGGTACTATTTTATCACTGTTTTGAATCTATTTGCCCATTATAGGAACTATTTTTTAGCTAAATTTTCCCACTGAACAATACTGCATGACATTCTAAATAATATGGGAATTTTGTTTTGTATCGTTCTGACGAGAATCCATATCGCACGAAGTCCTCTCGCGAGATCACCTGTCGTTGAAACGACAAGGAGTCTCGTTCGAGCGACCCCTAGAATTATTTCTCTATTTGCAGTCCTCTGTTTCATCTTATTATACTTATGTGGTACTGCTGGGTTATTTCTGAACAATGTTCAAAAAATACAAAAAGATTTTCTTTCTTTAACAAAATTTGAAAAATCCAAAAAGAGTTTTGTATTTTGTTTGCACCTTATATGAATTGACATTTAGGATGACCAAGTCACAACTTCATGCCATATCCACGTGACTATTTGATAGTGTTTTGAGACAACATATTGTGTCATTCATGTGCTTTACAAAGTTTAGAGTATTTGATTTGATAAAGTGCTTTTACATACATGATTGACTCTTTTTGTCCTTTATTGCACACGTACAGGGATTTGTTTGACTTTTGTACTTGTCTATCACATGTTGGTTGAGTTCATCTCAATTTTGTCTATACAATGAACCAAATACGATAAAACTTAACAAAAAGTAGTGCATGATATAAACCGTTTGTGAGATTGTGTATTTTTATTTTGAAAAATGGGGAAGGGCTATGAAAGGTACTCATTTATCCTTTGCGATTAGGCCACCATTTAAATGGACCTAAAAAGTGAGGAATTGAAAATTATCTGGGGTCCAATGAGGTTTAAAAGAGCCTAAAAAAATTGTATGGCAATAAAAAGAAAATTATGCCAAAAATGGGGCCAATAGTTTTTGTTTCATCATCTGATAAGAAAAATAAAAAGAATTCTCTTTTAATGAGGTAGTTTTGGATGGAATTTATAACGGTTTGCATGTCCTTGAAAGTCATGAAAAAGCATTACATAGTTTTGGACGTTATCGGTGTGGAAATAATTTATACTTTGATTTTTTGATATAATTAAGACGATGCCATCTAAATTCAACAATTTTACACCTAAGGACTATTTTTTATGTTCATTCGTTAGCAGTGTCCTTATGCATCTTGCACATATGATCTGATTGAGTTGATTTTCCTATCGAATGTGTTCACACCCATTCATTCCATTTCCATGATTTGGTTGTCTTAGTGTAAATTCATGGTTTGTGATTCTTGTAATGTCATTTTTTCATTTTTCTATAAAAAAAGGAAAAATTCAAAAATATTATGTTTGCTTGGTTAACCGTGACATCCCAATTTTCTTTATGTGATTTATTCTTTTTCTTGCCTATTTCGGACAAACAGAAAAGGGGAGAACGAATTATGATATTATGGGGGAGTTTAAGTATGGGGGATATTTGATTATTCTTACATGTTTTATGTTTGTCATTTCAAACTCGATACGTCACGAGGTGTGTGCTTCGTCTCATGTGTGTAGGTACAACTGAAGAACATTACGTTGCACACCCTGATGAGAAAAGCTAAGAGTTCTTACATGTTTTATGTTTATCATTTCAAACTCGATACGTAATGAGGTGTTGGCTTTATCTTGTGTGTGTAGGTACAATTGAAGAACATTATGTTGCACACCCTGGTGAGCAGAGGTTGGAGTTTTTGAAGAGTTGATTGTTGAAGCATTGTTTGAAACGTTTGAAGACTTAACAGTTTATCTTTCCACGTTTGAGTTTTTGGGAGGGTAGATTTGTATAGGTCATTTGAGATTGATAGTTCGAATATTTTTATTTTGTACCGGCATAGACATAGGGGAGATTTGTAAGGACATTGTTCGTCACAGTTAATTATGTCATATACCGCTACAAGGTGTTACAAGTCGTCGAAGGATTGAGAAGCTTACATTTACGAGAAACGAATCTGGATTTCAAGAAGACTTCAACATTCAATCCCAACAAGGATGAATTTGGTAAAATGTGTTTAAGTTCCCTTTACATTTTATATTAAAAAGTGTTGGGATATTTTTGTGAAAGATAAAATATTTTTCTATTTATGAAAAATGATTTTTGAAATAATTTTAATTGGTTTTTTATTTTTCAAAATCATAAAAGGTTTGGATATATGTTTCTGATATCGTGAACAGTCGTAAGTTTTGAGGTCTCCAAAATATTTTAAAGACTGAAGTTTTTTGGAACACGTGTATGATTTCATTCGAACGACACCGTACCTGGTTCAAACGAGATCGTATCTCGCTCAAACGACAACGTGTGTCATTCGAACGAGATATGATTTAAGCTGACACGTCACTGCCTTAACTTTTAATATAAATTGAGTGTCAGGCTTCTTGATTTTCGAGTGGATAAATACTCGTTTTCACATAATACATTTTGATACTATTCTCCAACCATTTAAGGGTTCATAACTTTTTTTTTCAATTCACAATCCCAATTTCTTTTGTGTGAGTTGTTTTGTGGAACCCAAAAACATAGTTAACTATTGTTCATACTTTGTGGGGAGATCTCTACAACTGACGGTTGTGTGCTATTGTGGAGTGAGTCTCGACGGAGTTTTGCGATTGCGTGTCATTAGGGAGTGCTGCGGTGTTCCTGGGTTGAAGACTGGACTGCGGTTCATATAGGTTCGCTGAGTATGGACTTATTGCTGACTACATAAACCGATGCCTGTGCGTATTCGAGTTTCAAATTGTATTTCATTGTAACTGTGTAAGTTACGATTTAGAATTATGGTGAAATAAAAAGGTTTTGCCCTGAGGGAATTTTTTCTGAACTTTGTATCGCATATTTTACTTATGTTGGTTTGACACATGCACACACGTAGTTGATTGAGTTTAAGGTCTGAACTGATTTGATTCATAAATTGACACTAATTAAATAAGGTTGTAATTGGAACTTGGGCATCTATTCGAATCTTTATAACACGTAGGGCATTCTCAATATTATTTTTCTATAATATGTATAAACGAGGAGGGCGATTGTTTTTACACCTAAACCCAAAATCTCCCCAAACCAGCATAGGGTGTGATATTTCAAACCCAAACCCGCCTCGAACTTGATAAAATCATTTTCGAACCCACTTCATTATAATCGAGAATGGGAAAAAACCAGGTGAGGTAGGTTAAATTTCCATACCCATTACTAGAACACCCCCATTTAGCTGAATCAAGTTAGTGTGACACCCCACATATTTTAATCATGTGTGATCAATGCTTTACTAAAACAAATAGGATTCTTATGTGGTTCATTCTTAGCATCACCATCAAGAACTTTTTAAATTACTAACCACCTCTGTTAAATTAAGCCGGTGCCAAATTTCATCTTTCATTAACATACAACAATATATATAAATAAAATAATGTAAGTCATGTACACAATAATAGAATTATGAAACATCACGGGGTAAAATAGATAAATGATAAATACCGAATAAACCAGCTGCTCCAAAACCGATGTCCAAATCATAAATCTAACTGAAATAAAAATGAATCTAAATACAAAGTCTGATAAATAAATATGAATAAATGTCTAAACTGAATGGGCAACATGACCGACTGAAATAACTAATCATGAATCCTAATCTAGGAATGAAATAACTAAAGCGCCTACTCAATTCCTACATGCCTCCATAAGTGTTGCAGCTACGCATCCCTGGAATGAATCATCATGCTTGGCATCCCTGTGGCTGGACACCTAAAAGTTTTGAAAATAGATTTGATACGTATCAGATCCCAAAAACTTTGAAAAACATTTAACAAGTATTTAAAGTGCAGTTGAAAGAAGTTATTAGATACACACATTAGTTTCAAGCACACTACCTTGAGTTCCCGACCTCTCAACTATAATGCGCATCTAACGTCTACTATTAAACCCACCGAGTTATTCTACCTATCCTAACTAGACATAATATGTATCTATCTAACCACAACAAGTTTAGATCACCCATACCGCTCATACGATATGCTACCGTACAACCAATAATTAATATTAATCGATTATTGTTATTGAACTGTTAATTAAGTTTCTCTTAGTTTAGTTACTTTTAGATATATGCTATCTATCTTTTCTACCATCACACAAAAGTAAAATAATCACACTTGTATAAATATATACAACAACCCCAGAATGGCCACCGCGATGCATGCATACTCTACTATCAAGTCCATGTAACTCTCGTACCAAATCAAGGACTATCGATTCAGAATGTCACCTCGAATCAAAAATCAAATAACACATAATGCAGACGAACATAGTTATAAGCCTTTGGGCTACACACACTGTAAGGACACAATTCTCCGATTGAGTCTTAATGTAGTTTTCGCTCAATTCTGGACAAAAACGTTTATGTCATAGGATAGTTTTAAATTGTATCCATTCAAGCCTATGACGGGGTAGTTGACGACGTAGCGGCCCAGATATTAAAGCTTCATCAAATGCCGTGTGTATTGTGCCTTGTTTCTACGTCATCAATATGGTTCCATTGCTCCTAAGGTATGAATGTATTTTAATATATATAGGAGCTTGGAAAAATAATTAATTGGGTGTAATTTATAAATTGTTTTATCGACTTTGTTTTATTCAGAAAACTATTTATTAGAGCTTGTCATAAAAAGTTTTTGACTTAAAATGAATTTTTATTATTTTTCTGATTTTCTGGAACGTCATTCGAAACACACTGGTATCTTGTTCGAACGAGATTTCCAGGTCGTTCGAACGAGACTTCTACTGAGATTTCATTTTTCACTATGTAAACTCGTTAGTAAATTCGTTCGAACGAAAAGTCATTCGAACGAGTTTTGGCAAGAAAATTTTTTGGACAGTTTTTTACAGTTTTCTCACTTTTCCCACTACTTTTCCCCACTATCTTTTGCCAGATTTGATAAGGTGCGGGAACCAACTTTTTCATACTTTCCATCTCCTAGAGAGAGTTTTACAGAGCTTGAAATTGAAAAGAAAAAAGTTCATATTTTAAGTGTTTTTGTTTTCAAGAAAAAATCCTTAAACACTTGTGTTACACCGAATTGTTGATTTAATCTAAGTTTTAATATATAAATATCTTGCTTGGAGTGTTTTGTCACCGGTTTTTACTCTACCATTTGAAGAGTTTGTTTGGGTTTCCTTCTACATCCCATGAAGAAGAAGCACGTGTTTTAGCTGCGGCATTCTCATGTGGTGAAAGGCACCATATATGGTTGACGGTTATTTTCTAGATCTTCATTGGTGGATTCCAAGGTTCCGGTGGAGTCCGAAATTGTTAACTAAGTGGAAGTCGGTACAATAAGGAGTATCGGGGCTTGAAAGGAGTCGAGTCGAGTGTTGTAATTCTTTCGTGTCTTGTACTTGTAAAATACCATACTTAGTGGACTTAAGGCTAGGGACTTCCGAGGTTTTTTCCCGTTGTGGGTTTTTCCTCGTACATCTCGGCGTAGTGATTAATTGTTTATTTTATCTTTTGCACAATTCACCTAGAACGCATGCTTAGGTAAAAAGATAAAATTGGTTCAAATCACTACTTACTTAATTTTGTACAAAATGAATTTAGGTAATGTTTAAATTAATTTAGTTCAAGTCACTCTCTTTAATTCGATAAAAATTTGGTTTGGCCTAATTTGCTAAAATGAATTAATATTGTTAGGCATATTTCTACGACTTGAGTTAAACTAATTTGGTTTAAGTGAAATTAAAATATGTGTGGATTTAATCTTATTTCACTTGGTTTAATTTTAATTTGAAAGAAATTAAAATTTGGTGTTTGTGCTTATTTAATTGAACCATCTTGCTTTCGCATATTTAAAAGGAAATTGAAATTACTTTTTGTAATAAGACTTTAAAATTGGGGTCATATCCTTTTCAAATTGGTATGAGAGCCAAAACGTTATTTTACTTCGTTAAGATCCTTCAAAAAAATTTGGCTAAAATGGAATTTTCCCCATTTTCTAAATTTCCTATTTTCGATGGTTCTAACTACACGTATTGGAAAGCGCGAATGAAATCGGCACTAAAATCTATCGACGAGAGAGTTTGGATGTCTGTTGTTAACGGGTGGTCCCCACCTACTCCTTTATTAGATAATGAGCGTGTTCCCAAACCCGCCGATAGATGGAGTGAGAATGAATTAAAACTTTCAAATTTTAATTTCCATGGTTTAAATTCCTTGTTTAGCGCGGTCACACCGGATGAATTTCATCGTATTATAACGTGTGAAACTGCTAAAGAAGCTTGGGATGTTTTACAACTCACTCATGAAGGAACTAGTGTCGTTAAGGCTTGGAAACTCCAAAACCTCACCACTCAATTTGAAACCATCAAAATGAATGAAAACGAAACTTTTGATGAATTTTATGCTAGACTTTCCGATATAGTTAATTCATCTTTTAATTTGGGAGAGAAAATACCCGACAACCGAGTTGTAAAGAAAATTTTAAGGTCCCTACCCGATAGATTTATTCCAAAAGTGACCATTTTAAATTCTTTACCAACTTTAGCCTCTACGAAATTATAAGAGTTCGTAGGTGATTTACAAACCTATGAACTGGACATGTTTCCCTCTAAAACTGAAAAGAAAATAGAGAGTGAAAGTGACAGTGACTCGAAAAATATGGCTATGTTTGCTAGAAAGTTTCGAAAGTTTCTTAAATTTAACAAAGATAAATTTAAAAATGATTTTAAGAAATTTGAAATTTCTAAGCATCACAATGCCGAAAAGTGAAACAACCCGTCCTTTTTGGAAACAATTAAATTCCATAATTAAATAAATTGGAATTTGAGAAATTTACCTAAATAGTAATTTTTGAGATTTTCGAGGATTAAATGAGTTTCGAAGGATGTTGTGATTATTTTTGGGACTGTATAGGTCGAAATATTTTAAGTATATGTCGTCGTGGAGAAAAGCGACACGAGGTAAGATTTTTAATTGGAAAAGCCGCATTTATTTATTTTGGGTTGGAATAGTGATTTGCGGTCAAGTACCTTGGATGGGAATTTCGACTGCGCCGTGAGTCTCGGAATGTCCGAGATAGTCGAAAAAGAGTGTCCGATTGTCGAAAATGAGTTTTGGGTAATTTTAGAGGTAAAAGTAACTCGTAATTGGGTAAACGAGTCGTTTTGGGATTTTAAGGGGTATAACCCTTTTCTTTCTATATAAAGAGAGGGAGAGGGAGAAAAAGATAAATAAAGAAGAGAAAAGAGAGAGAAGAGAGAGAGGAAGAAGAAAAGAGGAAGAAAAGGGGAGATTCCGGCCTACCTTCGCGGGATTCGGCTCGAGGTCGTCGGATTATATCCACGAGGCAAGTGTTTACTTACTTTATTTGTCTTTTTGCATAAATATCTCACACCGTAGTTTGGTATAAACAAACCCTAAAGGTTTTGGGGTGGGTTATAGTGGATAAAACGGGTTTTTGGGAGTTAAAACAATTAAACCCCAATAATATTTCAATTTTGTGGAACTTAGGTTTTAACCTAAATTAATTGGTGGTTTTGGGTTCTAGGATGTTTAGAACCCTTAATATATGTGTATATGTAGTTGATTGGGGTTGTAGGATGTTGGGTGAGGCGACAAAAGCTTGGGAGAAGCTTTAATGGACGAAATCGTCTCGGAGAAGATGATGAATAGTAACCCGTCACTTTAGGGGGCCTTTTTGGCCAGGAAAAGAATTGATTTAGCTTTAGGCCAAAACACAAAAGTTGTAGATATTTTCGATACGGTCGCGTGGGCGCTAACCGCGTATTTTTATGATTTTTCTATGATTTGATATGATTTTTACAAGATGACAGCTCCGGGTTGAAATCATCAACTCGGAAATCAAATTGGGAATTGGAAAAATAACGGCTAGAATTAATTGCGTAGATGTTCGGGATAATTTTTGGGGTAGTTTAGAACCCCCGATAATGTATTTGGGTTGTTGGAAAATGGATTTGAGGAAATTTAATCTTGGGAGACCTGGTGTGACCGGTCGACCGCGCCCCTATGGCCGGTCGACCGCGTCAAGGAGAAAGGGCCTACTGCTTTTTTCGTAGGCTTATTTGCAACCCGTGGTCGACCGGGGGTCTAGGACCGGTCGATCAGTGCCCTGTTTTCAGCCCAAGATTTTGGAGATTAGAATTATTTCTCCTTTTTGAGTTTAATGTTTAAGGGCCTTCCAAATTAGAGATTATGGAGGGTTATGTCCTAAAGGACTTGAGGAATTGGGAATATATATATATGTGTATATTCACTTAGAGTGAATTAGAATAATTAGAGATATCCAAATGAATCCGTAGATGGGATTTTGGTATATATTACATATTAAAGTAAGAATATATTTTGGGTTTAGTATTATGCATATATGAATGCATGATTATGATTCTTTGAGAGAATCTTTGGGATTATTAGTCATCGATAGATGGTTTGGCAAATACGGTCATTTTTATATATTCAGGTAGGAATATATATATATATATACTATGTGATTAAAGTATATATATGAATTAAGAGAAATGACTTTTGAAAATGTAAATATAAATGTTTTCAAAAAGGAAAGATAAATGATTTTCATAATTAATAAAATATGGATACACACCTCTCTAAATCGCTATCATAAGGGAAGTTGCGTGCGTATGGTGAAGCCCCCTGACAAATTAATGCAGGGTGAATATAGTCCTATAGGCCATATGAGCGTTTGTTGTATTTTTTAGCGCTGGTTAGGAGATTCCGGGTGTGGTCTTGACTATCCCGCAGGCATATGGCCGCTTCCCGACGTCTTGCGATGTAGGATCCCAGGTTGTCTTGATGATAGGCCCTGGAAGATGATAGCCATTTAGGGGCGCGCACAGTGGGGAAACCCGGACGGGCGGTCTTAGAACGCGTTATATATTAAAGCAATTCATGATAATGGATTGGCTTTAATTACATTTCCTGGATATAGGAAGGGAAATGGGATAAAGGTTTGGCTTCGGTAACACTCCCGGATGGAAGAAGGGATGTGGAAGCATATGATATGATCAAAGCATTTTTATGATAATGAAAATGTCTTTGAATACATTTCCTGAGTATAAAAAGGGAAATGGGATGATATAAAAAGGAAAAGCATTTTTATGATAATAAAATTGGCTTTTAAAAGTATATGATTTGTTTAAGCAATTCATGATAATGAATTGGCTTTTATATTTACATTTCCTGAGTATAAAAAGGGAAATGGGAAGTTTTGAGAAAATGAAAAGTATTGATAAATACTTGATATATGAATCCTCAGTCCGGGAGATAGATCCGGATGATTATGGAAATATGTATATATAAATGGATGAATCGAGTACCGAGGGTCTAATGGATCCCGATGATCGACCTTGCCGCATAGTAGTGTATCGGGGGGTTCCTTGTTTGTATTTCGCTTTGTGAGACACCCCACGCACGAATATGGCAATGTGTTAAGACTGGGGAGAAGTTTCATCCTTAGTGCTCTTATATTGATATTTATTATATGATGTAAATATATAGATATATATATTCTGTACTGAGGGACTGGCGGATCTCAACGATCGACCTTGTCGCATAGTAGTGTATCGGGGGGGTTCCTTGTTTGGATTTCTCTTTGCGAGACACTCCACGCATGAACGTGGCATAGCGTTGAGACTAGGGTGAAGTTTAGCCCTTAGTACATTTCTTGGACTATCTAGGATTGATAGTGGGTTGGTGATAGGCTAGTTTAGCAGGATAACTTGACTAGGATGTTTAGAGGGATACGCTAGGAGTGCACTGCTAGAAGAGAGGTGAGGGGTATCTCATGGGAGTGCGATACCAAACTTAAATATGAGATAAAACCTTTTTCAAAATAATAAGGCATTTATGCACTTGCTAAATATTTTCAAAACTCGGGCTCTGACATGTTTATCTAATTTTCCTTTCTTACTATATTATATATATATATATAGGTGTCCAGACACAGGGACGCCTGGATGACACATCTTTCGAGTCAGACGTCAGCTGCAGCAGCTGTGGATGCGTGCAGGTTTTTGATAGCCGCTTCCATCCTTGTACTCTAGATAGGAGGTACTGTATAAACATTCGAGCCAACGGCTCAATTGCATTTAGTTTTTCTTTCAGTACAGCATTCGATATGGTTGTATATTTTGACCGAGTGTTCGGTTATTTCAGTTCATTTCAGTTTTATTTAAGCATTAATTTGTGGATGTTTTATTTATTGTTGTTAAAAAGAGTAGTAAAGTTAAAATTTTGACACCGGCCTAATAGGTTATTAGTAATTAAATGGATTTTCGACAGTGATGCTAAGAATGATCCATATGAGACTCATGTTTTAATTTAATATTGGAGTGATCACCCGGTATCTTATTAGGCGGGGTGTTACAAAATGATCCCTAAAAATTCTAAAGAAAATTTAAATAGCGACGCATCAAATAGGTGTTTTGGTTGTGAGGGTTATGGTCATATGGCTTTTGAGTGCCCCACTAAGCTAAGGAAAGAGGGTAAGCAACCTATTTCATATAATGCAACCCTTAGTGATAGTGATAAGGAAGAGGGACTCGATTACCCCACTAAGCCCAACTTTATGGTTTTTATGTCTAGTCATGTGAGCACCAATAATGAATCTTCTTATGAAGATATACAAACACATGACACTTCCAAGGTCAAAGTTTATGATTCCCTTATTTTTTATGGTAGTGAGAGTGAAGAAGAGAGAGAGAATGAAAATGATGAGGTTGATGTGAGTGAACTTCAAAATGCTTTTCAAGAACTTTATGAAGAATCCATTAAATTAAAAATAGCTAATTTGAAGTTAGAGGCTGGTTTAAAAGAGAGTGTCAAGGTCCTTGATGATAGTGCGTTAGTGGAAGACCTTAGGACACAAGAGAGATCTCTTCGAGAGAAGCTTAAATATATATAAGGCAAGAGAGATAGCATGAGAGGGTTAATGGAATCCTTGAAAAAGGAGCTTCTCGAGTTTGAAGATAGAAATGTTTTATTAGAGTGTAGAATTTTAGAATTAGAAAATAAATTAAAAGACTCTAGTAAAGTCAAATTTGATTTAGAGTGTCGTTCGGAGAAATTAGACAAAATTTTAGGAAGAGTCCAAATTAAAAATGACACTTGTGGTTTAGTCTTAGATACTTGTAATGAATCATCTCATAAAGCCAAAACCAATGTTTTAGGAGAATCACCTAGGAAAGCCCTTAGAGATCACTCCTTAGGTAAATCTTTTCACCGTGACTTTCGGTGTTCACATTATGGTCGAAAAGGTCATCTTAGGAAATTTTGTTTTGATCTTAAACGAGGTCCTAGAAAATTTCTACGTAAGACAACCAAGGTAGCCAAGATTCCTACACCCCGAGATCGTCATTCGTCATTAGTTTGGGTGAGGATATCCGACTTGGTATCTTTACAAGATAGGGTTTTTGATTCTCATTTACTTTCACATGCTTCCTCCCTTGCAAAGTCTAAAGGTTGAATGTGTTAGTTTTGTTTTCATACTTTAGCTTTTGTACTTCATGCTATATTATCATGCTAAATGTATGCTTGTTTAAACATCTTCTATTCTATGCTTCATGCTTATTCACATGCTAGAATAATGATTTTTGTGTATCTTTTATATTATACTTCTTTCATTTTAGTTTACATTAAATGAAAAATACAAAAACATTTTTGTTTATCATTTGTGTTTTACCTCTTAGTAATTTAGGATTAGTGAAAAATACAAATGATTTTTGTTTGTCTTTTGAGTAAATATTTTATTTTTGATTAAAAATTACAAAAACTCAAAAAGATTTTTGTTGTGTGTATTTTAGTTTTACACACTTTGTGTGGCATATACTTGTGTTAGAATCCCTTTTATGTTTCCATGTGGCTAGAACTTTTGGTTTAGATTGTCAATCCTTATTATGTTCTTTACCATGCTTACGTGGAGTAGTTGGATTTTGTATTGTTTAAATGGATTCTATTTTTATATGCCTCAATTCACACATGCACGAGCTCTTTTGAAATTTAATCGTCACATGTTATATTTGAGCTTTGTGAGGTGTTCTCCTACCAATCTTGTCATTTACCTATTTATGACCTAGGAGGACTAGTGCATGTTAAAATCCATTGCACGTGAGATTTGTGTGAGATATAAAAAATGATATATATGAATGTTCACGGGGAAGGGATCCAAAAGGAATTATTATCCTTTGCGAATAGTAAGCCACCGTTTGAAATGGACCTAAAATAAATACGTGTTCCAAAGGCCTAAAAGAAAATATGGCATTAAAAAGAAAAATAATTTCCAAGGCCTATGTTTAATTGATATATTCATTCAATAACATATATGCAAATTGAGGGAGATTGGATGGTATATCAACGGTTTGCACAATGTCTGTTTATCCTAGTTGAGCTTTCATTGTCATGACTCTATTAGTTTGTAGAATCATCAAAACTCTAGGCTTGTATGCATTGTGTATGTTTGTTCATTGAGTTCAATTTATATTATCACATGAGGTTATATTAAAATGTGATGCAGTTTGCAATCAATTGAGAACTCCGTGAACATGTTTTATGTGATTGGGTCTAAATTTAATTGTTACTAGTTCACACCCCAACACTTTCGTTTCCATATGACACATTTATGCTATAAGAGTGTGGAAGACTCATATTATATTATGTGTGTGTCATTTTGGTGTTTATATCTATATATGTGTACTCGTGTCTATTTGTTATACATTATGTATACATATATTTGATATTACTTTTATTGGTCTTTGCCTTGCTATTTAGTCCATTTATGCGTCAATTCATAATTGGTACCTTGTTTGTTTTTTTATATCACATGCTTAGAATCTTATTTGTCAATTTGGTATCATTTGTTTTCGCATCATAGTTGCTATTATTTTGTATGGATTAGTTATGTTATTGTTGCCCATATACTTTCATGTTCTTATCACTTTAAGGATCATGTTTAAACTAGTTTTATCCTTTGTCTATTCCTAAACAAAAAGGGGGAGAATGATAGGGGAGAAATGGTATCTAATCCAATTGTAATCTTATCTAAGTTTAGGATATTTAACTTAGGGGGAGAGTTCTATCTTCTTAGGTTGATCATATTTGATAAAAGGGGAGAATTAATTTATATTTATTTTTAATTGCATTTAATATTCTTGATATTCCCTATGCTTTTGATAGTTTGCTTAAGTGTGCAAGAATTCTTCGTGTGTGGCATCCTTCATCGGCAAAGCTATTTATCCTTAGGTCTTGAGTCTAGTATTGGGTGGGATGTTTTATGTCTAGTAGAGCTTGACGGCCCTTTAGGATTTTTTTTGTTGGTTTTTGTCCTGGAATAGCCAAAAGGGAAGATTTGTAAGGACACAATTCTCCGATTAAGTCTTAATGTAGTTTTGGCTCAATTACGGACAAAAACGTTTATGTCATAGGATAGTTTTTAATTTTATGCATTCAAGCCTATGACGAGGTAGTTGAAGACATATCGGCCAAGATAATAAAGCTTCATCAAATACCGTGTGTATTGTGCCTCGTTTCTACATTATCAACATGGTTTCATTGCTCCCAAGGTATGAATGCATTTTAATATATATAGGAGCTTGGAACAATAATTAATTGGGTGTAATTTATCAACTTTGTATAAATTATTTTATCGACTTTGTTTTATTCAGAAAAATATTTATCAGAGCTTGTCATAAAAATTTTTTGACTTAAAATGAATTTTTATTATTTTTTGGAACGTCGTTCAAAACGCACTGGTATCTCGTTCGAACGAGATTTCTAGGTCGTTCAAACGAGACATCTAACGAGATTTCATTTTTCACTCTGGAAACTCGTTAGTAAATTCGTTCGAACGAAAGTCATTCGAACGAGCTTTGGCGAGAAAATTTTTTGGGCAGTTTTTAACGGTTTTCTCACTTTTCCCACTACTTTTCCCCACTATCTTTTGCCAGATTTGATAAGGTGCGGGAATCAAGTTTTAGAACTAACTTTTTCATAACTTTCCATCTCCTAGAGATAGTTTTACAGATCTTGAAATTCAAAAGAAAAAAGTTTATGTTTTAAGTGTTTTTGTTTTCAAGAAAAAATCCTTAAACACTTGTGTTACGCCCAATTGTTGTTTTAATCCAAGTTTCAATATATAAATATTTTGCTTGGAGTGTTTTGGCACCAGTTTTTACTCTACCATTTGAAGAGTTTTTGGGTTTCCTTCTACATCCCATAAAGAAGAAGTATGTGTTTTAGCTGAGGCATTCTCATGTGGTGAAAGGCACCATATGTGGTTGACGGTTGTTTCCTAGATCCTCATTGGTGGATTCTAAGGTTTCGGTGGAGTCCGAAATTGTCAACTAAGCGGAGGTCGGTACAAGAAGGAGCATCGGGGCTTGAAAGGAGTCGAGTCGAGTGTTGTAATTATTTCGTGTCTTGTACTTGTAAAATACCATACTTAGTGGACTTAAGGCTAGGGTCGTCCGAGGTTTTTTCCCGTTGTGGGGTTTTCCTCGTACATCGCTGCGTAGTGATTAACTGTTTATTTTATCTTTTGCATAATTCACCTAGAACGCATGCTTATGTAAAAAGATAAAATTGGTTCAAATCACTACTTACTTAATTTGGTGCAAAATGAATTTGGGTAATGTTTAAATTAATTTAGTTCAAGTCACTCTCTTTAATTTGATAAAAATTTGGTTTGGCCTAATTTGCTAAAATGAATTAATATTGTTAGGCAAATTTCTAGGACTTGATTAAACTAATTTGGTTTAAGTGAAATTAAAATATGTGTGGATTTAATCTTATTTCACTTGGTTTAATTTTAATTTGAAAGAAATTAAAATTTGGTGTTTGTGCTTGTGCTTGTTTAATTGAACCATACTGCTTCCGCATCTTTAAAAGGAAATTGAAATTACTTTTTGTAATAAGACTTTAAAGTTGGGGTCCTATCCTTTTCACACACACTTAACGTACTCAAATGACCTGTCAATCTCATTATTTTACTCTCAAATAGTGAGACGCCCTAAGTTCTATTTTCTGGGGCACACATCCAGATCTTGCTGGCATTGCCAAGGTGGGATTGCCCAGTGAGCGGAACCTCCCGTGATAGCAGTCAGCGTAGGTATGTTCACATAGATAACAAAGCACATGATATGTATACACAAAACCTATAATGATCTCCAGTATAGGTATACACACAATCCTTAAATATATCTAGTACGTAGTATATAACCACTCGAATACCCAATGTACTAACAATTCACACTCAATATTCTTTTCTTATTTTTCGAGAATCACTCACTACCTGAAGGGTCCTAGTTATCCCTTAAGTAATTTCATTAGTCATTACATCACTAACTAACTGATATAAGTTTTGAGTTCTTATTTAGGTTTCCTATATCCCGTCTCTAAATTCCTGACACATAACATACTTGTTTAATCCCTTAGGCCCTAGTCTTATTTTACACTCATTAGGACTAAGTCGAAGCTTTGACTATATATCTGCTGACATTATTGTGACAACCCGCTCCAAATAATAACGGGTGGCCAGCCCTATACTACATAAATCAGGTATCTCAGATGGTACAGTCTCAACATCAACAACTAAACACTAATATATAAGGCTAACTACCCGAAATCATAAAGTGCGAATTGCCAAAAATTTAAAACTTTTATTTTTAACAACAACAACAAAACCAATAATGCACACAACCAACAATATACATCTAACTATGATGTGAAAAGTGCATGCTCCAATAATATGAAAGAGTACAATACATTGTACAACAGAATCTCAACAATGAAATACCCGAATATGCTGTCGGGTAACAGACAATACAATAATCTGAGAAATGGAATATGAAAGTGTTAATATACAACACTTGAATACTAACTCAATACAACTGAATCCTAATCTAGATATACAAAGATAGGAATTGACAAAAGCCAAGTGCCGCAACAGTCCGCTACTGCCACAACTCCACGAATCCTGAATGGATGAACATCAAAGGCGTCCTTGCGGAGGAACACCTGAAGTAATACAGTATATACATGGAGGAGGAAATATAAACGGGTCAGAGCCCGAGTTTTGAAAAACATTTTATAGCAAGTGTATTAAAATGCATAATAATTATAAATGCATTATTACATGATTTAGTTGGAATTGAACACTCCATAAAAATCCAACTCACCTCTCATCTAAAGCGCGCACTAAGCGTATGCACGTGTCTCCAGAAGGATGTCCGATTCTAATTAGGTAAGAGGATTCTAACTTAAACCCAAAAGAAGTATTTAAGTGAAACCGTCTAACCTATGACCCAATCTACATTTATTTCTATACTTTAAGTTATATACATTATCTTTAATGTAATAGGTATAGTTATCTTTATAATGTTCATTTGTTGAACATATAAAGTTACATGATCCAATCATGTGCACTTCGTCGCAACGCATCAACAATATCATTTACTAGAATTTATATTCTAGTGATGCCCATATAAGGCATGAAACCATATATATAATTATAATAGATGAGTTATTAGCATCAAGAGTTAAGGACTAAACTCCTCCCGATTCTCAACACGGTACTGCGTTTCGTGCGTGGGACGTCTCGCCGAAGCGAAATCCAAACAACGAACCCCCCCGTTACACTACTCCTGGCCGTATCGATCCTCGGGGCTCATTATTCCCTCAATGCAAGATGCATGTAACCCAAATGAGTATTATCCAATTTTAATTAATTAATATTCCTAATTCTCAACAGTACACGTCGTTTCATGCGTGGGACGTCTCGCCGAAGCGAAATCCAAACAAGGAACCCCCCCGTTACACTACTCCTGGCACTGTCGATTATCGGGATAGGTGTTATATTTATATATATAATTATGAGCATTAAGGACTAAACTTATCCCCGAGTTCCAACATTACACTGCGGTTCATGCGTGGGACGTCTCGCCGAAGCAAAATCCAAACAAGGAACCCCCCCGATACACTAATCCTGGCAATGTAGGTCATTGAGGTCCGTTATGCCCTTGACACCCAAGTACAAACACAAGCAAATAATAACCATCCAACCGAGCTATAACTCGAAGGACGCAGGCTCACATGCTATCATTTTCCAGCAGCCCATATACATAGCAAACTGGGGCCACCTGGTGGGGTTCAACGACACCCACCTCGTGATCAACTCACGCACACAACGTCCCGGGAAGCGGTCATAGTTCCTAACCGGCAAGTGAGAGCGTCACATACCCCCGACCTCTCACCCCCAAAATAAATAAATATATATATATCATATATGTCATTTGTTGACCACAAAGGACGACTATGACCTGGGGAATATCCACATCCTGCTTTTCTAGTCAGAATGCTCACCCTCTACGCACGAAACTTCCCAATGATAGCAAGGAGGGGGTATGCTTAACATGTATATACACCATCATATAAGGTATACATACATCCCACATAATAAAGATATACCATTTTATATAAGGTATACCTGCAACATCATATTCATTTTCATTATACGCTCTTTGGCGTAATTTGATTAACATCATTTGTTTAGTCTATTTCTCTCAAGATATACTAACGCCCAACCTCACACATTAACCCCACTTACTATATGCTATACTAATTCTCACTTGAAGCTCTCATGTCGCTTCTATTATGAATTGTCTTTTAATTCTAATTAAGTTAAGGATATTTTATATCCTAATGCACCTCAATTAGCATTTCTCATTGTATGAGATATCTCCCAAGTCAATCATCAATAAGTATATTTCTATATCCATTTGCACATCAAATAGTATTATAATTCTCCATCCATTATAAGGTTCAATATAGTTTATGAACCATTAAAGTTATCCCAATTGGGATTGGATCCTAAGATCCGGCACCTCTAAGTCAACCTCATTTTCAAATCGTGTAGTTGTTATCATCACCAAACAAACCTCAAATAAAGTGGGCTTCCCCACTTAGAAAAATACCAAAATCTCTAATCGGTATTCCTCAAATTTAGTCAATATGACTCCAAAATTTCTTTTAGGGGAAACTCGCTAAAAGTCTCCAAAACCTGCTCCAAATATCTCCTATAGAGATCCCCAATCGATAACCTCGAACAAAACGGGATGAATTTCTCTTTAGAAAAACAATCCCTCCAAAAGCCCTGTTTCCGAATCGATTCGGGCTTATTCCGAATCGATTCGGCCCAGAAAATCGATTCGGCCAGGAAGGCGAATCGATTCGGGTCATCAGACCTGGGACTCTGTCTCAGGCCGAATCTATTCGGCTGGAGTCTGAATCGATTCGGTCACTCAGACCTGGGCACCTGCATATTTCCGAATCGATTCGACTAGGGGGGCGAATCGATTCGGCCCTACTGAACCTCGAAAATGGCTACTTTTTAAGTAAGCCAAAATACCCAAAAATCATTTTAATGGTTTTCTCTCCATTTTTCTTCAACCCAATCACAAATATAACAACAATATTCATCCTAGAATACATATAAACTAATTTCTAACCTTAAATCCATTTATGCACTACAAATCCAAGGTTTTTCCCAAAAATTAAGTTTAAGAAAATTTAACCTAAAACCCAAAATATCAATCCACAAATCATGCAATAAATGTACACAACAATTATTTAGCAAGTTTAATCACTTGCCTCGGGTTCGTAGGGTCTGAATCCGTCTTGAGATCGCGTATTGGCCCGAAAATCCTCTTTCTCCTTCCTTTTCTTCTTCTTTCTTTCTCTCTTTCTTTCTATTTCTCTCTTTGGAGAATTGTTTCTCCCGTAGGCTAATTTAGCCTAATCTCCCAAGATACACATCTTTAAATGATAATACACACTTTAAATGACTCGGTGGCTTTAATTAGAGTCAAACGGTCCCAATTTATTTCGGAACCCAAATAGACTCCAAGTACAGTCATTTCGACTTTCTCGACCCTTCCGGACACTATGGTACCCTCAGAATTTCCATTCGACACACTTTCTAACAACTCCAAATTTTGACTTTAATTGCCAACTTAATTATTTCTCCAATAAAATATTATTTATTTCTCCCAAAATAAATAAATATTCGTCTCCAAGACCTCGGGTTGTTACAAACTCCCCCACTTACAAAAATTTCGTCCTCGAAAAATTAGCTAAGCCTAATTCTCCAAAGCTCAACTAGTTCTACTATACCCAATCTTGCTAATCCTATCTCCAAACTTCTAACTTCCCACGACGAATTAATTTTAAAATCATTTTATTATAAGTTAATTATGAGTTATATAAAACCAATTTCCACAACAAGGGCGCCCATACACCCTTTATAATTGAGCTTTATGCTCACAACCATCATAATGAGGCTTTATTTTCCTCAAAAGTTCCACATTACCATCAATATAGAATATATTAACATTTTAAGGATAGAAAAATTTGAATGGTCCAAAGAAATAACTCCTCTCAATTCCTGACAATCGCCACTTTCGTGCGGGGGACGTCTCGCAAAAGCGAAATCCAAACAAGGAACCCTCCCAATACACTACTGTGTGGCGAAGTCGGGGATTGAGAGTTTGTTAAATCCGGACTAAAGTTTGAAAATATTTTGGTGGAAAATTTATTTTGAAAGGGCCCGAAGGCCGATAAAAGTTTTATTTTGAAAACGGTTCATATATTATAATATAATATAAAATGCCTTATGTCCAACACAAGGTCTTTTTAGATCATCATCTATATAACATGTAGCTCAGAAATATTATCATATTCATGAGCTAATATTTTTACCTGCGTCCCAATAAACCACAATCACAACATTCAAACATAAACAACATCTCACATCATTTCAATATATATAGCCTTTTTATAAGGCACATCCATATCTGGAATTCAACAATCATAATAGTCTATCATGACTATATAAAAGAAGTAGCTTTTATCAATACTACTTATCACCATAATCATACTTACATTTACCATAAGGTTTAAAGCCCATTATGAGCACCTTGCAAAATCCTCAATCCTTCTTTGAGAATAATAGAATAAGAGCATATCTTGCTCAAAATTTCCCTTTTTAAGGGCATTTCATACATAATAGGGCTATATTTCTACCCTTTCACAATATCTTACATACGATATCCCCAAAACTCATATAGTAATAATCCTATTAATAAAGGAAAAATTTCTTACAACATACATCTCTAGTCCGATTGCCCATCCTCATCAATGGGCTCCCAAACATAGTTTCCCGGTCTAAAACGACCTCGAAACTGTTGTAGGGGTTACACTTCCAAAATTTCATCAAATTGTGGTCCTTTACCTCTTTTAGGACAATCTCTCTTTTTATGACCTATTTCTTTACAAAAGAAACACTTACCCGCAAATTCCTTCTGCGCATTCGCATTACTGGCACTCTCCTTGCCAAAATTTCTCGATAAACTCGAATCTCCAAAGTTCTTACCCTCTTGCAAACGAAGGCGATATTCATGACACTTTAGTAGTGCCGCATTCACTACCTCGACGAAAGTCACTAACCTAGGACTCCGTAACAAATGTTGTCGGATTTTCCAATCCAAACCTCGAACAAACTTTGATATACGTTTCTCTTCCGTATTCACCTCATCAGGTACTAACTTCGCCCACCTAGAGAAGTCTTCCTCATATTCCGTCACCGTTCTATTTCCTTGAAAAATCTTTATATCTCGATTAGGGGAAGGAAAATACCTTTGATCAAAAAGTTCCCAAAATGTTGTTATGGGTAAGGTATCTCTCTGTTCAGATGTGGTGACAGACTCCCACCATTGAAGAGCTGCACCCGATAACCTAAAGGTGACTAAAAATTGTTTCTGCACCTCACTACACTCAACCATACGAAGATGCCTCTGCATAATATTTTTCCAATGACTTGCAACCACTGCATCAACTCCCCCTGCAAACTCGGGAGGATGCCCCTTACTAAAATCTTCCTTCACTCTCTCCCATAAAGACAATCCTAAATGGGGTGGGGCTTCTCGAGCGGAAGATTGCTGAGCCATCGTAGAAACGGCAGCAGTAACCGCTTGTGCCACAATATTGGCAACATCATCCATAGTCATGTTCCTTTGAGGCATTTGGGGTTGCCCTTTGTTTGCCCTGATTGAACGACCTCCCTTCGGTGGCATCTGAAATAAGAACAATTGTATCAGAACGCCTTTCAAATATTTTATCCACAGAAAGATATGGACGTATGAATGTAATCGTCCTAACAATAAGGCTCTACATCAATAACGCTTACGGAAGATCGTAGTAACGCACACAGATCCTAAAGACACTAGAACCTGATGCTCTGATACCACCCGTGACAACTCGCTCCAAATAATAACGGGTGGCCAGCCCTATACTACATAAATCAGGTATCTCAGATGGTACAATCTCAACATCAACAACTAAACACTAATATATAAGGCTAACTACCCGAAATCATAAAGTGCGAATTGCCAAAAATTTAAAACTTTTATTTTTAACAACAACAACAAAACCAATAATGCACACAACCAACAATATACATCTAACTATGATGTGAAAAGTGCATACTCCAATAATATGAAAGAGTACAATACATTGTACAACAGAATCTCAACAATGAAATACCCGAATATGCTGTCGGGTAACAGACAATACAATAATCTGAGAAATGGAATATGAAAGTGTTAATCTACAACACATGAATACTAACTCAATACAACTGAATCCTAATCTAGATATACAAAGATAGGAATCGACTAAAGCTAAGTTCCGCAACAGTCCGCTACTGCCACAGCTCCACGAATCCTGAATGGATGAACATCAAAGGCGTCCTTGCGGAGGAACACCTGAAGTAATACAGTATATACATGGAGGAGGAAATATAAACGGGTCAGAGCCCGAGTTTTGAAAAACATTTTATAGAAAGTGTATTAAAATGCATAATAATTATAAATGCATTATTACATGATTTAGTTGGAATCGAACACTCCATAAAAATTCAACTCACCTCTCATCTAAAGCGCGCACTAAGCGTATGCACGTGTCTCCAAAAGGATGTCCGATTCTAATTAGGTAAGAGGATTCTAACTTAAACCCAAAAGAAGTATTTAAGTGAAACCGTCTAACCTATGACCCAATCTACATTTATTTCTATACTTTAAGTTATATACATTATCTTTAATGTAATAGTTATAGTTATCTTTATAATGTTCATTTGTTGAACATATAAAGTTACATGATCCAATCATGTCCACTTCATCGCAACGCATAAACAATCTCATTTACTAGAATTTATATTCTAGTGATGCCCATATAAGGCATGAAACCATATATATAATTATAATAGATGAGTTATTAGCATCAAGAGTTAAGGACTAAACTCCTCCCGATTCTCAACACGGTACTGCGTTTCGTGCGTGGGACGTCTCGCCGAAGCGAAATCCAAACAAGGAACCCCCCCGTTACACTACTCTTGGCCGTATCGATCCTCGGGGCTCATTATGCCCTTAATTCAAGATGCATGTAACCCAAATGAGTATTATCCAATTTTAATTAATTAATATTCCTAATTCTCAACAGTACACGGCGTTTCATGCGTGGGACGTCTCGCCAAAGCGAAATCCAAACAAGGACCCCCCCCGTTACACTACTCCTGACACTGTCGATTGTCGGGATAGGTGATATATTTATATATATAATTATGAGCATTAAGGACTAAACTTATCCCCGAGTTCCAACATTACACTGCGGTTCGTGCGTGGGACGTCTCGCCGAAGCGAAATCCAAACAAGGAACCCCCCCGATACACTAATCCTGGCAATGTAGGTCATTGAGGTCCGTTATGCCCTTGACACCCAAGTACAAACACAAGAAAATAATAACCATCCAACCGAGCTATAACTCGAAGGACGCAAGCTCACATGCTATCATCTTCCAGCAGCCCATATACGTAGCAAACTGGGGCCACCTGGTGGGGTTCAACGACACCCACCTCGTGATCAACTCACGCACACAACGTCCCGGGAAGCGGTCATAGTTCCTAACCGGCAAGTGAGAGCGTCACATACCCCCGACCTCTCACCCCCAAAATTAATAAATATATATATCATATATGTCATTTGCTGACCACAAAGGACGACTATGACCTGGGGAATATCCACATCCTGCTTTTCTAGTCAGAATGCTCACCCTCTACGCACGAAACTTCCCAATGATAGCAAGGAGGGGGTATGCTTAACATGTATATACACCATCATATAAGGTATACATACATCCCACATAATAAAGATATACCATTTTATATAAGGTATACCTGCAACATCATATTCATTTTCATTATACGCTCTTAGGCGTAATTTGATTAACATCATTTGTTTAGTCTATTTCTCTCAAGATATACTAACGCCCAACCTCACACATTAACCCCACTTAGTATATGCTATACTAATTCTCGCTTGAAGCTCTCATGTCGCTTCTATTATGAATTGTCTTTCAATTCTAATTAAGTTAAGGATATTTTATATCCTAATGCACCTCAATTAGCATTTCTCATTGTATGAGATATCTCCCAAGTCAATCATCAATAAGGATATTTCTATATCCAGCTGCACATCAAATAGTATTATAATTCTCCATCCATTATAAGGTTCAATATAGTTTATGAACCATTAAAGTTATCCCAATTGGGATTGGATCCTAAGATCCGGCACCTCTAAGTCAACCTCATTTTCAAATCGTGTAGTTGTTATCATCACCAAACAAACCTCAAATAAAAGTGGGCTTCCCCACTTAGAAAAATACCAAAATCTTTAATCGGTATTCCTCAAATTTAGTCAATATGACTCCAAAATTTCTTTTAGGGGAAACTCGCTAAAAGTCTCCAAAACCTGCTCCAAATATCTCCTATAAAGATCCCCAATCGATAACCTCGAACAAAACGGGATGAATTTCTATTTAGAAAAACAATCCCACCAAAAGCCCTGTTTCCGAATCGATTCGGGCTTATTACGAATCGATTCGGCCCTGCGAATCGATTCGGCCAGGAAGGCGAATCGATTCGGGTCATCAGACCTGGGACTCTGTCTCAGACCGAATCGATTCGGCTGGAGTCCGAATCGATTCGGTCACTCAGACCTGGGCACCTGCATATTTCCGAATCGATTCGACTAGGGGGCCGAATCGATTCGGCCCTACTGAACCTCGAAAATGGCTACTTTTTAAGTAAGCCAAAATACCCAAAAATCATTTTAATGGTTTTCTCTCCATTTTTCTTCAACCCAATCACAAATATAACAACAATATTCATCCTAGAATACATATAAACTAATTTCTAACCTTAAATCCTTTTATGCACTACAAATCTAAGGTTTTCCCCAAAAATTAAGTTTTAGAAAATTTAACCTAAAACCCAAAATATCAATCCACAAATCATGCAATAAATGTACACAACAATTATTTAGCAAGTTTAATCACTTGCCTCGGGTTCGTAGGGTCTGAATCCGTCTTGAGATCGCGTATTGGCCCGGAAATCCTCTTTCTCCTTCTTTTTCTCCTTCCTTTTCTTCTTCTTTCTTTCTCTCAATCTTTCTATTTCTCTCTTTGGAGAATTGTTTCTCCCGTAGTCTAATTTAGCCTAATCTCCCAAGATACACATCTTTAAATTATAATACACACTTTAAATGACTCAGTGGCTTTAATTCGAGTTAAACGGTCCCAATTTATTTCGGAACCCAAATAGACTCCAAGTACAGTCATTTCGACTTTCTCGACCCTTCCGGACACTATGGTACCCTCAGAATTTCCATTCGACACACTTTCTAACAACTCCAAATTTTGACTTTAATTGCCAACTTAATTATTTCTCCAATAAAATATTATTTATTTCTCCCAAAATAAATAAATAGTCGTCTCCTAGACCTCGGGTTGTTACAATTATCTAAGTCCTCATATAGTTAATGAACAATCACCAAAGTCTCCCGTAATTATTGGAGTAGAAAACCTCGTATATAAAGAAAAGCCCCCATTTTTTGCACTATCAATCGATGGACTCAAATGGCTCGCTTGATTGATCGACATCCCTCGATCAATCGATCGATCTTAGGCAGCTTCATCCTTCGAAAATGATTTTCTCTATTGTTACAAAACCCCAAACTCCATGGAACTCATCCAAACCTTTACCCTAGTTAATTAAACATCAAATATGGATGTTTTAACAATTTCTAAAGTAACATATCCTCAAATCCATATGAATTTACATTAAACAAGATAAAATCTTCACTTTATTCATATAAACCCTAAATTTATTTTTCATGCATATTCATCCTCAAGAACCCACAATTTTCTTATTGCTTTAAACCAAAATATCATATTTCGTGCTATTATAACATGAGGTTTATTTCTATAATTATATTTCCACAAATCATGAATTAAACTTCTACATATATTTTCAAAATCTTATTTTCATGTAATATTTACCCTACACTATCATGGGTATTATAACATTCTCAATAAATTGAAATATAAACACTTACCTTACATTTGTAGATTTTTACTACATGATAGGTATTTGCTAAATGATGGATTTGTTCTTCCCTCGCTCCGATC
Organism: Sambucus nigra; assembly: GCA_949130495.1. Lineage (NCBI taxonomy): Eukaryota > Viridiplantae > Streptophyta > Magnoliopsida > Dipsacales > Adoxaceae > Sambucus > Sambucus nigra. The sequence continues at coordinate 415,844,861 of OX422223.1, forward strand.
TTGATTCCGACAACATCGGTGATGAAAAACGGTGTGGAATGGCCTAAGAATACTCTATTCTTCCTCTCATATGGCCTCTCTTCTCTCCCAAGTATTCAATCCCTAGACTCTATCCCAATGTGGGTGATATAACACCTATAATTTCGGAGCATTTCCATCCCTAGACTCCCAAAAGACCAAAATGCCCTTATGTGGTGTCAGGTTGGTCTAAAAATTATCCAGGACCCAACTAATACACCCGGGTACTCTATTTCGCCTATTTTGGTCCATTCGAAATCAATAGTGACCTTGAAATTTCCATATGAGTTATTCTACATAAATTTCCTATATCGACCTTAACATCCTACACATGAATCCCGATTGTGATCTAATATAGTCCTGTCGGTGTTACTCGTTACGACGTATAATAATTATCACTTGTTATTTACTATACACTTAGTAAATTTATCCCATAAATATTAATCATGATCTCTCTCTCTCTCTCTCTCTCTCTCTCTCTCTCTCGATCATTATTTAGTAAACCCACAATATTTTATTTAGTTAAACTACTGCACACGAGTGATTTAAAAATAATCGTTTAGAAATACGGGGTGTTACAGTTAGGAACACCTTGGAATATTCTCAGTTAAGTGTTTATGAATTTTGTGTAGATATGAAGACTAGAAAATGATTTTTGAGCTCTAGGTTATTGTTTTGGGCTTTGTGTGGCTTTAGATTTTAGATTACCCTTTACTTTCATTCATCAATTGTAATCCTTGAACTTTAGTTTGTTTAAATGCTTATTCCCTATCAGTATAAAGTTGGTTATATATTTTTGACTTGATACATTGTGCAACTTTATACGTAACTGTTAGTATATTTATCATACTCCTATTTCTATTATATCATATCGTGCCTAGATTTCATATTCATTCTCACTAAATATATGGTTAACTCTTAATTTTTGGTTTGATTTACATGTTTATTCTCTTTTTATACTTAGCTCTATTTAATCTCACTATATGGTTAGTTCTTTCCTTTATCTTACCAGTGACAAAAAGTAGGGAAAACGTTGGTAGATAAGGGGAGTACATATTAATATTATTGATGAATAAGTTTACTTTGATGTTATATTATATTTATCGAGACGAATTTTGTAGTTAAGGGGAATTATGTTAGTAGTATGATGCTTACATGTACACATTGGCATATGTACATGATTCATCTTATTACTCATAATTTCACCCTCTCTATTTACATATTCTTATTTTTTATTATATTTTAGTGCGTGATAGGAAAATAGGTACAACAAGTGTGAAAGTCCATGAGCATCTCAGTTTTATATACTTATAAATGTAATTTATCTATCTTTATGCTTTCAAGAAAGTTGTGAATTAGATGATATATTTAATTGATGTTATTCTAAATTTATTTTTAAATGTTTTATCTCGGAATTAGATAAATGGAAAGAATGTAAAAGTACATGTATACTCATTGTACCCTAGTCTTTGGGTTGTCTTCAATTCTATGACAAAAACACATTGTGAGGGCCAGAAGGTCTTCAAAAAAATTCATAAACTCATTGAGGAACATTAAAGCTATTTTTCAGATTTAAACACTCAAGATAAACATATATTGAGTAAATGTAATAAATTCACCCCATGGTTAAATAATTTTTCTAAATTGAAAATTTCTTAAAATTTAACTTTGAGGATTTTGAGATTGCCAAATAAATGATGCAATATAGTTTTCTTATATATAACTTATGTTGAAAATGCATCTTGTCAAGAGAGTTTTGAATATATATGGTTCGTAGATTAAGAAAATGCATTATGAATTTGTAAGGGCAAATAGTTTAGCTTAGGCTTATTATTAGTTTTATTTGCTCCATGGCACATTTGGCATATCCTGTTACAAATCGTCACGTACCATCACGATAATCTGACTCCAGAATTCAAGGCTTTCCTACATCCCACAAAGGTATAAAATAATTGGTGTCTAAAATTATTCGTAATCTTTATTTGGGATGTTATTTTTTATGAAAAAACAAGGTTGGATTTTTAAATAAAAAATTATTTTTTTGCCTCGTTCAAATGAGATTGATATCGCGTTCGAACAATTTTGGCTTTTCCTTAGGAGGGTCGTTTGATCCTACATAAAATGAACATCCAACGAAGGTATATTGTTATAATTCGATAGAAGTTCGTTTGAAGTTGGTTCTAACTAGTTGGTCGTCTTGTTCGAACGAACTAGATTTCTCGTTCAAATGAGATGCCAATATCGTTCGAATGAGTTCCATTTTCATTCGAACGGGTCGTCGCCTTGATTTTAGTGCCCGTCATGTAAATACGTGAAAGGGGATTTTTCCTCATATCTTTATATGATTGCATGCATAGTTTATTTTCTGCGTTTGGAACGATCATGACATGCAACCTAATTTAATCGAAGATTAAAATTTTGTAAAAAAATAGATTTGTGCTTGGAGGCATTTAATTAAATAAGTTATTTCATTAAGATCATGTCCATTACCATATTGGTATTAGAGGCGTTTAGGCAAAAATACCGTGTGATCTTTTTCCGCAATTTTTTTTATAATATCAATTTTTTTGAAAAATTATTTATATTTAAAAGGCCGTAATTTATTAGATAATTTTTATAATCGAATTCCCATTTTTTTTTTGTTCCAATTAAGCTTATTATAAAGCTTGGATGAGGTCGGCCTTAAAAGCCATTGATGAACGTGTTTGGTTAGTTTGTGAAATAGGGTGGAAACCACCCACTCTCGACGTTGATAATGTCATCAGTCCCAAAACTGTTTCTTCATGGACTAATAATGAGTTTAAGTTAAGTAATTTTGGCACTCGCGGTTTGAAGGCCATCTAGGGAGCCGCCACCCCGGATGAATTCCACTGCATCATGATATGCACCATGTCTAAAGAAGCTTAGGATACTCTCCAGCTCACACCCGAGGGTACCAACGCTGTAAAGGCATGCAAGTTACAAAATTAAACCACCCAATTTGAGAGCATTACCGTGCTAAAGTCTGAGTATGAGTTTTATGCACGTTTGTGGGACATACATAATTTTAGTTTCAATTTGGGTGAGAAAATTTCTAAGATGAGAGTTGTTAAGAAAACTTTGAGGTCACTTCCTACCTACTTTATTCTTAAGGTCATCGTACTTAATTCATTAGGAATACTAGACACTCTTAGGTTAGAAGAACTTGTAGGAGATCTTCAAACATATGTGATTGATACGTTTCCTTAAACTATTAAACCTAAGGATGTAGGGATTGGTTTAAAAACTTCAACTAAGAAAAAGAAGAAAGAAAAAGTTCTTGAGTCCGAATCGAAAGTTGATTTTGATGACTTGGGCCTTTTTTCAAAAAAAAAAAAAAAAAAAGTTTCTCAAATTTTCAAGAGAAAATTCTTCCAAAGGATTTTTTTTGTGAGAAAAATAAAAATAAGAATGAGGGCACAAGCGGGTTATAGAAAGAGAAAGAGATAAGGTGTTATGAGTGTGACGGTAAAGGGAACAGATCACATGAGTGTCCTACTAGACTTAAGAAAATGGATAATAAAGTTGCGAATTAGGTCACTCTTAGCGATAGTGACATCAAATCGGTTAATACAAGGGGAGAGTCACCACATGAACCATCCGTTGCGTTTACAGCTAGTCACGTTAACACTTCTATTTTATTTCAAGTTGATGAGGACATATCTAGATATGAAAGCCTTGATGATGTTTCGAGCCATTCTGGAGAGAGTGAAGATGAGATTATGAGTAAGGGAGAGGGTGGACTCCAAAAGGCGTTTGGTGATCTTTACACCGAGACCTTGAAACTGAAAAGGCTAAATAAAGATTTGTCTCTTAGGGTGTTAGTTTTGGAGAGAAAGGTTAAAGTTTTGAGAGACTGTGAGGCGTCGGTGAGTTAACTAGAGAAGATGAGCAGTTAATCGTTTTAGGTAGGGAAAAGATCGATTTGACCAACACCATGTCTAGTCTTACGAAAGATCTTCAATATTCACTAGAGATTTATGAGAAACTCGAAGCCCATGTATCCGAACTCAAGAGCGATCTTGAATGTGTTCGAGAGGTCAAAGGTACTTTTGATACCAAAAATTATCCCGCTACATGGACCAATCATATAAAAACACGTGTCATCCATCTGGGCATTAATCCAAGTCAGCAAGAGCAAGTTATCGACCAATTGAAGGAAGATTGGCCAACATGTTAAAGAATACCGACCAACACCATGAAGATCGATCAACGCCAGGAAGACCGACCAATAATGACATCAAATCATCAACAGTTGGAAACGTTATTAACATTATATAGATGTAGATGCCTATGTTATAAATGCATTCCATCCTTTAATATTCCAACTCTTGTACACCCTCAAAGGGCTATAAATACATTGTAAACCCTACAACTAAGGGACATGAGAAAAATGAGACAAGTGGCAATTGAACAAGCCCAAGGCAATACACAATAGTGGACGTAGGCTCTTTCTTATAGCCGAACCACTTTAAAAATTCTTTATCTATTTTATTCATATTTTGTTGTGATCAATTAATTAGGACAATCTAGTTTTTTGCATCAACATATTGACGCCATCTATGGGAATGTATTTCTAATCGTTCTCATTCATTTAAACACCAAAATGGCTGATATTCCTGAATCAAGTCTCAAGAATGATGGCGTTCTGCCTATCCCTTATGCTCCACCAACGATGAATGAATTAACTAGAATTTTGGTCAGTCTTGCAAGAGGCTAAGAGGCTATGCAGGACACTATCAGGCAACTAGCATAAACTCATCAAGCAGGAGCACCTGCCCTATCTGCCCATGAAAATATATCGCCACCACCACCAGCAAGAGGTGGCAGGAAAAGTCAGTCAAGAACTACAAGGGACACATCCTAATGTCCAAGATCAAATTCAATAACCAGGGCGTCAAAATCTCTCAATACACAATTCTACTCTCTAGAAAGTCTAAGAGACTAAGAAAGGCTAAGTCGTGCTTCTCCCTTTGATCGTCTGGGACCCATGGGGAACAAAAATGTTCCTAGGGCAATGTCAGGAAACACTCGATGACCATCTGATCAAAGGGAAATCTCTGCCCAGTATAGGTCAGACGCCCGACGTACTGCTTGGGCCAAGGAGTAATCCTAAGAGGAAAGTTCTGCAAACAACAAAACAACAACGCATAGGTCTGGTGATGGTAATAATGCTTGGAAAGGCTCTATTCAAAGATTTAAGGATATGCTATGAGAAATGGCTAAGGCTAAACTACAAAGAAGCTTTGTAAAAAGATCTCCCTTTGTGGAAGTAATTTTAGAATTCCCCACCCCATCAAAGTTCAAAGATCTAATAATTACTCCCAAATACGATGGGAAAACTGATCCAGTTCGCTATATAGAACAATATCAGGTAGCAGCCGATATTTATGCAGTTCCCGATGAAATAAGGTGCAAAGCATTCTCTGGAATAACTACTAGATCTGCCTAAATCTGGTACAATAGCCTTCCTCGGGGACAGATTTCTACCTTCCACCAGTTATTCGAGTTATTTATTGGCAACTCTTGTTTTGGGGCTAAGTCGATAAAAAGGGTAGCACATTTTCTTAGTGTACGACAGAAGGAATGAGAGAGCACTAGGGACTACATCACTCGTTTCAATAATGAGAAGCTGTAGGTTGTGAATTCTGAGGAAAAAACTGCTATAACACCCCTTATGGGTGGATTAATCCTCGAGAAAATCTATTATACACTTGCTAAAGATCACGCAAAGGCTATGGAAGAATTGATGGCCAAAGCATCCAAAATCATGAATGCTGAGGAAGCAACGGCGGCCAAGAGGAGCTCGGAAGTAAAAGTTGAGGGAAAATGACAAGAAGGATCACAAAGATTCTAGAGAACACAAGGAGTTAAATTAGAAATGAATTATAGAAAAGCTCAAGAAGTATCACAACTACTGTTGATGTAAAAAACTAGATTCTATCTAATTAATCAATTACAGATTAAAAATGGAATAAGTAAGACAAAGAATTTTTAAAGTGGTTCAGCCTTATGAAAATGGCCTACGTCCACTATTTTTGTATTGCTGACTATTTGCCTTGAATCTCGATAATTAGTTTACTAAGAGATCCAAAGTCCCCTTCTTATGAGGAGGTTACAATGTATTTATAGCCTTGAGGTTGTACATGTGAAAAGATAATGCGTTGTTATCTAGTAGGCATATACATCTGTATGATAATAATGCGCATTTAATGCACAGTCACCTTTTGATTCTCTTGATTTAGATGCTCTGCACGCTAAGTAGCTCGGACCATTTAAGTTGCTCGATATTCTTAAGTTGCTCGGAGCGCCTGAGTAGCTCGGTGATAGTATACTGTTCGTTGAAAGTATTTATATTTGTCACGTAGGTTGACACGTGTCTTCAAGTGATTGGTCCACATCAGCAGACTAAATTTGGTATCAACAGAAGCCCCCAATGTTCCATAATTGTGGTTTAAGAAGAGTGTGGAACATTTGGCTTGAAAACTGCTAAGATTACTGGTCTTAATGGATTTTAGGAAGATTTTCATTGTATATAATTCCTTTTTGAGCGCCTAATATCAAACTTCATAAATATTTTGAATTTTCACGATCACTTCGATATTTGTGCCCCCTTTTTTTCTTTTAGCCGCCGAAAACGCAAACGTCTTCCCTTGTAATCATTATTTTTTCTATTCCCGAGGTAAAGTATTTAAGTGCGACAGAAATCCCATCATCTTCTACTTTTCAAATCTTTATTTTTGAACTCTTTATTTTCTCTCTATCTTGTGCCTTCGTTCTTTCCATCATTCGTTGTCAACCGATCTTTCTTTCTTCTGTAAGATTTTCTTCCTTCTTCTTTATTTACTTTATTCGTCATGGTTTATCTTGTTGAATTGTTGGATAAATTTCAGTCTAATTTTTCAATCCCTTCGTGGGTTATTTTAGAAGAACTTCCCTGTCCTTCTGATTTATTTTCTTTGGATGAGGGACACTGGTTCCCAAGTGTTTTTGTAGCTGAGTGTGGCTTTTCTTTCCTGCCAAATCCCCTGTGTCTGGAGTTTTCCCAATAATTCGATATTGTACCTACAAGAGTAGCTCCAAATATATGGAGGGTAGTTAATGGCGTACGTAGGTTGAATCAACTTTATGGAACTCGTTTGGAAATTCCAAAAATTATGTATTGCTATAGATGGGTTACCAGTGATACTACTTTCTATTAAAAAAATTAGGTTTTCGAATAGAAATTTAGTTGTCAATCTTCCCGATGCCAATAGGGACTACTTTGATCATGGGGCTGTGATGAAAAATTAGCATCACCCTCCATTAAATGGAAATGATGTGTACCAAGGTCCCAGGTGTCCGCTTTATGGCAATGGTATAGGTTGTTTTCATTTTTGAAATCTTTTTTTCTTTGTATTCGATGAAATGGATCACTGACATTAATTTTGTTTGTTACAGTTGACAATAAAAGGAAGCCCCCAAAAGAGACTGACGTTAACATAAAACATTTAAAACTTATCTGGGGCTTGCACCAATCAGATGTCGAAGAGCATGTGAGGTCTGCTTCATATTTGTTGAGATACAGAAGCTCCACTTCATCTTTTATTTCTCGTCCTGTGGTGGTTGATCTTAATCATACACCAACTTCTGAAACCAGTGCGAAAGGATCTTCTTCTGACTCAAGCATTCCTATTACTGATCTGATGAAGAAGAGGAAAGCTCCCGCATTTTTTGATAAGTCTGCCTTTGCCATTGAAGAGGCAAAGAAGAACAAACCAGATGTACCAGATGAGGGGACAGAGAATATAGATACACCCCCCTCTATTGCTGCTAAGGAAGCTGGAAAAAATCCCCCTGTGCCTCCAAAAGAGGTAGCATCTTTAATTGACAGTGTTCCTGCTCCTCTGAGGAGATTGAAAAGAAGTTCTTCTGAGAGACCTGTTGACCCTACTTCTCAACCTTTAACTGTTAAAGGTAATATTCCAGCTCTTATTCCTCCGAGCTCTACTATGGGCTTGATAAAATCTTGGACTGTCCTAGAGTTCCAAGGTGTTGAGGATACTCTTTCTCGTGAGAAAGTTACTACTTTGGTTGCTCAACATATTACATCAGTAAGTACCATTAACCCAACTCTTTTATCTTCTAGTACTATGTTCATGTATTGACTTAAAGTTATTTCTTTTTTCAGCTTGTGATGTGTTTCAATAGTATTTTGAAGAAAGATGAAGCCATCAGGGCTTCCACTTCCTCGAGTGGAATAGAAGAAGCTTTTGATGGATTAACTCAATCTTTGAAGGAATCTCGTCAGAGGTACGAGGAAGACAAAAATGCATGGGAGAAAAAGCTTCAGTCTGTTGAAACAAATCGAGATCAAGCTGTGACTGCCTCCAAAGATTTGGAGAAGAAATTAAAGGAGGCCGAATAACATAATAATGAGCTTGAAGTCAAGCTTAAGTCTGTCGAGGAAAATGTCGCCAAGCTTCAAGATGTTGAACGACTTATGAAAGAGGCAGAAGAAAAATTGAAGTCTGCCGAAGAGATCCTTAGGGAAAAGACTTCCTCTGAGAGGGCAGAAAGGAAAGTTGCTGTTAAAAAATCTTTTAGTTCTAGTTGGGACAAGGGTTGGAATAAGTGCCTGGTTGTTATGTCTTCCCAGATGGAGTATGCCAGTGTTAAATATTTTAGGGATGGATGGATAGCAGCTTTGAATAAATTGAAGGTTGCTGAAACTTCGGAGTTATTCCAGGAGCATACTCATGGCCCTCCTCCCTCTCCTGGGGAAGAAAAAGAAGATGAAGCTGCATCAGATGAGTCTTCTATGATGACAGGAGAGCAGGTCCCTATTGTTGCTATTGTTCAACCTTCCGGTCAAGTCCAACAAGCCAGCACATCTGCCGAGCAACTGCCATTGCTCTCCGAGCAACCAACCCCTTCATCCAAACCTTTCGAAGAAGTCATAGGAAATAAGGAGATGGTGTAAAGTTGTTCGGGTATTTTGTTTTCTTAGATGTAACCCTGATCTGTGTTTTCCTTTATCATGATGAATAAAAATTGAACTTTTGTTGTTCGACTGGAATTTCTCTTACTTGCTCTGTTCGTATCATTGTTGATTTTGTTTTTTTCATCTTCTCTTTACTAGTTTATGGCCAGGATGGAACTCTTATCAGCTCATGATACAAAGTTGATGAAGAAATGCAATGACTATTTCAAAGCTGGTCATGCAGAGTTTACTAAGGCTCAAATAATTGACATTCTCGGATCAGATGCCTCTGAACGAGCAATTGATGCTTACCAGTACTTGAAGTGCCTACTTGATCGTGCTGTAGCCAACAATGTGTATTATTACAAAATGATTAAAGATCTTTAAGGAACGATTGAGGAACTTCAATAGCAGTACAAAGAATCCACTTCACTTTTGCATCAAGGTTATGAGAGAAAGTACCAGTAATTGAGTGCTGACAAGGGATATGACAAGTACATTTCAGCTCATGAGAAAAAGGAAAGTGTGTTAAAGCTTGAGATTGAAGAGCACAGACATATTGCCAAGCTGCTAGAGCAAGAGAATATTATCCTACAGGAGTAAATAAAACAGCTCAAATTTGCTGTCTCCTCATCCTCGGGAGCCTTGGTCCCAATTAATGATGATGGTTTTTCCTTTTTAGAAATAGAAAATGCTAGCTTACGGGAAGAGTTAGAGACTTTGAAACGAACTAGACCTTCCACACCTGCTCGTGGCAGGGCAAGATCTTCCTCTCGTGGACGGTTAATATTGATGAGATAAGAACTCAATTGGCCTTAGAAAATCAAGCCGTTCAATTGACAGCGAAGAATCAGGCCTTGTTAGAAATGGCTAAAAAAATTCAAAGTTTTACCGACTAACTCTCCAATTAGAATTCTGCACTGGAAAGTAAATAAATCTTGGTGAAAAAGCTCCATGAGGAACTTGATAGATTGACTTATCAATTTCAAAAGCAACCCTGGGAGTTCTGGATGGATGGGTATAATGAAGATCTGTATCATCTTGATGCTCGTTCGCAACAGTCGAACAACGAGGGTTATAAGCAGGGGTGGTTGAATGCCTTATATATTCTGAAACTGGAGCAAGGTCATTTCTTATGGGATTATTATGAACCTAGAGTGCATAATTCACCTGTGCCTCCCTTCAGACTTGACCTTAGATGGATTCAAGCCCGTGCCATCCCTCGAATTTTGATCTCCAAGTATCTCGGGGATTATAGCCTTCATGAAAAATTTGAGATATCTCATCCATAGCACTTGCTTGATCGACCATCCATAAGTAATGTCAGAATGCTGCGAGATATGAACTTTATAAACTCTCCTTATGCATTATATGATCCTCTAACTAGGGTGGAACCTGTTTCAAAAATAGAGGGAAAGAAACCCATAGAATAGCACATTTGTAATGAATCTAATTGCATATCATATATAATCTGCATTTTGGATTTAATGAAGAAAAATTTAGTTTCTTTTCCAATTTCATTTCCTTATGAATAATTTGTAGAATGTTGTTATTCGTTGGTGATTATATATATATATATATATATATATATATATATATATATATATATATATATATATATATATATTTGTTGTTTGAAATATTTTGTAGATAATGGAACTTGTCCCATTTGTTGTCTTATTATAGTGACTTGTCACTCTTTGGGCCTAAGCAATGGAATGATTTTCATCCCATTTTCCTGCTTATTTATAGTAATCCCGTCAGGATTACCTTGTTGCCTAGACAATGGATGCCCTGAGAGGTCATTCATCTTCTTGACTAGTTTGGTACCATCCAACCGGAGTTAGTGGTTATTAAATTGGCCATTTGTTGTCTGATTATAGTGACTTGTCACTCTTTGGGACTAAGCAATGGAATGATTTTCATCCCATTTTCCTGCTTAGTTGTAGTTGTCCCGTCAGGATTACCTTGTTGCCTAGACAATGGATGCCTCGGAAGGTCATTCATCTTCTTGCCTTGTTTGGTACCATCCAACCGGAGTTGGTGGTTATTGAATTACCGACCAACCGGAGTTGGTGGTTGAATTGCCGACCAACCGGAGTTGGTGGTCATTAAATTGTCGACCAATCGGAGTTGGTGGTTATTGAATTATCGACCAACCGGAGTTGGTGGTTGAATTGACGACCAATCGGAGTTGGTGGTTAATGAATTGCCAACTAACCGGAGTTGGTCATTGAATTTTCGACCGACCGGAGTTGGTGGTTGCTACTCTGAATTTATGTTTGCGTAGTGTGTAGCACTAATATTTTGAAAAAAAATCAACAAAAGAGGAAATATGGGCGAAACATCACTTTATTCATCTTGAAAGAAATGTGTTACATCAGGATTTTAATTACTGATAATACTTGCGCAGATGCTCTACATTCCATGCATTCTTAAATTCTTCTCCCTCCAAAGTTTCAATTCTGTATGTCCCAGGACGAACAACTTCAGTTACTCTGTAAGGTCGATGCCAGTTGGCCTCCAATTTGTTATGCTTTTGGATCACTTTTTTCATCACGTAATCCCCCTCTTTCAAATCTCACTTCTTTACCCTTTTATTGTAGAATAAGGTTGTTCGTTATTGGTATGATGCATTCCTGATTGCCGCTTCTTCCTTAATTTCTTCGAGCATATCCAGGTCTAAACGTCTCATCAAGTCGCTTACAGGGGAATTAAAATTAATCACTCTATGTGTGGGTAAACCCAATTCAGCAGGTATAACAACCTCACTCCCGAATGTCAACATGTATGGAAACTCCCCAGTTGCTGTTCGCGGTGTAGTGCGATAAGCCCACAACACAGAATGTAGCTCGTTAATCCAATTTCCCTTTGCATCATCCAGCCATTTTTGTAAGCCATTCAGTAGGGCTTTATTCATCACTTTAGTTTGACCATTGCTCTGGGGATGGCCTGGCGCGGAGTGAATCTTCAGTACACTGGATTGATGACAATATGCAGTAAATTCCTCATTATCAAATTGGGTTCCATGGTCAGTTATGAATGCATGTGGGAGACCATATCTACAAATAATACTCTTCCAAATAAATTAATATACCTTGTCATATGTCATATCAATTAGAAAATCAGCTTCCACCCATTTGGTAAAATAATCCACAGCAACCACGAGGTATTTGAATCTTCCTTTGGTCGTCGGAAGTGGCCCAACCAAGTCTATCCCCCACATGGCGAATGGCCAAGGGGACGTGATGGGTGTTAGCAATGCTTGGGTAGTTCTTCGTATGGAAGAGAAATGTTGGCATTTATCCCACTTTTTAGCGTAAGCTGCGTAATCAGCTCTCATCATTGGCTAGTAATACCCCTGTGTTGTTATCCTTTGCAAAAGCGTTCGACCTGCTACATGGGCACCGCAGGACCCTCTGTGAACCTCTTTAATCAAGTCTTTAACTTTATAGGGGTGGACACATATTTGTAGTCCTGCTATAACTCCTCTTTTATACAAAATTCCACTGGTTAATACATATCGAGCAGCTTTAAACTTCAGTTTCTTGGCTGCGAGTTTATCAGGTGGTACAATCCCCTCTTCGATATAGGCCCTGATGGGATCCATCCAGGATGGCCACAAGTCGAGGGCAATGAAGTTCATCAACAATTCTTCGTCTACGCTTCGATTTACCAGGATTTCTATTGGGATTGTTCTTCTTAGCTCGATGCGTGTTGCTGATGCCAGCTGAGCTAAGGCATCAGCTCTTGCATTCTCTAATCTTGGTATTCTGATCAACTGACCTGCGGTAAAAGTCGAGACAACCTTCATAGATTTTTCATAATACTTGACCATTAATTCTCCCATCACTACATACAGCCCAAGAATTTGATTTATGATTAACTATGAATCACTGAATACCACGACCTGCTCTGCTTTCATGGTTTTGGCCGAACTTAGACCCACGATCATAGCCTCATATTCAGCTTCATTATTGGAAGCTTTAAATTGAAAACGTAGAGCATACTCTATATCAATCTCATCAGGACTGTTTAAAACAATTCCTGCTCCACTGCCTGTGGCACACGAAGAGCCATCCACATACAGATTCCATAAAGGTACTTTATTATCAAACTCTTGATCAGACAGAGTTCCTCGGTGAAATATTTGATGTTTCCTTTTGTCTTCCCCTGACACTTCTCGCTGCTCGTTGATTATCTTCTCTTGATCGTTCACGGATGGAAGTTGGTCGGGTGTTAAATTCGACGATCCATAACATCCACGGGTTGATCTACATTAAGCTCTTGCTCTTCGAAGTTATCAGAGTGGGTAAACTCTGTAATAAAATCCGCTACTGCCTGCCCCTTGAGTGACGATCTAGGCTCATAAACTATGTCATATTGACCGAGTTCTACTACCCAGTACATCAATCTTCCCAATTTCTCTGATTTATGCAAAGCTTATCTTAATGGCATATCAGTATACACCACTATAGTATGGGCTTGGAAGTATGGCCTCATTTCTGCTTGCTTCGATCAGTGCCATTGCTAACTTCTCCAACCTTGGATATCTGATCTCTGCTCCTCAGAAAACCTTACTGGTGTAATAGACCGGTTTTTGCACTCCGTCCTCCACTCTTATCAACGCCGAGCTAACTGCATTTTTTAAAACTGCTAGATATAAGTATAGTCTTTCTCCCATCACTGGTCTAGATAACAATGGAGGTGTTCCCAGATATTTCTTCAATTCTTGAAAGGCCTCCTCACATTCATCACTCCACTCAAAAGTTTTTCAGAGCATTTTGAAGAATGGGAGGCATCTGTCTATTGCTCGTGACACAAATCTGTTAAGTGCTGCAACTCTCCCTATGAGACTTTGCACTTCCTTCTTCGTAGTTGGAGATCGTAGCTCCAACAGGGCCTTGATCTTTTCAGGGTTTGCCTCGATACCTCGTTGATTAATGATATATCCGAGAAAAATACCTTCTCGTACACCAAATATGAATTTGGTGGGATTCAACTTCATTTGATATTTCTCTGGTTGATCAAAAGTCTGACCCAGGTCAACTAAATGATCAGCAGCTTTCTTGCTTTTTATCAACATATCGTCAACATAAACCTCCATGTTATAACTGATTTTCTCTACAAACACCTTATTCATCAGCCGCTGATATGTTGCACCTGCATTTTTAAGTTCGAAAGGCATAACATTATAGCAATAAGTCCCCCTTAGGGTGATAAAAGAGGTACTTTACCTATCCTCAAGTTTCATTTTAATCTGGTTGTAACTAGAGTAAGCATCCATAAAACTCAACAATTTATGCCCCGAGGTAGCATCTACCAGCTGATCGATTCGGGGAAAAGGAAAATGATCATTTGGGCAAGCTTTATTAAGATAAGTAAAGTCCACACACATCCTCCACTTATTATTTTTCTTCTTTACCATCACCACATTTGCTAGCCAATCAGGATACTTGACATCCTCAATAAAAAAGGCTTTTTGTAGTTTCTCTACCTCTTCTTATATGGATTGATTCTTTTCAGGGCTAAACACCCTTCTTCGCTACTTCACTGGCTTGACCTCCTTGTTTACGTTGAGCTCATGGCACAGGAAACTCGAGTCTATCCCTGACATGTCTTCATGACTCCATGCAGAAGTCTGTTTTCTGCGCCTTAGAAATGCTATCAGTTCCTGCTTTATCGATGATGATGCTCGGATTTAGCACCACCAGATAAGTGATAGTGAGCTCAAACAGTAGCAGCCATGGCAGCCATAGAGATGTATAAGTGTATAAGTATGTAGAAGGGGATGAGTATAAGAGGAGATAAGACAATAATGTATAGTGGTTCAGCCAATTTGGCCTACATCCACTGTGAGTGTGTGATCCACTAAGTATGGGCACCAATGGCCTTGGATACAATGCACATAACCCTCTCTCTCTCTCTACTGTGTGTACAAGCAGAGTTTTAGCTAGGGCTACAGTTCATGGATCGATCCCCTGTAGGGTTGTAGGTGACAAGTATATATAGGTCTTGGGGGGGTGTAGTATACCCCCCCTCCCCAAGTATGCATGGTGCATGTGAATAATGATCTAGCCAATCCCCTGTTGACACCTGTAGATGCCAAATGATGACATAATATTCCCTCACGTGAGGGTGTGATTTTGTTATAACGGTCTGCCACGTGTCATATGAGCCTGACGCGCACTGTTCCACGCGTCTCCCAAACCACGCGCTGTCATGATCTCACCCTCGGCCTATGAGCCGAGGCCGAGGGCAAAGTTTCTTTCGGTAGTGAGCCTGGCCCAATTCTGCCCTCGTACTGTCGGTCCCTCATACTGTCGTCTGGGGCCCGGTAGAGAGTCGGCCCCTCGTACTATCGTCTGGAGCCTGGGTGGAGGGTCGGCCCCTCGTACTGTCGTCTGGAGCCTGGGCGAAGGGTCGTCAAGAGATTGGTGAAGGGTCGGCCACTCGCATGGTCGTCCATTTTGGAGGTAATCCTCATCCAAGCCAAGGATATAAACGGGTATATCAATCACCCCCAGCCCTTAGCCACAGGTGCTGCTGAGATGGCTGAGGGATAGTGTTTTAAATGATATGCATGTATGATCAGTTAGATGAGTGACACCTGGGCAGATACTCATTGCTGTTTCAGTTCCCAAGGTCCTGGCGGCTGCGCAGTGCACTTGGGGCCTTGTGCCCTAATTATACCTTTCTTGGTAAACGGGTCCACTCATTACCAAAGTATTTAAGAGATTTTCGAACTCTCTCTCTCCTTCTTCTTCTTCTTCTTCTTCTTCGCGCCCAAGCCTTTTCTCTCTCTAGAACCAGTTCCCATTGCCATTTGCAGCCTCCAATATGTCAGGTCTCAGCAGCGTTTTTTGCCCTCGTTATCAGGTACTCTCCTTCATTAAGAGCTTTCCTTTGCCTTCATTTCTACTTGATTTTCTAGGGTTGTGGGGCTGCATTCTGTTTAGGTTGTGCCATAACCTTTTCCGGCGAGTTTTCCGGTAACTGGTTCTTGGTTGTTCTTGACAAAACCCATTGAGTTCCTTTGTTTAATCCGAAAGTCAAACCTGGTCAATTTCCCACTTGTTTGTAGCTAAGTTAGGTGAGTTGGGTGTAATAGCTAAGTGTAGAGTCTTCCCCTTAATGCTTAGGAGGCTTTATAGCTTAGTATCTGAGTTCCCGTCTTTGAGAGAGAAGCTCTTTGCCGAGATCAGACGAATAGAGGAAGAGGAAGAGAGGAGACGAGGGGACGACCCTAATTGGGTATGACCCATCTTTCCCATTCCTCTTGCCACCAAAAGACCATCTGAGCCTTCTGAGTCTTGTGGGTCTTCGCCTCGTCCGGTTGAGACTCCAAACCCAAGTGAAATGGACGAGAGAGCCTCCTCGCCAACTGGTGATGGAACTTCTGGTAGAAGGGACACATCTGACCTTAGTCCAGGCCGAGAGGCCGAGGGTACGACCCCCTCTGAGGCTGTCCCTGTGACAACCCTATCCCCCAATGCCTTCCAAGTGGCTTTTTCTCAGGGTCCTCCTGCAGGTGATGAGGGGGAAGGGGATGAGGACGAGGACGACGATACGGATGACGAGGTTGATACCTCCCATGCCTCGTCCTTTGTCTCCTCTGTTAGGGATAGAGACCTTCTGATATGGAGGCATATTTACGGAGTGCCCTCCGGGGTAACTATGAGGGTTCCCTCTGAGACTGAGAGGGTTTTTGATTGTGAAGAGGGAGAGGTTGCAGTCTATGAACAAATGCTCAAGGTTGGAGTCAGGCTCCCTCTGCACCCTGCCATTTCCGATATCCTGTTTGCCCTCGGCGTTTCCCCCTCTCAGCTATCTCCCAACTCTTGGAGGAGGATCTTGGGCTATATTTCCTTGTGGAAGAGTGCCTTTACCGACGACCCTCGGCTGACTTATTTCTGGGCTGCTACAACATCACCTCCTCGTCCAAGCAGCCTGGATATTATCACCTGGAGGCGAGGAGGTCTGAGAAGAAACTCCTCCATGTGGCACAAACTTCCAACCATGATTGGAAGAAGATGTTTTTCTTTATCTCCGGGGAGTGGGAGCCCGTTGCCGATAGTCCGAGGGTCCCCAGGAAGTGGTCTAACCCCTCCATGAAGGCCAGGTCAGACACTGGACTTAGTCTGGAGGAGAAGGATATCGTAGATTATCTGAGAGGACGAGGGCGAGAGGGTAAGCTTGCCAAATTTGAAGACTTGATGACCCCTCGGTTCCTTAAAGAAGCTGGTCTGAGGGTTGGCCCTCTGACTGAACTATGTGAGTTATACTGAACATTTCCTATTCTTTGCTTTTTTTCCAAGTGTTTCCTCTTTATATCTACACTTTTCTAACGTATCGTCCTCTTACCAGATCGTCCTGCAGGTACACCAGACTATCTTTGGGAAATGACGGCTCCCAGCTTACTGTCTGGATTGGCTAAGAAGAAGGGGAAGGAGCCTCAGCAGGCTCCGAGGAAGACAAAGGCCGCTGGGCCGACAGTGGTGGAGCCGACCACTGACAGTCATAAAAGTAAGGAGTCTGAGGCCCCTATTGAGCATCGGCCTGATCCTCGGACAAGGGCCAGGGTCGAAGCCTCTGAGGGGATGACCTCTTCGTCGAGCATGGGGGCTTTCTGGTCTCAAAACCTGTCACATTTGATGGCCGACCCCTCGTCGCTGATCACCAACTTAAGGGCCGCCAAGGCCTCAATGTTCTCTGCTCCTTCGGCCTCTGACTATGAGTTCTTAGCAAAGATGCCTCCTGCTAAAGTGTACAACTATGGTCTGCACTCCCTTGCACAGGTATTGGTCTTGACCCACCTCTTTAATTTCATTCTTTCACTAACTGTTCCCTCGGCCCCTCTTGATATCTGTTCATTTTTCATGCAGTCTGTTTGTGCCCTCACCTCAGCCATCAAGTGGATGGCTGAGAATCAGGTGAAGTTCCATGAGGCTGAAAGGGCTATTCAGTATGAGGCTGATCTTCAGTCTGAGCTTGACACTGCAAGGGCCGAGTTGGAAAGTTCCAGGACTGAGCATGCAAGGATCCTGGATGAGCTGACAAGGCAGCACGACGAGGACATTAAGGCAAGGGACGAGGACATTAAGGCCAGAGACTTGCTGATAAAGGAGAGGGATGAGGCCTTAATCAACATGGAGGTCAAGCACAAGACTGATCTCGAGGAAGCTGTCAGAAAAGCCGAGGCCGATGCTGTTGAGGCCTACAAGGCTTCTGATGAGTTTCAGGGTTTCGGCCTTGAGTATCTGGAGAGGGGGATCAGGACGGCCTGCCGATGGGTCGTCCTCAAATTCGGTGATGTCGTCTCCTCAGTTCGTCCTTCATTGGAATCAGTTGGGTTGGACGACCCGCTGATCGCCGAGGCTCTGTCCCAAGTAGAGTCCCAAGTTCAGGTTGAGGGGGTCGGCACTTCGAAAGATCGTCCAGCTCTGGTTATTGAGGAGACCATTGCTATAGATGTTGAGGCCCTGCCCTCCGATGTCGTCCCATAGGGTGGCTGCCTGTAGCCCATACCCTTTCAATGTATTTATCATTTTTGTGCTCTGTATTGTAAAACACTTGAATATTTTCTCTTTTGTCAATACCATCGTCTCTTCTTCTACTGCCTTCCATAATTACTGTCTTCCATATTTAATTCTTTTATGGTTTGCTGTCTTCGTTAATGCTACTAACCCCTCCCTCGTCTTTTTTGGGGGCCAATGTGGGGTCGTCCCCCCCACTGGCCCTCATTATAACCGAGGGTTCAACTTACCAAATTAATGGTTTTTAACAATGTCTACCCTCGTCTTTCTTGAGGACAGTGGTGGGGTCGTCCCCTCCGCTGGCCCTCATTATAGCCAAGGGTTCAACTTACCAAATTAATGGTTTTTAACAATGTCTACCCTCGTCTATCTTGAGGACAGTGGTGGGGTCGTCCCCTCCGCTGGCCCTCATTATAGCCGAGGGTTCAACTTACCAAATTAATGGTTTTTAACAATGTCTACCCTCGTCTTACTTGAGGACAGTGGTGGGGTCGTCCCCTCCACTGGCCATCATTATAACCGAGGGTTCAACTTACCAAATTAGTGGTTTTTAACAATGTCTACCCTCGTCTTTCTTGAGGACAGTGGTGGGGTCGTCCCCTCCGCTGGCCCTCATTATAGCCGAGGGTTCAACTTACCAAATTAATGGTTTTTAACAATGTCTACCCTCGTCTTTCTTTAGGACAGTGGTGGGGTCGTCCCCTCCGCTGACCCTCATTATAGCCGAGGGTTCAACTTACCAAATTAATGGTTTTTAACAATGTCTACCCTCGTCTTACTTGAGGACAGTGGTGGGGTCGTCCCCTCCACTGGCCCTCATTATAGCCGAGGGTTCAACTTACCAAATTAGTGGTTTTTAACAATGTCTACCCTCGTCTTTCTTGAGGACAGTGGTGGGGTCGTCCCCTCCGCTGGTCCTCATTATAGTCGAGGGTTCAACTTACCAAATTAATGGTTTTTAACAATGTCTACCCTCGTCTTTCTTGAGGACAGTGGTGGGGTCGTCCCCTCCGCTGGCCCTCATTATAGCCGAGGGTTCAACTTACCAAATTAATGGTTTTTAACAATGTCTACCCTCGTCTTTCTTGAGGACAGTGGTGGGGTCGTCCCCTCCGCTGGCCCTCATTATAGCCGAGGGTTCAACTTACCAAATTAATGGTTTTTAACAATGTCTACCCTCGTCTTTCTTGAGGACAGTGGTGGGGTCGTCCCCTCCGCTGGCCCTCATTATAGCCGAGGGTTCAACTTACCAAATTAATGGTTTTTAACAATGTCTACCCTCGTCTTTCTTGAGGACAGTGGTGGGGTCGTCCCCTCCGCTGGCCCTCATTATAGTCGAGGGTTCAACTTACCAAATTAATGGTTTTTAACAATGTCTACCCTCGTCTTTCTTGAGGAAAGTGGTGGGGTCGTCCCCTCCGCTGGCCCTCATTATAGCCGAGGGTTCAACTTACCAAATTAATTGTTTTTAACAATGTCTACCCTCGTCTTTCTTGAGGACAGTGGTGGGGTCGTCCCCTCCACTGGCCCTCATTATAGCCGAGGGTTCAACTTACCAAATTAATGGTTTTTAACAATGTCTACCCTCGTCTTTCTTGAGGAAAGTGGTGGGGTCATCCCCTCCGCTGGCCCTCATTATAGCCGAGGGTTCAACTTACCAAATTAATGGTTTTTAACAATGTCTACCCTCGTCTTTCTTGAGGACAGTGGTGGGGTCGTCCCCTCCGCTGGCCCTCATTATAGCTGAGGGTGGTTCTCTGTAGATGTTTTCATGCGTGCTAGAACTGACAACCACAGGATGAGGGAAACACTGATATTTCTCATTAATTTTCCAAAGTGTTATATTGGAGCAACTCTCATTACAATTATGGTCTATCAAGACCTTACAACACTACTGATAGTATTTCTTCAAATGATCTGCATTCCAGTGGTTGGAAAAAGGTTTCCCTTCTAGGTTTTCTAGTCTATAAGTCCCTGGGACAACTTCATCGATGACCCTATATGGGCCATGCCAATTATGATGGAGTTTGTTGGGCTTTTTCCAAGTCTTCTTGAGAACCAAGTCTCCTACTGCTATAGGTCTCTGTTTCACCCTCT
Source organism: Sambucus nigra (assembly GCA_949130495.1). Classification (NCBI taxonomy): domain Eukaryota; kingdom Viridiplantae; phylum Streptophyta; class Magnoliopsida; order Dipsacales; family Adoxaceae; genus Sambucus; species Sambucus nigra. The sequence goes on from OX422223.1 coordinate 415,865,492, forward strand.
GATTATAAAACCTTGCGGTCCTCTGCTGGTAGGAAGCCTGCCTTATCTCAGCGTCCTCCCTCCTTTCCTCAATCAGGTCCAAGTCAAGTCTCCTTTCTTCCGCGTTTCCCTGGGGGTCATACATTTGGACCCTATGAGTAGGAAACTCGATTTCGGTGGGGATGACGACTTCTGATCCATAAGCTAGCATGAATGGGGTCTCCCCGGTAAAAGTCCTCACTGTCGTCCTGTATGCCCATAGTACGGCATTTAACTCCTCGACCCATCTTCCTTTTGCCTCCTCAAGCCTCTTCTTGATTCCATCTAGGATTGTCCTGTTTGTTACTTCGGTTTGCCCATTGGCCTGAGGTCGGCCTGGGGTGGAGAAAAATTGTTTGATATTTACCCTCTCACAGTACTTCTGCAGAGAGGCATTCTTGAACTGCGTCCCGTTATCTGAAATGAGGGTGTTGGGCAGACCATACCTGCATATCACATTTTTCCAGATGAACTGGAAGGTCTTCTGCTCTGTAATTGTGATCATCGCTTCGGCCTCTACCCACTTTGAAAAGTAGCCAATCGCTACAATGAGGAACCGATAGTTATTGACTGCTCTTGGTAAGGGTCCTACCAGGTCAATCCCCCACACTGCGAACGGCCACGGAGATGTAATGGCGGTAAGAGGCTGATGGGGTTGATGAGGGATGGTAGCAAATCTTTGGCATTTATCACACTTTTTTACATATGCTGCGGCGTCTTTCCCCAAGGTCGGCCACCAGTACCCTTGGGTGATCACCCTCTTCGCTAAGGATCTGCCCCCGATATGGCTTGAGCACGATCCTTCGTGCACATCTTGCAAAATGGAAGGGACTTCTAAGGGATGCACACACCTAAGTAAGGGGAGTAGAAACCCCTTTTTGTACAAGGTGTCTTCGATGACAGTGAATTTTGCGGCCCTGTACCTCAGCTTCTTCCTTTCCTGCCTCGCTTCTGGCATCTCACCCTCTTTAATGTATTTGATCAGGGGGTCCATCCACGAAGCTTCTTGAGAGACATTTAGGCAATTGCCAAGTGTTCCCTCGGGGTCCTCAATAGTTGGCTGAAGCAAAATTTCCACTGGGACCGTCCTCCTGATGTCTGTCCTAGTCGCCGAGGCCAATCTCGCAAGGGCATCAGCACGGCCGTTGTCTAGCCTAGGTATCCTCTTTAATTTTACTTCTCTGAAGCCTTTCAGTAGTGACCTCACCTTCTCGAGGTATCTAGCCATTCTCTCATCCTTAGCCTCGTAGGCCCCTAGTATCTGATTCACCACTAGCCTTGAATCACTATGGACCAGAATCTGGCCGACACTAAGAGACTTGGCCAAGGAGAGGCCTGCTACTAAGGCCTCATATTCAGCCTCGTTGTTGGAGGCTTTGAAGTTGAACCTCAGGTCATATTCGACGTCTGTGTCATCGGGTGCTGATAGTATCAGTCCAGCCCCACTTCCACTGTCGCATGAGGACCCGTCAACGAAGAGGCTCCACAGAGTCTTTCCCTCTGAAAAATTTCCCTCAGAGAGGGACCCCTGTCTAAAGATGTATTTTCCCTCTTCGTTTTCAGTCGCTTTCTTTCTAGCAGTGCTTGTCTCGGCCCTATCTTCGGGTGTGTCAGCGGGTCTGTCTTCTGTATCCATCATCCCAAGGGTCTCACCTTCGACCTCATCATCTTCCCAAGTGAACTCAGCCACGAAGTCTGCCAATGCCTACCCCTTAATGGCAGTCCTAGGTTGATACACAATGTCAAACTCCCCCAGCTCTATAGCCCAGGCCATCAACCTACCTGACTTTTCTGGCTTGTGTAGGACCTGCCTAAGAGGAGAGTCGGTGAGGATGACCATTGTATGGGACTGGAAGTACGGCTTCATCTTCCTCGAGGCATGGATCAAGGCGTAGGCCAACTTCTCCATCCTCGGGTATCTTTGCTCTGCCCCCTGGAGTGCCTTGCTGTTAAAATACACAGGCTTCTGTATTCCGTCTTCATCTCTCACAATGCTGCGCTGATGGCCGACTCTGAGACGGCGAGGTACACGTAAAGTCGTTCACCCTGCACGGGTCGTGACAGCAGCAAGGGAGACCCTAAGTATGATTTTAGCTCCTTCAAAGCCTCATCACAATCTTCACTCCATTCAAAGGCCTTTCTGAGGATCTTGAAGAATGGTAAACACCTGTCTGTGGCTCTTGACACAAATCTGTTCAGGGCAGCCACTCTTCCTGTAAGCCTCTGAACGTCTTTAATGGACTTGGGGGTCTTCATCTCAACAAGGGCCTTTATCTTTTAAGGATTGGCCTCGATGCCTCTTTAGTTGACAATGAACCCCAGGAACTTCCCTACCCCGACCCCGAAGACACATTTGGCCGGGTTAAGCTTCATCTGGTATCTGTCCATCGTTTCAAAGGTCCTCTCCAGGTCTGCCACATGATCCTCTGCCTTCAAACTTTTGGTCAGCATGTCATCCACGTAGACCTCCATGGACTTCCCAATTTGGTCTTCAAACATTTTGTTTACGAGGTGCTGGTACGTTGCCCCTGTATTTTTTAGACCAAAGGGCATGACCCTATAGCAGTATGTCCCCTTATCAGTGATGAAGGCAGTCCTCTCCGAGTCTTCATGGTTCATGAAGATCTGGTTGTACCCTGACTAGGCATCCATAAAACTCATGAGCTCATGGCCTGCAGTAGCGTCTACCATCTGGTTAATGCGGGGGAGAGGGAAGCTGTCTTTGGGGCAGTGCTTGTTGAGATCTGTGAAGTCCACACACATTCGCCACTTCCCGTTGGCCTTTGGGACAATGACTTCATTGGACAACCATTCAGGGTAGATGACCTCTCTGATAAATTCAGCGTCTTCTAATTTTTTGACCTCATCCCTGATGACCTCGTACTTCTCTCCAGAGTAAATCCTCCTTTTCTGCTTTATCGGCTTCACTCCCTCTACCACATTGAGCTTGTGGCACATGATTTCAGGGTCGATCCCCTACATATCTACGTGACTCCACGCGAAGACGCTTTGTCTTCTCCTTAACAGTTTGATGAGGTCTTCCTTGATATTGGGCTTCAGAGACTTACCAACTTGGAGGGTTTTTCCCGGGTCATCCTCATCAAGGATGATGGGTTCTACCTCCTCGGCGGCCTCTCCTTTTTTGAGCTTCGTCTCGTCCCTGGGGTCTAGGGTATCAATGTTGTAAGTGGCTGTAGCCCTCTTGTGTGCCTCCCTTTCTTCAGCGGAGTTGTAGTAACATTCCCTCGCTGCCGTCTGGTCTCCCTGAACTTCCCCCACCCCGTAAGGGGTTGGAAATTTGATCATCTGATGGACCGTAGAGGGCACGGCTTCAAACCCCTTGAGGGCCACACGCCCCAGTATGATGTTGTAGGCCGAAAATACCTGCTCATCCATCACAAAGAAACTGACCTTCTTGGTGAGCCATCTCGGCCACTCGTCCCCCATCCTTACATAGGCCTCATATACCCCAAGGGGGTGAACCTTTTCCCCACTGAACCCAATCAATGGATGATGGTAGGGGACGAGTCTAGCACGGCTGAGACCCAAGGCTTTGAAGCATGGCCAAAACATCACATCTGCAGAACTACCCCCATCTACCAAGATCCTCGGCACTTCGCATCCGTGCACCCTGGTAGTGATGACGAGAGGGTCATCGTGTGGGGCCAAGAGATCTTTGAAGTCCATTCTTGAAAATCCCACTATCAGTGTGTCCATATCAACCTTCTTCCTTTTTTCTGACTTGACCTCCAAGGAAGTCATGTGTACCATTTTCGTCACTGCCTTGGCCTCAGCCACATGGGCCTTCCTGTCGGCGATCTCAGACCCTCCTCCTGCAAGACCCCCGGAGATCATTCCCACTCCGAGCGAGATCATATTAAGCCTCTTGACAGGGTCGTGGTCGTCTCTCGGCGAGAGGTCAAGGTCGTCCTCATCATCAGAAGGGTCGTCCCCTCTTTTTTGATGACCTTCTCTGCATGCATCGCCTCGCTTCTTTCTGGGGTCGTCCCCTCGGCCCCTCTTGAAGGCACCTTTGTCCACGTACTTTCTGAGCTTCCCTTCTTTCAGCATCTTCTCAATCTCGTCTTTCAGAGCAAAGCATTTGTCCGTAACGTGGCCGTGGTCTTGGTGGAACTCACACCACAGGTTCTTATTCCTCTTGTCGGGGGCTGCCCTCATCTTCTCAGGCCACTTCAGGGATCGGTCACTCTTAATCTCATTGAGAATCTGTTCACAGCTGACCGTCAGAGGGGTGTACCCTGCGAACTTGTCATCCGAGGACCTCTTCTTCCCCTCCTTGTTCTTCTTAGGGTATTTACTCCCACTAGCACCTCCTCTTTCGTCTTCATATTTTGCGGCCATCGCCTCTTCGACGTTCATCACCTTTCCTGCTGTTGACAACAGTTCAGCCATCGTCCTCGGAGGGTCTTCAGCAAGCTTCCATAACAGCTTCCCCTTTTGGAGTCCTCCAATCAGGGCTGTCATAGCTATGCTCTCCTCATAGTCTTCCACCTCCAGCTTCTCCTTATTGAATCTGGCTATATAGTCCCTCAGACTCTCACTCTTTCCCTGCTTGACATAGAGCAGGTGGGTGGTCTTCTTCTGTGGCCTCACCCCAAAGCAGAAATTATGGATGAACAGGTCTGCCAACTGCTTAAAGTTTCCAATGGAATTTTTTGGAAGAGACGTGTACCAGACATGCGCAGCCCCTGTCAAGGTACCAGAGAAGGCACGACACCTCATCTCATCTGAGATAGAGTATATGTCTGCCGCCGACTGATACATCTCCACGTGGTGGACAGGGTTGGTGCTCCCGTCATACCTTGGGGTGACCACAGGTGGCTTGAACTTTGACGGCGTGGGGAAGTTGACTATCTTTGCCATGAAGGGTGAGCCTATTGTGTATCCCCTCTGAAGAGGGTCTCGGCTCTTCAGTATATCACCAATCTTATCCTCTAACCGCTGGATTGAGTCATTCCAGGGCCTCACAGGGTCGGCCTGGCCGATGTTATCCCCTGCCGCCTCTCCGAGGTGGACGGAGGGTTCTGCCGCAGCAGGCCTGTGTCGACTGTTCACTTCCCTCTGGCCGTCATCTCGTCCCCGGGGTCGGCCATTCTGCTGCCTCCCCCCTGGATCTCGCGGCGCTTCTTGGCCTGGACAACTGTTCCCGCAGGTCATTTACTGGGCCTAGCCTCTCAAAGGCTGACCCCCTGCTCAAGTGGTCAAAAGCAGAGCCTCTTGGGCGATCATCAGGGTTTGGTCTCCCGCACTTTCCCCTACTGTCCTGGAGGGGTCGCACAGTGTTGTTGGAGACCTCGTAAGGTTCCCAGCACTCTATAGGAGCCTCCTCTCCCTCCAGATCTCCATACCTATCCTCAGGGCAAGGGTTTTCTTGCCTCCCCAGGCGTAGACGCCGGGGGTCAGCAACATCCCTACGCCGCTGAGGGGGTGGCAGGTCTTTGCGTGGTGCCTGGGGTGGTCCCCTGGCCTCATGCTGCCCGGGAGCTGCTGCCGGAGTAATCATCTCAGGCGAAACCCCTGGTGCTCTTAGTATGTTCTGGCTTAGAGCTGTGAACTGCTCTTGCATCATCCGCTGGCTTGCTGCCAGAGACTTTAGGGCTGCCGCCACATCAGCCATCTCAGACTGAGGCGGCGGCTGACTGGAACTGGGTCTTCCCCCCTCATCCGGCGGGGGAAGTGGTGGCGGTGGCATCTCAGGTGCCATGTGCTTGAGCTATGAAAAGTTGAACTGAAGAAAATACTGGTGAGCTTGGGAACCTTAGTGGGTCTCTTTTAATGGTGAAACACCTCCTCTCAGGGGGAGCGTTGGTTCACCACCAGAGTGCCCAGTGAGGTCAAGCTGTACAAAGGAAGAGATGTCTTCTCGTTCCCACAGACGGCGCCAAACTGATGATGCTCGGATTTAGCACCACCAGATAAGTGATAGTGAGCTCAAACAGTAGCCGCCATGGCAGCCATAGAGATGTATAAGTGTATAAGTATGTAGAAGGGGATGAGTATAAGAGGAGATAAGACAATAATGTATAGTGGTTCAGCCAATTTGGCCTACATCCACTGTGAGTGTGTGATCCACTAAGTATGGGCACTAATGGCCTTGGATACAATGCACATAACCCTCTCTCTCTCTCTACTGTGTGTACAAGCAGAGTTTTAGCTAGGGCTACAGTTCATGGATCGATCCCCAGTAGGGTTGTAGGTGACAAGTATATATAGGTCTTTGGGGGTGTAGTATACCCCCCCCCCCCAAGTATGCATGGTGCATGTGAATAATGATCTAGCCAATCCCTTGTTGACACCTGTAGATGCCAAATGATGACATAATATTCCCTCACGTGAGGGTGTGATTTTGTTATAACGGTCTGCCACGTGTCATATGAGCCTGACGCGCACTGTTCCACGCATCTCCCAAACCACGCGCTGTCATGATCTCACCCTCGGCCTATGAACCGAGGCCGAGGGCAAAGTTTCTTTCGGTAGTGAGCCTGGCCCAATTCTGCCCTCGTACTGTCGGCCCCTCGTACTATCGTCTGGGGCCCGATAGAGAGTCGGCCCCTCGTACTGTCGTTTGGAGCCTGGGTGGAGGGTCGGCCCCTCGTACTGTCGTCTGGAGCCTGGGCGAAGGGTCGTCAAGAGATTGGTGAAGGGGTCGGCCCCTCGCATGGTCGTCCGTTTTGGAGGTAATCCTCATCCAAGCCGAGGATATAAACGGGTATATCAATCGATTCATTCAATAATGCACCAATTTGGGTTGTTCGTTCTGAGTGTTCATCGTCCAGAATGATATTTTCGGTAGCTTCCTTGACCTGGCCCTTCTCTAGGGTCTAATATTTCAATCTCTGCATCTTTTATTTCATCCACTTGATAGGTAGTAGTCTTCTTCCTAGATTCTTCTCGTTCCTCCTGTTCGTCAGATGAATAGTAGCATTCCCGAGCTACTTTCTGATCGCCTTTCACAACTCCCACTCCAAAGTTGGTTGGTAATTTTAAACATTGATGTACAGTAGATGGTACTGCTTCAAACTTCTTTAGACCTACCCTTCCCATGATGATGTTGTAAGTTGATTGGATATTTTTATCCATTACGAAAAAGCGTACTCTTTCTATTTGATAAGCAGGCCATGTACCAATAAGCATATCCAACTTGATCATCCCAAGTAGAAAAACCTTTTCGCCAGTAAAATCGAGGAGGGGCCTATGATATGGTTCCAACTAGGCTAACTTCAGATTCAAACTGTCAAAGCATGGGTAGAACATGATATCTATCGAGCTACCATTATCCACTAGTACTCGTGAAATCACCACTCCCTTCATTCTCATCTTGATCACCAATGGGTCATCATGAGGATAAAGTACACCTGCCAAGTCGTTCTTAGAAAAATTAATGACCAGTTTGTCCCTATTCACCTTTCTCGGGCAATCATCTTCAGCCAGGTTTATTCGCTGTATGTAAGAGCAAGCTTGGGCCTCATTGAGGTAAGCTTTCCTCTCCGCAGTCAGATCTCCACCTCCTGCATCTCCACCTGTAATGACATTACATTCAAATGACCCAAAATGGATTGAAAATACCTCGCGCTCTGGCTGTCTTGGTCTTTTGGGGAGGTCAGGATCATCTTTGTGATCTCTCTTCTTATCTTCTTTTTCTCGACGAGGAGACTTAGATCTTTGCCTTCCTCTACTGCTGGTTTTTCCATTACTTTGGCGATCTACGTACTTAGCTAGTTTTCCTTATCTGATGAGTGCTTCGATCTCGTTCTGGAGAGCTATGCAATATTTGGTCGTGTGACCATGATCTTTGTGGAACTTGCAATATTTAGACTTATCCCTTTTGTTAGGATCTGCTTTTATTTTCTCTGGCCAGGTTAGCTCCTCCCTATTCTTGATCTCTTCCAGAATGTGATTTATATCTACCTTCAAGGGAGTATAATTTCCATATTTCCTCATCTGCTCCAGCGCTTGTTTACCTTTCGACTGCTTGTTGCCCCTATTATTCTTCTGATCCTTCTTCTCAGTTTTAATAGCCTTAACTTTGGTCTCCTTAGTGTCTGTATTCTTCTTCACTGCCATGGCTTCCTCATCATTCATGATCTTGGTTGCCTTTACCATTAGTTTTGCCATGGTCTTAGGCGGATCTTTGGCCAAAGTATAGTACAACTTGTCTGGTAACAGTCCACTCATCAGAGCAGTAATTATTATCTTCTTCTCGTAATCAATTACCTCAAGTTTCTCGTTATTAAAACTAGTAATATAGTCCCTGTACTTTCTTCTGTCTTCTATCTAACACTCAGTAAGTGTTCTACTCTTTTAACTGGTTTCGCTCCAAAACAGAAATTCCCTATAAAAAGCTCTGCTAGTTGAAGGAAAGTTGTAATCTTCCCCCGATGAAGGTTGTTATACCATATCTGAGCTGAACCGGTGAGAGATCCTGAAAACGCCCTGCATCTCATCTCATCTGGAACCGTATAGATGTCGGCAGCAGCTTGGTACTGCTCTATATGAAGGATAGGATCAATGTTTCCATCATATTTAGGTGTCACCATAGGAGCTTTGAATTTTGATGGTGTGGGAAAATCCACAATTTCCTGCACGAACGGTGTCCCTTGGACAAAATTTCTTTGTAGAGGATTCTTGCCTTAGAAATTTCCCCTAACCTATCTTCCAACCTTTGAATAGAACCTTTCCATGCATCGTTTCCCACCCCGGGACTATTTGTTCGAGCGATTGATCGCATTGAGTTTTCCTCTTGGGACCTTTCATTACGAGCTGTTGGGTGTGATTAGGCAGAGCCTTCCCTTAAATTGGGTGGATATTGAGAGTTGTTCGACGCGATCCTAGGAGAGTTTCTATTCCTCCTATGGCCCAATCGATCAAAAGGAGAGATTCTACTCAACCTTTACAGAGCAATGGTTCGTTCTGGAGTTAGAGTGGCATTCCGTTGAGAATCTGTAGCTCGTACTGATGAAGTCCGATCGGGTTGATACGAAGGATCACTAAATCTTTCAGTACGATATGAATTAGTACGTCTAGATTGAGAGACCTTTGGGAACAGTGTTCATCTAGTCCTTGAGGATGGTAGATGGGTATTTTTTTGAACGCTTTGTTGTCCTGATTGGGCAGGAACTCCATCTCGAACAGTTTGAATAAGTTGGCGTATGATTTATTACATAGCTGTTTGCCTTTGGGCTAAATTAGCCATTATGCCAGCCAGATCTTGGATATTTGGTGGAGTAGAGGGGTTTGGAGGGCGCCCAGTGTTTTGCTCACTGGATTATGGAATCTCAGCCATAGATGATGAGTTATTTGGTGAAAAACGTTAAGTACAGTCGTTTCCCACAGACGGCGCTAATCTGTTGATGTAAAAAACTAGATTCTATCTAATTAATCAATCATAGATTAAAAATGGAATAAGTAAGACAAAGGATTTTTAAAGTGGTTCAGCCTTATGAAAATGGCCTACGTCCACTATTTTTGTATTGCTGATTGTTTGCTTTGAATCTTGATAATCGGTTTACCAAGAGATCCAAAGTCCCCTTCTTATGAGGAGGTTACAATGTATTTATAGCCTTGAGGCTGTATATGTGAAAAGATAATGCGCTGTTATCTAGTAGGAATCTACATCTCTACAATAATAATGCGCATTTAATGCATAGTCGCCTTTTGATTCTCTTAATTTAGATGCTCTGCACTCTAAGTAGCTCAGACCGCTTAAGTTGCTCGGTACGCTTAAGTTGCTCGAAGCACCTGAGTAACTCGGTGACAGTATGCTATTCATTGAAAGTATTTGTATTTGCCACGTAGGTTGACACGTGTCTTTAAGTGATTGGTTCACGTCAGCAGACTAAATTTGGTATCAACAACTACGCTCCACTAACCATGGGCATTCATCATGTCTTGAAGGAGATCAAACAGAATAAAAATGTGCGTTGGTCTGATAAGTTAAGAAGTTCCCCTACCAAGAGGGACAAAACTAAATACTGTGAGTTCCATAGAGACCATAGTCACACAACGGATCGTTGCATTGCTCTTCAAAATGAGATTGAAACTCTCATCCGAAGAGGAAAATTGAATCAATTTATTGATCGGAAGAATAATGAGGGAGCTAGGCACAAATCAAAATACCCCTGCTGACCCAGAGAAGAGAAAAAGAGAGCTCATGAAGATGACCACGGTGATGATCCCGACTTACGAAAAAAGCCCAGTCAATCGGAACGCGAGGTATTCACACTCAGTTTTTGTTCTTTTGATTTCCAAATAATTACAAGTGGAGATGTAAGAGGGGGAGATCATACAACAGAGTGAAAATCTTACCTTAATGAGGCTCAAGATTGCTCATACATACAAATGATTAATCTTGCCTAGGAAGATAGACCAAGGATGGTTAATAAAGACAAGTTGGTAATAAGTTTTTCTAAAAATGACCTATCAGGAGTATTGTACCGCCATGAAGATCCCCTAGTAATTAAAATCAGAAAGGAAGATATCATTGTCTCTAGAGTGTTAATAGATAACAGTAGCTCGGTAGATATCATGTTCTTTCCTTGTTTTAGCAGCTTGAACTTTAAGATCAGCCAGTTAGAGCCCTATCATCGACCACTAATAGGTTTTGCTGGAGAGAAAGTCTTCCATTTGGGAACCATTAAGATTGAAGTCATGATTGGTACATGGCTAGCCAGCCAAACAGAGAAAATCCATTTTTTTATAATGGATTAAAATTTCCATTCAGCGTACAATATAATTATGGGAAGAGTTGGGTTGAAAAGTTTGAAGCGGTGCCTTCTACCATTCATCAATGCTTGAAGTTCCCAACCAACTTTGGTGTAGGATTCATCAAAGGTGATCAAAAAGTAGCTCGTGAACGCTGCTATTCATCTATCGAGCAGGAAGAGTTAAAAAAAATAAAGAGGAAAACCACTATGTACCAAATGGATACCTTTTAACCTGAAGAGGATCCCGAGGTTGAAACCTTAGACCCAAAGGAGGAGACAAAGTTGGTAAATGGTAAGATTATAGAGGCAAAAAAAAGCATTGTGCAAGATGATGACAAACTAAAGGGCACTACTCAACTTGGAACAACGCTGGATCCTGTTCTCAAACAGGAACTAGTAAGCTTCCTTAGATAGAGAAAACATGTGTTTGCTTGGAGTAACGAATATGTGCCACAAATTGATCCTAACTTCCTTTGACATGAGCTCCATGTTAATAAAGAAATCAAGTTAATGAATCAAAGGTGAAAAGTGTTCAGCCCCGAGAAGAACCAAGCAATACAGGAGGAAGGTCAAAAGTACGCTTCATTGACGAGGTGAAATACCAAGATTAGTAAGCCAATGTAGTTATGGTCAAGAAGAAAAATAACAAGTGGAGGATGTGCGCAGACTTCACAGATCTTAACAAAGCATGCCCAAAGGATCACTTTCCTTTGCCCAAAATAGATCAGCTTGTGGATTCTACCTCAGGACATGAGTTACTTAGTTTTATAAATGCTTATTCTGGATATAATCAGATCAAAACGAAGCCTGAAGACAGGAAAAGTACTTCTTTCATCACTCCCCAAGGAACTGTATAATGTTATGCCTTTTGGTTTAAAAAATGCAGGTGCTACGTATCAAAGGCTGGTGAACAAGGTCTTTGACGATCAAATAGGAAAAAACATGGAAGTGTACGTGGATGATATGCTTACAAAGAGAAAAACATCATCTGACCATATTGCCGACCTCAATCAGACTTTTGATCAACTTGAGAAGTATCAGATGATATTAAACCAGACCAAATGCATCTTTGGATTACAAGAAGGAATGTTCCACGGGTACATAGTAAATCAGATGGGAATTGAAGCAAACCCAGACAAGATTAAGACATTGCTTGAGATGCAGTCCCCGGCTTGCAAGAAGGATGTTCAAAGGCTAACTGGGCGAGTATCAGCTCTGAACTGGTTTGTGTTCGGAGCTACATATAGGTGCCTACCATGTTTTATAATGCTCAAAAAGAGTTTTGAATGGAACGAAGAATATAAGAAATCTTTTCTAGAGTTGAAGAAGTATTTGGGGTCACCTCCATTACTTTCCCGACCAATTATGAGGGAAACATGATACTTGTATTTAACTATTTCTGAATCAGTCGTGATCTCTGCTTTGATCAAAGAGGATAATGGAGTTTAAAATTCTATTTACTACACCAGTAAAGCTTTTCGAGGAGCAGAAATCAGGTACCCTAGCTTAGAATATTTGGCATTGACATTGATTGAACCATCTAGATGCACGAAGCCCTATTTTCAAGCCCATACGATAGTAGTATACACTGATATGCCATTAAGGCAGGCTTTACACAAGCCAGAGAAGTCTTCCAGATTAATGTACTAGACAGTTGAATTGGGGGAGTATGATATTATCTATGAACCAAGGCCTTTTCTAAAAGGCCAAGCAGTAGCATATTTCATAGTTGGATTCAGTTACCCCGAGGTTTTCGGGCAACAAAATCAGCAGGGCTAGTGAGGACTAAGTGAAAATTAAGTTGTTAACAGTCAAGCTCCTGAGGAACTTTTACCAGGAGAGATCATTGTTGATGTACTAGATTCTTCTTCTCAAACAAAGGAGATGTCAAAGAAGTGTGAAGAAGAAAGAAGAAAAATATTCCACTATGGGATTTTGACAAACCAAGAATTTAACGATGATCTCCTAATATGGAACTTGTACATTGATGGGTCATCTTGTGCAAGAAGCAGGTATCATACTTAACACTCCTGATAATATTGATATTTAATATGCCATGCGATTTCAATTCCAAGCCTCAAATAACGAGGCAGAATACGAAGCTCTTATTATGGTCTTAAGTCTAGCCCAATCACTTAATGCTGAGCAAGTTATGGCACATAGTGATTCCTAGTTGGTAGTAAATCAAATCTTGAGCTTGTATGGAGCTAAAGGCGAATTGACAGTCAGATACTTGTCCAATGAAATGGAGGTAACAGAAAAATTACCAGCTATTCGGATGAATATAATTCAAACGCTCGAGCAGATGCTCTTGCTCGGCTAGCTTCAGCTACCAGAGTTGAACTCCGATGAACTATTCCTATTGAGATTTTGGCTAATAGGAGTATAGATGAAGATTTGATGATCAATTTTATTGTTGTAGATATGAGTCCATCTGGTATGGATGCCATTAGAGCATATATTAAAGAAGAAACCTGTCCAGTAGATATGGTTAAAGGCAAAAAGTTAAAGTATAAAGCTTCCAGATATGTGCTAGATAAGAGAGTTTTGTATAAGAGATGATTAATAGTTAATTTGCAACATTGTGTTCATCCAGCAGAAGTTTCAGACCTGATTCAAGAAGTACATAAAGGATCTTGTGGAGCTCACATTGCAAGAAAAACACTTCTGCAAAGAATAAGTGCGCAAAGATACTACTGGCCAACTATGCAAGTGGATTACGTAGTTTTTGCTAAAAAGTGTGACAAGTGCCAAAGGTATTCCAGCATTCGCAAGAATCCACAGGCTGCTCTCACCCTAATCACTTCGCCTTGGCCATTTGCCATGTGGAGAATAGACTTGGTCGGGCCATTACTGACCACTCGAGGAGGATTCAAGTACTTAGTTGTTGCAGTGGACTATTTTACAAAGTGGGTGGAGGCAGATCCATTAATAGACATGCCTTATGAGAAGGTCTACCAATTCATTTGGAAGAACATTATTTGCATATATGGGCTGCCTTATGCCTTCATCACAGACCATGGAATGCAATTTTATAATGAGGAATTTGCAGTTTATTGTGCTCAGTCCAACATAAAAAAATTACACTCTGCTCCAGGCCACCCTCAGAGTAATAGGCAAACTGAAGTTACAAATAGAACTATGCTAAATCGGTTAAACAAAAGGCTGGATGATGCAAAGGAAATTTGGATCAACGAGCTACACTCTAATTTATTGGCGTACCGAACAAACTTGAGGATTACAACTGGAGAATCCCCATACATGTTATAATTTGCGACATAAGAAGTCATACCTGCTGAGTTGGATCTTCCATCCCATCGAGTTTTGAATTTTAACTCTCCTGTGAGTGATCTAATGCGAAGTTTGGATTTGGACATGCTAGAAAAGGTGCGGGAAGACACTGCTCTGAGAAATGCAACTTACCAGTAGCGAACAACTCGATTTTATAGTAAGATAATGAAGTCGACCAACCTAAATGAGGGAGATTACATGTTGAACATGGTGCTCCAGAAAAATAATAAACTTGAGGCAAACTGGCATGGGCCCTATCGTATTTCTGCAGTCATCCAACCTGTACTTTACAGGATTGAGACTTTGGAGGGGGAAGAATTCAAGAATCCATGGCAAGCTGAGCATATTAGAAAATATTTTCAGTAATGCAACCAAGTGTACTCAGTTTAATATCAATTTCTAGTATCAATAAAATGATCTTTCCTCCAATTTCTATTTTTCCAATTTTATTTGGGAGTACTAGTGCTATGCACTACCTATATACTATATACTTGATCTTAAATAAGCTAAAAGTTTCCAGAAAAACTTTAAAATGTTGCTCGGCATGAGATTAGTCTTCTTAAAACAAGCCTAATGTTGGTCGGCATAAGCAATAAGTTGCTCGACTCAAGAAAAACTTGACCGGCATCATACTAAACAAGTTATTATGACCTCAAAACGGTCAAAAAATATAAGGATAAAATAAGATCTTTATCCTACTGGGAAAAGTGTAGGAATAACGTTGCGAAGATTCCTCAAGAGGAATATATGCACATATTCCACATACGCCTGGTCACACCACTGGTAACTAATACAGAAAACCTAAGCATTTAGGTGTGTTAGTGAAACCTTTGGAGACATATGCGTAACTTGCTCCAAATTTAGATTTTAATCTAAGTATGGTAGTAGAGCCTATGTATTCATTGGTAATTGATAATAAATTTATATTTTAATCTAAGTGTGTCAATAGAACTAATGAAAAAGAAGAAATCATTCACAACCCGAAAATAATAACATTCAGAGATCAACAAGATAAGTTAATTAAACGCTTTGTCATTCATTTGAATAATGATTACATAACTGTGTTTACAAAAGACATACATGACATTATTCTAAAGGGCGTTTCCCCTCATCTTTGGAAAATGGATCCAAGCCAACTAGAGGATTATCTAAAGTATTAGGAGAATTGATAAAATTAAAGTCTCGAAACATTATACTATTGCTGCTACTTGGCCGATCTAACAGATAAGGAGGTCGAATGATATCTAGTTCCTCGTGCAGCTCATAGTCTCCCAGATATTTAGAAATTAGGGCCTGGGGAATAGTGTTGACAAGAATCCAGTTAACATCCAATCTAAATGGCGGATATTCAAGGTCTAACAACCCAGGGTCGTACCATTTCCAGAAAGGACTATTTTATTCTACCTTCAACACTGTTAGAAAATTGGTCCAACCCCATTTGTAGCCTTAATTCTAAGCCTTTTTAAACCTAGCATCAAAATGCCCCAAAGCTTCATTATACCCTTCCATCCATATCTCTTTAGGTTGATTGTGAAACTGGAAGGTAAGACTTTGAACTTGGTGATGCAATTTCTTCATCACTCCATCCTTAGCTTGGAGCTGAGAACACTGAGTGGTAAGTTGCTTAGAACAAGTTTGAAGCTTCTAGGACATCTCAGTAAGTTCTTGATTTTTGGCCTTTAGCTGGGCAGCTTGGTTAGCAAGAGTTTGTTGAGTCCTAGCCTCATCTGTGGTTCCTCGGCTAGGTCTAGTTCTTGCTCGGGAAGAAGATGCAGACTTAGTCTTTTTCTATACCTCTAATTATTCTATTAATCTGGAATTTTTAGCTTCCAAGAAAGAATGACCTTTGTTGGTGGTAGAAACAACAGTAGAAGAAGACTTCAAGGCATTTAACTCATCTCTTAAATTATGTTTTTCCTCCTCTAATATCTTAGCAATGTCTCTGGCTTCCTCTACTTCACGGTTGAGTGAAAATTCCTATCTTTGAAAATGAGCAGCAAATTTTTCCAACTTCTATTCGAAGCCCCAACCTTCACTCAAAGCCTTGTATTTTTTTCTCGTAGCTATCATGCAAAAGAGCATTGGCCTCCTTATTCTCCTCTTACATCTCTTCAATCATTTTGTACTAGGCAACATTGTTGGCCACAACCCGATAAAGAAGGCATTTCAGATGAAGATAGGCTTCCTTGGCTTGCTCAAACAAACTTTTCTCGAGAAACTTCAGTAGATCTTCCTCAGTCAATGACAAATGACCAGCTTTAAAAAGTTCATTGCATCTCTTGAGTAGCTCGGGGTCAGTAGAAGAGAAATATTCCAGTTTATCCATAAACTATCAAAATAAAAAAGAATATCCAATCAACAACAGAGTATAAAGTATGGAGAAAAGATAAGAAAAAGAGAAAGAAGATTTCCCTTCATTGATAAATTGTTAAGTACAAATACATCATCAAAAAGAAAAGAAAAATTACAACTGCAAAAGGAAAAAAAAAAAAGCTTCTCAGACATCTACACCTTCTTCATGTCTGGCGTAAGTTTGCAAAAGTAGAAGCAGGAGAACGCAAAGGTAAATGGCTATGAGACGGAGGAGAAGAAGAATCAACAGCTTGATGTTGGTCAGCAGAATCTAACATTATTAGGGATTCAGTTGAACCCCCATAATCTTCAATCTCCTCATCCATGTTAGGGGGAGCCCCTAGATTATGTCTGAGGAAGAGTTCAGAATCTTGAGGGGTGTCAACCTCCACCAGGGATACCGACCAACCATCCTTGAAATATTTCTTCTCGCAAAATCAATTTGCAAAGAAGTAGCCCCAATGGCTTTGTCCTAGCCTTTGTTGAAGCCATCCTCCTTGTACTTAGCTCTCTTATCTCTCTCATCAATAAATAGAGCCTTCTCAGTGTCAAAATCTTTTTATAGCTTGGTTATTTTGGCTTTTTCAGCATCTAAGTCTTTTTGCAGAGCAATAACTTGGCCACAAGCATCCATAGCATCTTCTTCTATAACTCTCAATTTTCCTCACATTTTTTCTACTCATTGGCCAATGCTTGTTGAGAATCAAGAAATGACTTCTTAAGCTCATCAAAAGCTTATTTAACCTCCTGAGAAGAAGAGCGCAAAGCATCATCCTTCTCCAACATATTATTGGAGTCAACAAGAAACTGCAAAAAGAAAACAAGACAAGTTAATATCAGAAATATCAAATAAATAGATAAAGAAGGAAAAGAAAATTACAAGAGCTAGGCTTTAATCAACCCTTTAAAAACTCCTTGATCAGGGTAATGTAGCTAGAGCACCTCTGTGGTCGGTAAAGTACCCGACTTTATTAATTATCTGGTCAAACTAGGGCCAAGTGCCACTGGTGAACCAGAAACAGATAGAGCAACCAACTCTTATTGGTCAGTGTTGGCTAAAGACCCTTCTGCCAGCCTAGAAGGGAGTCCTATTCTCAACCTCTTGAGTTGAATTTCATCAGTTTCTTCAGTAAGAATCTTCTTCCCAACATTCCCCTTATTATATGGGGGCTTATTCCCAGCATCCTCCTTATTAGATGGGGGCTTCTTCCCATCATCTTCTTTATTTTTGGTTCCATCAGCAGCTTGCTTGGAGGAGCCAGTAGAAACTATGTCACCTAAGATATTGGGAAATTTCCTCTTTCGCATAGCAACAACAAAAGGTAGGTCTGAATCAAAAGAAAATGAAACAACAAGTTCGCCACTACCAGATGCAGTACCAGAGGATGTGGAGATGGGTTCTTTGTCAGGGTTGATTAAAAAACAGGGTGCAACTACAATTGGGTGAGTAACAAAGGAGGTGATGGTATTTTTATACTGCAGTAAGTATGAAGCTAATCTAATATACTCTTCCCCAACTTTCTGATGAAAGCCCTAGATAAATTTTAACTCTCCAAGATTGATGTCACTCTCCTTGGGACACTTTCTCTTTCGGTCAACTACAAGTAAAACTCAACAAAGTATACATCAATACTAGCAGTTGACATAATATGCAAAGAAAAATAAATAAACAAATACAACCTATCCCATTGCCACTTGGTGAACACCTAGGCCACTGGTACTCAACATTCCTAGTCAAAGGAGCATGTTGCTAATTTTTAACAACTACTCCATGTTCGAAGTAATCCATATCAGAGTCATGAAGGTTAACTACTAATGCTCTGTTCACAACCCTAGTTTTCAAATAGAAAGTGGTATCACTAGTTACCCACTTATAGTAGAACATAATTTCTGGGATCCCTAGATAGGTCCCAAGGAGTTGGTTTAATCTATAAACCCCATTAACTACCCTCCAGGTATTGGGGGCTACTCTAGCTGGGACGATATCAAAATACTGGAAAAATTACAGAAAAAGAGATTTGGGGGAAAGGTGAACCCATATTCAGTAATAAAAATAAAAGGAAACCAGATGAAAAAAGATTAGCGGGTAAACTGGAATGTTCTAGTTCTACCCATGAAGGAATATTCCATTAATTTATTAATTTTTCAAGAGAAGTAACTGGATAAACCACGATTGATGAAGAATAAAAGGAGAAAGGAAAAATATTCTTACAAAATTTAAGGATTCAGTAAGAACTGAAGAACAGAGAGCGATCACACAAGAGAGAGAGAAAGCTTGAAGACACAATGGCAAAAAAACTTAGAAAGTTTAAGGTAAGAGACGATCATGGCTTTTCCTACTTTTATAGGTTGCCTCAAAAATTGGAAAGGTAATGATTAAAAGGAAATGTCGATTGAACTGTTGGCGGCTAAAGACAAAAAAGACGTATTTATCCAAAAACGATTCGCTAAATTTGTGGATGATTACAAAAATACCATCCACATTATGTGTCGATAGTTAAAGTGATTAAATTTATAAGTATGGGAAGTCGGTAACCGACCAAGCCTCAAAATTATTGCTCGAGCAACTTTAAGAGATAAATATTCCATACTCTTGTAACAACCTCAAGCATGAAACATTGGGGGCTTCTGTTGATACCAAAAATTATCCCACTATGTGGATCAATAATATAGAAATATGTGTCATCCATCTGGGCATTAATCCAAGTCAGCAAGGGTAAGTTACCGACCAATTGAAGGAAGATCGACCAACAGGTTAAAGAAGATCGACCAACACCATGGAGACATACCATCACCAGGAAGACCGACCAACAATGATAGCAAATCATCAACATTTGTAAACGTTATTAACATT
The DNA here is from genome assembly GCA_949130495.1 of Sambucus nigra. NCBI lineage: Eukaryota > Viridiplantae > Streptophyta > Magnoliopsida > Dipsacales > Adoxaceae > Sambucus > Sambucus nigra. The sequence continues at coordinate 415,884,731 of OX422223.1, forward strand.
GCACATATATAAATGCCTATAATCTAAAAGGCATTCCATCATATAATATTCCAACTCTTGTACACCCTTAAAGGGCTATAAATACATTGTAAACCCTACAACCAAGGGACATGAGAAAAATGAGACAAGAGGTAATTGAACAAGCCCAAGGCAATACACAACAGTGGACATAGGCTATTCTTATAGCCAAACCACTTTAAAAATTCTTTGTCTCTTTTATTCATATTTATCTGTGATCAATTAGGACAGTCTAGTTTTTTGCATCAACATGTACTTTAGAGGACACAACTAAGAAGGTTGGAAAGATTCTCTTTGGTCCCGCTTTAGGTAATGTCAAGAGATAAGGAATAGGTTATGGCGGTTCATCTACTTCCCATACTGCACCTGAGCCAGTTCCCGAGTTTGTGCTGGATCCTTATGGCCCTCGATTTAATCCACCTAAGAGAGCTTGTCCTATACATTTTATGAAAGGTGGACCCAAGCCCATTAAAGTTTGTTCCCATTGCAAACAAAGAGGTCACCTTAGATAGTATTGTTTTAAGTTAAGGAGAGTGTCTTATAGGTATGTTCCTCGATATGCTCGCACATAAATTCCCGCACGAGTTCCCGCACATGCTACTTCTTATGCTCCCGTGTATCACTTGAGAGATTTTAAGAGTTTTTGAGAGCAAGTAGAGTATTACTCAAAACTTCACAAAACTTTATGGAGAAATTTCATAGGATGTCTTTTCCTTTTGGGAGCTCCCTTGGGCTTAATGATTGAGGTCGAGACTTATTTTCTTGCATATGGTGATTTTCATGCTCATATATTATATCCCTAATGCTAGTGTGTTCTACAATTGTATTCATATTTTTCATTTTGATATATTTTTAGAAAAATTCAAAAGAAGTTTTATTTTTTGAAATTTTTTAAAAAATATATTAAAAAGATTCGATTTTAAGGAAAAGGTGAAAAATGCAAAAAGATGTTATTTTGATAAAATTTTTGAAAAATTCGAAAAGAGTTTTATATTTTTTTACCACCATATGTGGATAAACATTAAAGATGTCCGAGTCACACATTCATTCCATATCCACGTGATTGTTTTATAGTATTTTGAGACATGCCATCATTTTCTATATGTGCTTAATAATGTGTGGAGTCATTAAGTTGTGATTTGATAATAATTTACTATATCTTTGACTCCTTGTCTCCTTTAATTCACACGAACATGAGCTTATATGAGTATTTCACTTACCTGTCATATGTCAATTATAGTGTTTTCATCTCAATTTTGCATTAAGACGCACTAAATGTGAAAAACAAGATAAAAAGTTGTGAATGTAAGAACCATTATTTGGATTTAAATAATTTTTTTAGTAAAATTTTTATGTGCTAAGCATTGGAAAGGGGTTATAAAAGACAAAGTCTTTGCATTAAAACCAACCATTTTTAATGAAAAGAGCCTAAAAAGATTAGAGGCACATAAAAACAGAAGTGATAGGCTATTTTTCTAGAGCATTGATGCTTCGCTACAAACGAGCATTAATTTCTTCAAAATAAATGAGATTATTATTGTTATATGTGAGATTTTGAGGGATTTAAGTCGAAGATCAATGGACTTGCATTATAAAAATCTCGAAAAAAATATTACATAGTTTTGGGCATCATTGGTCTAAAAATCACATAGGGTCTTGATTTGTTGATTAGGTTAACTCAATTTCACATAAGTTCACAATATTTTACACCTAAGGTAGATGTTGAGATCATTCTTTAGTGGTATATCAATCCTCTGTGCACGTGTGACATATTTGTCCACGTTGATTAACCTATGGAGTATGTTCACACCCTTACATTCTATTTCCATGATTCGGGTATTTTTGTGTTTCTCCATACTCAATTGTATTTGTTAACTTTTATACTTAAAAATTTTGAAAATTTTCAAAAATATTTTATGGAGCCTTTGAGACTATCATTGCATGTGTGTTATTTATATATTTTGTGATGTTATTTCCCTTATATTCATGATGCTCTGATTTAATGATTAGATTTTTACTCCTCTGTCTATTACGGACTAAAAGGGGGATAACAGATTAAAGGGGACTTTGTATTTCTACTTCAAACTTTATACGTATCACAGTGTTTTTCTTTGCTTTATATGTGTAGGTACCTTATGTGGAAATCAAGCCATACCGGATGAAGTCAAAGAAGCCTAAGAAGATAATGAAGACACAGAGTCTTATGTTGTTCCTTTATCAGTGAATGAGAAGATTATTAGATATTTTTTCATTTATAGGGATATTTTATATAATTTGAATTTCAGTTAGGTTTGTATAGTTTTGTACCAGAATAGCTAAAAGGAGAAATTTGTAAGGACAATTAGTTTTGCTTAGGCTTATTATTCGTTTCATTTTCTCCATGGCACATTTGGCGTATCCCGTTACAAACCGTCACGGCAATCCGACTCCAACATTGAAGACTTCACCACATCCCATAAAGGTATAAAACAATTGGTGTTTAAAATTATGAATAAACTTTATTTGGGATGTTATTTTTTTATGAAAAATCGAGGCTGGATTTTTAAAATTAAAAATTTATTTTTTTACCTCGTTCAAACGAGATTGCCATCTCGTTTGAGTGACTCTGGCTTTTCGTTAGAAGGATCATTTGATCCCACATTGAACAAACATCTAACGAAGGTGTACTGTTACAATTCATTAGAAGCCCGTTTGAAGTTGGTCCTAAGGAGTTGACCATCTTGTTCGAACGAACTAGATTTTTCATTTAAACGAGATGCTAATCTCATTCTAATGAGTTTCATTTTCATTCGAACGAGTTGTTGCCTCGATTTTTGTGTACGTTCTATAAATACTTATTTTGCGTTTATTTTTTCTAAGACTTTTGTGAGAACGATTTTTGCATATCTGTTACAAAAGTTTTCACTTTTTATTTATATAAAACACCTTTTCATTCTCAAACACATCCACAAATAGATTTGTTTGAATCCTTTTGAACCATAGTTGAGTTAAACTCATTGTGGAGAGATAATCTTACGGCTAACTTGTGAATTTGGAGGGATCACAATAGAAGATTGATTGGTGGATACCGAGGGTGGATCGCCGCTCGTGGACTTCTTAGGAATGAGTGGTATTCTTTAGAGATTTTGCAAAGACTGTGCATTATAATTGTTGATGTATCAAGTATTATTGTAAGTCGACTGTCTTATAAAGTTTCTAAAGTGCTGATATAAAAGGATTTGCCTTGAAAAGAGATTTTTTCTCATATCTGTTTGTGATTATATGTGTAGTTTATTTTCTATATTTGGAACGATCATCACATGCAAACCTAATTTAGTCAAAGATTGTAATTTAGTAAAAAAAATATATTTGTGTTGGGAGTCATTTAATTAAATAAGTTATTATTAAGATCGTGCGCACTCTCAAAATTTTGAAAAATTTCTAGAAATTGGACAAACTATAAATCCTGGCTTGACCTTTTTCACTTCAACGAAGTGGTCCATCGATTTAACGAGTGAAACTTTGGCTTGTCGTGGCCTCCTAAATTTCTCTTGATCATTTTATCTAGAAATAGGTGCAACCTTGGTCGCTGCAAGATCGCTTCAATAAACCATTATTTTGCTTGAGCGAAGGTTCCACGGTAAATCTGGTGAAGGGTGCTTTTTGAGGTCTTTCCATGAGATCTCATTGGATAATGTGTCAATGACATAATTTTGGGATTTTGCACCTTATATTATGCCTATGGCACCTTGGGGTTTTAACACATAATTTGGTTATTCATTAATCCAACCAAGAGAAAAAGATATATTTTGGGTTCCATTTAAAATTAAATTTTAAGAGAAAAAATATCTTTATCTCCTCCAAGTTGTTTTGGTTCCATTATCAACTCTAAAAGAAAACCTTTTTTGTTACTAAAGGCTTGAACAAGCTATGCTTCTATAATTTACTTTTTTCTTGAGTAAAAGATTTCTTTTTAGCTTGGAAAATACTTTGTGAAATTTAAAACAATTACTGCTACCTACACCTTATGAACCTTCGAATACCTCATACATCGTAGGTGTCTTTTTGTGATTACGAAAGGTTTCATTGTCTCATAGAAAAAAAATTCTTCGACTTCAAAGAACTTTGGGAGATATTCGAAGGCATTGGTTTGAATCCAAAATCGATGACGGTTGTGTAGCATGCTCCTTATCTGAAAGTTAAGTTGCGAAAGAGTGGATAGTGAAATGCGTTTGTGTTACAAGTTGTAATTTTCTTTTGTAAATCCGTGCCATAATACATTTTAGTCTACTTATTGGCCATCCGATGTTGTGTGATCTTTGCACATTTTTACAATCACTTATTTTAATAAGAGATAAAATTTGGATTTATTCTAAACTTGATAAAATATTTTTATGACTGTTGATACCAAAATTAATATGCTGATGTAGGACGAATAATACGAAGACACGTGTCAATCTACGTGGCACGACAGCAGCGAGGAAGTTCATTTCCCGACCAACCATGCTTCTTTCCGAGCAACGAGGATATACCGAGGAACTCTAGCGCACCGAGGAACTCTAGCGCACCGAGGTACTCTAGTTCTCCGAGGAACTCCTGATCAGCGAACAGCTATGGCGGTCCGAGCTGCACCTCGGTCGTATCATTAATTGCCAGATAATCAACAGTTCAGATATTCATTGAATGCTTATATTCTTGACGCGCACGCTGCATTAAATGTATTACCCTTTCACATGTATATCATTTAATGTATAAAACCTTTCATGTACAGCCTCAAGGCTATAAATACCTTGTATCAAACCCATTCAAGGGGACCGGAATTTCTTGAGAGAACTTGTAATCAAGAATTCTGCAAATACTCAGCAATAACATAACAGTGGACGTAGGCTTTATTCCTAGCCGAACCACTTTAAAAATCTTTGTCTTATTTATTTATCTGTGATTAAATAATTAGAGCAATCTAGTTTTTTACATCAACAGATTGGCGCCGTCTGTGGGAAACGACTGTTACTATCGTTTTTCGCAAAAATCATTTGTTATCAATGGCAGATAATCCAGAATCCAGTAATCGAAATGCTAGAAATGCTGGAAATCCTCCAAATCCATCTGCAACTCCAGATCTGGCTGGAATTATGACAAATCTGGCTCAAGGACAAATCGCCATGCAAGAATCTATGAGGCAACTCATTCAAACTCTTCAAGGCGGTGCACCTACCTATTCAGAACAACGGAGTGATCGTGGGCAATCATGGTCCAGACGTACTGCATCATATCGCAATGGGGAGTCTAATGATTCTTCTTATCAACCTGGGCGAACTTCATCGATACGGGCTACGGATACAAATCAACCTATATCTCTCTCTCCGGAGAGAACCAGCGCTTTGGAAAGATTAAGCAGGGAGTCTCCTTTCAGTCGGTTAGGACCAAGGAGAAACATGAGTCCACCTAGAGCTCCATCGAGAAGTGTTCGACCACCATCACGTTTGAGAGAAGGATCAGCACAATCACGACCAGCTACTCGTCAAGATAAATCTCAGGAAGCTACATCAGAGCGATCGATTGCTCAGACTAAGCGGCCTGAGGAAGGAAATGAAGCATGGAAAAGTTCTATTCAATGGTTGGAGGATAGATTAGGAGAAATGGCTAAGGCAAGGAACCCCTTACAAAGAACTTTTGTTCAAGGGACACCTTTTGTGCAGTCCATTGTGGATTTTCCTACACCATCGAAATTCAAAGCACCTGTGGTGACTCCTAAGTACGATGGAAAAACAGATCCTGTACTTCATATAGAACAATATCAAGCTGCCGCCGACATTTATGCCGTTCCCGACGAGATGAGGTGCAGAGCTTTCTCGGGAACTCTTACCGGATCTGCACAAATATGGTATAACAATCTTCCTCGGGGTAAGATTTCAACTTTTATTCAATTAGCCGAGTTGTTCATTGGAAATTTTTGTTTTGGAGCAAAGCCAGTAAAGCGAGTAGCACATTTGTTAAGTGTTAGACAAAAATCAGGAGAAAGTACTAGAGACTACATAACTCGTTTTAATAACGAGAAGTTGGAAGTCGTAGATTACGAAGAAAAGACAGCAATCACTGCTTTGATGAGTGGTTTGCTGCCTAATAAGTTGTACTACACCTTGGCCAAAGATCCACCTAAAACTATGTCCGAGTTGATGGCAAAAGCAGCCAAAATTATGAATGCCGAGGAGGCTATGGCTGCAAAGAAGAATATCGATAAAGAAGTAAAAGTGGAGGTCGACAAGTCTAAGAAGAAAGATCAGAAAGGTAATGGTGGTGACAAGCATTACAGGAATAATAGGACAACATTGGAAGTCCTAAAGAAGTACGATAATTATACTCCATTGAAAATGGGTATTAATCATGTTCTGGAAGAAATCAAGAATAACGAGGAAATCAAGTGGCCAGAGAAACTGAAGACAAATCCCGATTTGAGGAATAAGGCCAAATATTGCGAGTTTCACAAAGATCATGGCCATATGACCAAAAATTACATAGCCCTTCAGAACGAGATTGAAACACTCATCCGAAGAGGAAAATTGTCAAAGTATGTAGATCGCAGGAGTGATAGGAGGAATGATGATAGAACTAGAGAGAGATATAGATCTCCTCGTCGTGCAGAGGAGAAAAAGAGGAGGGACCACGAAGATGATCCAGATGATGACCCTGATCTTCCCAAGAAGCCAAGGCAGCCTGAACGAGAGGTATTCTCCATACGTTTTGGGTCATTTGATTGTAATGTTATTACAGGAGGAGATGCAGGGGGAGGAGACCTTACTGCAGAAAGAAAAGCTTACCTCGGAGAGGCTCAAGCTTGTTCATATATTTAGCGAATAAATCTGGCCGAGGATGATCATCCGAGGAAGGTAAATAAAGAGAAGCTAGTGATTGGTTATTTAAAAAATGACCTGGCAGGTGTTCTTTACCCTCATGATGATCCTTTGGTGATCAAAATGAGGATGAAGGATGTGGTCATTTCAAGGGTGTTAGTAGACAATGGTAGTTCGGCAGACATCATGTACTATTCATGCTTTGATAGCTTGAATTTAAAATTATCTCAATTGGAACCTTATCACAGACCCCTTCTGGGTTTTGCTAGCGAGAAAGTTTTTCCACTTGGGACGATCAAGTTGGATATACTCATTGGAACTTGGCCTGTTTGTCGAACAGAAAGAATACGCTTCTTTGTGATGGATAAGAATGTGCAGTCAGCCTATAACATCATCATGGGAAGAGTTGGATTGAAGAAGTTCGAAGCAGTTCCATCTACAGTACATCAGTGTTTGAAATTCCCAACGAATTTTGGAGTCGAAATTATGAAAGGTGATCAAAAAGTATCTCGGGAATGCTATTATTCGTCTGCCGAACAAGAGGAACTTGAAGAGTCAAGGAAAAAGACTACTACTTACCAAGTGGAAGGGGGTACAGAAATTGAAACTCTTGACCCTAGGGATGAATCTCAACTTGTAAAAGGACAGGTGGTGGAATCTACAGAAAATGTTATTCTGGACGACGAGCATCCTGAACGAGTAACCCAGATAGGATCGTCATTGGATGTTTCAATAAAACAGGAGTTAATAACTTTCTTGAGAAACAGGAAAAATACTTTTGCTTGGAGTCATGAAGACATGCCAGGAATAGATCCAAATTTCTTATGTCACGAACTCAATGTGAATAAGGAGATCAAGCCTGTGAAACAAAGAAGAAGAGTGTTTAGTCCCGAGAAGAACCAGGCCATACAAGAGGAGGTCGAGAAACTTCAGAAAGCCCAATTCATTGAAGATGTGAAATATCCAGATTGGTTGGAAAATGTGGTGATGGTAAAGAAGAAGAAGAACAAATGGAGAATGTGTGTTGATTTCACTGATCTCAACAAGGCATGCCCAAAAGATCATTTTCCATTGCCCAGAATTGATCAACTAGTGGATGCTACCTCGGGACATGAGCTACTCAGCTTTATGGATGCATATTCTGGCTACAATCAGATCAAAATGAAGCCTGAAGACAGGGAAAGTACTTCTTTTATCACCCCAAGGGGAACTTATTGTTATAATGTTATGCCTTTTGGTCTAAAAAATGCAGGTGCAACGTATCAGCGGTTGATGAACAAGGTTTTTGCCGAACAAATCAGTTGCAATATGGAAGTCTATGTCGACGACATGCTCACCAAAAGCAAGAGAGCTACTGATCATCTAGTTGACTTAGGCCAGACCTTTGATCAACTGGACAAATACCAAATGAAGCTCAACCCGACGAAGTGTACCTTTGGAGTACGAGAAGGAATGTTCCTCGGATACATCGTCAATCAACGAGGTATTGAGGCAAATCCAGAAAAGATCAAAGCTCTTTTAGGGCTGCGATCCCCAACGACGAGGAAAGAAGTACAGAGTCTTACCGGACGAGTCGCAGCGCTCAACAGATTTGTATCCCGAGCAACTGATAAATGCCTCCCGTTCTTCAAAACACTGCGAAAAAGTTTTGAGTGGACTGATGAATGTGAGAAGGCCTTTCAAGATTTGAAAAAGTATTTGGGAGCCCCACCATTGTTGTCTAGGCCAATAACTGGAGAGAAGCTGTACTTGTATTTGTCAGTATCAGAGAATGCAGTTAGCTCGGCGTTGATCAGATTGGAGAATGGAGTCCAGAAGCCAATTTATTACACAAGCAAGGCCTTCCGAGGTGCAGAAATCAGATACCCAAAGTTAGAAAAAATTGGCACTGGCATTAATTGAAGCAAGTAGAAGAATGAGGCCATACTTCCAGGCCCATACCATCATAGTGTATACCGACATGCAATTAAGACAAGCCCTTCACAAGCCAGAAAAATCAGGAAGATTGATGTACTGGGCAATAGAGCTCGGTGAATACGATATTGTGTACGAACCCAGATCATCATTAAAGGGGCAAGCTGTAGCAGATTTTATAGCAGAGTTCACATACCCTGATAGCCCCGAAGCGCAAAAGGTACTTGCTGACTTACCTGTGGACGATACAGGATCAACAGATACAAATCCAGACCAACCAAGGTTGGTAAAAGGACTTGTGGATGTAGAAGAATCATCATATACAAACCCAGACCAACTAAGGTTGGTAAAAGGGCGCGAACAGATGACCAATGAGGAACGAAAGATACCAGGGAATGAGGAAACAAAACATCAGATATTTTACCGAGGAACTCTGACAGATAAGAAATTTGAAGACGAGGTACCTACATGGAGATTATATGTAGATGGATCATCTTGCACAGCTGGTTGTGGAGCAGGGATTATTTTAAACTCCCCAGATGATATTGACATGGAGTATGCCTTGAGATTCCAATTCAAAGCTTCCAATAATGAGGCTGAATATGAGGCTATGATAGCAGGTTTTCATTTGGCGAAAGTTATGGAGGCACGACAAGTAATTGTTTTCAGTGATTCTCAATTAATTGTGAATCAAATGATGGGAATATATGCAGTGAAGGGAGAGTTAATGGTGAAGTACCATGCAAAGGTGAAGGAGTTATTAACAGAATTTGATGCTATTCAATTGGTGAGGATACCGAGAATGGAGAATGCTAGAGCAGACGCATTGGCCCGACTAGCGTCAGCTACGCGCATCGAGCTGCGAAGAACAATACCAATTGAAGTATTAGAAAGTCGGAGCATAGAAGAAGATCTGACGGTGAAGATTATTACCCTTGATTTAGGACCATCTTGGATGGATCCTATCAGAGCATACATTGAAGAAGGATAATTGCCGGAGGACAAACTAGCTGCCAAGAAATTGAAGTATAAAGTTGCTCGGTATGTGTTAACTAATGGTGTTTTGTATAGACGAGGAATTATGGCAGGCTTGTAGAGATGTGTGCATCCATCAGAAGTCAAAGAATTGATTGAAGAAATTCATGAAGGATCTTGTGGAGCTCATGTAGCAGGTCGGATGCTTTTGCAAAGGGTAATGACACAGGGATATTACTGGCCGACGATGAGGGCTGATTGTATAGCCTATGCTAAGAAGTGTGACAAGTGCCAACGTTTTTCCTCCATCCGAAGAACTCCACAAGCATTGTTGACACCCATAACTTCACCTTGGCCATTTTCCATGTGGGGGGTTGATCTGGTTGGACCACTGCCAACGACCCGAGGAAGGTTCAAGTATCTCGTCGTGGCAGTAGATTATTTTACTAAGTGGGTGGAAGCTGAACCACTAATTGATATGACGTACGAGAAAGTATATCAGTTTATTTGGAAAAATATCATTTGTCGATATGGTCTCCCTCATGATTTCATTACAGACCATGGAACACAATTCGATAATGAAGAATTTGCTGCTTATTGTCATCAGTCAAACATTTTGAAGTATCATTCAGCACCAGGCCATCCCCAGAGCAATGGACAGACTGAAGTGATGAACAGAACATTACTAAATGGTTTGAAGAAAAGGTTAAGTGAAGCTAAAGCAAATTGGATTAATGAGCTCCAATCCGTACTATGGGCTTACCGAACAACTCCCCGAGCAACAACTGGAGAATCACCATATATGTTGGCATTTGGAAGTGAAGCTGTGATACCTGCCGAGTTGGGTCTCCCAACTCATAGAGTGCTGAATTTCAACTCCCCGATCAGCGATTTGATGAGAAGACTGGATTTGGATATGCTCGAGGAGGTTAGAGAAGAGGCAGCCATTAGAAATGCTGCTTACCAACAACGTACAGCTCTGTTTTACAATAAAAGGGTGAAGAAATGTGACCTAAAAGAAGGGGATTATGTGCTAAAGAAAGTCATTCAGAAGCAAAATAAGTTGGAAGCAAACTGGCATGGACCTTACCGAGTTACAGAGGTTATTCGTCCAGGAACTTACAGAATAGCAACTCTAGAAGGAGAAGAATTTAAGAATGCGTGGAATGCTGAACACTTACGCAAGTATTATCAGTAATGTAAAATGTAAAGCTTTTCCTTCAGTATGAATAAAACGAGGATGTTTCACCATTTTCTTTCTGTTGAAAGTTTTTCGGGGAATACTAGTGTAATACACTACAAAAAGTGCTCTAAGGAGCCAAAAGCTCTAAGGAGCCAAAAAATGCTCTAAGGAGCTAAAAAGTGCTCTAAGGAGCCAAAAGTGCTCTAAGGAGCCAAAAGCTCTAAGGAGCCAAAAGTGCTCTAAGGAGCCAAAAAATGCTCTAAGGAGCTAAAAAGTGCTCTAAGGAGCCAAAAGCTCAAAGGAGCCAAAACTCCTTTGGTTAGGAGGCGCTCTAAGGAGCAAAAAGTGCTCTAAGGAGCCAAAAGTGCTCTAAGGAGCCAAAAAATGCTCTAAGGAGCTAAAAAGTGCTCTAAGGAGCCAAAAGCTCTAAGGAGCCAAAACTCCTTTGGTTAGGAGGCGCTCTAAGGAGCAAAAAGTGCTCTAAGGAGCCAAAAAGCGCTCTAAGGAGCCAAAAAGTTCGAAAGAACCATTACAACTCCTTTGGTTAGGAGGTGTATACCAGCATGATCAACTACGGTTGGTAAAATAAAAATATATTCTCACATTACAACTTATGTTGGTCGAAAGATAACATTATTACAAAAAGTTCTTTGAAGAACAAAATATTCCAAAATACACCAAGTATAGTTGGTCGGGGATAAAGACCCAATAACTGTAGTTGATCGACGAGGACAAATTATTGACCTTAGTTGGTCGAACGCATTTTTATATTCGAAATTGAACCAAGTATAGCTGGTCGGGGATAAAAACCCATCAACTGTAGTTGGTCGACAAACATTATTTATCCACCTTGGTTGGTTGGAAACAGTTTGAACAATTTATATTCATTACTTTATTATTAAGTGATTGATCAACCTTGATACTTGTAAATTTTTATTATTAAGTTGGTTGATGAACAGCACAATATTGTTGTCTTTTTAACAAATACATATGCATAAATGTAAGGTGTTTGATAAACACAAGACAATAGCAAAATTGGCAAACAGAAAATGAAAGTCTTTTCATAAATTACAAGTTACATAAATGTACTAACTGTTACATTGAAAACCTATTCTATTGGTTTCTTTCCTTTATTTTTTGAAACAGGCTCCTCGCCAGCAGGAGGATCCTCTAGACAAAGAGGAGAATTAATGAAATTAACATCCCTGAGCATTCTGACATTCATCACAGAAGGTGTATCCAAGAGATGCTCAGGACGAGACAATTCAACCTGAGAATGAAGGCTATAATCGCCAAGGTACTTTGAAATCAAGCTACGAGGAATGGAACGAGCTGGGATCCATGCCATGTCCAATTTGAAAGGTGGTACAGGAAGGTCTAATAATGATGGAGCATGATAATCCCATAAATAATGCCCTTGCTCCAATTTTAACACACCCAGTGCGTTCAACCATCCTTGCTTGTAACCTTCATTGTTGGCATGTTCAATACGAGCATCCAGGTGAACAAGGGCTTCATTGTATCCTGCCATCCAGAATTCCCTTGGCTGTTTATGGAATTGGAAGGTTAATCTATCCAATTGTTCATGAAGGCTTTTGGCAAAAAGATCCTTATTATGCAGAGCAGATTTCGTCGCTGTAAGTTGATCTTCCAAGGATAGATTCTTCTTGGACATTTCTGATAGGGCCCGATCTTTGACGTTTAACTGGAATGCTTGAGTTTCCAAAGTAGATTGGGTACGAGCCTCTTCAACATTGCGACTAAGAACTCTTGATCGGCTCCGAGAAGCGACTGGAGAGTTTTGCTCCTCGGCAACATTTTGAGCAGCTCTTCCTCGCCCCCGAGAACCTCTTCCTCGTCCACGAGCAGTCCCAGAAACTGCAGATCTTCTTAAATCATCCAGTTCTTACCTTAATTTGGCATTTTCGACCTCTAAGAAAGAGAAACCTTCATCAGTAACGGGCACTAGAGCAGTGGAAGATGATGCTGCAGATTCATATTGAGCCAACTTTTTCTGTAAATTGTTATTTTCTTGTTCCAGGATCTCGGCAATCTGCCTGCAAGCTTCAACTTCACCTTTTAAGGTCCTTTCCCTAATATCATATCCAGCAATGATCTTCTTATGGCCTGTTTCAGAAGAGAGTTGCTGGTATCTATTTTCATAATCCTCGTGCAACGAGGCCATTGCTGCATTGTGTTGATTTTGAAGATCCTATATGGAACCATGAAGTTCCTCGATCAGTTCGTAATACGCCACATTATTGGCCACAGATCTATCAAGCAAATCCTTCAGATACCGGTAAGCCTCAACTGCTTGTTCTGAGGCATCGTGACCAAGGATGTCGACAATCTCTGATACACTTAGGTCTGTATGACCAGCTTTATAATATCCATTGCATTATCGCATCAACTCAGTATCAGGAGCAGATATCAATTACATTCTGGCCAAAAACTAATAAAGAAGAGGAAGCAGGAGTTAATAAATAAAAGAAGACAGAGTATCATTAAAGGAGAGGAACGAAGATGTATTTTATTAGATCATCAAAAGGTTACATTGTTCGATTACAAGAATTGAAAAAAAAGAAATGATACCGAACAACTTCACACCTTTTCCTTGTCCCCCAAGACTTTCTCGGGAGGCTGGGACGAGGAGCTCGGTGGTATCAACGGGTTGATCAGCAGGAATCTTCTCGGCAGGAGGAGGCATAGAAGAAACATCCTCGACTACAGAGGGTTGAGAAGCAGAGACTGGGTCACCCATAGCCATAGAAGACTCATCTGAGGCAGGCTCATCTTCTTCTTCTTCCACGATTGGTGGAGGAGGACCAGGGAGATGTTGTTGGAATAGCACAGAATCGTCTTGGACCTTCAGATCTTGTAGAGCAGCTACCCAGCCATCGTGGAAGTATTTCAACTTCCCATATTGGACTTGGGATGTCATTGCAGCTATCCCTCTCTCCCATCCTTTCTCCCAACCAGCACTGAAATGTTTCTTGACTGCGACTTTTCTCCTCAACTTCTCCGAGGAGAGCTTCACCTCCAATTCCTCTTTTTTGACCTTGATATCTCGCAGGGTAGATAACTCTTCCTCTGCCTTTTTCAGCTGGCCATCATATTCCTGATGTTTAACCTCTAAACCTTTTACTTTCTCCTCCAAATTCTTGGAGGTTTCAGCCATTTTCACCTTCTCAGCTTCAACCACAGCTAATTTCTTCTCCCAAACAGCTTTTTCGTCAACATACTGTTGACGAGATTCCTTTAAAGACTGGGTCAAACCCAACAGAGCATCCTCTATGCCTGACGAGGAGCTTGAAGCTTTGATAGCTTCATCCTTCTTCACAATATTATTAAAACAGTTCACCAACTGAAAGATGAGAAAAGTAGCAAAGTCAACACAAAATGCAAGCTTTCAGAGAAAGAAAGAAAAATCAGAAGTATAAGAAATTTACTGAAGCAAGGTGACGAGCAGCTAAGGATGTCAGCATATCCCTAGGAATTCTCTCATCAATACCATGGACCTCGGGTACGGTCGAGCTCATTGCAGAACTTGGAAGAGTGATGTTTGGAACATCAGTACCACTAGCAGGTAGGGAGGAGGCAGTTTCAGCTAGAGTAACCGAGGATGATTTCCTCAATCTCTTCAACGGGCGATCAGAACCTTCAACCAAAGAGGTCTTGGTCGGAGAGATTGTAATTACATCTACAAGAGCATTTTTCTTGTTCGGAACCACTGGGGCTTCTCGGCAGCTTTAGAAGACCCAGCATCCACTTTTTTAGTCCCCTCTGGGACATCAGTTTTACTTTTCTTGGCCCCAGCAACAGAAGTAACATCATCAAAGAGAGCAGGAGGAGCTCTTTTCTTACCCATCTTTTGACTTAAAGGAAGATGAGAATCTGAAGATGAACCTTCTGGAGTTGAAGCTGGTTCAACAGGGCGATCAGTATAAGAGGTTGTGTAACTCTTATACTGTAGCAGATATGAGGCAGACCTGATGTGTTCGTCTGCAATATTCTTGTGCAAACCCCAGATAAGTTTCAGATGCTTGATATTAACCTCTGATTCTTTTGAAGTTCTTCTTTTGCTATCAACTGCAAATAAATACATATTGAGATATCAGTCATACATTTTGTCAAACATGATGAAAGCATAATTTCATAAGTAAAATAAAATGAAAAATAAACCTATCCCATTGCCATATGGGGGACATCTGGGACCGTTGTATACTTCATTTCCAGCTAAAGGGGCATATTGCCAATTTTTTATAACCAACCCATGTTCAAAATAATCTCTATTTGAGTCAGGGAGGTTAACTACAAGAGCCCTATTCAGAAACCTGGTTTTTAAATAATAAATACTATCTAGAGTGGCCCACTTATAGCAATACATAATCTCAGGGATCCCAATACGAGTCCCATGAGTTAGATTTAATTTGTGTACCCCATTAATTATTCTCCATGAATTGGGGGCTATTTTTGCAGGGACAAGATCAAAATATTGACAAAACTCAAGACACAATGGATTTGGTGGAAAGGAAAAACCACATTCAGCAATAAAAAGACTGGGGAACCAATGTCCCTCAGGCAATCGGAAGTAATCTAAAGGATCAGAAAGAACCTCTAGAGTTACCCATGAAGGAATGGAAAAATCAGAACGAAATTTCTCAACAGACTCCACAATATAAACCATACTGAATAAAAAAGAAGAAAGGAAAAAGATCTTACAGGAAGAAAGGAGGTCTGCTGACAACTAACGAAGGAAAAGATGAACGCACAAGAGAGAAGGAGAGAATAGAAAGCTTGAATGCAGAAAATTGGAAAACGTAGAAGATGGTATGATTACCCAAGAAGTTTAAATACTTTGCATCGGGAAGCGGCGAAAGAAATGATTACCAAAAAGAAACTACTGAACTTCCGGCGGCGAAAAGGACAAAAACTGTACGGAGATCGAAGCGCTTATAAAAAATTCAAAAAAAAGGGCGGAAGCTGCGAAATGAGAAGGAAATTTGAACACGATGTTCCTGAAACCCAGGAAAAGTCATTTAATATCGCCATATACCGAGAAAGAATGTTCCATACTCCTCAAAGTTCGAAATATGAAACATTGGGGGCTTCTGTTGATACCAAAATTAATATGCTGATGTAGGACGAATAATACGAAGACACGTGTCAATCTACGTGGCACGACAGCAGCGAGGAAGTTCATTTCCCGACCAACCATGCTTCTTTCCGAGCAACGAGGATATACCGAGGAACTCTAGCGCACCGAGGTACTCTAGTTCTCCGAGGAACTCCTGATCAGCGAACAGCTATGGCGGTCCGAGCTGCACCTCGGTCGTATCATTAATTGATAGATAATCAACAGTTCAGATATTCATTGAATGCTTATATTCTTGACGCGCACGCTGCATTAAATGTATTACCCTTTCACATGTATATCATTTAATGTATCAAACCTTTCATGTACAGCCTCAAGGCTATAAATACCTTGTATCAAACCCATTCAAGGGGACCGGAATTTCTTGAGAGAACTTGTAATCAAGAATTCTGCAAATACTCAACAATAACATAACAGTGGACGTAGGCTTTATTCCTAGCCGAACCACTTTAAAAATCTTTGTCTTATTTATTTATCTGTGATTAAATAATTAGAGCAATCTAGTTTTTTACATCAACAGATTGGCGCCGTCTGTGGGAAACGACTGTTAC
Organism: Sambucus nigra; assembly: GCA_949130495.1. Lineage (NCBI taxonomy): Eukaryota > Viridiplantae > Streptophyta > Magnoliopsida > Dipsacales > Adoxaceae > Sambucus > Sambucus nigra. The sequence goes on from OX422223.1 coordinate 415,901,357, forward strand.
TATCGTTTTTCGCAAAAATCATTTGTTATCAATGGCAGATAATCCAGAATCCAGTAATCGAAATGCTGGAAATCCTCCAAATCCATCTGCAACTCCAGATCTGGCTGGAATTATGACAAATCTGGCTCAAGGACAAATCTGGCTCAAGGACAAACCGCCAGTGATAGTGATTTTTTAATTCAAAAAGTGGGACGTCTAATAAAAGTCCATAATTTATTTATTTTACTTAAGTTCGAGTCTAACATACATTTAAAAATAAAGGTGAGTCCTTAATAATGATATTCACAAAAGAAAATTGTTCTAGTGTGAGAGTCATAGAATAAAAATTATATTTTAAAATATATGAACTAAATCTTAAACGAAATATTCTTTAGGAACATTGATTCATCGGTAAATTTTCTTGCAATTTGTCGCCAAAATTTCCTTATATATTATTTTGAGGAAATTTGTTTCACTGTAAATCATTTTCTTGTGTAGTTTCAAGAATTGCATTGTATAGTGTTTCTTAATTTAGGATACGGTGTATAATTGTCTTAAAATAATTGAGAACTTTGTATTTTGAATATTGTATAAATATATTCATTCATTAGTTTTTCTTTTCCTTTTTTAAATAATTTTTCCAAAGCCAAACAAAATAGAAAAAAAAAAGTGTATAAGGTTACCGGTTCCAACAAAGCCAATTGAGTCATTGAAGCCTCAAAATTTATATGAATGCCACTATAGCGATTCAAAAATACGATTTGAAAGTGCGACATGTTCGGACCCAACAACCGTGGAGCTCAAACACGAACCATGCGGGTGTAACGTGCCAAGTGTGTCAAACTTTTGGATCACTTCAATTTATATTTGACATGTCAAAAGTTAACTATATAAACTTAAAATTTAAAAGAAAGAAAATTGTTTAGGTAAATAAAGTTGTGCAGGGAAAATAAAGTCCTCAAAACTCCTCCAAGGACATAATTGATATAACATGCTAATTGATCCTCTTTTTTGCCATTGTGCGTTAGGGTTTGCCAACTAACAACCATATTTGGACCTAGATAACATGCTCATTGGTTACGAAGCCCAATTAAAGCTTGTCAAACCCAACTGCTTAAGATGGGAAAACCAAGAAAATAAAGCCTTTGACTTTGCTAGACGTTAGAAGCAAAAAAAAAAAAAAAGTATAATATGACACGAAATTAATTCGAAATCAATTAGAGTTTATGTTCGGAGTTTTTTTTTACACGAATTCGTGTTGGAGCATGTTCGTTACAAATTATGACTCATATTAGTCGTGTTATTCATGATATTACTCGTGTTTTCATATAATATCTTATGTTTAATTAGATGCACAAAGTAATTAATTATGTCACTCGTATTGTGTCTTGTTTTAAATTGAACCATGTTGACATTAGGTAAAAAAAGTGCTATTTTTGATTCCTTTCCTCCACTTTTATGATATATTACTATAATACACCTTCTTTTTTAAAAATTTGCAATACTTCCCAATTATGGCAATTGTCCATCCAAATAGATAGTCAACAATATTTAATGTTTATATTTTGAGTTTTCCCCCACTTTTATGACCAGCTTTGTAGCGGATCCCCACTTTTTTTACAAATTTACAATACAACCCGAATATGTTAAGTAAAAAAAAAGTTATTTTTGTTTAAAAAGACATAATCGACATATGTTATAAAAATTCAAAAAAGTTTTCAGAAAAATTCAACAAGTCCAAAAAATAAGAAATCTTGGAATAAATTTTTTTTTGAAAAAGTCCTAATCGATATCTATTAAAAATATGAAATAATATAATTCAAATAAGAAAATATGTCAAAATACACGTAAAATATTTTCAAAAAATCCAAATAGACATATATTAAAATACGAAAAGATGGTGAAAACCCCTTAAAACTCTAGTAATGTACAATATGGACACGCATTTTGTGAATTGTTCGATCAGTCCACGTGTATAACTATTTGTGTGCTTACTTGAGAATGCCCCTACGGTGTACTCTTAGGCAAGCTTGGTTCGAATAAACACAAGTCCAATATTTTTATATTTTTAAATTTTAAATATTGAACCTTAAAACAAATTAACCCAATTAAACTTAGTACCGATTTCAATTTTTTCTTGTGGAAAACTAATTTACCAAATTTTATCTTTTTACCCTAAAGCATGCATCTAAGGTAATGCTAGATAAAATAAATAAATCAATCTATAAGATGCCGATGTAGGAGAAAAATCACAAAAGGAAAAACCTCGAAAAACCCCGCCAACAAATTAATATGATACGATTTTACAAAGTATAGATAGTAGACTTACACAACGACTCGACCCCCGACAAGTCTTGACGCTCTTCTATCTTCGATCGCTTTCCACAATGGAGAGTTTGGTTTTACTTGACAGATCATCCTCGTTTGATGTTCGTTTGATCCTTGTTCGAACGAGAATGCAAAGTGTTTCGAACGAGACATAAAACTCGTTCTAACGAAAATAAACTCATAATTTTTTTTCTTGAAATATATTAAAAATTAATTCCAAACATTTTTAAATAAAAAACTAACACCCTTCAAATATTTCCAATCACACATAATAGACATGCATTCATACTTGCGAGATCCTCAGTAAACGTGAATACAAACTTGACACTATAAACACGACACAACATATCCAATTTTTGAAGCTTGATCGCAACGTCTTCATCAAACAACGTCATATGCTTATGGAATCAATAAGATAAACTATATCCTATGACTTAAACATTTCGTCCGGAATAATATCAGTTACTTACAAATTGACTCAATTGAAATTTTGTCCTTACAAATCTCTCCCCTTAACTATTTCGTGACAATCAAAATAAAAATCCTATGGGTTGTCAAGCTCTCTAAAAAAGACTCATTCTCTACCCCCCAAAAGGAAAAAAAGTATAGATTCTCGACAGACACACAAACTTGAGTAGCTTTTATTTGCTTGAAAATTTTGTCGTATTGATGTAAACATGTAGTCATGTACACTTAAACATACCTTCAAATGCAAAGGGAATATAAAAAGAATAAATTCGCAAATGAATAAGCATAAAAAAATATCTAAATAATCTTAACCTAGATAAGACGTCTCCCCTTAAGGTAAAGATACTAAACATGCAAAGGAAAGATACCATTTCTCTCCATTTTTGTTCAGGAATAGACAAATCAAGATAGCATAGAAAATTACTCCCCCCAAACTAAATCTCCCACTAAATGCGTGTCGAAAGATACCACGATAAGAAAATTTGATACGAATTTAAAATATAGGGAGAAGGGAATAAAGTATGCAATAGTGTAAACTGTAGCAATCATACAGCATGGCAAGTCAAGCACAAATAATCCAAATGATCAAGCATATGGTAAACATAGACTAAATGTAACCGAAAAGACTCAAAACATGATACCATATATAATATATGCAATATATACGAATGAAAATCCGACACACACATATAGGTATAAATAACCACAAAGTTCGCCACAAAACACATGAGCTTTACACACTAGCATAGTATCGAAGTGTCGAAACATATGGGATGGAATGAATGGGCGTGAACTAGATACAAATGAATTATAATCCAAACACTCAAATATGTTCAAGAAGTTCTAATTGATCATAAAACTTTATCAATCTATCCTTAAGTGACAAGATAAGGTTTAATGAACAAACATCATGACATAAGAACAATGCACACAAGCCTATAATATTAATGATTCTACAGATCAATGGCATCATGACATAATAAGCATAACTAGGATTCATTGTGCAAACTCGTCGATCTTAAACTAAACACCATAAAAAATATTAACATATATCATATTTTATTTTATTTTATTTTCTCTTCTCAATTCTATTGGAGCTATTTCTTTTTAAAGATCAAATAAACTAAACTATGTTGGCGGTTGACAATTTTTTTATTTTATTACCTTTAATCTTTTCATTAGGGTCTCGCTAATGGTGGCTTTCCCGCAAAGGATATTTGTTCCTTTTGTATCCCTTTTCCATCTACCCTTATTTGTTTCAATACAATACAAACATTCTCACAAGTAACGGTTCTTACATGCACAAATCCCCCATGATCACAAAATATGTAGATGACAAAAATTGATGTTAGAATATCTCAAAAATCTCAAATATACATTTGAAGTTAACGTTCAAAAAGCTCGTGTATGTGTGTGTGGAGGCATATACAAAGTCCTGTCCATTAAGCCAATCAAGTTCGAAACAAATCCATGCAAGCATGATTTAGAATAATTTAAGTATTTACAATCATAACAAAATATATTAGCCACATGGAAAGTACGAAGTGAATTGGCTTCAAACGCACTAATATGATATACCAACTGTTTAAAACTAATATACACAAAACTAAAAATCTTTTTGAGTTTAAAAAAAAAAAACAATTTCAAAAGAAAAATACCATTTTTTAAAATGTTTAAAAAACAAGCTCTAACTCAAAATACAAACAAAATCTTTTCATAATTATCAGTATAACTTAATAAAAGAAAAAAATACAAAAGTAACACATGTCATAACACTAGAAAACATATATCACAAAACACAGCTAGAGTATGATGAACAAAAATAGGCAAGTAATCACCTATAAGATATAACATGTGAAGAGTCATGAGCAATCATGCGAGAATCAAGCAGTCGAACATTTAGCACCTCTAAAATAAATTACCTAACCCAAGTAGATGTATACCTAATGTGTTGGGTTTCAGGATCCAAAAGGACGCTAGACTTAAACTTCCTGGGGCCTTTTTAAGATCATAGAAAAAACATCTAAAGGGACCTTTCCTACCATATTGTGTGCACGTGTAGACACGACGGGGAACGGGACCTTCAGGTTGACCTTTTTTAATACCCTGGGATGTGGTTGACCCTCTTAAATAAATAATGGTCTTAGCTTTAGTAACGGAAGCATTAGAATCATGTACGTTAGTACCATTACTACTAACACTACTAGAGTCTTTTAGATTATCTTCTAACTTCAAGATTTTAGACTCAAGTAAAAAATTAGACTCTTCAAGTTTCAAGGACTCCTTCTTTAAATTTTCAATCATTCCTAGAAGGTTATTTCGCTCCCCCTCAATCCAATATAACTTATTCCTAAGAGTCTTCTCGCTTGCCCTCAAATATAAAATCAATTTATCACTATCCCCAGTGGCACTTGAATAAACCCTAAAAAATTTAGAGTCCTCTAATTTTTACTCTAAAAGTCGAACTCTATCCTTACTATCTTTCTTGGACACTTCTAAATCTTTAAAATTATAGCCCATGTCGACAAGCTTCTCACGAACGAAATCTCTTTGAGTTTAAATAGTTTACAAAAGTTCCATAGCTGCTTTAAAATGATAATTTTCTTTTTCAAGAATTTGAATTCTTTTCACAAACTTCAAATTCAAACAAGATAAATTTTTAGAACAGTTACGAAGCTCATTAAACATCTCTCTAATACTAATGTCATCATCACTAAACATATCAGATAACTTTTTACTACGTGAATCCATCGAGAAGAATAACTTACAAAATAAACACAGGAGTGAAGGATAAGCAAACCACCCTAAACAACACGAAAAATATAGATCTACACGGTAACTTAGTGTACCAGGCTCTGATACCAATTTGAGAAAATTAGTATCTCGAAGCAAAATCCCTAAAAATCAGGATCACATGATAAATTAATGCAACCCATTCTGATACCAATTTAGGAGTGCGCACGAACTAATGGATAGATTTATATAATTAAATCCCAACACACAAATTTAATTTTTACTAATTTTTATTAGGTTTGAATGAAATAAATGTTCCAATCAAAATAATTAAACTACGCATGCAGTCGACACAATAATTAAGGAAAAATCCCTAAAAGGGCAAAACCTTTATTCAGCACTATTGTACGTTTTGAAAGACAATCGAATTACAAAGACTTAGCCAAACTAAGTAGGATGCGCAGAGTCTTAAAAAATTCTAATAGAATATGACTCAATCCATAGCCATCCACAGGTAGCGTTCTACCCTTGGTATCCATCTATCAGCCTTATTCCTTCTTCAGCAGTGAACCCTTGGTTCACAAGTTTAGCCATAGATAATCCCCTCCATAAGGTGTATGCACAACTATTGAAACTTGTAGAGTTTCACAAAGATTCACAAATCATATAGGAGATGTAAATATTGTGAATCAAAAGGTGTTTTGAGAAACAAAAGATGAAAACCTTTGATAAAGATATGTCATTTTGGTTCTTTTAAAAGTCCCATAAAAAATAGGTTTAAAATAGGTATTTATAGGCTGACACAAATTTTGAGGCGATGATTTATTCGAACGAAAATCAGGGTCGTTCAAACGAGAACAAACATTTGTTTGAACAAGGAAGCATTTTGTTCAAATGAAAAAGGCAGTTCATTCGAAGTCTACATCTAACGAGCTTCGAACGAGAAAGTTCTGTCAAGTAGTCCTTACTTCTTTAAATGGTCTCTCGAAATGAGATCTAATGAAAAGGATTTTTCGTTCCATCAAGAATTTTATCTCATTTGAATGAGGCTTAAAAAATAAAATTTTAATTTTAAATCCTTTAAAATTGCAGCCTCTATTTATTATAAAAAATTACATCCCAAATACGATTATGTATAATTATGAACACCCAAAAGTCTTATACCTTCATGAGATGGAGAGGTGTCTACGATCTTAGAGATGTTGGAGTTCGGTTCGTCGTGAAGATTTGTAATGAAATACGCCAAAATACAAATTAAAGCCTAAGCTACGAGAAATTATAAATATTTTCTCTTACATTACTTAAAAATTATCACCGACAAATGTGATATTTACAGATATTTCCACCACTAGTTTATTTAAGATATTTATGAATTTGCCACCATTTTAAAATAATATTTTAGAGGCGCATTACACGTGTTTGAGATTTTTATTTGATTAAGTTGCTTTTTATTTAACCACCTATTTATTCCCCCCCCCCCCCCCCCCCCACCCCCCACCCCCCAAATATTAAGAGCTTTTAGAGAAAGAGTTTTGGTTATATAGTTTTTGATATTTTATTCTTGCGATTGTGTTTTACAAAATTGAAGTTTTATTCATTCAATATCGAGGTAAACTTTATGTATTATATGATGATGATTCATGTGTATTTTATTTTGCCTATGATCTATTTTATACATTTTGGAGTGTTTTTTATATTTTTGTTCAATATCTATTGATTGTTGTTTGTTTGTAGTGTTGTAAGATGTTTTTCATTATTGTTTGTTTGTATATATGTTACCGGATTTTATGTAGTAGTAATTTTGTTTTGCCCTAAATTTTCAGAGATATTAGAGACAGAGTATTTGGGATAGTTATTTGGAAAATATTGGTCTTGCAATTGGTGTGGTTTAGATATTTAAAGTTATAAGATTATGATTGATGTGTGTTTTATTCTTTTAATTTTCTTTATATTAGATTCATCGATAATTGTAACTATTAGTCTTTGTATTTTCTATATACAGTTGTACCTATTTTTATGTATATTTGTAACTATAGATACACCTATTGATATTCTTATTATTAATACAAATACATTTATTATGCTAAATATTGTTACAATAATGAAAACAGATTCAATTAATCTTATAAATTTGTATATTGTTGCAGTTGTGTAATCAAATACAATTACACTTGTTAATTGAGATATAATTACAATAGTGAAAATAGGTACAATACATTTATAAAGTTAGATATAATTACATTAATATGGATACAATTATACATATTAAGTTAAATACAGTTATAATGTTAAAAGCATATATTATTTTAATGCTTTGTTATATACATTTTTGGCGTTTCTATATATTTTATGTGTTTTAAGTTTTTAATTGTAAATGTTGTGTTTTTTTATGTAATTATATTATATTTATTAATAATTGTAATTGTTTGTCTTTGTATATGTTTCATATATAATTGTACAAATTTCTAGGTCTATTTGTAATTACATATACAATTATTGATATTGTTATTGTAACTACATATTCACTTATATGAAAAATACAATTATAGTGGTAAAAAAGATTCAATTACATTTATTAAATTGTATAATGTTGCAATAGTGAAAACAAATACAATTACACTTACGTCCATGGATGTTGTGAACGGGTTTATTATTTAATCATCAACGAAGATGGGTGCAGACTCTCAAGATTATTTATGTCCCTATATCGATTTTCTGTCCTTCTCTTAAATAGGAGTGTGTGATATTTATAGGAGAGAGAGAGAGTAAACGTACAGGTGGAGTGACTTTATAAGTCAGGCAATTGCACCCTTTTACATTCTATAAAAAATTAACGAAGATTTAATTATTATCAGTCGAAGAAACTACCCCCACTTGCATGTAATGGGGGCTATACATATTCCTATGCATGATGCACATGCGTGCCTGGTGATTTAAACTAATAACATGAATTTATTATGGTCGAATGCCTAGCCGACTAGGAGTATTGCTGAGCCAACCACGGAGATGATGTGTAAACCACGTCTAGTGAATGAGCTGAGACAAGTGTCACAATACCATTGGTCCACGTCACATTCTATATTTATGATACAACAAAAGGCCCCAAGACTTCACTCATGACTATAACACGTAATAGTTTCTCTGGAGTATTAGATTTATAGAATAGCTTGGAACGTAGAATGAATGGATGAATTCTTAAATCGTAGGGATGGATTAATGTTGTAGAAACCTGGTAGCTGGCCTTCACTTATGTTTTGATCATTAGAGAATCATGGTAGGAGTATGACCTCACAGAGTTGGTGTATTTTGGTTTTCAATTCTCTTAGTTCAGTGGTAATTTTGCAAATATGGACAAATTTTGAAAAACAAAGCGCTCCAAGGATACGCTGGTAATAAACCATCTCTGACGGCGCGTCACCGTTAGAATGAAGCGTCAGGTATGTTTAACCATCATTAAATATGGGGAACTGTGTGAACGTCATGCATGTCTATAAAATGTCACTTCCCACTCTTTCGCCTCACTTCACTTTTCATTCAAAAACTACCCTTTCTTCATCTCCAATTTTTTTGGTCATTATGAGGGTTTGCTATGCTCTTCTTCTCCATTGTAAGGATATTCTCTTTATTTTGTCCTTTGTAATTCTTTCATACTCTTGTTAAAGCATGGATTGTAATTTTGAAACATGGTTTATTCTGAATCCTCCAATTTTGAATCCTCTCATATAATAGGGGATAATTTTCTTACAAAAAGTATTTTATTTTCCTTTGAGCTTCTTGACGTTTCATTAGTACCAAGCAACATCCCTTTGTAATACCCCTTATTTTTGATAAATTATTTTTATATTAAATTGCCATGCGGGTTAATTATATAAAATGAAAGAAGTTGGAGTAAATATTATTTTAAGTGATTTAAGAAGTGATATTTATCGAGTTTTGCATATTTACTATTAAGTGAATGTGAATAGCATCATACTGTGTTTTATTGCATCGTTATGCTTTAAGCGGTGGGATTGGCTTATATTCCAATTAAATCATTATTGATAAATTAAAATGATATTGGAACATGAAATAATTTATGTTATCCCGGGTGCCAATTCAGAGGGCGCGGTTAGTCTAGAAATGGACGAAATAGTCAAAATAAGTATCATGTAGTATTTTTTTGAGTTTCGGGTACTTTCGACCGGTTATGACTTAATTATATTGTTACGAGTCATTTTAATTGTGTAGAGGCATTTAATGAGTAGACTTGGTATTTTAGTCTTGCAAATTCATTTATATCTTCTTTTAGGTTTCTAAACCTAAGAGAGTTAGAGAGAGAGAGAGAGAGTGAGAGAACTTGGGATAAAGGAGAGAAGAGGAGAATTGAAGATTTGAGCTTGGAAATCGTTGTTGAAAGTAGACAATCTGAGACTACGATCTTAAGGCAAGTCTCTAACTTGCAAACGTATGATTTAGTGTGGATAATTTGTATAGATAGTTGTGTTTTTGGAGATTTAAACCATTGATAGGTTTTGTTGATTTTTTGTGTTTAAACCCTTAAACTTTGATTTTTATATGACTTGTGTTGGTTTTATTAGTTAGTGGTTGTGTAGGATTGATTTAGTGAGTTTATTGGTTGATGGTTTGGGAGTTAATGGAAGAAATGGGTTTTGGGAAATTAGGGTTCATATAACCCGTAGCCCCCAACTTGGCAAATCTACCAGGGCAAATCAATTCGCCCTCCCTAGTGAATTGATTCGCTAAAAAGGGTGGCTATAGGTCTGGTGAGCTGAATTGATTCGGTTTAAGACCGAATAGATTCGGCTTAAGACCGAATTGATTCGGCATAAGACAAAAAGTTAGTGTTTTTAGTCGAATCGATTCGCTTTTAAGGCGAATCGATTCACTATCAGACGTGAATCGATTCGGAATCCTGCTATTTCGGGGTATTTTTCTAACTTAGTTTTTATCCCTTGTCTTTTAGTTTTAAGGTCTAGGGACCTTCTTTTATGAAGTAAAAATAGAGTACTAGAGTATTATATTAGGGATATGAGTACCCTAGATTAGAAAGGGGGTAATTGGTCTCATTTCGGGGTCCATCTAATAGAAGTTAGGGTAGTTCTTTATTTTGTAAGCTAGTGTAGGACTAGGGTAAAGTCGGGTTACATAATTTTGGACTTTTAGAGATTTGTTTGAGGTAAATTACACTTAATAGCCTTTATTGTTGTTATAAATTCTCAGAGGTTTCTATGGGACAAATTAAACTTGGTAACTTATGTCATCTGACACACATATTGTTCCGGATAAAATAAAATGTACTTTTAATTGACATATCTTGTGAAGTATGACTTGCATAAACATACCACTCTAAATGATATCATAAGGGAAGTCACGCGAATGACGTGAAGTTCCCTGACTAGTGTATGCAGGGTGAATATAGTCCTCGGCCATAGAACCGGTGATTATATTATGATGTTATTTTATTCAAAGTGAGGTAATTTTGGGTATGGTTATGACTCACTATCGAATGTATATGGCCGCTTCCCACGCGATGCGATATAGGATGCCCGGGTTGTCTTGGTTATAGGCCACAGAAGATGATAGCTATTTAGGGGCACATCTAGTGGGATGACTCCCTAAAGGATGGTCTTAGAATCGTTATATTTGTGATTATAACTATTCTCACAAAAGTGGTGTTTTATAAATGGCTAAAGCATTTTATAAATCAAATGTTCAGAATAATTCTCCTAATGAGGAATGGACTTGTGAAGTTATTTTGTGCCAAACTGAAATATAATCTTATTAAGTTGGAATTGAGTTACTTTTCTTGCATTAGTGAATAGTTAATCTTATAAATGACATTGCGTTAGGTTGTGCATTTAGATGAGAGGTGGGGATTATTCTTATTGTTGAGAGCGAGTTCATCTTGTTTATGATGTTAGAAATTCATAACTATCATGCATTTTATTCACATGTATATCATATCAAATCGGTCCCTGACCCGTTTATATCTCTTTGTTTTGTATGGATCTATTTTATGCCCAGGTGCTCTGCTGCAAGGATGCCCGTGTTGATCCTTCCCTCCAAGTGTCCATGAGCTATAACATTTTTGCGAATATTGTAGGAAATTTGTTATAGACACCAGTATCTTTTGTGTACTCTAGTTATGATCAGTCTTAAAATTCGGGTGTGTTGCCCAAGTTTTATACTTGCTTATATACTGTGATATTTATTTTTAATACTCAGTGTAACCGCTTGTATTGGTCTGTTTACTGACAACTTATTCGGTTATTATGTTGTGAATGGTTGTTAAACTATTATCTATCTTTATTTATATTCACCTTCTTTTCAAATTTGTTTGTCTAATGGTTTTCCTTAAACTTACAAATTAATTTGACATCCGTTTTCTAAAGTAATTGGTGGTTATCTCGTAATATTATTTCCACGATAGTGATGCTAAGAATGGACCATCTAAGATTCCTGTAACTATTGGAGTATGGGGCTGGTTACCTCTTATTTTAATAAGCGGGGTTTCAAATGTGGTATCAAAGCATTAGGTTCTATAGTCCTTAGGATCTTTGCGGACTTATAACGTTCTACCATAGTGTTCTTTGATATAGAGCCCTATTGTTAGGACTATTTTATTTGTGTATGCTTACGATCTTCTGCAAAGATAAATTATTTTGAATTGTATTTTGACTCAGTTGCTTCTTCGTTTCAGATGCCTCCTAGAAGAGGTCGCCCAGCAAGGAGGAATCGAGTTACAAAAGATAATGTAGAACCTCCACCAGCGCAAGGAACGATTAATACAGTGGAGGTGGCTAACATTGTTGCCCAGGAAGTCAACGCTCCAATGACTGCTATGGCCCAACAATTTCCTCAAGCCCAAAAACTGTTAGTACGGGAGGTACAAGCCCATGCGGGACCTTCCCCATAGGAGAGAGTTAGAGAATCTTTCTTAAAAGGTCACCCCCCAGAATTTCAGGGTGGTGCGGACGTGATTGTAGCAAACCAGTGGAAGAAAGATATGCAGTGTCATCTCCGAATGGTAGAGTGCAGCGGGGAACGGAAACAGATCCTTGCCACTTTCAAACTAGTAGGAGAAGCTTTACATTGGTGGGAGTCGGTAGCCACACCGGAGCATAGGGATACCATATCTATATCGGACTTTTAGGTTTTGTTTGATCGGAAGTATTTTCCTCTCGTTGTCAAAAAAGAGATGAGGAGGAAACTCCAAGATGTAATACTAGGGGAACGAACAGTTGTGGAGTATAAAGACGCATTTAGCAAACTTTGTGCTGGATGAAGTCATTCCGAAGGAAAGGAGGATTTATAAATTCATCGGTGGTTTGAATTGGAGAATAAGACAGCAATTGTTGGGAAATCCATCTTTACAAACATTTGGTGACGTGATGAATGCAGCCTTGCTTCATTGCCAAAATCACTATCTACATGTGAGAGGAATTAAGAATAGTATGGATTCGGATCAAGCCAGTAAGTAAGGAGGTAATGGTACCGGGGGCACACTACCCCCATCACAACAGTCGGGAGGTAAGAAGAAAGAGAGGGACACCCAGTAGGGGAATTCATCCAAAAGACAACATTTTGGGGGTTATAATTTTGGCAAAGGCGGTTTTAGGCATGGTCAGGGTGCCCAGCAACAGCAACAACAAGCTGGTCAGTAAGGCCAAGCAGGCCGAGGTAATAATGGAGGCCGAGGCCATCTGGGCCAAGGTATGGGGAAGTTTTGAAATGACAATCGAGGCCGTTATCTGGAGAATATGGCGGGCCGCTACTTTCAGTGAGGGGAACTGGGTCACTTTAAGAAAGCATGTCCATAGTTGATTGGGGGACAGTTGCCTAGGGGTCCTCAGCATTAGCAGGCGCATTTACAGCTTCCAGCGCCTATCTTAGCTGTCCCTTTACAACATGGGCAACTACAGTACGGGCATGTTTATCATATTCAGGATTCTTTATTTCCTCCAGCCCCGCCCGCACCGCCAGCTATCTAGGGTAAGTTTCCCATTAATAGGTATGTGGGTCGTGTATTATTTGATACGGGAGAAACGCATTCGTTTATTGCTAGACATTTTGCTCAATCGACAGGGTTGATTAAGTCTACAGAGAGTACCTTTACTAGTGTGGAATCTTCTATGGGTGATTGTTCGTTATATTCTTTGTTTGTAAAAAGGTAGGAATAGACCTTGGTAATTTATATTTTGAGGCCTATTTACTCGTCCTTGATATGGTCGGGTATGATGTTATTTTGGGTATGGATTGGTTAGTGAAATACCGTGCTACGGTAAATTGTTATGGGAGGAGTATAGTCTTTGCCATTCCAGGAAAAGAAATGTTTCTAGTGGCTATGCCTCTTTCGGAGGGAGGTTCGAGCACGTACTTATATTGTATTGCAGAGGAGATTTCGCGCGATATAGTTGTTTCCTTAGATTCGATTCTTGTCGTTAGAGAATTTGAGGATGTTTTTTGAGAGATTTCGGGTTTACCTCCAAGTCGAGAGATCGAGTTTGTGATTGACCTAACACTACCAACTCGACCGATTGCTAGAGCTCCATACCGTATGTCTCCTATGGAAATGAGGGAGTTAAGGGACCAAATTCAACAGTTGTTAGAGCAAGGGTTTATTCGGCGTAACACGTCGCCATGGGTTGCTCCTGTGTTGTTTGTAAACAAAAGAGATGGTTCCCTCCGATTATGCATTGATTACCGGGAGTTGAATAAGGTTACCATCAGGGAAAAATATCCGTTACCTCGGATTGATGACTTGTTTGATCAATTATGGGGAGCGTCGTATTTCTCCAAGATAGATTTGAAGACTGGGTATCATCAGCTGCAGATTCGAGAGCAGGACGCGTCGAAGACAGTATTCTTGACTAGATATGGGTCCTATGAATTTTTTATCATGCCTTTCGGGCTAACCAATGCTCTTGTTATATTTATGTACCTTATGAATAGAGTGTTTTGGGACTTTCTGGACCAGTTTATCATAGTGTTTATTGATGACATCTTAGTTTGTTCTCAGACTGAAGTCGATCATGCTAAACATTTACGGGTGGTCCTGCAAATGCTACAAGATCATCAACTGTATGCTAAGTTCGAGAAGTGTGGTTTCTGGCTACACGAGGTGCTATTTTTGGGTCATGTTGTGACACATAAGGGAATTTTAGTAGATTTGAGTAAAGTTACAATGATGAGAGAATGGGGTCAGCCCACGACGCCCACTTAGATTCGTAGTTTTTTGGGATTGGCAGTTATTACCGCCGTTTCATTAAGGGTTTCTCCTTGATCATTATCCCTTTGATAAACTTGACTCAGAAGGGAGTGAAATTTATTTGGGATGATTCATGTCAACTAGATTTCGATGAGTTGATGGATAAGTTGACTTCTGCTCCAGTACTCGTGTTGCCAAGACCGGGGGTGGACTAGTTAGTCTTTACTGACGCATCTCTGCAAGGATTGGGAGGTGTGTTACAACAAGAGCATCGGGCTATTGCTTATGTTTCTCGCAAGCTAAATCCCCATGAGAAGAATTATCATGTGCATGATCTGGAGGTTACTGCGATAGTGTTTGCTTTAAAAATTTGGAGACATTACCTCCTGGGGGAGAAGTTTAGTCTTTTCACATATCACAAATCGTTGTAATGTTTATTTTCGCAGAAGGATTAGAATATGCAAAAACGTCGATGGTTAGAGTTTGTGAAGGACTACCAATTTGATATTCAGTATCACCCGAGCAAGGCTAATGTGGTAGCGGATGCGCTGAGTCAAAAACTCGAGGGGGAATTATCAAGGGTATGGAAGGCTAAATGGAAAGAACTTAGCCAGGAGGATGCGGTATCGAAGGCATTTATGTCAGTATTGACCATTACGCCTGTAATTGTGACTAGAGTCGTGGAGGCACAAGGACGGGACAAAGATTGCCAAGACTATATACGTCAGTTGTTAACTGAGGGACCGAATTCCTACTCTATAAGTTCTGAGGGTGGGCTACATTTCCATGGGAGACTTATTATCTCGAATGAGGGATATTTGAGGCGAGCTTTCATGACTAAATCACATGGGTCTAGATTTTCATTACATCCAAGTGGAGACAAAATGTACCAAGACATGCGCCGTCAATATTGGTGGGCGGGTATGAAAAGGGACATCTCTGAATTTTTTCCCAATGCACTACTTGTCAATTGGTGAAAATAGACCATCGACGACCAACGGGATTGTTACAACCATTAGAATACCGGTATGGAAGTGGGAAAGTATCTCTATGGATTTCATCACGGGATTACTAACTTCACAAAGCGGTCATGATTCCATTTGGGCTATCGTCAATCGTCTGACCAAATCGGCACATTTCTTATCGGTACGGACGGATTACAATTCATCCGTTACGCCCGGCTCTTTATTGCGGAGTTTGTAAGACTCCATGGGTTTCACATCAATATAGTCTCCGATCGAGATAAGATTTTTGTGTCCCATTTTTGGCAAAGTTTTCAAGAAGCAGTGGGAACTGAATTGAAGTCCAGTACCTCCTACCACCCACAAACAGATGGGCAGACAAAAAGAGTCAACCAGATGTTAGAGGACATGCTTATAATGTGCATACTTGACTTTAAAGGAGGATGGGAGCAATACCTTCCTTGGTCAAATTTGCTTATAATAATTCATACCAATTCACAATAGGTATGGCACCTTATGGAGCATTATATGTCCAGCCGTGTAGATCACCTACTTGTTGGTTGGAAGTAGGGGATAATAAGCTCCTTGGACCTGAAATGATCCAAGATACTTCATCGAAGTTTGAGCTTATTCAAAACCGTATCCGAATCGCCCAAGGCTGTCAGAACATTTATGCCGATGCAAATTGAAGGCATGTGGAATTGGAGGTAGGAGACCAAGTTTTGGTATGGGTGTCACCAATGAAGGGTATAACACGATTTGGGAAGAAAGGCAAACTTGTACTGCGCTGTGTAGGCCCTTTTCTCATTATTGCAAAGGTAGGCCCCGTAGTATCAACTCGCCTTGCCGGAACGCCTACAACAGATTCACGATGTGTTTCATGCTTCATCCTTGAAGAAGTACAAAAGAAGTAACAGAGCTCATTGGCACATTCCTTTGGATGATATCGAATTGACCCCCCTGATATTTCATACAAGGAACAACTAGTTGCAATCTTAGATCATGGGGAGTGTAGGTTAAGGTCGAGGGTGGTTCCCTTGGTCCATGTCCAATGGGGACATCACAATGACGAGGAATCGACATGGGAGCATGAGGACGATATTCGAGAGAAGTATCCACACCTCTCTTTACAAGGTACGCCTGAAGTTTGAGGGCAAAATTCCCTTGTAAAGGGGGAGGGGAGTATGTAATACCCCTTATTTTTTATTAATTATTTTTATATTAAATTGTCATGCGGGTTAATTATATAAAATGAAAGAAGTTGAAGTAAATAATATTTTAAGTGATTTAAGAAATAATATTTACCGAGTTTTGCATATTTACTGATAAGTGAATGTGAATAACATCATACTGTGTTTTATTTCATCGTTGGGCTTTAAGCGGCGGGAATGGCTTATATTCTAATTAAATCAATATTGATAAATTAAAATGATGTTGGAACATGAAATAATTTATGTTATCCCGGATGCCGATTTAGAGGGCGCGGTTAGTCCGAAAATGGTCGAAATAGTCAAAATAAGTACCATGTTGTATTTTTTTTTAGTTCTGGGTACTTTCGACCGGTTATGACTTAATTATATTGTTACGAGTCATTTTAATTGTGTAGTGGCATTTAATGAGTAGATTGTTTGCAATTGGGTATTTTAGTCTTGCAAATTCATTTATATCTCATTTTAGGTTTCTAAACCTTAGAGAGAGAGAGAGAGAGAGAGAAAGAGAACTTGGGAGAAAGGATAGAAGAGGAGAAGTGAAGATTTAAGCTTGGAAATCATTGCTGAAAGTAGAGAATCTGAGACTACGATCTTAAGGCAAGTTTCTAACTTGCAAACATATGATTTAGTGTGGATAATTTGTATAGATAGTTGTGTTTTTAGAGATTAAAACGATTTATGGGGTTTGTTGATTTTTGGTGTTTAAAACCATAAACTTTGATTTAGATATGAATTGTGTTGGTTTTATTAGTTAGTGGTTGTGTAGGATTGATTTAGTGGGCTTATTAGTTGATGGTTTGGTAGTTATTGGAAGAAATGGGTTTTGGGAAATTAGGGTTCATATAACCCGTAGCCCCTAACTTGGCAAATCTGCAAGGGCGAATCGATTTAATCGATTCGCTAAAAAGGGTGGCTACAGGTCTGGGGAGCCGAATCGATTCGGATTAAGGCCGAATCAATTCGGCATAAGATAGAAAGTTGGTGTTCTCAGCCTAATCGATTCTCTTTTAGGACGAATCGATTCGCTATTAGGGACGCATCGATTCACTATTGATTCGGCCCCAGGGCGAATCGATTCGTAATCCTGTTGTTTTCGGGTATTTTTCTAACTTAGTTTTTAGCCCTTTTCTTTTAGGTTTAAGACCTAGGGATCTTCTTTTATGAAGTAAAAATAGAGTACCATAGTATTATATTAGGGATATGAGTACCCTAGATTAGAAAGGGGGTAATTGGTCTCATTTCGGGGTCCATCTAATAGAAGTTAGGGTAGTTCTTCATTTAGTAAGCTAGCGTAGGACTAGGGGAAAGTCGGGTTACACAATTTTGGACTTTTAGATATTTGTTTGAGGTAAATTACACTTAATTGCCTTTATTGTTGTTATAAATTCTCAGAGGTTTATATGGGGCAAATTAAACTTGGTCACTTATTTCGTCAAATACACATATTGTTACAGATAAAATAAAATATACTTTTAATTGGCATATCATGTGAAGTATGGCTTGCATAAACATACCTCTCTAAATACTATCATAAGGGAAGTCACGCGACTGAGGTGAAGTCCCCTGGCTAGTGTATGCAGGGTGAATATAGTCCTCGGCCATAGGACCGGTGGTTATATTGTGATGTTATTTTATTCAAAGTGAGGTAATTCCAGGTATGGTTATAACTCACTATCAAAGGTATATGGCCGCTTCTCACGCGATGCGATTTACGATGCTCGGGTTATCTTGGTTATAGGCCCTGAAAGATGATAGCTATTTAGGGGCACATCCAGTGGGGTGACTCCTGAAAGGATGGTCTTAGAATTGTTATATATATGATTATAACTATTCTCACGAAAGTGGTATTTTATAAATGGCTAAAGCATTTTATAAATCAAATATTCGGAATAATTCTCCCAATGAGGAATGGACTTGCAAAGTTATTTTATGCCAAACTGAAATGTAAGCTTATTAAGTTGGAATTGAGTTACTTTTCCTGCATTAGTGAATAGTTAATCTTATAAATGACATTGCGTTAGGTTGTGCATTTAGATGAGAGGTGAGTAATATTCTTATTGTTGAGAGCGAGTTAAGCTTGTTTATTATGTTAGAAATTCATAATTGTCATGCATTTTATTCACATGTATATCATATCAAATTAGGCACTGACCCGTTTATATCTCTTTATTTTTTATCGATCTCTTTTACGCCCAGGTGCTCCGTCGTAAGGGCGCCCGTGTTAATCCTTCCTTCCAAGTGTCTAGAAGCTATAACATTTTTGCGGATGTTATAGGAAATTTGTTACAAACGCCTCTATCTTTTGTGTACTCTAGTTATGATCAATCTAAACATTCGGGCATGTTGCCCAAGTTTTGTACTTGCTTATATACTATGATATTTATTTTCAATACTCGGTGAACCACTTGTATTGGTTTGTTAACCGGAAGCTTATTCGGGTATTATATTGTGAATGGTTGTTAAACTATTATCTGTCTTTATTTATATCCACCTTCTTTTCAAATTGGTTTGTCTAATGGTTTTCCTTAAACTTATAAATTAATTTGAGATCCGTTTTCTAAAATAATTGGTGGTTATCTCGTATTATTATTTCCACGACAGTGATGCTAAGAATGGACCATCTATGATTCCTGTAATCATTGGAGTATCAGGTTGGTTACCTCTTATTTTAATAAGCGGGGTGTCACACCCTTCAAATATGATGATAAAGTGAAAGATTCCCAACCTTCTTACTGGGGCTAGGTCACCTCATTTTTCTCCACCAGTCGTGGTTAAAAAACCTAAAGCTGGAGGTTCTAGCAAGCCCCTCAGCATGGATAAGTCTCCTGCTAAGGACATGGACCTCTATCTAAGAGGATGAGAAATGATCCACCTCCTTCAGTTGAGATCGTTGGAAAGAAACTGACCAACAAGAACAAGGATACTGCCCAATCTGTGGAAATTTGCCTTGAACTTGCTCGTGATTTGATCAGTGCTGGAGTCCTCCCTACTGATAAAGAAGCTGTGTATTATTTTTTTCATTCGAGATTACTGGATCATGGAAACCATAACTTTTCCTTTATTTCATTATTTAATTTTCAGATATACCTCTTCCTTTCCCTATTCTAATATCCTCTTATGTCTATTTATCTTACAGTTCTTGATTAAACTACGATCAGCTCATGAGGAGGAGTAACAAGATGAAAAAGTCTGCCATTGAGGTTGCCTTTAATAGGTTGTGAAAATCCTTAGAATCTTCAAGTTGCGCTAATGATGCTTATATACAGGCAAAGAAAAAGTTAGAAGAGAAGGTTTAGTTGCTGGAGCAGGAGAAAATATCGGTGGATAATGATGTGAGTGCTACCAAAAAGGAGGTTGAGGACGCTAAGACAACTGCCAAGATGGCCTAGACTGAAGTGGAAGAGTTGAAGGCCAAGGTTACTAAGGATAAATAAGATGACTTCACAAGAGGTAGGGATAAGGCATTTTTTAATGCCTCTATGAAGGTTGAGTATTTGAAAAAGACTACCTACAAAAATGATTGGGATGGGCCTTGGGCAAAGTTGGTACTATTGGAGAGTCCGACCTTTTCCAACTACCCCACCTCATATTGATGATGATGAAGAGGTCAGTGAACCTGTTGATAAGGAGAAATTGGTGTTCATTGATTAAGTTGAGGATTATGTCGTTCCTGATAAGAAGAAGGTGTGAAAATAAATTCGTATAGTTTTATTAAGAGTTTTCCTTATGATTTACTTTCCTCATTTTTCTATTATATCGATGTACGGGGGCTTACCCTGATGTAACCCTTCTTTTTATATTAAAATGAAAATTTTGTTCCATATGTTGTTTCTCCAGTTAGATTCCTGTGAGTTTTTTTCCAGCAAATACTTACATCAGACCACCTGCATTACATCTTAATACAAGATTGTCATATCTAGTCTCCAATCAAAATGAGTTCTAGGAAATACATAATCAATTGTTCACCTTGGTCATAGTGAGATTGATGAAGATGAGCTTGAGGGGATACTTGGCCATGATGCATCTTCCCTGGCCAAAGAATCATACTTAAGTCTGCAAAGTGGACAACGTTGCCTATCACGACATGATTTATGATCTACAAAAGATCCATAAGGAATCAGTGGCAAGCCTCCACGCTGATTATAAGAAGAAGTTAGCTGAGCTACAAATGAGTAATGAATTTGACCAAAAGTTGTTGATCCAGTGTAAATATTTCATATTTATCCCCGTAAATTAGGTAGTTTTATAGCCCGTGTGGTGTAAATAGTATGGACTTATCTCATTTTCTTGCTAGTGACCTTATTTGACAAGTATTTCTTGTTTCGTGTATTTCTCATATATTTTATAGGTATTTTGTGCAAGTGAATGCGGGAGAGAAATTGGAATAAAGAAAGAAAAGAAGAAAAGGAATTACAAGGGTAGAAATGTAATTTTTTTATCCCAAACCCGAAAGTGTAAAGAGAAGTTAAAGAGCTTGACTCTACGAGGGCACTAGAAGAAACGACATTGGATTCCAAGCTACGGTTGAGATTTTACATGCGATTGAAGATGAGAAGAATCCAGGTGCATTATTATAATTTTCAATTTTCAATTTTCAAAACTTTTTGGAGGTTATGGGATTCAATTTGGAAAGCAAACCGGTTCGGGAATCAGGCGAACCAATTCTGAATGCATATGCGTGAAAATGATTTTTAATCCTATTTTTTTTATGAGAGTTGTGTATGGTTCAAATACTTATAAAAACGTTTTCAACTTAGTTAGTTCGTAATTAGACCTAGTTTACATTAGTTTAAACTAGTTTTTGAAGGCTAGGAAGGGAGTGAAACATCAAGACTCAAGCTTTGTAATTCTCCTGCATGGAGATTTAATACAAATCTAGATTTATACTCGATTTTTCTTCCAGGCTTAGTTTGTGACTTATCGCTTCAATGACATTAATTACTTGTTTTCTTGCAATATTTCCATCATCATGTCTTCATGCTTCGTAAATAATTCATGTTTAGTTAGATTTAATATTCCCGGCTAGATAATTCAAGGGTTGGGATACATGAACCCAACTTAGGTTAATAAGTTGGATATAAAATTGGATGAAATTGTAGAGATAATTCGTAGGCTTGATATTTTATCGAGAAGAGTATTATAGGTCTCTTAAATTCATTTTCCCTAGGTAACTGGTGTGATTGAGAGAGTAATATGCGTATCGACAATCTTATTATTCACATTAAATCTACCATTGACTAGATATTGTGTGGAGTAAAATCCTCATATGTTTAGTACTTTGAAAATTTTAATGTTCTCTTCCAATTATGAATATAGTTTTTGAAAATTTTGTATTTAATGAATTTATTGACGGTTCGGGGGATTATATTCCTATCCTTTCTTTTTCTCATATATTAAAATCCAAAGTTTTTTTGTCTTTGCATATTTTAGTTAATTAGGTTGCACTAGTTCATTAGAAATTTCCTTCAAACCATCAACAACTTTTTTTTTGTGAGTCAATTATTAGATCTAGTCACCTTCCTTAATAGTCGTTACATTTTATGACCTAGTCCCTGAGTTTGATACCCGATTTTCTAGGATTATTACTTATGCAATCGGCTTACACTTGAGCCATATTCACACGCAATAGAGACACTTTTTGAGTTGTTGTGGGTTAGTTTATTTTTCTAGCCTTAACTTATTCAAAGAAAGAGTTCATTCTTAATGATGAACTAAAAGGTTCTAGAGAGGTCTCCACAACGCTCGAACAAGAAAATAATCCCTTACGTGGTGAGTTTGAAATGTCTTAAGAATCCAAGGTCAGTCGACCAATATGAGGGCGTTACCTTCTTAGAAAAAGTGATTTCTCGCCTGAGGGAGAAATTAGAGAAAATAAAGAAATCCAGAGTCTAGTCTTCTCAGCAACATAAGAGGATCTTACAGTCAGTGGAAGAAGACCAAACTAAGAAAACCCTATTAGAACAAGATACAACCATAAAAATCAGTTGTCTACCATTAAGAGGCTGAATGAGAAGGTAGATCGTCTCACATATCAATTTAAAAACCAGTCTCATACTGTATGGAATGATGGTTATGATGAGGTCCTCACACAAATACGTACAAAACTTGTCCATGCTCGTAAGGTCGGTTACAAACAAGGCTGGCTTGATTCCCTTACAATGATGAATGCACCAAAGGATAATGAGCTATGGTATTAACATGACCTTGTCTTCTTGGAGCATCCTGAACCTCCCTTTAAGCTTGATGTTTCATAGATCCTTCTAAATTCCATCCCCGTGAGCTTAATGAGAAAATACCTTGGGGAGGATTATATCCTTGATGAAGAAGATGAACTTCACCAACCTCAGCATTAAGTGGATAGGGGGAGTTCTAGCAGTCAATTGAGGCTTACAGACTCGAGTATGACTATTAATCCTTATGATTTTATTGTTCCTCCTACTAGTTTCGAAGCCTTAACAAGTAAGCAGGCCCCGTCTCGTGATTAAAATTTCTATTATAGTCTGTCTTTGCATTGTCTTGTAATAATTTGACATTCTTGTAATAATCTTTAAGTTATAATGGAACGTTATATTCATGTCTCCTTACTTGTTTGCTTTTGCACTAGTAATCACGTCATCTTGATAAGTTAAAAATAGTTCTACTAGTAGTTTAGTCTTGTGATCACTTGGTCTAGTATTTCTCAAATGATCCGACTTACTAGTTACCAAGGTTGGATGAACCTTGGTTATGTAATCTTAGGCTTTGCTAATGCCCTTTTTGCTGGTCGTAGGGATAAATCTTATCATCCTCCTTAATATCGGTGTCAGTTTCCTAAGATGACCAAGTGTGTTAAGAACTATCCTTCCAGTATAGCTAGTTATGGTCGGATATTATCGTCCCTATGACTAGTGGATTTCTTAAATTTAGTAAACTTCTTGTTCTTAGTCTGCTCTAAAGGCGAGATCATACATGAAGTAATTTTAGTTAAGTTTTTGTTCTTAGTCTGCCCTAAAGGTGAGATCATACATGAAGTAATTTTTTTGAACTTATTGTTCTTGGTATGACCTAAAGATGAGATCATATATGATGTTTTTTATTTGGTTATTCAGTTCTAATGTGTGGCTGAGAGTTCTTCGAATTTAACTCTTTACAATGTTTTTAGCACATCTCTTCATACTGACAAAAAATATAAACAAAATAACACCATTCAGTAATAGAATATATTTTATTTATCACTGAAACCGAGTTACAAGAAATGAAATGAAAAGATTTTACACGTTTATTGATAATATTTCCTTACGTGTTCGGCATTCCAAGAGTATTTTAATTTCTCACCTTCCAATGTTTTAATTTTTTAAGTTCCTATTCGGATAACATAAGATATTCTGTATGGACTTCTGAATAATCTTTTTCAGTACGTAAACTCCTTCCTTCAGAATGCTTAGCCTTACTCTTTTATTGTAAAACTGAGAAGTTTGCTGCTAGCATGCTGCCATCGGAAGTTTTGCATGTTCTTTGACTTCTTCTATAAGGTCCTATTCTAGTTTTCTCATTAAGTTGCTTTTTGTCAAGTCAACATTAAGAACGTGGTGATTGGGCAAACCAATCTCTGTTAAGACTGCTGCTTTTGTTCCAAAGGCCAACATATAGGGGGTCTCGCTTATTGCTATCCTCGGTATTGTCCTGTATGCCTATAGAATATTTTGGAGTTCATTAATTAAATTTCCTTTAGCATTGTCTAATCGTTTATTTATCCTATCGAGCAACGTTTTGTTCGTTATTTCATTTTGTCCATTACATTAAGGATGGTCGGGTATAGAGTGATGTTTTTGGATATTAGAGCTCTCACAATAGTCTTCGAATTCTTGATTGTCAAATTGAGTGTTGTTATCGGTGATATAAGAAAATGGAACTCGTAAGGATAAATGTTCTTCCAGATGAAGTAGAAGACCCTTTCCTATGGCATTTCCACTAAGGGCTCAACCTTCACTCACTTGGTGAAGTAGTCTACAACCACAACCAAGTATTTGAACTTTCCTCTGGCCTTGGGTAAAAGTTCGACCAAATCTATCCCCCACATTGCAAACGGGCAGTGAGATGTGATCGACACAAGGGAAGCCCCCAGATTCTTATGATTGTTGGCGTACTTTGGACATTCACTACACCAAAAACAGGAATCTAGCACGGTTTAAAACTGTGCTAGATCAAATCTGGCACAATTTTGAATTTTGCCAGAATCAGGTGTTCCAAAATGGCCATTTTTTTTGGCACGGCTCAAAAGTGTGCCAGATTTGGCCAAATAGGAACACTTCTGGCACACTTTGAAGCCGTGCCAAAATTTGATATTTCTGGCACACTTTTGGCACAGTTGTTAACTGTGACAGATTCAGCACAGTTTAAAAAAATTTGGCACATTTCAAAACCGTGCCAAAATATGATACACTTTTGCCACGGTTTTGAACTGTGCCAAATTTTTTTATAAAAATAATTTTTTTTAATTATTTGAAAGCACAAAAATTCACAAATTAAAAATATTGCACGTTGTTGATAAATTAATGTACAAACAAACTTCAAAATATTACAAGTCTTTAATAGTTCACAGGCCAAAAAAAATTGGGCAGAATTTCTTCTATTTTCTGGACGTTCCAAAACCTGCTAATACAAAACCACCCTAACATAAAGCCCACACGACCACAAAATATAACAATTAACTTACAAAAGACCGCACGGCCATAAAAGTTAACAACAAAACTACAAAAGCCCGCACGTCCATAACACAAAAAAACGGAATCATGAATAAACCCCTTGTTGTAAACCATTGAGTTCTCTGTGTGTTCCACGTGAATAAATGCCAACGATAAACTGTTATCCTGCAAAAAAAAAAATTGGATACAAAAAAGATACGATATTCGTAACCCAATAATTTAATAAAAAAAATTTACTCAAACTAAAACATTACATATAAGAGTGGAAATTATCATCATATTCTCAAACCGGGAGACCCGGGACTACGCGGTCAGTTCCTACAAGTTACATTGGTCCTGTGCGAGGTGTTCGTGCCTCCTACGGGATATTTTGGGGGATGGTTTGGGTTTTCACCCTTTAACAGATTATTTATAATTTTATGTGTTTATTTTTGCAAATTATCAACATATTCTTAAACCGGGAGACCAGGGACTACGCGATCAGTTCCTACAAGTTACATTGGTCCCGTGCGAGGTGTTCGTGCCTCTTGCGGGGTCGTTTAGGGGCTGGTTTGGGTTTTCACCCTTTAACGATTTATTTTTAAGTGTAACTGTATTTTTGCAAATTATCGTCATATTCTCAAACCATGAGACTCAGGACTACGAGGTCAGTTCCAACATGTTAACTGGTCCCATGCGAGGTATTCGAGCCTCCTACGGGGTCTTCTGCGGGCTGGTTTGGGTTTTCACCATTTAACGGCTTGTTTATAAGTCTAAGTGTTGGTTTTTACAAATTATCATCATATTCTCAAATCGGGAGACCCGGGACAACGTGGTCAGTTCCTACAAGTTACATTGGTCCCGTGCGAGGTGTTCGTGACTCCTACGGGGTCATTTGGTGGCTGGTTTATGTTTTCACCCTTTAACGGCTTGTTTTTAAGCAGTTTTAATTTTAGAAAATTATCATCATATTCTAAAACCGGGAGACTCGAGACTACGCGATCAGTTCTTACAAGTTACATTGGTCCCGTGCGAGCCGTTCGTGCTAATTACGTGGTCGTTTGGGGGTTGGTTTGGGTTTTCACCCTTTAACGACTTGTTTGTAAGTCTAAGTGTGATTTGTACAAATTATCATCATATTCTCAAACCGGTACACCCGGGATTACGTAGTCAGTTCCAACAAGTTACATTGGTCCCGTACGAGGTGTTCGTACCTCCTACGGGGTCGTTTGGGATTGGTTTGGGTTTTCACCCATTAACGGCTCGTTTTTAAGTTTAAGTGTTTATTTTTGGTAATTATCATCATATTCTCAAACCGGGAGATCGGGGACTACGCGGTCAGTTCGTACAAGTTACATTGGTCCCGTGCGAGGTGTTCGTGCCTCTTACGGGGTCGTTTTGGGGCTTTTTTAGGTTTTCA
This sequence comes from Sambucus nigra, assembly GCA_949130495.1. Taxonomy (NCBI): domain Eukaryota; kingdom Viridiplantae; phylum Streptophyta; class Magnoliopsida; order Dipsacales; family Adoxaceae; genus Sambucus; species Sambucus nigra. The sequence goes on from OX422223.1 coordinate 415,928,329, forward strand.
CCCTTTAATGGCTTGTTTTTAAGTCTCGTGTCATTTTTGCAAATTATCATCATATTCTCAAATCGGGATACTCCTGACTACGCGGTCAGTTCCAAGAAGTTACACTGGTCCCGTGCAAGGTGTTCGTGCCTCCTACGGGATGGTTTGGGGGCTGGTTTGGGTTTTCACCCTTTAACGGCTTGTTTTTAAGTCTAAGTATTGATTTTAACAAATTATCATCATATTCTAAAACCAGGTGACCCGGGACTATGCGGTCAGTTCCTACAAATTACATTGGTCCCGTGCGAGGTGTTTGTGCCTCCTACGGGAACGTTTGGTGGCTGGTTTGGGTTTTCACCCTTTAATGGCCTGCTTTTAAGTCTAAGTGTTATTTTTGAAAATTATAATCATATTCTCAAACTAGGAGACCTGGGACTACGCGGTCAGTTCGTATAAGTTACATTGGTCCCATGGGAGGTGTTAGTGCCTCCTACGGGGTCGTTTGGGGGTTAGTTTGGATTTTCACCCTTTAACGGCTTATTTTTAAGTTTAAGTGTTGATTTATCCACTTATCATCATATTCTCAAACCTGGAGACCCGGGACTACGCGGTCAGTTCCTACAAGTTATACTGGTCCCATGCGAGGTGTTCGTGCCTCCTACGGGGTCCTTTGGAGGTTGGTTTGGGTTTTCACCCTTTAACGGCTTGTTTTTAAGTTTAAGTGTTTATTTTTGCAAATTATCATCATATTCTCAAATTGGAGACTATGCGGTCAGTTCCTACAAGTTACATGGGTCCCGTGCGAGGTGTTCGTGCCTCTTACGGGTTCGTTTGGGGGATTTTTTTGGTTTTCAACCTGTAATGGCTTGTTTTTAACTCTCTTGTCATTTTTGCAAATTATCATCATATTCTCAATCCGGGATACTCGGGACTACACGGTCAGTTCCTATAAGTTACACTGGTCTCGTGCAAGGTGTTCGTGCCTCCTACGGGGTCGTTTGGGGGTTGGTTTGGGTTTTCACCCTTTAACGGCTTTTTTTTAAGTCTATGTGTTGATTTTTACAAATTATCATCATATTTTCAAACTGGGAGACCCGGGACTACGCGCTCAGTTCCTACAAATTACATTGATCCCGTGCGAGGTGTTCGTGCCTCCTACAGGGTCCTTTGGTGGCTGGTTTATGTTTTCACCCTTTAACGGCTTATTTTTAAGTAGTGTTGATTTTTAAAAGTTATCATCATATTCTTAAACCGGGAGACTCGGGACTACGCGATCAGTTGTTACAAGTTACATTGGTCCCGTGCGAGGTGTTCGTGCCTCTTACAAGGTCGTTTGGGGGGTTGGTTTAGGTTTTCACCCTTTAACGACTTGTTTTTAAGTCTAATTGTGATTGTTACAAATTATCGTCATATTCTCAAACCGGGAGACCCGGGACTACGCAGTCAGTTCCAACAAGTTACATTGGTCCCGTACGAGGTGTTCGTACCTCTTACGGGGTCGTTTGGGGTTGGTTTGGGTTTTCACCCATTAACGATTTGTTTTTATGTTTAAGTGTTTATTTGTTCAAATTATCGTCATATTATCAAATCGGGAGACCGGGGACTACGCGGTCAGTTCCTACATGTAACATTAGTCCCGTGCGAGGTATTCATGCCTCTTACGGGGTCATTTGGGGGCTGGTTTGGGTTTTCACCCTTTAAAGGCTTATTTTTAAATATCGTGTGATGTTTGTAAATTATCATCATATTCTTAAATCGGAAGATCCGGGACTACGTGGTCAGTTCCAAGAAGTTATGCCGGTCCCGTACGAGGTGTTCATGCCTCCTACGGGGTGGTTTGGGGGCTGGTTTGGGTTTCACCCTTTAACGGCTTATTTTTAAGTCTAAGTGTTGATTTTTACAAATTATCGTCATATTCTCAAAGCAGGAGACCCGGGACTACGCGGTCAGTTCCTACAAGTTGCATTAGTCCTGTGCGAGGTGTTCGTGCCTCCTACGGGAACATTTGGTGGCTGGTTTGGGTTTTCACCCTTTAATGGCCAGGTTTTAAGTCAGTGTTATTTTTGCAAATTATAGTCATATTCTAAAACCGAGAGACCTGGGATGACGCTGTCAGTTCCTACAAGTTACATTGGTCCCGTGCGAGGTGTTCGTGCCTCCTACGGGGTCGTTTGGGGGTTGGTTTTAATTTTCACCCTTTAACAGCTTATTTTTAAGTCTAAGTGTGATTTTTACAAATTATCATCGTATTTTCAAATCGAGAGACCTGGGACTACGCGGTCAGTTCCAACAAGTTACATTGGTCCCGTGCCAGGTGTTCGTGCCTCCTACGGGGTCGTTGGGGGCTGGTTTGGGTTTTCACCAATTAACAACTTATTTTTAAGTTTAAGTGTTTATTTTTGCAAATTATCATCATATTCTCAAATCGGGAGATCGGGGACTACGCGGTCAGTTCCTACAAGTCACATTGGTCCCGTGCGAGGTGTTCGTGCCTCTTACGGGTTCGTTTGGGGGCTTTTTGGGTTTTCACCCTTTAATGGTTTGTTTTTAAGTCTCGTGTCAGTTTTGCAAATTATCGTCATATTCTCAAATCGGGATACTCGGGACTACGCGGTCAGTTCCAAGAAGTCACACTGGTCCCGTGCAAGGTGTTCGTGCCTCCTAAAGGGTGGTTTGGGGGCTGGTTTGGGTTTTCACCCTTTAACGGCTTGTTTTTAAGTCTAAGTGTTGATTTAAAAAAAATATCATCATATTCCAAAACTAGGTGACCCGGGACTACGCGATCAGTTCCTACAAATTACATTGGTCCCGTGCGAGGTGTTGGTGCCTCCTACGGGAACGTTTGGTGCTGGTTTGGGTTTTCACCCTTTAACGGCCTGCTTTTAAGTCTAAGTGTTATTTTTTAAAATTATCATCATATTCTCAAACTAGGAGACCCGGGACTACGCGGTCAGTTCATATAAGTTACATTGGTCCCGTGGGAGGTGTTAGTGCCTCCTACGGGGTCGTTTGGGGGTTGGTTTGGATTTTCGCACTTTAAAGGCTTATTTTTAAGTTTAAGTATTGATTTTTGCTAGTCATCGTCATATTCTCAAACCTGGAGACCCGTGACTACGCGGTCTGTTCCTACAAGTTATACTGGTCCCGTGCGAGGTGTTCGTGCCTCCTACGGGGTCCTTTGGGGGCTGGTTTGGGTTTTCACCCTTTAACGACTTGTTTTTAAGTTTCAGTGTTTATTTTTGTGAATTATCATCATATTCTCAAATCGGGAGACCGGGGACTATGCGGTCAGTTCCTACAAGTTACATTGGTCCCGTGCGAGGTGTTCGTGCCTCTTACGGGTTCGGTTAGGGGCTTTTTTGCGTTTTCAACCTTTAATGGCTTGTTTTTAAGTCTCGTGTCATTTTTACAAATTATCATCATATTCTCAATCCGGGATACTCGGGACTACGCGTTGAGCTCCTACAAGTTACATTGGTCCCGTGTGAGGTGTTCGTGCATCCTACGGGGTCGTCTGGGGGTTGGTTTGGGTTTTCACTCTTTAATGTCTTGTTTTTAAGTTTATGTGTTGATTTTTACAAATTATCGTCAGATTCTCAAACTGGGAGACCCGGAACTACGCGGTCAGTTCCTACAAATTACATTGGTCCCGTGTGAGGTGTTCGTGCCTCGTACAGGGTCATTTGGTGGCTAGTTTATGTTTTCACCCTTTAACGGCTTATTTTTAAGTAGTGTTGACTTTTAAAAATTATCGCTATATTCTAAAAACCTGGAGACTCGGGACTACGCGGTCAGTTCTTACAAGTTACATTGGTCCCGTGCGAGGTGTTCGTGCCTCTTACGGGATCTTTTGGGGGTTGGTTCAGGTTTTCACCCTTTAACGACTTATTTTAAGTCTAAATGTGATTTTTACAAATTATCGTCATATTCTCACACCAGGAGACCCGGGGCTACGGAGTCAATTCTAACAAGTTACAGTGGTCCCGTTCGAGGTGTTCGTACCTCCTATGGGGTCGTTTTGGGCTGGTTTGGGTTTTCACCCATTAACGGCTCATTTTTATGTTTAAGTGTTTATTTTTTCAAATTATCATCATATTCTTAAATCGAGAGACCGGAGACTACACAGTCAGTTCCTACAAGTTACATTAGTCTCGTGCGAGGTGTTCATGCCTCTTACGGGGTCGTTTGGGGGCTGGTTTAGGTTTTCACCCTTTAACGACTTGTTTTTAAATCTCATGTGATTTTTATAAATTATCATCATATTCTCAAACCGGGAGACCCAGGACTACGCGATCAGTTCCAAGAAGTTACGTCGGTCACGTACGAGGTGTTCATGCCTCCTACGGGGTGGTTTGGGGGTATGTTTGGGTTTCACCCTTTAACGGCTTGTTTTTAATTCTAAGTGTTGATTTTTACAAATTATCATCATATTCTCAAACCGGGAGACCCGAGACTCCGTGGTCAGTTCCTACAAGTTTCATTGGTCCCGTGCGAAGTGTTCGTGCCTCCTACGGGGTCATTTGGTGCCTGGTTTATGTTTTCACCCTTTAATGGCTTGTTTTTAAGTAGTGTTGATTTTTGAAAATTATCATCATATTCTCAAATCGGGAGACTCGGGACTACGCGGTCAGTTCTTACAAGTTATATTGGTCCCGTGCGAGGTGTTCGTGCTAATTAAGGGGTCGTTTGGGCGTTGGTTTGGGTTTTCACCCTTTAACGACATATTTTTAAGTCTAAGTGTGATTTTTACAAATTATCATCATATTCTCAAATCGGGAGACCCGGGACTACGCAGTCAATTCCAACAAGTTACATTGGTCCCGTACCAGGTGTTTGTACCTCCTACGGGGTCATTTGGGGCTGGTTTGGGTTTTCACCCATTAACGGCTTGTTTTTATGTTTAAGTGCTTATTATTTCAAATTATCGTCATATACTCAAATCGGGAGATCGGGGACTACGCGATCAGTTCCTACAAGTTACATTAGTCCCGTGAGAGGTGTTCGTGCCTCCTACGGGGTCGTTTGGGGGCTGGTTTTGGTTTTCACCCTTTAACGACTTATTTTTAAGTCTAAGTGTTGATTTTTACAAATTATCGTCATATTCTCAAACTGAAAGACCCGGGACTACGCGGTCAGTTCCTACTTGTTACATTGGTCCCGTGCGAGGTGTACATGCCTCTTACATGGTCGTTTGGGATTTGGTTTTTGTTTTCACCCTTTAACGGCTTTATTATTAAGTGTGATTTTTGCAAATTATCATCATATTCTAAAACCGGGAGACTCGAGACTATGCGGTCTGTTCCTACAAGTTACATTAGTCCCGTGCGAGGTGTTCGTTCCTCTTACGGGGTCGTTTGGGGCCTGGTTTGGGTTTTCACCCTTTAACGGATTATTTTAAAGTTTGAGTGTTTATTTTTGCAAATTATCATCATATTCTCAAATCGGGAGACCCAGGACTAGTCGATCAGTTCCTACAAGTTACATTGGTCCCGTGCGAGGTGTTCGTGCCTCTTACGGGGTCGTTTGGGGGTTGGTTTGGGTTTTCACCCTTTAACGACTTATTTTTAAATCTAAGTGTGATTTATACAAATTATCATCATATTCTCAAATCGGGAGACCCAGGACTACGCAATCAGTTCTAACAAGTTACATTGGTCCCGTACGAGGTGTTCGTACCTCCTACGGGGTCGTTTGGGGCTGGTTTGGGTTTTCACCCATTAACGGCTTGTTTTTATGTTTAAGTGCTTATTTTTTCAAATTATCGTCATATACTCAAACCGGGAGATCGGGGACTACGCGGTCAGTTCCTACAAGTTACGTTAGTCCTATGAGAGGTGTTCATGCCTCTTACGGGGTCATTTGGGGGCTGGTTTGGGTTTTCACCCTTTATGGCTTATTTTGAAATCTCGTGTGATGTTTGTAAATTATCGTCATATTCTCAAACCGGGAGACCCGAGAATACGCGGTCAGTTCCAATAAGTTATGATGGTCCCGTGCGAGGTGTTCGTGTCTCCTACGGGGTCGTCTGGGGGCTGGTTTGGGTTTTCACCCTTTAATGGCTTGTTTTTAAGTCTAAGTGTTGATTTTTACAAATTATCGTCATATTCTCAAACTAGGAAGCCCGGGACAAGTTACATTGGTCCGGTGCGAGGTGTTAGTGCCTCTTACGGGGTCATTTAGTGGTTGGTTTATATTTTCACCCTTTAACGGCTTGTTTTTAAGTAGTGTTGGTTTTTTAAAATTATCATCATATTCTTAAACCGGGAGACTCGGAACTACGCGGTCAGTTCTTGAAAGTTACATTGATCCCGTGCGAGGTGTTCGTCCCTCTTACAGGGTCGTTTGGGGGTTGGTTTGGGTTTTCACCCCTTAACAACTTGTTTTTAAGTCTAAGTGTGATTTCTATTAAGTATCATCATATTCTCAAACCGGGAGTCCCGGGACTACGTTGTCAGTTCCAACAAGTTACATTGGTCTCGTACGAGGTGTTCGTACCTCCTACGGGGTCGTTTGGGGCTGGTTTGGTTTTTCACCCATTAACGACTTGTTTTTATGTTTAAGTGTTTATTTTTCCAAATTATCATTATATTCTCAAATGGGGAGACCGGGGACTACGCGGTCAGTTCCTACAAGTTACGTTAGTCCCGTGCGAGGTGTTCATGCCTCTTACGGGATCATTTGGGGGTTGGTTTGGGTTTTCACCCTTTAACTGCTTATTTTTAAATCTCGTGTGACGTTTGTAAATTATCATCATATTCTCAAACCGGGAGACCCAGGACTACGCGGTCAGTTCCAAGAAGTTATGATGATCCCGTGCGAGGTGTTCGTGCCTCCTACGGGGTGGTTTGGGGGATGGTTTGGGTTTTCACCCTTTAATGGCTTATTTTTAAGTCTAATTTTTTATTTTTACAAATTATCATCATATTCCTAAACCAGGAGACCCGAGACTATGCTGTCAGTTCCTACAAGTTACATTGGTCCTGTGGGAGGTGTTCGTGCCTCCTACGGGAACGTTTGGTAGTGGGTTTGGGTTTTCACCCTCTAACGGACGCATTTTAAATCAGTGTTATTTTTGCAAATTATCGTCATATTCTAAAATCGAGAGACCCGGGATGACGCTGTCAGTTACTACAAGTAACATTGGTCCCGTGCGAGGTGTTCGTGCCTCCTATGGGGTTGTTTGGGGGCTGGTTTTGATTTCCACCCTTTAATAGCTTATTTTTAAGTCTAAGTGTGATTTTCTGCAAATTATCATCATATTCTCAAATCGGGAGACCTCAGACTACGCGGTGAGTTCCAACAAGTTACATTGATCCCGTGCGAGGTGTTCGTGCCTCCAACGGGGTCGTTGGGGGCTGGTTTGGGTTTTCACACATTAACAACTTGTTTTTAAGTTTAAGTGTTTATTTTTGCAAATTATCATCATATTCTCAAACCGGGAGATCAGGGACTACGCGGTCAGTTCCTATAAGTTACATTGGTCCCGTGCGAGGTGTTCGTGCCTCTTACGGGGTCGTTTGGGGACTTTTTTGGGTTTTCACCCTTTGATGGCATGTTTTTAAGTCTCGTGTCATTTTTACAAATTATCGTCATATTCTCAAACCGGGATACTCGGGACTTCGCGGTAAATTCCAAGAAGTTTCACTGGTCCCGTGCAAGGTGTTCGTGCCTCCTACGGGGGGGGGGGGGTTGGTGGCTGGTTTGGGTTTTCACCCTTTAACGGGTTGTTTTTAAGTCTAAGTGTTGAATTTAACAAATTATCATCATATTCCAAAACCAGGTGACTCGGGACTACGCGGTCAGTTCCTACAAATTACATTGGTCCCGTGCGCGGTGTTGGTGCCTCCTATGGGAACGTTTGGTTGCTGTTTTGGGTTTTCACCCTTTAACGGCCTGCTTTTAAGTCTAAGTGTTATTTTTGAAATTATCATCATATTCTCAAACTAGGAGACCCAGGACTATGCGGTCAGTTCGTATAAGTTACATTCGTCCCGTGCGAGGTGATAGTGCCTCCTACGGTGTCGTTTGAGGGTTGGTTTGGATTTTCACACTTTAACGGCTTATTTTTAAGTTTAAGTGTGGATTTTTGCAAATTATCCTCATATTCTCAAACCTGGAGACCCGGGACTACGCGGTCAGTTTCTACAAGTTACATTGGTCCCGTGCGAGGTGTTCGTGCCTCCTAAGGGGTCATTTGGGGGTTGGTTTGGGTTTTCACCCTTTAAAGACTTGTTTTTAAGTTTCAGTGTTTATTTTTGCGAATTATCATCATATTCTCAAACCGGGAGACCGGGGACTACGCGGTCAGTTCCTACAAGTTACATTGGTCCCGTGCCAGGTGTTCGTGCCTCTTACGGGTTCGTGTAGGGGCTTTTTTGCGTTTTCAACCTTTAATGGCTTGTTTTTAAGACTCGTGTCATTTTTGCAAATTATCATCATATTCTTAATCTGGGATACTCGGGACTACGCGTTGAGTTCCTACAAGTTGCACTGGTCCCGTGCGAGGTGTTCGTGCCTCCTACGGAGTCATCTGGGGCGGGTTTGGGTTTTCACCCTTTAACGGCTTGTTTTTAAGTCTATGTGTTGATTTTTACAAATTATCGTCATATTCTCCAGTTCCTACAAATTACATTGGTCCTGTGCGAGGTGTTCGTGCCTCGTACAGGGTCATTTGGTGGCTGGTTTATGTTTTCGCTCTTTAACGTCCTATTTTTAAGTAGTGTTGATTTTTAAAAATTATCGTCATATTCTTAAATCGGGAGACTCAGGACTACACGGTCTGTTCTTACTAGTTACATTGGTCCCGTGCGAGGTGTTCGTGCGTCTTACGGGGTCGTTTGGGAGTTGGTTTAGGTTTTCACCCTTTAACGACTTGTTTTTAAGTCTAAGTGTGATTTTTAAAAATTATCGTCATATTCTCAAACTGAGAGACCCGGGACTACACAGTCAGTTCCAACAAGTTACATTGGTCCCGTACGAGGTGCTCGTACCTCCTACGGGGTCGTTTGGGGCTGGTTTGGGTTTTCACCCATTAACGGCTTATTTTGATGTTTAAGTGTTTATTTTTTCAAATTATCATCATATTCTCAAATCGGGAGACCGGGGACTACGGGATCAGCTTCTACAAGTTACATTAGTCCTGTGCGAGGTGTTCATGCCTCTTACGGGGTCGTTTGGGGGCTGGTTTGGGTTTTCACCCTTTAACGGCTTTTTTTAAATCTCGTGTGATGTTTGTAAATAATCATCATATTCTTAAATCGGGAGACCCGGGACTATGCGATCAGTTCCAAGAAGTTACGTCGGTCCCGTACGAGGTGTTCATGCCTCCTACGGGGTGGTTTGGGGGCTGGTTTGGGTTTCACCCTTTAACGGCTTGTTTTTAAGTCTAAGTGTTGATTTTTACAAATTATCGTTATATTCTCAAACCAGGAGACCCGGGACTACGCGGTCAGTCCCTACAAGTTGCATTGGTCCTGTGCGAGGTGTTCGTGCCTCCTACGGGAACGTTTGGTGACTGGTTTGGGTTATCACCCTCTAACGACCGCATTTTAAATCAGTGTTATTTTTGCAAATTATCGTCATATTCTAAAACCGAGAGACCCGGGATGACGCTGTCAGTTACTACAAGTAACATTGGTCCTGTGCGAGGTGTTCGTGCCTCCTATGGGATCGTTTGGGGGCTGGTTTTGATTTTCACCCTTTAATAGCTTATTTTTAAGTCTAAGTGTGATTTTTTACAAATTATCATCATATTCTCAAATCGGGAGACCTCAGACTACGCGGTCAGTTCCAACAAGTTACATTGGTCCCGTGCGAGGTGTTCGTGCCTCCAACGGGGTCGTTGGGGGATGGTTTGGGTTTTCACCCATTAACAGCTTGTTTTTAAGTAAGTGTTTATTTTTGCAAATTATCATCATATTCTCAAACCGGGAGATCAGGGACTACGCGGTCAGTTCCTACAAGTTACATTGGTCCCGTGCGAGGTGTTCGTGCCTCTTACGGGGTCGTTTTGGTGCTTTTTTAGGTTTTCACCCTTTAATGGCTTGTTTTTAAGTCTCGTGTCATTTTTGCAAATTATCGTCATATTCTCAAATCGGGATACTCCTGACTACGCGGTCAGTTCCAAGAATATACACTGGTCCCGTGCAAGGTGTTCGTGCCTCCTACGAGATGGTTTGGGGGCTGGTTTGGGTTTTCACCCTTTAACGGCTTATTTTTAAGTCTAAGTATTGATTTTAACAAATTATCATCATATTCTAAAACCAGGTGACCCGGGACTATGCGGTCAGTTCCTACAAATTACATTGGTCCCGTGCGCGGTGTTGGTGCCTCCTATGGGAACGTTTGGTTGCTGGTTTGGGTTTTCACCCTTTAACGGCCTGCTTTTAAGTCTAAGTGTTATTTTTGAAATTATCATCATATTCTCAAACTAGGAGACCCAGGACTACGCGGTCAGTTCGTATAAGTTACATTCGTCCCGTGCGAGGTGATAGTGCCTCCTACGGTGTCGTTTGAGGGTTGGTTTGGATTTTCACACTTTAACGGCTTATTTTTAAGTTTAAGTGTGGATTTTTGCAAATTATCCTCATATTCTCAAACCTGGAGACCCGGGACTACGCGGTCAGTTTCTACAAGTTACATTGGTCCCGTGCGAGGTGTTCGTGCCTCCTAAGGGGTCATTTGGGGGCTGGTTTGGGTTTTCACCCTTTAAAGACTTGTTTTTAAGTTTCAGTGTTTATTTTTGCGAATTATCATCATATTCTCAAACCGGGAGACCGGGGACTACGCGGTCAGTTCCTACAAGTTACATTGGTCCCGTGCGAGGTGTTCGTGCCTCTTACGGGTTCGTTTAGGGGCTTTTTTGCGTTTTCAACCTTTAATGGCTTGTTTTTAAGACTCGTGTCATTTTTGCAAATTATCATCATATTCTTAATCTGGGATACTCGGGACTACGCGTTGAGTTCCTACAAGTTACACTGGTCCCGTGCGAGGTGTTCGTGCCTCCTACGGAGTCATCTGGGGCTGGTTTGGGTTTTCACCCTTTAACGGCTTGTTTTTAAGTCTATGTGTTGATTTTTACAAATTATCATCATATTCTCCAGTTCCTACAAATTACATTGGTCCTGTGCGAGGTGTTCGTGCCTCGTACAGGGTCATTTGGTGGCTGGTTTATGTTTTCGCTCTTTAACGTCTTATTTTTAAGTAGTGTTGATTTTTAAAAATTATCGTCATATTCTTAAATCGGGAGACTCAGGACTACACGGTCTGTTCTTACTAGTTACATTGGTCCCGTGCGAGGTGTTCGTGCGTCTTACGGGGTCGTTTGGGAGTTGGTTTAGGTTTTCACCCTTTAACGACTTGTTTTTAAGTCTAAGTGTGATTTTTAAAAATTATCGTCATATTCTCAAACTGAGAGACCCGGGACTACACAGTCAGTTCCAACAAGTTACATTGGTCCCGTACGAGGTGCTCGTACCTCCTACGGGGTCGTTTGGGGCTGGTTTGGGTTTTCACCCATTAACGGTTGATTTTGATGTTTAAGTGTTTATTTTTTCAAATTATCATCATATTCTCAAATCGGGAGACCGGGGACTACGGGATCAACTTCTACAAGTTACATTAGTCCTGTGCGAGGTGTTCATGCCTCTTACGGGGTCGTTTGGGGGCTGGTTTGGGTTTTCACCCTTTAACGGCTTTTTTTAAATCTCGTGTGATGTTTGTAAATAATCATCATATTCTTAAATCGGGAGACCCGGGACTATGCGATCAGTTCCAAGAAGTTACGTCGGTCCCGTACGAGGTGTTCATGCCTCCTACGGGGTGGTTTGGGGGCTGGTTTGGGTTTCACCCTTTAACGGCTTGTTTTTAAGTCTAAGTGTTGATTTTTACAAATTATCGTTATATTCTCAAACCAGGAGACCCGGGACTACGCGGTCAGTTCCTACAAGTTGCATTGGTCCTGTGCGAGGTGTTCGTGCCTCCTACGGGAACGTTTGGTGACTGGTTTGGGTTATCACCCTCTAACGACCGCATTTTAAATCAGTGTTATTTTTGCAAATTATCGTCATATTCTAAAACCGAGAGACCCGGGATGACGCTGTCAGTTACTACAAGTAACATTGGTCCTGTGCGAGGTGTTCGTGCCTCCTATGGGGTCGTTTGGGGGCTGGTTTTTATTTTCACCCTTTAATAGCTTATTTTTAAGTCTAAGTGTGATTTTTTACAAATTATCATCATATTCTCAAATCGGGAGACCTCAGACTACGCGGTCAGTTCCAACAAGTTACATTGGTCCCGTGCGAGGTGTTCGTGCCTCCAACGGGGTCGTTGGGGGATGGTTTGGGTTTTCACCCATTAACAGCTTGTTTTTAAGTAAGTGTTTATTTTTGCAAATTATCATCATATTCTCAAACCGGGAGATCAGGGACTACGCGGTCAGTTCCTACCAGTTACATTGGTCCCGTGCGAGGTGTTCGTGCCTCTTACGGGGTCGTTTTGGTGCTGTTTTAGGTTTTCACCCTTTAATGGCTTGTTTTTAAGTCTCGTGTCATTTTTGCAAATTATCGTCATATTCTCAAATCGGGATATTCCTGACTACGCGGTCAGTTCCAAGAATATACACTGGTCCCGTGCAAGGTGTTCGTGCCTCCTACGGGATGGTTTGGGGGCTGGTTTGGGTTTTCACCCTTTAACGGCTTATTTTTAAGTCTAAGTATTGATTTTAACAAATTATCATCATATTCTAAAACCAGGTGACCCGGGACTACCCGGTCAGTTCCTACAAATTACATTGGTCCCGTGCGCGGTGTTGGTGCCTCCTATGGGAACGTTTGGTTGCTGGTTTGGGTTTTCACCCTTTAACGGCCTGCTTTTAAGTCTAAGTGTTATTTTTGAAATTATCATCATATTCTCAAACTAGGAGACCCAGGACTACGCGGTCAGTTCGTATAAGTTACATTCGTCCCGTGCGAGGTGATAGTGCCTCCTACGGTGTCGTTTGAGGGTTGGTTTGGATTTTCACACTTTAACGGCTTATTTTTAAGTTTAAGTGTGGATTTTTGCAAATTATCCTCATATTCTCAAACCTGGAGACCCGGGACTACGCGGTCAGTTTCTACAAGTTACATTGGTCCCGTGCGAGGTGTTCGTGCCTCCTAAGGGGTCATTTAGGGGCTGGTTTGGGTTTTCACCCTTTAAAGACTTGTTTTTAAGTTTCAGTGTTTATTTTTGCGAATTATCATCATATTCTCAAACCGGGAGACCGGGGACTACGCGGTCAGTTCCTACAAGTTACATTGGTCCCGTGCGAGGTGTTCGTGCCTCTTACGGGTTCGTTTAGGGGCTTTTTTGCGTTTTCAACCTTTAATGGCTTGTTTTTAAGACTCGTGTCAGTTTTGCAAATTATCATCATATTCTTAATCTGGGATACTCGGGACTACGCGTTGAGTTCCTACAAGTTACACTGGTCCCGTGCGAGGTGTTCATGCCTCCTACGGAGTCATCTGGGGCTGGTTTGGGTTTTCACCCTTTAACGGCTTGTTTTTAAGTCTATGTGTTGATTTTTACAAATTATCGTCATATTCTCCAGTTCCTAAAAATTACATTGGTCCTGTGCGAGGTGTTCGTGCCTCGTACAGGGTCATTTGGTGGCTGGTTTATATTTTCGCTCTTTAACGTCTTATTTTTAAGTAGTGTTGATTTTTAAAAATTATCGTCATATTCTTAAATCGGGAGACTCATGACTACACGGTCTGTTCTTACTAGTTACATTGGTCCCGTGCGAGGTGTTCGTGCGTCTTACGGGGTCGTTTGGGAGTTGGTTTAGGTTTTCACCCTTTAACGACTTGTTTTTAAGTCTAAGTGTGATTTTTAAAAATTATCGTCATATTCTCAAACTGAGAGACCCGGGACTACACAGTCAGTTCCAACAAGTTACATTGGTCCCGTACGAGGTGCTCGTACCTCCTACGGGGTCGTTTGGGGCTGGTTTGGGTTTTCACGCATTAACGGCTTATTTTGATGTTTAAGTGTTTATTTTTTCAAATTATCATCATATTCTCAAATCGGGAGACCGGGGACTACGGGATCAGCTTCTACAAGTTACATTAGTCCTGTGCGAGGTGTTCATGCCTCTTACGGGGTCGTTTGGGGGCTGGTTTGGGTTTTCACCCTTTAACGGCTTTTTTTAAATCTCGTGTGATGTTTGTAAATAATCATCATATTCTTAAATCGGGAGACCCGGGACTATGCGATCAGTTCCAAGAAGTTACGTCGGTCCCGTACGAGGTGTTCATGCCTCCTACGGGGTGGTTTGGGGGATGGTTTGGGTTTCACCCTTTAACGGCTTGTTTTTAAGTCTAAGTGTTGATTTTTACAAATTATCGTTATATTCTCAAACCAGGAGACCCGGGACTACGCGGTCAGTTCCTACAAGTTGCATTGGTCCTGTGCGAGGTGTTCGTGCCTCCTACGGGAACGTTTGGTGACTGGTTTGGGTTATCACCCTCTAACGACCGCATTTTAAATCAGTGTTATTTTTGCAAATTATCGTCATATTCTAAAACTGAGAGACCCGGGATGACGCTGTCAGTTACTACAAGTAACATTGGTCCTGTGCGAGGTGTTCGTGCCTCCTATGGGGTCGTTTGGGGGCTGGTTTTGATTTTCACCCTTTAATAGCTTATTTTTAAGTCTAAGTGTGATTTTTTACAAATTATCATCATATTCTCAAATCGGGAGACCTCAGACTACGCGGTCAGTTCCAACAAGTTACATTGGTCCCGTGCGAGGTGTTCGTGCCTCCAACGGGGTCGTTGGGGGATGGTTTGGGTTTTCACCCATTAACAGCTTGTTTTTAAGTAAGTGTTTATTTTTGCAAATTATCATCATATTCTCAAACCGGGAGATCAGGGACTACGCGGTCAGTTCCTACAAGTTACATTAGTCCCGTGCGAGGTGTTCGTGCCTCTTACGGGGTCGTTTTGGTGCTTTTTTAGGTTTTCACCCTTTAATGGCTTGTTTTTAAGTCTCGTGTCATTTTTGCAAATTATCGTCATATTCTCAAATCGGGATACTCCTGACTACGCGGTCAGTTCCAAGAATATACACTGGTCCCGTGCAAGGTGTTCGTGCCTCCTACGGGATGGTTTGGGGGCTGGTTTGGGTTTTCACCCTTTAACGGCTTATTTTTAAGTCTAAGTATTGATTTTAACAAATTATCATCATATTCTAAAACCAGGTGACCCGGGACTACGCGGTCAGTTCCTACAAATTACATTGGTCCCGTGCGCGGTGTTGGTGCCTCCTGTGGGAACATTTGGTTGCTGGTTTGGGTTTTCACCCTTTAACGGCCTGCTTTTAAGTCTAAGTGTTATTTTTGAAATTATCATCATATTCTCAAACTAGGAGACCCAGGACTACGCGGTCAGTTCGTATAAGTTACATTCGTCCCGTGCGAGGTGATAGTGCCTCCTACGGTGTCGTTTGAGGGTTGGTTTGGATTTTCACACTTTAACGGCTTATTTTTAAGTTTAAGTGTGGATTTTTGCAAATTATCCTCATATTCTCAAACCTGGAGACCCGGGACTACGCGGTCAGTTTCTACAAGTTACATTGGTCCCGTGCGAGGTGTTCGTGCCTCCTACGGGGTGTCATTTGGGGGCAGGTTTGGGTTTTCACCCTTTAACGACTTGTTGTGACACATAAGGGAATTTTAGTAGATTTGAGTAAAGTTACAATGATGAGAGAATGGGGTCATCCCACGACGCCCACTTAGATTCGTAGTTTTTTGGGATTGGCAGGTTATTACCGCCGTTTCATTAAGGGTTTCTCCTTGATCGTTATCCCTTTGATAAACTTGACTCAGAAGGGAGTGAAATTTATTTGGGATGATTCATGTCAACTAGATTTCGATGAGTTGATGGATAAGTTGACTTCTGCTCCAGTACTCGTGTTGCCAAGACCGGGGGTGGACTAGTTAGTCTTTACTGACGCATCTCTGCAAGGATTGGGAGGTGTGTTACAACAAGAGCATCGGGCTATTGCTTATGTTTCTCGCAAGCTAAATCCCCATGAGAAGAATTATCATGTGCATGATCTGGAGGTTACCGCGATAGTGTTTGCTTTAAAAATTTGGAGACATTACCTCCTGGGGGAGAAGTTTAGTCTTTTCACATATCACAAATCGTTGTAATGTTTATTTTCGCAGAAGGATTAGAATATGCAAAAACGTCGATGGTTAGAGTTTGTGAAGGACTACCAATTTGATATTCCGTATCACCCGAGCAAGGCTAATGTGGTAGCGGATGCGCTGAGTCGAAAACTCGAGGGGGAATTATCAAGGGTATGGAAGGCTAAATGGAAAGAACTTAGCCAGGAGGATGCGGTATCGAAGGCATTTATGTCAGTATTGACCATTACGCCTGTAATTGTGACTAGAGTCGTGGAGGCACAAGGACGGGACAAAGATTGCCAAGACTATATACGTCAGTTGTTAACTGAGGGACCGAATTCCTACTCTATAAGTTCTGAGGGTGGGCTACATTTCCATGGGAGACTTATTATCTCGAATGAGGGATATTTGAGGCGAGCTTCCATGACTAAATCACATGGGTCTAGATTTGCATTACATCCAAGTGGAGACAAAATGTACCAAGACATGCGCCGTCAATATTGGTGGGCGGGTATGAAAAGGGACATCTCTGAATTTTTTCCCAATGCACTACTTGTCAATTGGTGAAAATAGACCATCGACGACCAACGGGATTGTTACAACCATTAGAATACCGGTATGGAAGTGGGAAAGTATCTCTATGGATTTCATCACGGGATTACTAACTTCACAAAGCGGTCATGATTCCATTTGGGTTATCGTCAATCGTCTGACCAAATCGGCACATTTCTTATCGGTACGGACGGATTACAATTCATCCGTTACGCCCGGCTCTTTATTGCGGAGTTTGTAAGACTCCATGGGTTGCACATCAATATAGTCTCCGATAGAGATAAGATTTTTGTGTCCCATTTTTGGCAAAGTTTTCAAGAAGCAGTGGGAACTGAATTGAAGTCCAGTACCTCCTACCACCCACAAACAGATGGGCAGACAAAAAGAGTCAACCAGATGTTAGAGGACATGCTTATAATGTGCATACTTGACTTTAAAGAAGGATGGGAGCAATACCTTCCTTGGTCAAATTTGCTTATAATAATCCATACCAATTCACAATAGGTATGGCACCTTATGGAGCATTATATGTCCAGCCGTGTAGATCACCTACTTGTTGGTTGGAAGTAGGGGATAATAAGCTCCTTGGACCTGAAATGATCCAAGATACTTCATCGAAGTTTGAGCTTATTCAAAACCGTATCCGAATCGCCCAAGGCTGTCAGAACATTTATGCCGATGCAAATAGAAGGCATGTGGAATTGGAGGTAGGAGACCAAGTTTTGGTATGGGTGTCACCAATGAAGGGTATAACACGATTTGGGAAGAAAGGCAAACTTGTACTGCGCTGTGTAGGCCTTTTTCTCATTATTGCAAAGGTAGGCCCCGTAGTATCAACTCGCCTTGTCGGAACGCCTACAACAGATTCACGATGTGTTTCATGCTTCATCCTTGAAGAAGTACAAAAGAAGTAACAGAGCTCATTGGCACATTCCTTTGGATGATATCGAATTGACCCCCCTGATATTTCATACAAGGAACAACTAGTTGCAATCTTAGATCATGGGGAGTGTAGGTTAAGGTCGAGGGTGGTTCCCTTGGTCCATGTCCAATGGGGACATCACAATGACGAGGAATCGACATGGGAGCGTGAGGACGATATTCGAGAGAAGTATCCACACCTCTCTTTACAAGGTACGCCTGAAGTTTGAGGGCAAAATTCCCTTGTAAAGGGGGAGGGGAGTATGTAATACCCCTTATTTTTTATTAATTATTTTTATATTAAATTGTCATGCGGGTTAATTATATAAAATGAAAGAAGTTGAAGTAAATAATATTTTAAGTGATTTAAGAAATAATATTTACCGAGTTTTGCATATTTACTGATAAGTGAATGTGAATAACATCATACTGTGTTTTATTTCATCGTTGGGCTTTAAGCGGCGGGAATGGCTTATATTCTAATTAAATCAATATTGATAAATTAAAATGATGTTGGAACATGAAATAATTTATGTTATCCCGGATGCCGATTTAGAGGGCACGGTTAGTCCGAAAATGGTCGAAATAGTCAAAATAAGTTCCATGTTGTATTTTTTTTTAGTTCTGGGTACTTTCGACCGGTTATGACTTAATTATATTGTTACGAGTCATTTTAATTGTGTAGTGGCATTTAATGAGTAGATTGGTTGCAATTGGGTATTTTAGTCTTGCAAATTCATTTATATCTCATTTTAGGTTTCTAAACCTTAGAGAGAGAGAGAGAGAGAGAGAAAGAGAACTTGGGAGAAAGGATAGAAGAGGAGAAGTGAAGATTTAAGCTTGGAAATCATTGCTGAAAGTAGAGAATCTGAGACTACGATCTTAAGGCAAGTTTCTAACTTGCAAACATATGATTTAGTGTGGATAATTTGTATAGATAGTTGTGTTTTTAGAGATTAAAACCATTTATGGGGTTTGTTGATTTTTGGTGTTTAAAACCATAAACTTTGATTTAGATATGAATTGTGTTGGTTTTATTAGTTAGTGGTTGTGTAGGATTGATTTAGTGGGCTTATTAGTTGATGGTTTGGTAGTTATTGGAAGAAATGGGTTTTGGGAAATTAGGGTTCATATAACCCGTAGCCCCTAACTTGGCAAATCTGCAAGGGCGAATCGATTTAATCGATTCGCTAAAAAGGGTGGCTACAGGTCTGGGGAGCCGAATCGATTCGGATTAAGGCCGAATCAATTCGGCATAAGATAGAAAGTTGGTGTTCTCAGCCTAATCGATTCTCTTTTAGGACGAATCGATTCGCTATTAGGGACGCATCGATTCACTATTGATTCGGCCCCAGGGCGAATCGATTCGGAATCCTGTTGTTTTCGGGTATTTTTCTAACTTAGTTTTTAGCCCTTTTCTTTTAGGTTTAAGACCTAGGGATCTTCTTTTATGAAGTAAAAATAGAGTACCAGAGTATTATATTAGGGATATGAGTACCCTAGATTAGAAAGGGGGTAATTGGTCTCATTTCGGGGTCCATCTAATAGAAGTTAGGGTAGTTCTTTATTTAGTAAGCTAGCGTAGGACTAGGGGAAAGTCGGGTTACACAATTTTGGACTTTTGGATATTTGTTTGAGGTAAATTACACTTAATTGCCTTTATTGTTGTTATAAATTCTCAGAGGTTTATATGGGGCAAATTAAACTTGGTCACTTATTTCGTCAAATACACATATTGTTACAGATAAAATAAAATATACTTTTAATTGGCATATCATGTGAAGTATGACTTGCATAAACATACCTCTCTAAATACTATCATAAGGGAAGTCACGCGACTGAGGTGAAGTCCCCTGGCTAGTGTATGCAAGGTGAATATAGTCCTCGGCCATAGGACCGGTGGTTATATTGTGATGTTATTTTATTCGAAGTGAGGTAATTCCAGGTATGGTTATAACTCACTATCAAAGGTATATGGCCGCTTCTCACGCGATGCGATTTACGATGCTCGGGTTATCTTGGTTATAGGCCCCGAAAGATGATAGCTATTTAGGGGCACATCCAGTGGGGTGACTCCTGAAAGGATGGTCTTAGAATTGTTATATATATGATTATAACTATTCTCACGAAAGTGGTATTTTATAAATGGCTAAAGCATTTTATAAATCAAATATTCGGAATAATTCTCCCAATGAGGAATGGACTTGCAAAGTTATTTTATGCCAAACTGAAATGTAAGCTTATTAAGTTGGAATTGAGTTACTTTTCCTGCATTAGTGAATAGTTAATCTTATAAATGACATTGCGTTAGGTTGTGCATTTAGATGAGAGGTGAGTAATATTCTTATTGTTGAGAGCGAGTTAAGCTTGTTTATTATGTTAGAAATTCATAATTGTCATGCATTTTATTCACATGTATATCATATCAAATTAGGCACTGACCCGTTTATATCTCTTTATTTTTTATCGATCTCTTTTACGCCCAGGTGCTCCGTCGTAAGGGCGCCCGTGTTAATCCTTCCTTCCAAGTGTCTAGAAGCTATAACATTTTTGCGGATGTTATAGGAAGTTTGTTACAAACGCCTCTATCTTTTGTGTACTCTAGTTATGATCAATCTAAACATTCGGGCATGTTGCCCAAGTTTTGTACTTGCTTATATACTATGATATTTATTTTCAATACTCGGTGAACCACTTGTATTGGTTTGTTAACCGGAAGCTTATTCGGGTATTATATTGTGAATGGTTGTTAAACTATTATCTGTCTTTATTTATATCCACCTTCTTTTCAAATTGGTTTGTCTAATGGTTTTCCTTAAACTTATAAATTAATTTGAGATCCGTTTTCTAAAATAATTGGTGGTTATCTCGTATTATTATTTCCACGACAGTGATGCTAAGAATGGACCATCTATGATTCCTGTAATCATTGGAGTATCAGGTTGGTTACCTCTTATTTTAATAAGCGGGGTGTCACACCCTTCAAATATGATGATAAAGTGAAAGATTCCCAACCTTCTTACTGGGGCTAGGTCACCTCATTTTTCTCCACCAGTCGTGGTTAAAAAACCTAAAGCTGGAGGTTCTAGCAAGCCCCTCAGCATGGATAAGTCTCCTGCTAAGGACATGGACCTCTATCTAAGAGGATGAGAAATGATCCACCTCCTTCAGTTGAGATCGTTGGAAAGAAACTGACCAACAAGAACAAGGATACTGCCCAATCTGTGGAAATTTGCCTTGAACTTGCTCGTGATTTGATCAGTGCTGGAGTCCTCCCTACTGATAAAGAAGCTGTGTATTATTTTTTTCATTCGAGATTACTGGATCATGGAAACCATAACTTTTCCTTTATTTCATTATTTAATTTTCAGATATACCTCTTCCTTTCCCTATTCTAATATCCTCTTATGTCTATTTATCTTACAGTTCTTGATTAAACTACGATCAGCTCATGAGGAGGAGTAACAAGATGAAAAAGTCTGCCATTGAGGTTGCCTTTAATAGGTTGTGAAAATCCTTAGAATCTTCAAGTTGCGCTAATGATGCTTATATACAGGCAAAGAAAAAGTTAGAAGAGAAGGTTTAGTTGCTGGAGCAGGAGAAAATATCGGTGGATAATGATGTGAGTGCTACCAAAAAGGAGGTTGAGGACGCTAAGACAACTGCCAAGATGGCCTAGACTGAAGTGGAAGAGTTGAAGGCCAAGGTTACTAAGGATAAATAAGATGACTTCACAAGAGGTAGGGATAAGGCATTTTTTAATGCCTCTATGAAGGTTGAGTATTTGAAAAAGACTACCTACAAAAATGATTGGGATGGGCCTTGGGCAAAGTTGGTACTATTGGAGAGTCCGACCTTTTCCAACTACCCCACCTCATATTGATGATGATGAAGAGGTCAGTGAACCTGTTGATAAGGAGAAATTGGTGTTCATTGATTAAGTTGAGGATTATGTCATTCCTGATAAGAAGAAGGTGTGAAAATAAATTCGTATAGTTTTATTAAGAGTTTTCCTTATGATTTACTTTCCTCATTTTTCTATTATATCGATGTACGGGGGCTTACCCTGATGTAACCCTTCTTTTTATATTAAAATGAAAATTTTGTTCCATATGTTGTTTCTCCAGTTAGATTCCTGTGAGTTTTTTCTCAGCAAATACTTACATCAGACCACCTGCATTACATCTTAATACAAGATTGTCATATCTGGTCTCCAATCAAAATGAGTTCTAGGAAATACATAATCAATTGTTCACCTTGGTCATAGTGAGATTGATGAAGATGAGCTTGAGGGGATACTTGGCCATGATGCATCTTCCCTGGCCAAAGAATCATACTTAAGTCTGCAAAGTGGACAACGTTGCCTATCACGACATGATTTATGATCTACAAAAGATCCATAAGGAATCAGTGGCAAGCCTCCACGCTGATTATAAGAAGAAGTTAGCTGAGCTACAAATGAGTAATGAATTTGACCAAAAGTTGTTGATCCAGTGTAAATATTTCATATTTATCCCCGTAAATTAGGTAGTTTTATAGCCCGTGTGGTGTAAATAGTATGGACTTATCTCATTTTCTTGCTAGTGACCTTATTTGACAAGTATTTCTTGTTTCGTGTATTTCTCATATATTTTATAGGTATTTTGTGCAAGTGAATGCGGGAGAGAAATTGGAATAAAGAAAGAAAAGAAGAAAAGGAATTACAAGGGTAGAAATGTAATTTTTTTATCCCAAACCCGAAAGTGTAAAGAGAAGTTAAAGAGCTTGACTCTACGAGGGCACTAGAAGAAACGACAT
Source organism: Sambucus nigra (assembly GCA_949130495.1). Taxonomy (NCBI): domain Eukaryota; kingdom Viridiplantae; phylum Streptophyta; class Magnoliopsida; order Dipsacales; family Adoxaceae; genus Sambucus; species Sambucus nigra. Next base: position 415,950,749 of record OX422223.1, read on the forward strand.
TGGATTCCAAGCTACGGTTGAGATTTTACATGCGATTGAAGATGAGAAGAATCCAGGTGCATTATTATAATTTTCAATTTTCAATTTTCAAACCTTTTTGGAGGTTATGGGATTCAATTTGGAAAGCAAACCGGTTCGGGAATCAGGCGAATCAATTCTGAATGCATATGCGTGAAAATGATTTTTAATCCTATTTTTTTTATGAGAGTTGTGTATGGTTAAAATACTTATAAAAACGTTTTCAACTTAGTTAGTTCGTAATTAGACCTAGTTTACATTAGTTTAAACTAGTTTTTGAAGGCTAGGAAGGGAGTGAAACATCAAGACTCAAGCTTTGTAATTCTCCTGCATGGAGATTTAATACAAATCTAGATTTATACTCGATTTTTCTTCCAGGCTTAGTTTGTGACTTATCGCTTCAATGACATTAATTACTTGTTTTCTTGCAATATTTCCATCATCATGTCTTCATGCTTCGTAAATAATTCATGTTTAGTTAGATTTAATATTCCCGGCTAGATAATTCAAGGGTTGGGATACATGAACCCAACTTAGGTTAATAAGTTGGATATAAAATTGGATGAAATTGTAGAGATAATTCGTAGGCTTGATATTTTATCGAGAAGAGTATTATAGGTCTCTTAAATTCATTTTCCCTAGGTAACTGGTGTGATTGAGAGAGTAATATGCGTATCGACAATCTTATTATTCACATTAAATCTACCATTGACTAGATATTGTGTGGAGTAAAATCCTCATATGTTTAGTACTTTGAAAATTTTAATGTTCTCTTCCAATTATGAATATAGTTTTTGAAAATTTTGTATTTAATGAATTTATTGACGGTTCGGGGGATTATATTCCTATCCTTTCTTTTTCTCATATATTAAAATCCAAAGTTTTTTTGTCTTTGCATATTTTAGTTAATTAGGTTGCACTAGTTCATTAGAAATTTCCTTCAAACCATCAACAACTTTTTTTTTGTGAGTCAATTATTAGATCTAGTCACCTTCCTTAATAGTCGTTACATTTTATGACCTAGTCCCTGAGTTTGATACCCGATTTTCTAGGATTATTACTTATGCAATCGGCTTACACTTGAGCCATATTCACACGCAATAGAGACACTTTTTGAGTTGTTGTGGGTTAGTTTATTTTTCTAGCCTTAACTTATTCAAAGAAAGAGTTCATTCTTAATGATGAACTAAAAGGTTCTAGAGAGGTCTCCACAACGCTCGAACAAGAAAATAATCCCTTACGTGGTGAGTTTGAAATGTCTTAAGAATCCAAGGTCAGTCGACCAATATGAGGGCGTTACCTTCTTAGAAAAAGTGATTTCTCGCCTGAGGGAGAAATTAGAGAAAATAAAGAAATCCAGAGTCTAGTCTTCTCAGCAACATAAGAGGATCTTACAGTCAGTGGAAGAAGACCAAACTAAGAAAACCCTATTAGAACAAGATACAACCATAAAAATCAGTTGTCTACCATTAAGAGGCTGAATGAGAAGGTAGATCGTCTCACATATCAATTTAAAAACCAGTCTCATACTGTATGGAATGATGGTTATGATGAGGTCCTCACACAAATACGTACAAAACTTGTCCATGCTCGTAAGGTCGGTTACAAACAAGGCTGGCTTGATTCCCTTACAATGATGAATGCACCAAAGGATAATGAGCTATGGTATTAACATGACCTTGTCTTCTTGGAGCATCCTGAACCTCCCTTTAAGCTTGATGTTTCATAGATCCTTCTAAATTCCATCCCCGTGAGCTTAATGAGAAAATACCTTGGGGAGGATTATATCCTTGATGAAGAAGATGAACTTCACCAACCTCAGCATTAAGTGGATAGGGGGAGTTCTAGCAGTCAATTGAGGCTTACAGACTCGAGTATGACTATTAATCCTTATGATTTTATTGTTCCTCCTACTAGTTTCGAAGCCTTAACAAGTAAGCAGGCCCCGTCTCGTGATTAAAATTTCTATTATAGTCTGTCTTTGCATTGTCTTGTAATAATTTGACATTCTTGTAATAATCTTTAAGTTATAATGGAACGTTATATTCATGTCTCCTTACTTGTTTGCTTTTGCACTAGTAATCACGTCATCTTGATAAGTTAAAAATAGTTCTACTAGTAGTTTAGTCTTGTGATCACTTGGTCTAGTATTTCTCAAATGATCCGACTTACTAGTTACCAAGGTTGGATGAACCTTGGTTATGTAATCTTAGGCTTTGCTAATGCCCTTTTTGCTGGTCGTAGGGATAAATCTTATCATCCTCCTTAATATCGGTGTCAGTTTCCTAAGATGACCAAGTGTGTTAAGAACTATCCTTCCAGTATAGCTAGTTATGGTCGGATATTATCGTCCCTATGACTAGTGGATTTCTTAAATTTAGTAAACTTCTTGTTCTTAGTCTGCTCTAAAGGCGAGATCATACATGAAGTAATTTTAGTTAAGTTTTTGTTCTTAGTCTGCCCTAAAGGTGAGATCATACATGAAGTAATTTTTTTGAACTTATTGTTCTTGGTATGACCTAAAGATGAGATCATACATGATGTTTTTTATTTGGTTATTCAGTTCTAATGTGTGGCTGAGAGTTCTTCGAATTTAACTCTTTACAATGTTTTTAGCACATCTCTTCATACTGACAAAAAATATAAACAAAATAACACCATTCAGTAATAGAATATATTTTATTTATCACTGAAACCGAGTTACAAGAAATGAAATGAAAAGATTTTACACGTTTATTGATAATATTTCCTTACGTGTTCGGCATTCCAAGAGTATTTTAATTTCTCACCTTCCAATGTTTTAATTTTTTAAGTTCCTATTCGGATAACATAAGATATTCTGTACGGACTTCTGAATAATCTTTTTCAGTACGTAAACTCCTTCCTTCAGAATGCTTAGCCTTACTCTTTTATTGTAAAACTGAGAAGTTTGCTGCTAGCATGCTGCCATCGGAAGTTTTGCATGTTCTTTGACTTCTTCTATAAGGTCCTATTCTAGTTTTCTCATTAAGTTGCTTTTTGTCAAGTCAACATTAAGAACGTGGTGATTGGGCAAACCAATCTCTGTTAAGACTGCTGCTTTTGTTCCAAAGGCCAACATATAGGGGGTCTCGCTTATTGCTATCCTCGGTATTGTCCTGTATGCCTATAGAATATTTTGGAGTTCATTAATTAAATTTCCTTTAGCATTGTCTAATCGTTTATTTATCCTATCGAGCAACGTTTTGTTCGTTATTTCATTTTGTCCATTACATTAAGGATGGTCAGGTATAGAGTGATGTTTTTGGATATTAGAGCTCTCACAATAGTCTTCGAATTCTTGATTGTCAAATTGAGTGTTGTTATCGGTGATATAAGAAAATGGAACTCGTAAGGATAAATGTTCTTCCAGATGAAGTAGAAGACCTTTTCCTATGGCATTTCCACTAAGGGCTCAACCTTCACTCACTTGGTGAAGTAGTCTACAACCACAACCAAGTATTTGAACTTTCCTCTGGCCTTGGGTAAAAGTTCGACCAAATCTATCCCCCACATTGCAAACGGGCAGTGAGATGTGATCGACACAAGGGAAGCCCCCAGATTCTTATGATTGTTGGCGTACTTTGGACATTCACTACACCAAAAACAGGAATCTAGCATGGTTTAAAACTGTGCTAGATCAAATCTGGCACAATTTTGAATTTTGCCAGAATCAGGTGTTCCAAAATGGCCATTTTTTTTGGCACGGCTCAAAAGTGTGCCAGATTTGGCCAAATAGGAACACTTCTGGCACACTTTGAAGCCGTGCCAAAATTTGATATTTCTGGCACACTTTTGGCACAGTTGTTAACTGTGACAGATTCAGCACAGTTTAAAAAAATTTGGCACATTTCAAAACCGTGCCAAAATATGATACACTTTTGCCACGGTTTTGAACTGTGCCAAATTTTTTTATAAAAATAATTTTTTTTAATTATTTGAAAGCACAAAAATTCACAAATTAAAAATATTGCACGTTGTTGATAAATTAATGTACAAACAAACTTCAAAATATTACAAGTCTTTAATAGTTCACAGGCCAAAAAAAATTGGGCAGAATTTCTTCTATTTTCTGGACGTTCCAAAACCTGCTAATACAAAACCACCCTAACATAAAGCCCACACGACCACAAAATATAACAATTAACTTACAAAAGACCGCACGGCCATAAAAGTTAACAACAAAACTACAAAAGCCCGCACGTCCATAACACAAAAAAACGGAATCATGAATAAACCCCTTGTTGTAAACCATTGAGTTCTCTGTGTGTTCCACGTGAATAAATGCCAACGATAAACTGTTATCCTGCAAAAAAAAAATTGGATACAAAAAAGATACGATATTCGTAACCCAATAATTTAATAAAAAAAATTTACTCAAACTAAAACATTACATATAAGAGTGGAAATTATCATCATATTCTCAAACCGGGAGACCCGGGACTACGCGGTCAGTTCCTACAAGTTACATTGGTCCTGTGCGAGGTGTTCGTGCCTCCTACGGGATATTTTGGGGGATGGTTTGGGTTTTCACCCTTTAACAGATTATTTATAATTTTAAGTGTTTATTTTTGCAAATTATCAACATATTCTCAAACCGGGAGACCAGGGACTACGCGATCAGTTCCTACAAGTTACATTGGTCCCCTGCGAGGTGTTCGTGCCTCTTGCGGGGTCGTTTAGGGGCTGGTTTGGGTTTTCACCCTTTAACGATTTATTTTTAAGTGTAACTGTATTTTTGCAAATTATCGTCATATTCTCAAACCATGAGACTCAGGACTACGAGGTCAGTTCCAACAAGTTAACTGGTCCCATGCGAGGTATTCGAGCCTCCTACGGGGTCTTCTGCGGGCTGGTTTGGTTTTTCACCATTTAACGGCTTGTTTATAAGTCTAAGTGTTGGTTTTTACAATTTATCATCATATTCTCAAATCGGGAGACCCGGGACAACGTGGTCAGTTCCTACAAGTTACATTGGTCCCGTGCGAGGTGTTCGTGACTCCTACGGGGTCATTTGGTGGCTGGTTTATGTTTTCACCCTTTAACGGCTTGTTTTTAAGCAGTTTTAATTTTAGAAAATTATCATCATATTCTAAAACCGGGAGACTCGAGACTACGCGATCAGTTCTTACAAGTTACATTGGTCCCGTGCGAGCCGTTCGTGCTAATTACGTGGTCGTTTGGGGGTTGGTTTGGGTTTTCACCCTTTAACGACTTGTTTGTAAGTCTAAGTGTGATTTGTACAAATTATCATCATATTCTCAAACCGGTACACCCGGGATTACGCAGTCAGTTCCAACAAGTTACATTGGTCCCGTACGAGGTGTTCGTACCTCCTACGGGGTCGTTTGGGATTGGTTTTGGTTTTCACCCATTAACGGCTCGTTTTTAATTTTAAGTGTTTATTTTTGGTAATTATCATCATATTCTCAAACCGGGAGATCGGGGACTACGCGGTCAGTTCGTACAAGTTACATTGGTCCCGTGCGAGGTGTTCGTGCCTCTTACGGGGTCGTTTTGGGGCTTTTTTAGGTTTTCACCCTTTAATGGCTTGTTTTTAAGTCTCGTGTCATTTTTGCAAATTATCATCATATTCTCAAATCGGGATACTCCTGACTACGCGGTCAGTTCCAAGAAGTTACACTGGTCCCGTGCAAGGTGTTCGTGCCTCCTACGGGATGGTTTGGGGGCTGGTTTGGGTTTTCACCCTTTAACGGCCTGTTTTTAAGTCTAAGTATTGATTTTAACAAATTATCATCATATTCTAAAACCAGGTGACCCGGGACTATGCGGTCAGTTCCTACAAATTACATTGGTCCCGTGCGAGGTGTTTGTGCCTCCTACGGGAACGTTTGGTGGCTGGTTTGGGTTTTCACCCTTTAATGGCCTGCTTTTAAGTCTAAGTGTTATTTTTGAAAATTATAATCATATTCTCAAACTAGGAGACCTGGGACTACGCGGTCAGTTCGTATAAGTTACATTGGTCCCGTGGGAGGTGTTAGTGCCTCCTACGGGGTCGTTTGGGGGTTAGTTTGGATTTTCACCCTTTAACGGCTTATTTTTAAGTTTAAGTGTTGATTTATCCACTTATCATCATATTCTCAAACCTGGAGACCCGGGACTACGCGGTCAGTTCCTACAAGTTATACTGGTCCCGTGCGAGGTGTTCGTGCCTCCTACGGGGTCCTTTGGAGGTTGGTTTGGGTTTTCACCCTTTAACGGCTTGTTTTTAAGTTTAAGTGTTTATTTTTGCAAATTATAATCATATTCTCAAACTGGAGACTATGCGGTCAGTTCCTACAAGTTACATGGGTCCCGTGCGAGGTGTTCGTGCCTCTTACGGGTTCGTTTGGGGGCTTTTTTTGGTTTTCAACCTGTAATGGCTTGTTTTTAACTCTCTTGTCATTTTTGCAAATTATCATCATATTCTCAATCTGGGATACTCGGGACTACACGGTCAGTTCCTATAAGTTACACTGGTCTCGTGCAAGGTGTTCGTGCCTCCTACGGGGTCGTTTGGGGGTTGGTTTGGGTTTTCACCCTTTAACGGCTTTTTTTTAAGTCTATGTGTTGATTTTTACAAATTATCATCATATTTTCAAACAGGGAGACCCGGGACTACGCGCTCAGTTCCTACAAATTACATTGATCCCGTGCGAGGTGTTCGTGCCTCCTACAGGGTCCTTTGGTGGCTGGTTTATGTTTTCACCCTTTAACGGCTTATTTTTAAGTAGTGTTGATTTTTAAAAGTTATCATCATATTCTTAAACCGGGAGACTCGGGACTACGCGATCAGTTGTTACAAGTTACATTGGTCCCGTGCGAGGTGTTCGTGCCTCTTACAAGGTCGTTTGGGGGGTTGGTTTAGGTTTTCACCCTTTAACGACTTGTTTTTAAGTCTAATTGTGATTGTTACAAATTATCATCCTATTCTCAAACCGGGAGACCCGGGACTACGCAGTCAGTTCCAACAAGTTACATTGGTCCCGTACGAGGTGTTCGTACCTCTTACGGGGTCGTTTGGGGTTGGTTTGGGTTTTCACCCATTAACGATTTGTTTTTATGTTTAAGTGTTTATTTGTTCAAATTATCGTCATATTATCAAATCGGGAGACCGGGGACTACGCGGTCAGTTCCTACATGTAACATTAGTCCCGTGCGAGGTATTCATGCCTCTTACGGGGTCATTTGGGGGCTGGTTTGGGTTTTCACCCTTTAAAGGCTTATTTTTAAATATCGTGTGATGTTTGTAAATTATCATCATATTCTTAAATCGGAAGATCCGGGACTACGTGGTCAGTTCCAAGAAGTTATGCCGGTCCCGTACGAGGTGTTCATGCCTCCTACGGGGTGGTTTGGGGGCTGGTTTGGGTTTCACCCTTTAACGGCTTATTTTTAAGTCTAAGTGTTGATTTTTACAAATTATCGTCATATTCTCAAAGCAGGAGACCCGGGACTACGCGGTCAGTTCCTACAAGTTGCATTAGTCCTGTGCGAGGTGTTCGTGCCTCCTACGGGAACATTTGGTGGCTGGTTTGGGTTTTCACCCTTTAATGGCCAGGTTTTAAGTCAGTGTTATTTTTGCAAATTATAGTCATATTCTAAAACCGAGAGACCTGGGATGACGCTGTCAGTTCCTACAAGTTACATTGGTCCCGTGCGAGGTGTTCGTGCCTCCTACGGGGTTGTTTGGGGGTTGGTTTTAATTTTCACCCTTTAACAGCATATTTTTAAGTCTAAGTGTGATTTTTACAAATTATCATCGTATTCTCAAATCGAGAGACCTGGGACTACGCGGTCAGTTCCAACAAGTTACATTGGTCCCGTGTCAGGTGTTCGTGCCTCCTACGGGGTCGTTGGGGGCTGGTTTGGGTTTTCACCAATTAACAACTTATTTTTAAGTTTAAGTGTTTATTTTTGCAAATTATCATCATATTCTCAAATCGGGAGATCGGGGACTACGCGGTCAGTTCCTACAAGTCACATTGGTCCCGTGCGAGGTGTTCGTGCCTCTTACGGGGTCGTTTGGGGGCTTTTTGGGTTTTCACCCTTTAATGGTTTGTTTTTAAGTCTCGCGTCAGTTTTGCAAATTATCGTCATATTCTCAAATCGGGATACTCGGGACTACGCGGTCAGTTCCAAGAAGTCACACTGGTCCCGTGCAAGGTGTTCGTGCCTCCTAAAGGGTGGTTTCGGGGCTGGTTTGGGTTTTCACCCTTTAACGGCTTGTTTTTAAGTCTAAGTGTTGATTTAAAAAAAATATCATCATATTCCAAAACTAGGTGACCCGGGACTACGCGATCAGTTCCTACAAATTACATTGGTCCCGTGCGAGGTGTTGGTGCCTCCTACGGGAACGTTTGGTGCTGGTTTGGGTTTTCACCCTTTAACGGCCTGCTTTTAAGTCTAAGTGTTATTTTTTAAAATTATCATCATATTCTCAAACTAGGAGACCCGGGACTACGCGGTCAGTTCATATAAGTTACATTGGTCCCGTGGGAGGTGTTAGTGCCTCCTACGGGGTCGTTTGGGGGTTGGTTTGGATTTTCGCCCTTTAAAGGCTTATTTTTAAGTTTAAGTATTGATTTTTGCTAGTCATCGTCATATTCTCAAACCTGGAGACCCGTGACTACGCGGTCTGTTCCTACAAGTTATACTGGTCCCGTGCGAGGTGTTCGTGCCTCCTACGGGGTCCTTTGGGGGCTGGTTTGGGTTTTCACCCTTTAACGACTTGTTTTTAAGTTTCAGTGTTTATTTTTGTGAATTATCATCATATTCTCAAATCGGGAGACCGGGGACTATGCGGTCAGTTCCTACAAGTTACATTGGTCCCGTGCGAGGTGTTCGTGCCTCTTACGGGTTCGTTTAGGGGCTTTTTTGCGTTTTCAACCTTTAATGGCTTGTTTTTAAGTCTCGTGTCATTTTTGCAAATTATCATCATATTCTCAATCCGGGATACTCGGGACTACGCGTTGAGCTCCTACAAGTTACATTGGTCCCGTGTGAGGTGTTCGTGCATCCTACGGGGTCGTCTGGGGGTTGGTTTGGGTTTTCACTCTTTAATGGCTTGTTTTTAAGTTTATGTGTTGATTTTTACAAATTATCGTCAGATTCTCAAACTGGGAGACCCGGAACTACGCGGTCAGTTCCTACAAATTACATTGGTCCCGTGTGAGGTGTCCGTGCCTCGTACAGGGTCATTTGGTGGCTAGTTTATGTTTTCACCCTTTAACGACTTATTTTTAAGTAGTGTTGACTTTTAAAAATTATCGTTATATTCTAAAAACCTGGAGACTCGGGACTACGCGGTCAGTTCTTACAAGTTACATTGGTCCCGTGCGAGGTGTTCGTGCCTCTTACGGGATCTTTTGGGGGTTGGTTCAGGTTTTCACCCTTTAACGACTTATTTTAAGTCTAAATGTGATTTTTACAAATTATCGTCATATTCTCACACCAGGAGACCCGGGGCTACGGAGTCAATTCTAACAAGTTACAGTGGTCCCGTTCGAGGTGTTCGTACCTCCTATGGGGTCGTTTTGGGCTGGTTTGGGTTTTCACCCATTAACGGCTCATTTTTATGTTTAAGTGTTTATTTTTTCAAATTATCATCATATTCTTAAATCGAGAGACCGGAGACTACACAGTCAGTTCCTACAAGTTACATTAGTCTCGTGCGAGGTGTTCATGCCTCTTACGGGGTCGTTTGGGGGCTGGTTTAGGTTTTCACCCTTTAACGACTTGTTTTTAAATCTCATGTGATTTTTATAAATTATCATCATATTCTCAAACCGGGAGACCCAGGACTACGCGATCAGTTCCAAGAAGTTACGTCGGTCACGTACGAGGTGTTCATGCCTCCTACGGGGTGGTTTGGGGGTATGTTTGGGTTTCACCCTTTAACGGCTTGTTTTTAATTCTAAGTGTTGATTTTTACAAATTATCATCATATTCTCAAACCGGGAGACCCGAGACTCCGTGGTCAGTTCCTACAAGTTTCATTGGTCCCGTACGAAGTGTTCGTGCCTCCTACGGGGTCATTTGGTGCCTGGTTTATGTTTTCACCCTTTAATGGCTTGTTTTTAAGTAGTGTTGATTTTTGAAAATTATCATCATATTCTCAAATCGGGAGACTCGGGACTACGCGGTCAGTTCTTACAAGTTATATTGGTCCCGTGCGAGGTGTTCGTGCTAATTAAGGGGTCGTTTGGGCGTTGGTTTGGGTTTTCACCCTTTAACGACATGTTTTTAAGTCTAAGTGTGATTTTTACAAATTATCATCATATTCTCAAATCGGGAGACCCGGGACTACGCAGTCAATTCCAACAAGTTACATTGGTCCCGTACCAGGTGTTTGTACCTCCTACGGGGTCATTTGGGGCTGGTTTGGGTTTTCACCCATTAACGGCTTGTTTTTATGTTTAAGTGCTTATTATTTCAAATTATCGTCATATACTCAAATCGGGAGATCGGGGACTACGCGATCAGTTCCTACAAGTTACATTAGTCCCGTGAGAGGTGTTCGTGCCTCCTACGGGGTCGTTTGGGGGCTGGTTTTGGTTTTCACCCTTTAACGACTTATTTTTAAGTCTAAGTGTTGATTTTTACAAATTATCGTCATATTCTCAAACTGAAAGACCCGGGACTACGCGGTCAGTTCCTACTTGTTACATTGGTCCCGTGTGAGGTGTACATGCCTCTTACATGGTCGTTTGGGATTTGGTTTTTGTTTTCACCCTTTAACGGCTTTATTATTAAGTGTGATTTTTGCAAATTATCATCATATTCTAAAACCGGGAGACTCGAGACTATGCGGTCTGTTCCTACAAGTTACATTAGTCCCGTGCGAGGTGTTCGTTCCTCTTACGGGGTCGTTTGGGGCCTGGTTTGGGTTTTCACCCTTTAACGGATTATTTTAAAGTTTGAGTGTTTATTTTTGCAAATTATCATCATATTCTCAAATCGGGAGACCCAGGACTAGTCGATCAGTTCCTACAAGTTACATTGGTCCCGTGCGAGGTGTTCGTGCCTCTTACGGGGTCGTTTGGGGGTTGGTTTGGGTTTTCACCCTTTAACGACTTATTTTTAAATCTAAGTGTGATTTATACAAATTATCATCATATTCTCAAATCGGGAGACCCAGGACTACGCAATCAGTTCTAACAAGTTACATTGGTCCCGTACGAGGTGTTCGTACCTCCTACGGGGTCGTTTGGGGCTGGTTTGGGTTTTCACCCATTAACGGCTTGTTTTTATGTTTAAGTGCTTATTTTTTCAAATTATCGTCATATACTCAAACCGGGAGATCGGGGACTACGCGGTCAGTTCCTACAAGTTACGTTAGTCCTATGAGAGGTGTTCATGCCTCTTACGGGGTCATTTGGGGGCTGGTTTGGGTTTTCACCCTTTATGGCTTATTTTGAAATCTCGTGTGATGTTTGTAAATTATCGTCATATTCTCAAACCGGGAGACCCGAGAATACGCTGTCAGTTCCAATAAGTTATGATGGTCCCGTGCGAGGTGTTCGTGTCTCCTACGGGGTCGTCTGGGGGCTGGTTTGGGTTTTCACCCTTTAATGGCTTGTTTTTAAGTCTAAGTGTTGATTTTTACAAATTATCGTCATATTCTCAAACTAGGAAGCCCGGGACAAGTTACATTGGTCCGGTGCGAGGTGTTAGTGCCTCTTACGGGGTCATTTAGTGGTTGGTTTATATTTTCACCCTTTAACGGCTTGTTTTTAAGTAGTGTTGGTTTTTTAAAATTATCATCATATTCTTAAACCGGGAGACTCGGAACTACGCGGTCAGTTCTTGAAAGTTACATTGATCCCGTGCGAGGTGTTCGTCCCTCTTACAGGGTCGTTTGGGGGTTGGTTTGGGTTTTCACCCCTTAACAACTTGTTTTTAAGTCTAAGTGTGATTTCTATTAAGTATCATCATATTCTCAAACCGGGAGTCCCGGGACTACGTTGTCAGTTCCAACAAGTTACATTGGTCTCGTACGAGGTGTTCGTACCTCCTACGGGGTCGTTTGGGGCTGGTTTGGTTTTTCACCCATTAACGACTTGTTTTTATGTTTAAGTGTTTATTTTTCCAAATTATCATTATATTCTCAAATGGGGAGACCGGGGACTACGCGGTCAGTTCCTACAAGTTACGTTAGTCCCGTGCGAGGTGTTCATGCCTCTTACGGGATCATTTGGGGGTTGGTTTGGGTTTTCATCCTTTAACTGCTTATTTTTAAATCTCGTGTGACGTTTGTAAATTATCATCATATTCTCAAACCGGGAGACCCAGGACTACGCGGTCAGTTCCAAGAAGTTATGATGATCCCGTGCGAGGTGTTCGTGCCTCCTACGGTGTGGTTTGGGGGATGGTTTGGGTTTTCACCCTTTAATGGCTTATTTTTAAGTCTAATTTTTTATTTTTACAAATTATCATCATATTCCTAAACCAGGAGACCCGGGACTATGCTGTCAGTTCCTACAAGTTACATTGGTCCTGTGGGAGGTGTTCGTGCCTCCTACGGGAACGTTTGGTAGTGGGTTTGGGTTTTCACCCTCTAACGGACGCATTTTAAATCAGTGTTATTTTTGCAAATTATCGTCATATTCTAAAATCGAGAGACCCGGGATGACGCTGTCAGTTACTACAAGTAACATTGGTCCCGTGCGAGGTGTTCGTGCCTCCTATGGGGTTGTTTGGGGGCTGGTTTTGATTTCCACCCTTTAATAGCTTATTTTTAAGTCTAAGTGTGATTTTCTACAAATTATCATCATATTCTCAAATCGGGAGACCTCAGACTACGCGGTGAGTTCCAACAAGTTACATTGGTCCCGTGCGAGGTGTTCGTGCCTCCAACGGGGTCGTTGGGGGCTGGTTTGGGTTTTCACACATTAACAACTTGTTTTTAAGTTTAAGTGTTTATTTTTGCAAATTATCATCATATTCTCAAACCGGGAGATCAGGGACTACGCGGTCAGTTCCTATAAGTTACATTGGTCCCGTGCGAGGTGTTCGTGCCTCTTACGGGGTCGTTTGGGGACTTTTTTCGGTTTTCACCCTTTGATGGCATGTTTTTAAGTCTCGTGTCATTTTTACAAATTATCGTCATATTCTCAAACCGGGATACTCGGGACTTCGCGGTAAATTCCAAGAAGTTTCACTGGTCCCGTGCAAGGTGTTCGTGCCTCCTACGGGGGGGGGGGGGGGGGGGTTGGTGGCTGGTTTGGGTTTTCACCCTTTAACGGGTTGTTTTTAAGTCTAAGTGTTGAATTTAACAAATTATCATCATATTCCAAAACCAGGTGACTCGGGACTACGCGGTCAGTTCCTACAAATTACATTGGTCCCGTGCGCGGTGTTGGTGCCTCCTATGGGAACGTTTGGTTGCTGTTTTGGGTTTTCACCCTTTAACGGCCTGCTTTTATGTCTAAGTGTTATTTTTGAAATTATCATCATATTCTCAAACTAGGAGACCCAGGACTACGCAGTCAGTTCGTATAAGTTACATTCGTCCCGTGCGAGGTGATAGTGCCTCCTACGGTGTCGTTTGAGGGTTGGTTTGGATTTTCACACTTTAACGGCTTATTTTTAAGTTTAAGTGTGGATTTTTGCAAATTATCCTCATATTCTCAAACCTGGAGACCCGGGACTACGCGGTCAGTTTCTACAAGTTACATTGGTCCCGTGCGAGGTGTTCGTGCCTCCTAAGGGGTCATTTGGGGGCTGGTTTGGGTTTTCACCCTTTAAAGACTTGTTTTTAAGTTTCAGTGTTTATTTTTGCGAATTATCATCATATTCTCAAACCGGGAGACCGGGGACTACGCGGTCAGTTCCTACAAGTTACATTGGTCCCGTGCCAGGTGTTCGTGCCTCATACGGGTTCGTGTAGGGGCTTTTTTGCGTTTTCAACCTTTAATGGCTTGTTTTTAAGACTCGTGTCATTTTTGCAAATTATCATCATATTCTTAATCTGGGATACTCGGGACTACGCGTTGAGTTCCTACAAGTTGCACTGGTCCCGTGCGAGGTGTTCGTGCCTCCTACGGAGTCATCTGGGGCTGGTTTGGGTTTTCACCCTTTAACGGCTTGTTTTTAAGTCTATGTGTTGATTTTTACAAATTATCGTCATATTCTCCAGTTCCTACAAATTACATTGGTCCTGTGCGAGGTGTTCGTGCCTCGTATAGGGTCATTTGGTGGCTGGTTTATGTTTTCGCTCTTTAACGTCCTATTTTTAAGTAGTGTTGATTTTTAAAAATTATCGTCATATTCTTAAATCGGGAGACTCAGGACTACACGGTCTGTTCTTACTAGTTACATTGGTCCCGTGCGAGGTGTTCGTGCGTCTTACGGGGTCGTTTGGGAGTTGGTTTAGGTTTTCACCCTTTAACGACTTGTTTTTAAGTCTAAGTGTGATTTTTAAAAATTATCGTCATATTCTCAAACTGAGAGACCCGGGACTACACAGTCAGTTCCAACAAGTTACATTGGTCCCGTACGAGGTGCTCGTACCTCCTACGGGGTCGTTTGGGGCTGGTTTGGGTTTTCACCCATTAACGGCTTATTTTGATGTTTAAGTGTTTATTTTTTCAAATTATCATCATATTCTCAAATCGGGAGACCGGGGACTACGGGATCAGCTTCTACAAGTTACATTAGTCCTGTGCGAGGTGTTCATGCCTCTTACGGGGTCGTTTGGGGGCTGGTTTGGGTTTTCACCCTTTAACGGCTTTTTTTAAATCTCGTGTGATGTTTGTAAATAATCATCATATTCTTAAATCGGGAGACCCGGGACTATGCGACCAGTTCCAAGAAGTTACGTCGGTCCCGTACGAGGTGTTCATGCCTCCTACGGGGTTGTTTGGGGGTTGGTTTGGGTTTCACCCTTTAACGGCTTGTTTTTAAGTCTAAGTGTTGATTTTTACAAATTATCGTTATATTCTCAAACCAGGAGACCCGGGACTACGCGGTCAGTTCCTACAAGTTGCATTGGTCCTGTGCGAGGTGTTCGTGCCTCCTACGGGAACGTTTGGTGACTGGTTTGGGTTATCACCCTCTAACGACCGCATTTTAAATCAGTGTTATTTTTGCAAATTATCGTCATATTCTAAAACCGAGAGACCCGGGATGACGCTGTCAGTTACTACAAGTAACATTGGTCCTCTGCGAGGTGTTCGTGCCTCCTATGGGGTCGTTTGGGGGCTGGTTTTGATTTTCACCCTTTAATAGCTTATTTTTAAGTCTAAGTGTGATTTTTTACAAATTATCATCATATTCTCAAATCGGGAGACCTCAGACTACGCGGTCAGTTCCAACAAGTTACATTGGTCCCGTGCGAGGTGTTCGTGCCTCCAACGGGGTCGTTGGGGGATGGTTTGGGTTTTCACCCATTAACAGCTTGTTTTTAAGTAAGTGTTTATTTTTGCAAATTATCATCATATTCTCAAACCGGGAGATCAGGGACTACGCGGTCAGTTCCTACAAGTTACATTGGTCCCGTGTGAGGTGTCCGTGCCTCTTACGGGGTCGTTTTGGCGCTTTTTTAGGTTTTCACCCTTTAATGGCTTGTTTTTAAGTCTCGTGTCATTTTTGCAAATTATCGTCATATTCTCAAATCGGGATACTCCTGACTACGCGGTCAGTTCCAAGAATATACACCGGTCCCGTGCAAGGTGTTCGTGCCTCCTACGAGATGGTTTGGGGGCTGGTTTGGGTTTTCACCCTTTAACGGCTTATTTTTAAGTCTAAGTATTGATTTTAACAAATTATCATCATATTCTAAAACCAGGTGACCCGGGACTACGCGGTCAGTTCCTACAAATTACATTGGTCCCGTGCGCGGTGTTGGTGCCTCCTATGGGAACGTTTGGTTGCTGGTTTGGGTTTTCACCCTTTAACGGCCTGCTTTTAAGTCTGAGTGTTATTTTTGAAATTATCATCATATTCTCAAACTAGGAGACCCAGGACTACGCGGTCAGTTCGTATAAGTTACATTCGTCCCGTGCGAGGTGATAGTGCCTCCTACGGTGTCGTTTGAGGGTTGGTTTGGATTTTCACACTTTAACGGCTTATTTTTAAGTTTAAGTGTGGATTTTTGCAAATTATCCTCATATTCTCAAACCTGGAGACCCGGGACTACGCGGTCAGTTTCTACAAGTTACATTGGTCCCGTGCGAGGTGTTCGTGCCTCCTAAGGGGTCATTTGGGGGCTGGTTTGGGTTTTCACCCTTTAAAGACTTGTTTTTAAGTTTCAGTGTTTATTTTTGCGAATTATCATCATATTCTCAAACCGGGAGACCGGGGACTACGCGGTCAGTTCCTACAAGTTACATTGGTCCCGTGCCAGGTGTTCGTGCCTCATACGGGTTCGTGTAGGGGCTTTTTTGCGTTTTCAACCTTTAATGGCTTGTTTTTAAGACTCGTGTCATTTTTGCAAATTATCATCATATTCTTAATCTGGGATACTCGGGACTACGCGTTGAGTTCCTACAAGTTGCACTGGTCCCGTGCGAGGTGTTCGTGCCTCCTACGGAGTCATCTGGGGCTGGTTTGGGTTTTCACCCTTTAACGGCTTGTTTTTAAGTCTATGTGTTGATTTTTACAAATTATCGTCATATTCTCCAGTTCCTACAAATTACATTGGTCCTGTGCGAGGTGTTCGTGCCTCGTATAGGGTCATTTGGTGGCTGGTTTATGTTTTCGCTCTTTAACGTCCTATTTTTAAGTAGTGTTGATTTTTAAAAATTATCGTCATATTCTTAAATCGGGAGACTCAGGACTACACGGTCTGTTCTTACTAGTTACATTGGTCCCGTGCGAGGTGTTCGTGCGTCTTACGGGGTCGTTTGGGAGTTGGTTTAGGTTTTCACCCTTTAACGACTTGTTTTTACGTCTAAGTGTGATTTTTAAAAATTATCGTCATATTCTCAAACTGAGAGACCCGGGACTACACAGTCAGTTCCAACAAGTTACATTGGTCTCGTACGAGGTGCTCGTACCTCCTACGGGGTCGTTTGGGGCTGGTTTGGGTTTTCACCCATTAACGGCTTATTTTGATGTTTAAGTGTTTATTTTTTCAAATTATCATCATATTCTCAAATCGGGAGACCGGGGACTACGGGATCAGCTTCTACAAGTTACATTAGTCCTGTGCGAGGTGTTCATGCCTCTTACGGGGTCGTTTGGGGGCTGGTTTGGGTTTTCACCCTTTAACGGCTTTTTTTAAATCTCGTGTGATGTTTGTAAATAATCATCATATTCTTAAATCGGGAGACCCGGGACTATGCGACCAGTTCCAAGAAGTTACGTCGGTCCCGTACGAGGTGTTCATGCCTCCTACGGGGTTGTTTGGGGGTTGGTTTGGGTTTCACCCTTTAACGGCTTGTTTTTAAGTCTAAGTGTTGATTTTTACAAATTATCGTTATATTCTCAAACCAGGAGACCCGGGACTACGCGGTCAGTTCCTACAAGTTGCATTGGTCCTGTGCGAGGTGTTCGTGCCTCCTACGGGAACGTTTGGTGACTGGTTTGGGTTATCACCCTCTAACGACCGCATTTTAAATCAGTGTTATTTTTGCAAATTATCGTCATATTCTAAAATCGAGAGACCCGGGATGACGCTGTCAGTTACTACAAGTAACATTGGTCCTCTGCGAGGTGTTCGTGCCTCCTATGGGGTCGTTTGGGGGCTGGTTTTGATTTTCACCCTTTAATAGCTTATTTTTAAGTCTAAGTGTGATTTTTTACAAATTATCATCATATTCTCAAATCGGGAGACCTCAGACTACGCGGTCAGTTCCAACAAGTTACATTGGTCCCGTGCGAGGTGTTCGTGCCTCCAACGGGGTCGTTGGGGGATGGTTTGGGTTTTCACCCATTAACAGCTTGTTTTTAAGTAAGTGTTTATTTTTGCAAATTATCATCATATTCTCAAACCGGGAGATCAGGGACTACGCGGTCAGTTCCTACAAGTTACATTGGTCCCGTGCGAGGTGTCCGTGCCTCTTACGGGGTCGTTTTGGCGCTTTTTTAGGTTTTCACCCTTTAATGGCTTGTTTTTAAGTCTCGTGTCATTTTTGCAAATTATCGTCATATTCTCAAATCGGGATACTCCTGACTACGCGGTCAGTTCCAAGAATATACACCGGTCCCGTGCAAGGTGTTCGTGCCTCCTACGAGATGGTTTGGGGGCTGGTTTGGGTTTTCACCCTTTAACGGCTTATTTTTAAGTCTAAGTATTGATTTTAACAAATTATCATCATATTCTAAAACCAGGTGACCCGGGACTACGCGGTCAGTTCCTACAAATTACATTGGTCCCGTGCGCGGTGTTGGTGCCTCCTATGGGAACGTTTGGTTGCTGGTTTGGGTTTTCACCCTTTAACGGCCTGCTTTTAAGTCTGAGTGTTATTTTTGAAATTATCATCATATTCTCAAACTAGGAGACCCAGGACTACGCGGTCAGTTCGTATAAGTTACATTCGTCCCGTGCGAGGTGATAGTGCCTCCTACGGTGTCGTTTGAGGGTTGGTTTGGATTTTCACACTTTAACGGCTTATTTTTAAGTTTAAGTGTGGATTTTTGCAAATTATCCTCATATTCTCAAACCTGGAGACCCGGGACTACGCGGTCAGTTTCTACAAGTTACATTGGTCCCGTGCGAGGTGTTCGTGCCTCCTAAGGGGTCATTTGGGGGCTGGTTTGGGTTTTCACCCTTTAAAGACTTGTTTTTAAGTTTCAGTGTTTATTTTTGCGAATTATCATCATATTCTCAAACCGGGAGACCGGGGACTACGCGGTCAGTTCCTACAAGTTACATTGGTCCCGTGCGAGGTGTTCGTGCCTCTTACGGGTTCGTTTAGGGGCTTTTTTGCGTTTTCAACCTTTAATGGCTTGTTTTTAAGACTCGTGTCATTTTTGCAAATTATCATCATATTCTTAATCTGGGATACTCGGGACTACGCGTTGAGTTCCAACAAGTTACACTGGTCCCGTGCGAGGTGTTCGTGCCTCCTACGGAGTCATCTGGGGCTGGTTTGGGTTTTCACCCTTTAACGGCTTGTTTTTAAGTCTATATGTTGATTTTTACAAATTATCGTCATATTCTCCAGTTCCTACAAATTACATTGGTCCTGTGCGAGGTGTTCGTGCCTCGTACAGGGTCATTTGGTGGCTGGTTTATGTTTTCGCTCTTTAACGTCTTATTTTTAAGTAGTGTTGATTTTTAAAAATTATCGTCATATTCTTAAATCGGGAGACTCAAGACTACACGGTCTGTTCTTACTAGTTACATTGGTCCCGTGCGAGGTGTTCGTGCGTCTTACGGGGTCGTTTGGGAGTTGGTTTAGGTTTTCACCCTTTAACGACTTGTTTTTAAGTCTAAGTGTGATTTTTAAAAATTATCGTCATATTCTCAAACTGAGAGACCCGGGACTACACAGTCAGTTCCAACAAGTTACATTGGTCCCGTACGAGGTGCTCGTACCTCCTACGGGGTCGTTTGGGGCTGGTTTGGGTTTTCACCCATTAACGGCTTATTTTGATGTTTAAGTGTTTATTTTTTCAAATTATCATCATATTCTCAAATCGGGAGACCGGGGACTACGGGATCAGCTTCTACAAGTTACATTAGTCCAGTGCGAGGTGTTCTTGCCTCTTACGGGGTCGTTTGGGGGCTGGTTTGGGTTTTCACCCTTTAACGGCTTTTTTTAAATCTCGTGTGATGTTTGTAAATAATCATCATATTCTTAAATCGGGAGACCCGGGACTATGCGATCAGTTCCAAGAAGTTACGTCGGTCCCGTACGAGGTGTTCATGCCTCCTACGGGGTGGTTTGGGGGCTGGTTTGGGTTTC
Organism: Sambucus nigra; assembly: GCA_949130495.1. Taxonomy (NCBI): domain Eukaryota; kingdom Viridiplantae; phylum Streptophyta; class Magnoliopsida; order Dipsacales; family Adoxaceae; genus Sambucus; species Sambucus nigra. Next base: position 415,970,641 of record OX422223.1, read on the forward strand.
ACCCTTTAACGGCTTGTTTTTAAGTCTAAGTGTTGATTTTTACAAATTATCGTTATATTCTCAAACCAGGAGACCCGGGACTACGCGGTCAGTCCCTACAAGTTGCATTGGTCCTGTGCGAGGTGTTCGTGCCTCCTACGGGAACGTTTGGTGACTGGTTTGGGTTATCACCCTCTAACGACCGCATTTTAAATCAGTGTTATTTTTGCAAATTATCGTCATATTCTAAAACCGAGAGACCCGGGATGACGCTGTCAGTTACTACAAGTAACATTGGTCCTGTGCGAGGTGTTCGTGCCTCCTATGGGGTCGTTTGGGGGCTTGTTTTGATTTTCACCCTTTAATAGCTTATTTTTAAGTCTAAGTGTGATTTTTTACAAATTATCATCATATTCTCAAATCGGGAGACCTCAGACTACGCGGTCAGTTCCAACAAGTTACATTGGTCCCGTGCGAGGTGTTCGTGCCTCCAACGGGGTCGTTGGGGGATGGTTTGGGTTTTCACCCATTAACAACTTGTTTTTAAGTAAGTGTTTATTTTTGCAAATTATCATCATATTCTCAAACCGGGAGATCAGGGACTACGCGGTCAGTTCCTACCAGTTACATTGGTCCCGTGCGAGGTGTTCGTGCCTCTTACGGGGTCGTTTTGGTGCTTTTTTAGGTTTTCACCCTTTAATGGCTTGTTTTTAAGTCTCGTGTCATTTTTGCAAATTATCGTCGTATTCTCAAATCGGGATACTCCTGACTACGCGGTCAGTTCCAAGAATATACACTGGTCCCGTGCAAGGTGTTCGTGCCTCCTACGGGATGGTTTGGGGGCTGGTTTGGGTTTTCACCCTTTAACGGCTTATTTTTAAGTCTAAGTATTGATTTTACCAAATTATCATCATATTCTAAAACCAGGTGACCCGGGACTACGCGGTCAGTTCCTACAAATTACATTGGTCCCGTGCGCGGTGTTGGTGCCTCCTATGGGAACGTTTGGTTGTTGGTTTGGGTTTTCACCCTTTAACGGCCTGCTTTTAAGTCTCAGTGTTATTTTTGAAATTATCATCATATTCTCAAACTAGGAGACCCAGGACTACGCGGTCAGTTCGTATAAGTTACATTCGTCCCGTGCGAGGTGATAGTGCCTCCTACGGTGTCGTTTGAGGGTTGGTTTGGATTTTCACACTTTAACGGCTTATTTTTAAGTTTAAGTGTGGATTTTTGCAAATTATCCTCATACTCTCAAACCTGGAGACCCGGGACTACGCGGTCAGTTTCTACAAGTTACATTGGTCCCGTGCGAGGTGTTCGTGCCTCCTAAGGGGTCATTTAGGGGCTGGTTTGGGTTTTCACCCTTTAAAGACTTGTTTTTAAGTTTCAGTGTTTATTTTTGCGAATTATCATCATATTCTCAAACCGGGAGACCGGGGACTACGCGGTCAGTTCCTACAAGTTACATTGGTCCCGTGCGAGGTGTTCGTGCCTCTTACGGGTTCGTTTAGGGGCTTTTTTGCGTTTTCAACCTTTAATGGCTTGTTTTTAAGACTCGTGTCATTTTTGCAAATTATCATCATATTCTTAATCTGGGATACTCGGGACTACGCGTTGAGTTCCTACAAGTTACAATGGTCCCGTGCGAGGTGTTCGTGCCTCCTACGGAGTCATCTGGGGCTGGTTTGGGTTTTCACCCTTTAACGGCTTGTTTTTAAGTCTATGTGTTGATTTTTACAAATTATCGTCATATTCTCCAGTTCCTAAAAATTACATTGGTCCTGTGCGAGGTGTTCGTGCCTCGTACAGGGTCATTTGGTGGCTGGTTTATGTTTTCGCTCTTTAACGTCTTATTTTTAAGTAGTGTTGATTTTTAAAAATTATCGTCATATTCTTAAATCGGGAGACTCAGGACTACACGGTCTGTTCTTACTAGTTACATTGGTCCCGTGCGAGGTGTTCGTGCGTCTTACGGGGTCGTTTGGGAGTTGGTTTAGGTTTTCACCCTTTAACGATTTGTTTTTAAGTCTAAGTGTGATTTTTAAAAATTATCGTCATATTCTCAAACTGAGAGACCCGGGACTACACAGTCAGTTCCAACAAGTTACATTGGTCCCGTACGAGGTGCTCGTACCTCCTACGGGGTCGTTTGGGGCTGGTTTGGGTTTTCACGCATTAACGGCTTATTTTGATGTTTAAGTGTTTATTTTTTCAAATTATCATCATATTCTCAAATCGGGAGACCGGGGACTACGGGATCAGCTTCTACAAGTTACATTAGTCCTGTGCGAGGTGTTCATGCCTCTTACGGGGTCGTTTGGGGGCTGGTTTGGGTTTTCACCCTTTAACGGCTTTTTTTAAATCTCGTGTGATGTTTGTAAATAATCATCATATTCTTAAATCGGGAGACCCGGGACTATGCGATCAGTTCCAAGAAGTTACGTCGGTCCCGTACGAGGTGTTCATGCCTCCTACGGGGTGGTTTGGGGGCTGGTTTGGGTTTCACCCTTTAACGGCTTATTTTTAAGTCTAAGTGTTGATTTTTACAAATTATCGTTATATTCTCAAACCAGGAGACCCGGGACTACGCGGTCAGTTCCTACAAGTCGCATTGGTCCTGTGCGAGGTGTTCGTGTCTCCTACGGGAACGTTTGGTGACTGGTTTGGGTTATCACCCTCTAACGACCGCATTTTAAATCAGTGTTATTTTTGCAAATTATCGTCATATTCTAAAACCGAGAGACCCGGGATGACGCTGTCAGTTACTACAAGTAACATTGGTCCTGTGCGAGGTGTTCGTGCCTCCTATGGGGTCGTTTGGGGGCTGGTTTTGATTTTTACCCTTTAATAGCTTATTTTTAAGTCTAAGTGTGATTTTTTACAAATTATCATCATATTCTCAAATCGGGAGACCTCAGACTACGCGGTCAGTTCCAACAAGTTACATTGGTCCCGTGCGAGGTGTTCGTGCCTCCAACGGGGTCGTTGGGGGATGGTTTGGGTTTTCACCCATTAACAGCTTGTTTTTAAGTAAGTGTTTATTTTTGCAAATTATCATCATATTCTCAAACCGGGAGATCAGGGACTACGCGGTCAGTTCCTACCAGTTACATTGGTCCCGTGCGAGGTGTTCGTGCCTCTTACGGGGTCGTTTTGGTGCTTTTTTAGGTTTTCACCCTTTAATGGCTTGTTTTTAAGTCTCGTGTCATTTTTGCAAATTATCGTCATATTCTCAAATCGGGATACTCCTGACTACGCGGTCAGTTCCAAGAATATACACTGGTCCCGTGCAAGGTGTTCGTGCCTCCTACGAGATGGTTTGGGGGCTGGTTTGGGTTTTCACCCTTTAACGGCTTATTTTTAAGTCTAAGTATTGATTTTAACAAATTATCATCATATTCTAAAACCAGGTGACCCGGGACTACGCGGTCAGTTCCTACAAATTACATTGGTCCCGTGCGCGGTGTTGGTGCCTCCTATGGGAACATTTGGTTGCTGGTTTGGGTTTTCACCCTTTAACGGCCTGCTTTTAAGTCTAAGTGTTATTTTTGAAATTATCATCATATTCTCAAACTAGGAGACCCAGGACTACGCGGTCAGTTCGTATAAGTTACATTCGTCCCGTGCGAGGTGATAGTGCCTCCTACGGTGTCGTTTGAGGGTTGGTTTGGATTTTCACACTTTAACGGCTTATTTTTAAGTTTAAGTGTGGATTTTTGCAAATTATCCTCATATTCTCAAACCTGGAGACCCGGGACTACGCGGTCAGTTTCTATAAGTTACATTGGTCCCGTGCGAGGTGTTCGTGCCTCCTAAGGGGTCATTTGGGGGCTGGTTTGGGTTTTCACCCTTTAAAGACGTGTGTTTAAGTTTCAGTGTTTATTTTTGCGAATTATCATCATATTCTCAAACCGGGAGACCGGGGACTACGCGGTCAGTTCCTACAAGTTACATTGGTCCCGTGCGAGGTGTTCGTGCCTCTTACGGGTTCGTTTAGGGGCTTTTTTGCGTTTTCAACCTTTAATGGCTTGTTTTTAAGACTCGTGTCATTTTTGCAAATTATCATCATATTCTTAATCTGGGATACTCGGGACTACGCGTTGAGTTCCTACAAGTTACACTGGTCCCGTGCGAGGTGTTCGTGCCTCCTACGGAGTCATCTGGGGCTGGTTTGGGTTTTCATCCTTTAACGGCTTGTTTTTAAGTCTATGTGTTGATTTTTACAAATTATCGTCATATTCTCCAGTTCCTACAAATTACATTGGTCCTGTGCGAGGTGTTCGTGCCTCGTACAGGGTCATTTGGAGGCTGGTTTATGTTTTCGCTCTTTAACGTCTTATTTTTAAGTAGTGTTGATTTTTAAAAATTATCGTCATATTCTTAAATCGGGAGACTCAGGACTACACGGTCTGTTCTTACTAGTTACATTGGTCCCGTGCGAGGTGTTCGTGCGTCTTACGGGGTCGTTTGGGAGTTGGTTTAGGTTTTCACCCTTTAACGACTTGTTTTTAAGTCTAAGTGTGATTTTTAAAAATTATCGTCATATTCTCAAACTGAGAGACCCGGGACTACACAGTCAGTTCCAACAAGTTACATTGGTCCCGTACGAGGTGCTCGTACCTCCTACGGGGTCGTTTGGGGCTGGTTTGGGTTTTCACCCATTAACGGCTTATTTTGATGTTTAAGTGTTTATTTTTTCAAATTATCATCATATTCTCAAATCGGGAGACCGGGGACTACGGGATCAGCTTCTACAAGTTACATTAGTCCAGTGCGAGGTGTTCTTGCCTCTTACGGGGTCGTTTGGGGGTTGGTTTGGGTTTTCACCCTTTAACGGCTTCTTTTAAATCTCGTGTGATGTTTGTAAATAATCATCATATTCTTAAATCGGGAGACCCGGGACTATGCGATCAGTTCCAACAAGTTACGTCAGTCCCGTACGAGGTGTTCATGCCTCCTACGGGGTGGTTTGGGGGCTGGTTTGGGTTTCACCCTTTAACGGCTTGTTTTTAAGTCTAAGTGTTGATTTTTACAAATTATCGTTATATTCTCAAACCAGGAGACCCGGGACTACGCGGTCAGTTCCTACAAGTTGCATTGGTCCTGTGCGAGGTGTTCGTGCCTCCTACGGGAACGTTTGGTGACTGGTTTGGGTTATCACCCTCTAACGACCGCATTTTAAATCAGTGTTATTTTTGCAAATTATCGTCATATTCTAAAACCGAGAGACCCGGGATGACGCTGTCAGTTACTACAAGTAACATTGGTCCTGTGCGAGGTGTTCGTGCCTCCTATGGGGTCGTTTGGGGGCTGGTTTTGATTTTCACCCTTTAATAGCTTATTTTTAAGTCTAAGTGTGATTTTTTACAAATTATCATCATATTCTCAAATCGGGAGACCTCAGACTACGCGGTCAGTTCCAACAAGTTACATTGGTCCCGTGCGAGGTGTTCGTGCCTCCAACGGGGTCGTTGGGGGATGGTTTGGGTTTTCACCCATTAACAGCTTGTTTTTAAGTAAGTGTTTATTTTTGCAAATTATCATCATATTCTCAAACCGGGAGATCAGGGACTACGCGGTCAGTTCCTACCAGTTACATTGGTCCCGTGCGAGGTGTTCGTGCCTCTTACGGGGTCGTTTTGGTGCTTTTTTAAGTTTTCACCCTTTAATGGCTTGTTTTTAAGTCTCGTGTCATTTTTGCAAATTATCGTCATATTCTCAAATCGGGATACTCCTGACTACGCGGTCAGTTCCAAGAATATACACTGGTCCCGTGCAAGGTGTTCGTACCTCCTACGGGATGGTTTGGGGGCTGGTTTGGGTTTTCACCCTTTAACGGCTTATTTTTAAGTCTAAGTATTGATTTTAACAAATTATCATCATATTCTAAAACCAGGTGACCCGGGACTACGCGGTCAGTTCCTACAAATTACATTGGTCCCGTGCGCGGTGTTGGTGCCTCCTATGGGAACATTTGGTTGCTGGTTTGGGTTTTCACCCTTTAACGGCCTGCTTTTAAGTCTAAGTGTTATTTTTGAAATTATCATCATATTCTCAAACTAGGAGACCCAGGACTACGCGGTCAGTTCGTATAAGTTACATTCGTCCCGTGCGAGGTGATAGTGCCTCCTACGGTGTCGTTTGAGGGTTGGTTTGGATTTTCACACTTTAACGGCTTATTTTTAAGTTTAAGTGTGGATTTTTGCAAATTATCCTCATACTCTCAAACCTGGAGACCCGGGACTACGCGGTCAGTTTCTACAAGTTACATTGGTCCCGTGCGAGGTGTTCGTGCCTCCTAAGGGGTCATTTAGGGGCTGGTTTGGGTTTTCATCCTTTAAAGACTTGTTTTTAAGTTTCAGTGTTTATTTTTGCGAATTATCATCATATTCTCAAACCGGGAGACCGGGGACTACGCGGTCAGTTCCTACAAGTTACATTGGTCCCGTGCGAGGTGTTCGTGCCTCTTACGGGTTCGTTTAGGGGCTTTTTTGCGTTTTCAACCTTTAATGGCTTGTTTTTAAGACTCGTGTCATTTTTGCAAATTATCATCATATTCTTAATCTGGGATACTCGGGACTACGCGTTGAGTTCCTACAAGTTACAGTGGTCCCGTGCGAGGTGTTCGTGCCTCCTACGGAGTCATCTGGGGCTGGTTTGGGTTTTCACCCTTTAACGGCTTGTTTTTAAGTCTATGTGTTGATTTTTACAAATTATCGTCATATTCTCCAGTTCCTAAAAATTACATTGGTCCTGTGCGAGGTGTTCGTGCCTCGTACAGGGTCATTTGGTGGCTGGTTTATGTTTTCGCTCTTTAACGTCTTATTTTTAAGTAGTGTTGATTTTTAAAAATTATCGTCATATTCTTAAATCGGGAGACTCAGGACTACACGGTCTGTTCTTACTAGTTACATTGGTCCCGTGCGAGGTGTTCGTGCGTCTTACGGGGTCGTTTGGGAGTTGGTTTAGGTTTTCACCCTTTAACGACTTGTTTTTAAGTCTAAGTGTGATTTTTAAAAATTATCGTCATATTCTCAAACTGAGAGACCCGGGACTACACAGTCAGTTCCAACAAGTTACATTGGTCCCGTACGAAGTTCTCGTACCTCCTACGGGGTCGTTTGGGGCTGGTTTGGGTTTTCACGCATTAACGGCTTATTTTGATGTTTAAGTGTTTATTTTTTCAAATTATCATCATATTCTCAAATCGGGAGACCGGGGACTACGGGATCAGCTTCTACAAGTTACATTAGTCCTGTGCGAGGTGTTCATGCCTCTTACGGGGTCGTTTGGGGGCTGGTTTGGGTTTTCACCCTTTAACGGCTTTTTTTAAATCTCGTGTGATGTTTGTAAATAATCATCATATTCTTAAATCGGGAGACCCGGGACTATGCGATCAGTTCCAAGAAGTTACGTCGGTCCCGTACGAGGTGTTCATGCCTCCTACGGGGTGGTTTGGGGGCTAGTTTGGGTTTCACCCTTTAACGGCTTGTTTTTAAGTCTAAGTGTTGATTTTTACAAATTATCGTTATATTCTCAAACTAGGAGACCCGGGACTACGCGGTCAGTTCCTACAAGTTGCATTGGTCCTGTGCGAGGTGTTCGTGCCTCCTACGGGAACGTTTGGTGACTGGTTTGGGTTATCACCCTCTAACGACCGCATTTTAAATCAGTGTGATTTTTGCAAATTATCGTCATATTCTAAAACTGAGAGACCCGGGATGACGCTGTCAGTTACTACAAGTAACATTGGTCATGTGCGAGGTGTTCGTGCCTCCTATGGGGTCGTTTGTGGGCTGGTTTTGATTTTCACCCTTTAATAGCTTATTTTTAAGTCTAAGTGTGATTTTTTACAAATTATCATCATATTCTCAAATCGGGAGACCTCAGACTACGCGGTCAGTTCCAACAAGTTACATTGGTCCCGTGCGAGGTGTTCGTGCCTCCAACGGGGTCGTTGGGGGATGGTTTGGGTTTTCACCCATTAACAGCTTGTTTTTAAGTAAGTGTTTATTTTTGCAAATTATCATCATATTCTCAAACCGGGAGATCAGGGACTATGCGGTCAGTTCCTACAAGTTACATTAGTCCCGTGCGAGGTGTTCGTGCCTCTTACGGGGTCGTTTTGGTGCTTTTTTAGGTTTTCACCCTTTAATGGCTTGTTTTTAAGTCTCGTGTCATTTTTGCAAATTATCGTCATATTCTCAAATCGGGATACTCCTGACTACGCGGTCAGTTCCAAGAATATACACTGGTCCCGTGCAAGGTGTTCGTGCCTCCTACGGGATGGTTTGGGGGCTGGTTTGGGTTTTCACCCTTTAACGGCTTATTTTTAAGTCTAAGTATTGATTTTAACAAATTATCATCATATTCTAAAACCAGGTGACCCGGGACTACGCGGTCAGTTCCTACAAATTACATTGGTCCCGTGCGCGGTGTTGGTGCCTCCTGTGGGAACATTTGGTTGCTGGTTTGGGTTTTCACCCTTTAACGGCCTGCTTTTAAGTCTAAGTGTTATTTTTGAAATTATCATCATATTCTCAAACTAGGAGACCCAGGACTACGCGGTCAGTTCGTATAAGTTACATTCGTCCCGTGCGAGGTGATAGTGCCTCCTACGGTGTCGTTTGAGGGTTGGTTTGGATTTTCACACTTTAACGGCTTATTTTTAAGTTTAAGTGTGGATTTTTGCAAATTATCCTCATATTCTCAAACCTGGAGACCCGGGACTACGCGGTCAGTTTCTACAAGTTACATTGGTCCCGTGCGAGGTGTTCGTGCCTCCTACGGGGTGTCATTTGGGGGCTGGTTTGGGTTTTCACCCTTTAACGACTTGTTTTTGAGTTTAAGTGTTTATTTTTGCGAATTATCATCATATTCTCAAACCGGGAGACCAGGGACTATGCGGTCAGTTCCTACAAGTTACATTGGTCCCGTGCGAGGTGTTCGTGCCTCTTACGGGTTCGTTTAGGGGCTTTTTTGTGTTTTCAACCTTTAATGGCTTGTTTTTAAGTCTCGTGTCATTTTTGCAAATTATAATCATATTCTCAATCCGGGATACTCGGGACTACGCGTTGAGTTCCTACAAGTTACACTGGTCCCGTGCGAGGTGTTCGTGCCTCCTACGTGGTCATCTGGGGCTGGTTTGGGTTTTCACCCTTTAACGGCTTGTTTTTAAGTCTATGGGTTAATTTTTACAAATTATCATCATATTCTCAAACCGGGAGACCCGGGGCTACGCGGTCAGTTCCTACAAATTACATTGGTCCCGTGCGAGGTGTTCGTGCCTCGCACAGGGTCATTTGGTGGCTGGTTTATGTTTTCGCCCTTTAACGTCTTATTTTTAAGTAGTGTTGATTTTTAAAAATTATCGTCATATTCTTAAATCGGGAGACTCAGGACTACACGGTCTGTTCTTACTAGTTACATTGGTCCCGTGCGAGGTGTTCGTGCGTCTTACGGGGTCGTTTGGGGGTTGGTTTAGGTTTTCACCCTTTAACGACTTGTTTTTAAGTCTAAGTGTGATTTTTACAAATTATCGTCATATTCTCAAACCGAGAGACCCGGGACTACGCAGTCAGTTCCAACAAGTTACATTGGTCCCGTACGAGGTGTTCGTACCTCCGACGGGGTCGTTTGGGGTTGATTTGGGTTTTCACCCATTAACGGCTTATTTTGATGTTAAGTGTTTATTTTTTCAAATTATCATCATATTCTCAAATCGGGAGACCGGGGAATACGCGATCAGCTTCTACAAGTTACATTAGTCCTGTGTGAGGTGTTCATGCCTCTTACGGGGTCGTTTGGGGGCTGGTTTGGGTTTTCACCCTTTAACGGCTTGTTTTTAAATCTCGTGTGATGTTTGTAAATAATCATCATATTCTTAAATCGGGAGACCCGGGACTACGCGATCAGTTCCAAGAAGTTACGTCAGTCCCGTACGAGGTGTTCATGCCTCTTACGGGGTAGTTTGGGTTTCACCATTTAACGGCTTGTTTTTAAGTCTAAGTGTTGATTTTTACAAATTATCGTTATATTCACAAACTAGGAGACCCGGGACTACGCGGTCAGTTCCTACAAGTTGCATTGGTCCTGTGCGAGGTGTTCGTGCCTCCTACGGGAACGTTTGGTGACTGGTTTGGGTTATCACCCTTTAATGGCCTGGTTTTAAGTCAGTGTTATTTTTACAAATTATCATCATATTCTAAAACCGAAAAACCTGGGATGACGCTGTCAGTTCCTACAAGTTACATTGGTCCCGTGCGAGGTGTTCGTGCCTCCTACGGGGTCGTTTGGGGTCTGGTTTTGATTTTCACCCTTTAACAGCTTATTTTTAAGTCTAAGCGTGATTTTTACAAATTATCATCATATTCTCAAATCGGGAGACCTGGGACTACGCGGTCAGTTCCAACAAGTTACATTGGTCTCGTGCGAGGTGTTCGTGCCTCCTACGGGGTCGTTGGGGGCTGGTTTGGGTTTTCACCCATTAACAGCTTGTTTTTAAGTTTAAGTGTTTATTTTTGCAAATTATCATCATATTCTCAAATCGGGAGATCGGGGACTACGCAGTCAGTTCCTATAAGTTACATTGGTCCCGTGCGAGGTGTTCGTGCGTCTTACGGGGTCGTTTGGGGATTTTTGGGTTTTCACCCTTTAATGGCTTATTTTTAAGTCTCGTGTCATTTTTTGCAAATTATCGTCATATTCTGAAACCAGGATACTCGGGACTACGCTGTCAGTTCCAAGAAGTTACACTGGTCCCGTGCAAGGTGTTCGTGCCTCCTACAGGGTGGTTTGGGTGCTAGTTTGGATTTTCACCCTTTAACGGCTTGTTTTTAAGTCTAAGTATTGATTTTAATAAATTATCATCATATTCCAAAACCAGGTCACCCAGGACCATGCGGTCAGTTCCTACAAATTACATTGGTCCCGTGCGAGGTGTTGTTGCCTCCTACGGGAATGTTTGGTGGCTGGTTTGGGTTTTCACTCTTTAACGGCCTACTTTTAAGTCTAAGTGTTATTTTTGATAATTATAATCATATTCTCAAACTAGGAGACCCGAGACTACGCGGTCAGTTCGTATAAGTTATATTGGTCCCGTGGGAGGTGTTAGTGCCTCCTACGGGTCATTTGGGGGTTGGTTTGGATTTTCACCCTTTCACGGCTTATTTTTAAGTTTAAGTGTTGATTTATGCAAATTATCATCATATTCTAAAACCTGGAGACCCGGGACTACGCGGTAAGTTCCTACAAGTTATACTGGTCCCGTGCGAGGTGTTCGTGCCTCCTACGGGGTCTTTTGGGGGCTGGTTTGGGTGTTCAACCTTTAACGACTTGTTTTTAAGTTTAAGTGTTTATTTTTGCAAATTATCATCATATTCTCAAACCGGGACTATGCGGTCAGTTCCTACAAGTTACATTGGTCCCGTGCGAGGTGTTCGTGCCTCTTACCGGTTGGTTTGGGGGATTTTTTGGGTTTTCCACCTTTAATGGCTTGTTTTTAAGTCTCATGTCATTTTTGCAAATTATCGTCATATTCTCAATCCGGGATACTCAGGACTATGCGGTCAGTTCCTACAAGTTACATTGGTCCCGTGCGAGGTGTTTGTGCCTCCTACGGGGTCGTCTGGGAGATGGTTTGGGTTTTCACCCTTTAACGACTTGTTTTTAAGTCTATGTGTTGATTTTTACAAATTATCGTCATATTCTTAAACCGGGAGACTCGGGACTACGCGATCTGTTCTTACAAGTTATATTGCTCCCGTGCGAGGTGTTCGTGCCTCTTACGGGGTCGTTTGGGGGTTGGTTTAGGTTTTCACCCTTTAACGACTTGTTTTAAGTCTAACTGTAATTTTTACAAATGATCGTCATATTCTCACACCGGGAGACCCGAGACTACGCAGTCAGTTCCAACAAGTTACAGTGGTCCCGTTCGAGGTGTTTGTACATCCTATGGGGTCGTTTGGGGCTGGTTTTGGTTTTCACCCATTAACGGCTTGTTTTTATGTTTAAGTGTTTATTTTTTCACATTATCATCATATTCTTAAATCGGGAGACCGGGGACTACACAGTCAGTTCTTACAAGTTACATCAGTCCCGTGTGAGGTGTTCATGCCTCTTACGGGGTCGTTTGGGGGCTGGTTTGGGTTTTCACCCTTTGACGGCTTATTTTTAAATCTCGTGTGATGTTTATAAATTATCGTCATATTCTCAAACTGGGAGACCTGGGACTACGCGGTCAGTTCCAAGAAGTTACGCCGGTCTCGTACGAGGTGTTCATGCCTCCTATGGGGTAGATTGGGGGCTGGTTTGGGTTTCACCCTTTAACGTCTTATTTTTAAGTCTAAGTGTTGATTTTTACAAATTATCATCGTATTCTCAAACTAGGAGACACTGGACTACGCGTTCAGTTCCTACAAGTTGCATTGGTCCTGTGCGAGGTGTTCGTGCCTCCTACGGGAACGTTTGGTGGATGGTTTGGGTTTTCACCCTTTAACAGCCTGCTTTTAAGTCTAAGTGTTATTTTTACAAATTATCATCATATTCTCAAACCGAAAGACTCGGGACTGCGCGGTCAGTTCCTACTAGTTACATCGGTCCCGTGCGAGGTATTCGTGCCTCTTATGGGGTCGTTTGGGGACTGGTTTGGGTTTTACCCTTTAACGACTTGATTTTAAGTGTGATTTTTATAAATTATCGTTATATTCTCAAACCGGGAGACTCATGATTACGCGGTCAGTTCCAACAAGTTACATTGATCCCGTGCGAGGTGTTCGTGCCTCTTGCGGGGTCGTTTGGGGGCTGCTTTATGTTTTCACCCTTTAACGGGTTATTTTTAAGTCTAAGTGTGATTTTTGCAAATTATAGTCATATTCTCAAACTAGGAGTCTCGGGACTACGCGGTTAGTTCTTACAAGTTACACTGGTCCCGTGCGAGGTGTTCGTGACTCCTACGGGGTCGTTTGGGGGATGGTTTTGGTATTCACCCTTTAACGACATGTTTTTAAGTCTAAGTGTTGATTTTAACAAATTATCGTCATATTCTCAAACCGCAAGACCCGGGAGTACGTGGTCAGTTCCTACTAGTTACATTGGTCCCGTGCAAGTGTTCGTGCCTCTTACAGGTTCCTTTGGGGGCTTTTTTGGATTTTCACCCTTTAATGGCTTGTTTTTAAGTCTCGTGTCATTTTTGTGAATTATCGTCATATTCTCAAATCGGGATACACGGGACTGCGCGATCAGTTCCAAGAAGTTACACTAGTCCCGTGCAAGGTGTTCGTGCCTCCTACGGGGTGGGTTGGGGGCTGGTTTGGGTTTTCACCATTTAACGACTTGTTTTTAAGTCTAAGTGTTAGTTTTTAATAATTATCGTCATATTCTCAAACCGGGAGACCCGGGACTACGCGGTCAGTTCCTATTGTTACTTTGGTCCCGTGCGAGGTGTTCGTGCCTCTTACGGGGTCGTTTGGGGGCTGGTTTGGGTTTTCACCCTTTAACGGCTCGTTTTTAAGTGTGATTTTTGCAAATTATCGTCATATTCTCAAATCGGGAGACTCGGGACTACGCGGTCAGTTCGTACAAATTACACTAGTCCTGTTCGAGGTGTTCGTGCCCCCTACGGGGTTTTCTGGGGCTGGTTTGGGTTTTCACCATTTAACGGCTAATTTTTACGTCTAAGTATTGATTTTTACAAATTATCGTCATATTCCCAAACCGAGAGATCCGGGACTACGCGGTCAGTTTCTACAAGTTACATTGGTCCCGTGCGAGGTTTTCGTGCCTCCTACGAGGCCATTTGGTGGCTGGTTTATGTTTTCACCCTTTAATGGCTTGTTTTTAAGTAGTGTTGATTTTTGAAAATTATCGTCATATTCTCAAACCGAGTGACTCAGGAGTACGCAGTCAGTTCTTATAAGTTACATTGGTCTCGTGCGAGGTGTTCGTGCCTCTTACGACGTCATTTGGGGGCTGGTTTGGGTTTTCAACCTTTAACGGCTTATTTTTAATTGTGATTTTTTCAAATTATTGTCATATTCTCAAACCTGGAGACCCAGGACTACGCGGTCAGTTCCTACAAGTTACATTTGTCCCGTGCGAGCAGTTCATGCCTCGTACGGGGTTGTTTGGGGGCTGGTTTGGTTTTTCACCCTTTAATGGCTTATTTTTAAGTCTAAGTGTGACTTTTACAAATAATCGTCATATTCTCAAACCGAGAGACCCGGGAGTACGCGGTCAGTTGCAACAAGTTACACTGGTCTCGTGCGAGTTGTTCTTGCCTCTTACGGGGTCGTTTGGGCCTAGTTTGTGTTTTCACCATTTAACGGCTTGCTTTTAAGTGTAAGTGTGATTTTAGAAAATTATAGTCATATTCTCAAACCGGGAGACTTGGGACTACGCGGTCAGTTCCTACAAGTTACAATGATCCCATGTGAGGTGTTGGTACCTCCAACGGGGTCGTTTAGGGGTTGGTTTTGGCTTTCACCCTTTAACGGCTTGTTTTTAAGTCTACGTGTTGGTTTTTATAAATTATCGTCATATTCTCAAATCGGGAGACTCGAGACTACGCAGTCAGTTCCTACAAGTTACACTGATCCCGTGCAAGGTGTTCGTGCCTCCTACTGGGTCCTTTGGGGGATGGTTTGGGTTTTCACCCTTTAACGGATTGTTTTTAAGTTTAAGTGTTTATTTTCGCAAATTATCATCATATTCTTAAACGGGGAGACCGGGGATTACGTGGTCAGTTCCTACAAGTTACATTGGTCCCGTACGAGTGTTCGTGACTCTTACGGGTTCCTTTGGGTGATTTTTTGGGTTTTTACCCTTTAATGGCTTGTTTTTAAGTCTCGTATCATTTTTGCAAATTATCATCATATTCTCAAACCGGGATATTCGGGACTACGCAGTCAGTTCCAAGAAGTTACACTAGTCCCGTGCAAGGTGTTCGTGCCTCCTACGAGGTGGGTTGGGGGTTGGTTTGAGTTTTCACCCTTAAACAACTTGTTTTTAAGTCTAAGTGTTGATTTTTATAAATTATCGTCATATTCTCAAACCGGGAGACCCGGGACTACGCGGTCAGTTCCAAGAAGTTACGCTGGTCCCGTACGAGGTGTTCGTACCTCATACGGGGTTGTTTGGGGCTGGTTTGGGTTTTCACCCATTAACGGCTGGTTTTTATGTTAAAGTGTTTGTTTTTTAAAATTATCGTCATATTCTCAAATCGGGAGACTGGGGACTACGCGGTTAGTTCCTACAAGTTATATTGGTCCCGTGCGAGGTGTTCATGCCTCTTATGGGATCGTTTGGGGGCTGGTTTGGGTTTTCCCCATTTAACGGCTTATTTTTAAATCTCGTGTGATGTTTGTAAATTATCGTCATATTCTCAAATCGGGAGACCCGGGACTACGCGATCAGTTCCAAGAAGTTACGCTGGTCCCGTGCGAGGTGGTTTGGGTTTTCACCCTTTAATGGCTTGTTTTTAAGTCTAAGTGTTGATTTTTACAAATTATCATCATACTCTCAAACCAGGAGACCCGAGACTACGTGGTTAGTTCCTACATGTTACATTGGTCCCGTGCAAGGTGTTTGTGCCTCTTACAGGAACGTTTGGTGGCTGGTTTAGGTTTTCACCCTTTAACGGCCTGTTTTAAGTCTAAGTGTTATTTTTACAAATTATCATCATATTCTCAAACCGAAAGACCCGGGACTACGAGGTCAGTTCCTACTAGTTACATTGGTCCTGTGCGAGGTGTTCGGGCCTCTTATGGGGTCATTTGGGTGCTGGTTTGGGTTTTACCCTTTAACAGCTTTTTTTAAGTGTGATTTTTACAGATTATCGTGATATTCTCAAATCGGGAGGCCCAGGACTACACGATCAGTTCCTACAAGTTACATTGGTCCCGTACGAGGTGTTCGTGCCTCTTATGGGGTCGTTTGGGGGCTGGTTTGGATTTTCAGCCTTTAACGACTTGTTTTTAAGTCTAAGTGTGATTTTTACAAATTATCGTGATATTCCCAAACCAGGAGACCCAGGACTACGCGATCAGTTCCAACAAGTTACATTGGTCCCGTGCGAGGTGTTCGTGCCTCTTACGGGGTCGTTTGGGGTCTTTTTTGGGTTTTCACCCTCTAATGGCTTATTTTTAAGTCTCATGTCATTTTTGTAAATTATCGTTATATTCTCAAATCGGGATACATGGGACTACGCGATCAGTTCCAAGAAGTTACACTAGTCCCGTGCAAGGTGTTCGTGCCTCCTACGGGGTGGGTTGGGGGCTGGTTTGGGTTTTCACCCTTTAACGACTTGTTTTTAAGTCTAAGTGTTAGTTTTTACAAATTATCGTCATATTCTCAAACCGGGAGACCCGGGACTACGCGGTCAGTTCCTACTTGTTACATTGGTCTCGTGCGAGGTGTTCGTGCCTCTTACGGGGTCGTTTAGGGGCTGGTTTGGGTTTTCACCCTTTAACGGCTTGTTTTTAAGTGTGATTTTTGCAAATTATCGTCATATTCACAAACCGGGAGACCCGGGACTATGCGGTCAGTTCCTACAAGTTACACTGGTCCCGTGCGAGGTGTTCGTGCCTCCTACGGAGTCGTTTGGGGCTTGGTTTGGGTTTTCACCATTTAACGACTTATTTTTAAGTCTAAGTGTTGATTTTTACAAATTATTGTCATATTCTCAAACCGGGAGACCCGGGACTATGCGATCAGTTCCTAAAAGTTACATTGGTCCCGTGCGAGGAGTTGGTGCCTCTTACGGGGTCATTTGGTGGCTGGTTTATGTTTTCACCCTTTAACGTTTTGTTTTTAAGTAGTGTTGATTTTTTAAAATTATCGTCATATTCTCAAACCGAGAGACTCGGGACTACACAGTCAGTTCTTATAAGTTTCATTGGTCCCGTGCGAGGTGTTCGTGCCTCTTACGGGGTCGTTTGGGTGCTGGTTTGGGTTTTCACCCTTTAACGGCTTGTTTTTAAGTGTGATTTTTGCAAATTATCGTCATATTCTCAAACCAGGAGACCCGGGACTACGCAACTAGTTCCTACAAGTTACATTGGTCCCGTGTGAGGTGTTCGTGCCTCTTACGAGGTCGTTTGGGGGCTGGTTTGGGTTTTCACCCTTTAACGGCTTGTTTTTAAGTGTAAGTGTGATTTTTACAAGTAATTGTCATATTCTCAAACCGGGAGACCCGGGACTATGTGGTCAGTTGCAACAAGTTACACTGGTCCCGTGCGAGTTGTTCGTGCCTCTTACGGGGTCGTTTGGGGCTGGTTTATGTTTCCACCCTTTAACGACTTGCTTTTAAGTCTAAGTGTGATTTTTGTAAATTATAGTCGTATTCTCAAACCGGGAGACTCGGGACAACGTGATCAGTTCCAACAAGTTACATTGGTCCCGTGCGAGCAGTTGGTGCCTCACGCGGGGTCGTTTGGGGGCTGGTTTTGGTTTTCACCCTTTAACGACTTGTTTTTAAGTCTAAGTGTTAATTTTTAGAAATTATCTTCATATTCTCAAATCGGGAGACCCGAGACTACGCGGTCAGTTCCTATAAGTTACATTGGTCCCGTGTGAGGTGTTCGTGCCTCCTATTGGGTTGTTTGGTAGCTAGTTTATGTTTTCACCCTTTAACGGCTTATTTTTAAGTCTAAGTGTGACTTTTGCAAATTATAGTCATATTCTCAAATCGGGAGACTCAGGACTACGTGATCAGTTCCTACAAGTTATACTGGTCCGGTGCGAGGTGTTCGTGCCTCCTACAGGGTCATTTGGGAGCTGGTTTGAGTTTTCACACTTTAACGGCTTGTTTTTAAGTCCAAGTGTTGATTGTTACAAATTATCGTCATATTCTCAAATCGGGAGACCCGGGACTACACTGTTAGTTCCTACAAGTTACACTAGTCCCGCACGAGGTGTTCGTACCTCCTACGGGGTCGTTTGGTGGTTGGTTTATGTTTTCACCCTTTAACTCCCTATTTTTAAGTATTGTTGATTTTTACAAATTATTATCATATTCTCAAATCGGGAGACCCAGGACTACGCGGTCAGTTCCAAGAAGTTATGTTGGTCCCATGCGAGGTGTTCGTGCCTCCTACGGGGTGGTTTGGGGGCTGGTTTTGGTTTTCACCCATTAACGGCTTATTTTTAAGTCTAAGTGTGATTTTTATAAATTATTGGCGTATTCTCAAACTGGGTGACCCGGGACTACGCGATCAGTTCCAACAAGTTACATTGGTCCCGTGCGAGGTGTTCGTGCCTCCTACGGGGTGGTTTGGGGGCTGGTTTGGGTTTTCACCCATGAACAACTTGTTTTTAAGTTTAAGTGTTTAGTTTTGCAAATTATCGTGATATTCTCAAATTGGGAGACCCGGGACTACAAGGTCAGTTCCGACAAGTTACATTGGTCCTGTGCAAGGTGTCCGTGCCTCTTACAGGGTCGTTTGGGGGCTGGTTTGGGTTTTCACCCCTTAACGGCTTGTTTTTAAGTCTAAGTGTAATTTTTGCAAAATATCGTCATATTCTCAATCCGAGAGACTCGGGACTACGCGGTCAGTTCCTACAAGTTAAATTGGTCCCGTGCGAGGTGTCCGTGCATCCTACGGGATCGTTTGGGGGATGGTTTGGGTTTTCATCCTTTAATGGCTTGTTTTTAAGTCTAAGTGTTGATTTTTTACAAATTATCGTCATATTCTCAAACCGAGAGACCCGGGACTAGTTGGTCAGTTCCTATAAGTTACACTAGTCCCGTGCAAGATGTTCGTGCCTCCTACGGGAAAGTTTGGTGGCTAGTTTGGGTTTCCACACATTTACGGCCCGTTTTAAGTCTAAGTGTTATTTTTGCAAATTATCATCATATTCTTAAATCGAGAGACCCGAGACTACGCGGTCAGTTCCAACAAGTTATGTTGTTCCCGTGCGATGCCTCCTACGGGGTCATTTGGGGGTTGGTTTGGATTTTCACCCTTTAACAGCTTAATTTTAAGTTTAAGTGTTGATTTTTACAAATTATCATCATATTCTCAAACCGGGAGACCCGGGACTACGCGGTGAGTTGCTACAATTTACATTGGTCCCGTGCAAGATGTTCGTGCCTCCTACGGGGTCGTTTGGTGGCTGGTTTGTGTTTTCACCCTTTAACGACCTTTTTTTATGTAGTGTTAATTTTTTCAAATTATCATCATATTCTCAAACCGGGAGATCCAAGACTACGCGGTCAGTTCCTATAAGTAAGATTGGTCCCGTAAGAGGTGTTCGTGCCTCTTACGGGGTCGTTTGGGGGCTGGTTTTGGTTTTCACACATTAATGGCTTGTTTTTAAGTCTAGGTGTGATTTTTAAAAATTATCATCATATTTTCAAATCGGGAGAGCCGAGACTACGCGGTCAGTTCCAACCAGTTACATTGGTCCCGTGTGAGGTGTTCGTGCCTCCTACGGGGTCGTTTGGGGGCTGGTTTGGATTTTCACCCATTAACGGCTTGTTTTTAAGTCTAAGTGTTGGTTTTTACAAATTATCGTCATATTCTCAAACCAGAAGACCCGAAACTACGCGGTTAGTTCCTACAAGTTACATTGGTCCCGTGGGAGGTGTTCGTGTCTCCCACGGGGTCATTTGGGGGCTGGTTTGGATTTTTCACCCATTAACGACTTGTTTTTAAGTCCAAGTGTTGATTTTTGCAAATTATCATCATATTCTCAAACCGGGAGACCAGGGACTATGCGATCAGTTCCTACAAGTTATATTGGTCCCGTACGAGGTGTGCGTGCCTTTTACGGGATCGTTTGGGAGATGGTTTGGGTTTTCACCCTTTAACGACTTGATTTTAAGTCTAAGTGTGAGTTTTACAAATTATCATCATATTCTCAAATCGGGAGACCCAGAACTACACGAACAGTTCCAACAAGTTACATTGGTCCCGTACGGGGTGTTCGTGCCTCCTACGGGGTCGTTTGGGGGCTCGCTTGGATTTTCACCCATTAATGGCTTGTTTTTAAGTTTAAATGTTGATTTTTTCAAATTATCGTCATATTCTCAAATCGAGAGACCTGGGACTATGTGGTCAGTTCCTAAAAGTTACATTGGTCCCGTGCGAGGTGTTCGTGCCTCTTACGGGCCCGTTTGGGGGATGATTTAGGTTTTCACCCTTTAATGGCCTGTTTTTAAGTTTAAGTGTTGATTGATGCAAATTATCGTCATATTCTCAAACCGGGAGACCTAGTGGGACTATGTGGTTAGTTCGTACAAGTTACATTGGTCCCATGCGAGATGTTCGTGCCTCTTACGGGTTCGTTTGGGGCTGGTTTAGGTTTTCACCCTTTAACGGCCTGGTTTTACGTTTAAGTGTTATTTTCACAAATTATCATCATATTCTCAAACCGGGAGACCCATGACTACGCGGTCAGTTCCTACAAGCTACATTGATCCCGTGCGAGGTGTTCGTGTCTCTTATGGGTCTGTTTGGGGGCCAGTTTGGGTTTTTACCCTCAAACGGCTTATTTTTAAGCCTAATCTACGTATTTTGAAATTATCATCATATTGTCAAACGGGGAGACCCGCAACTATGCAATCACTTCTTTTGTTTATTCATTAAATCCAACACGTTTTAACATTTAAAATAAACTCAACAGCAGCAGCAGGAAATTCCAAAACCAAACCACCAGAAAATCCCTTCCACCAATTTAACTAAATAAGCTTATAAAAGTAAGCCATGAAGTGATTTTAAAACTTTAAAAGGAATGATCAGATATATAATGAAAAAGACAAACTATAAACGCTAAGTAAAAATAATTCATTGCATGTAGTTACCTATAGTCACTTGGTTAAGATTGGATGGAACTGGCCTGAGTTGAACCTTTGTAAAATAAAACCAAACAAATCACTGGCAGCCTATGTTGGCCTTTTGATCTCCAAACCTCCCCAATACTTCATTCAATTCCCACCCAGCACTGGATCAAACTCTTTAATATTACAGTAACCATATATGATTATACTTACACGTGTGTGAAATAGAGACCAAAGATTGTGATGGAAGATGATCATGGTTAATCTTTTTAAGAAAGTAGTCTCTGAAAGAACTTGGGATCTCCATTCAAGGTGCTCAAAACAAGAAGCTCCATTATTTGTATGGTTTTGCCTTCAAATAAAAACTTGGGATCTCCTACCTACTCACAAAAAAATAAACACATCTTGAAGAAAAGTGTACACAGATAGATCATATAGGTAGGGATTTGTTATAGTACTATTAAAAGCATCTCCAACATCAACCTCAAAAGTTACTTTCACTCCTCGAGATAAAGAAACAGTTCAAATAAACAGTATTACAATCAAAAGCACAAAAAGACAAAAATGAACATATTTTTCAGATTAAGATTTCAGCCTTCAAATTTGAGATTTCAAATTCAGATGAAAAAATAAACACAACGTAAATAAAAGTGTATGTAAATAGATCATATAAGTAGAGATTTGTTATATTACTATTAAAAGCATCTCCAACATTAACCTAAAACGCTACTTTCACTCCTCAAGAGGTAGGGAAAAAAAGTTTTATCCTTTCGATGAAGAGCTCTATAGATGTGGTATATTATCGCTAGTAGGATTATTTATTCTAAGGAACTGTCATAAAAATAATAAAAAGAAGTAAGATCTATTTATAAATATTACAAAAATAGTCATAAAACATAGATCTTATGCTACTTTTTTTTAATAAACTGTTATGTAAAATAATATGAACTAGTGTTTTCATGACAATTTATGCTACAACAAGTCAAATATCTAATAGTATTATACTTTTAATTACTGTATTTTAAACCAACATTAGGTCATTTTTAAAAATAATTATATAAATGCATTTTCTTGTAGTGAGTGTAGTTAATAATTCTCTATGTTGATATTCAAATAACAAATGTGGTTTAATTGTCTGAAGAGGTTGGACGTGTAAAACTTTAGGGATAGGGATACCAAGGTATTTTCTACAAATTATTTCCAGTTAGTAACCAAGTAAATCTAGTGAAGTCATTAACCATAACAAGAATATAACTGTGTCCACAGAGACTAGCAGTTCGAGAGGGATCCATTAGGTCCATATGGATGAGCTACAAGGGTTTAGAGGTAAGGATATCTTTAACTTTCTTATGAGGTGCCTTAACAATTTTTCCTTCCTGACATGATCCACAAACAATATTAGAAATAGGTTTGATCTTTGGAATTCCTATAACTGTTTCCTGTGAAGATAATCTACTAAGATTTTCGTAATTTATGTCCTTTCGATTATGCCATATCTCATTATCATCCATTATGGTAATGTTACAGACCTCGGTACTGTTCTGGATAGTATAACAATTGTCAGGAGTCCTGAGTCCCGTAATTATGCACTCACCTTCATCATTTAAAATTTTGTAATTATTCTTCGAAAAGGTGACAGTATGATTTGAGTCACAAAATTATGAGATACTAAGTCAATTAGCCTTAAGACCTTTTACTAGAAGAACATTTTCAAGTAAAGGTAATCCTTCTTCTTAAAGTGTTCCTTTACCAATGATTTGAGATGATACACCATCACCAAAAATAACTTTTCCTCCAGCAAAGCTGGTTTTGTTTAAAAGTTTGGCATCATCTTCAGTCATGTGCTTTGAATACCCTGAGTCGAAATACCAACCAGAGGGAGTGTGTTCAGCTTTTAAAGAAGTAATCATAATATTACACTTTATCTGGGGCAATAACTCGTCTTTTCTAACCCAAATAGCTTTTGTTTTCATTTTGGGCTTATTTGCTCTCATTCGATAAAATTTGCGAGCATTATATTTTTGTTGAAAAATGTTTTGAGTTTGAATTTTATGGGAAGTAGGAACATTTGGTTTAGGAAAGTCCCTAGGAATCCTTCTTGGAAATGATCTTTTAGGTTTGGTCTTTCTCTTCCTATAGTTAGAGTTTTTGTCTGGTTGTCTAGGGAGAACATAATTGTTACGACTTCTCCTAGAATAGTTAAAGTTTTGATATACAGGAGTTAAAAACAGGGTTAACTAAGCGTCTAGAGTATCAACCTTCAAATAAATGACCGTATAAGTCACAGTATGAGCAATACAGATTGCTTGAAGAGGGTATCTCCTTAGGAAGTTCTCTAAACATAGGCTTAATGAAATTTTTGGGTTGAACCTTATTCCTAAGGAGTACAATTTGAAAAGCAGAATCACTTTTCCTAATCGGGGGGCAGACATATTTAGCCTCAAGTAAAATTTCACACTTAGAGTTACTTGATTCCCCAATATCAAACTTTTATTATTTTTCATCAAACTCATTTTTCAGAGAATGAAAATCTAGACAAGTTTCTATAGGTCTTTTGCCTCCTGACACAAACTTGATTGGTTCAAAAAATTTAGTTTGTGTCTTCAAATTTGGGCAAAACCCTATTCCAGTTCGATCATCAGAATTGGTTTTTGAATCAACAACAAAACCATCAAAACAGTTTGAATTATTTTCAAATTTTTAGAAAATAGTTGTTGTCTTTTCTTTAGATTGTTCCAATTCTAATAATGTCCCTTTATATTTTTTCTCAAGAGTTTCATTTACTTCTATCAAATTCTTTAATTTTTTTATCAAAAATTTTGATTTCATTTTCATGAGTTAGACATTGGGTAGTATACTCATCATCTTTAAGTTTAACCATTAGGCTAAGGTCTTCTAGTTTCTTACTGAGGTCTTTCATAGTCTTCTTTTGTCTAGAGCTTTTCTTGAGAGTTTTTACATAAAGTGTGTGAATATCAGGGAGGTCTTAAGTGTCCGAGTCACTAAGTGTAGTGTGTGAAGTGACCCCTAAGGATTCAATTTATAAACTCACACACACGTTGACATCGTCATTATCATTTTTCCTTTGACTCACACACCCCGTAGTAGAACTATCAATATTCTCAGAAATTAAATCATCTAAACCAGTAGCAGCATGATTCATAACAACAGAAGTAGAGTTATTATCATCATTCTCATACAAAGGCACAAGCATATCATCATTATAGATTATCTTAGCAAAGAAGGACATGCAAGGATAAAAAACATCAGATGATTCAGGTTCCTCATTTTCAGAATCACTTGAATCATCCCATGTTTTGCAAATGTTGGCCCTAGTATGTTTATTGGTCGTGTTCAATTTTAATCTACAGTCTTGTGCTATATGTCCTAATTTTCCACATCTAAAACATACAATGTTCATGAAGTCTTTGTTAGGTCTCATATGAATGTCCTTGTGATGTTTGTCTTGACCTTTCTCATGAGGTTTGTAATTAGATTGAGGTGGATAATTTGGCTTGCCTTGTCTGTTTGCCATTTTATTTCTAAATTTGACAATTTTCTTAAACTGTTTTGACATCAAGGCAATTTGATTATCCAAACTATCTATATCACATTGGTAATAGTGTGCTCCAGTTTCATCAGCTTAGAGGAAAAACTCAAAGTGGAACTACTCTGTTTCCTATGGGACTGGGTCAATTGCTTCTTAAATTCTAATTCCATTTCCACAGTTCTTGATTTACTACTGAGTAATTCAGGAGTGAGATTTTGGTCACTCATTTCCTCAATAGCATATCTTTTGTTATCAAATTTCTGTGGTAATGATCTTACAATTTTAGAGACATTTTCATGTCTATGATAAGTTATCCCATTAGCATGCAATTTGGTCACAATGTCAGTCTATTTCATATAAAAGTCATCAAAGGATTCAGAGTTTGACATAATTAGAGAGTTATACTATTGGACTAGCATCTGTGTTTTAGCAGCCTTAACTCTAGTGTCACCTTCATATGCAGTAATCAGTGTATCCCAAGCTTCCTTAGAAGTGGCACAAGATGAGATCCTTTTGAACTCATGTTCATTTATAGGCATAAAAATAGCATTCTTTCCTTTGTTATTTTTTCGAGAAACTTGCTTCTCTTCTTGAGTGCATTCACTTAAAACTTTCTTAATCCTCTCATTACTTCCTTCAGTGGATGGTTTTTAGGATAAGTATATCCATTTTCAATAATATTCCAGAAACCATCTCCTAAGGTTCCTTGTATGAAATCAACCATCCTTACTTTCCAGTAAGCAAAGTTGTTTTCATCAAAGAGAGGAGGTCTGGTCAAGTTACCAAATCTTTCATTTTTCTCGTCCATTGCTTGATTTCAAGAAAACAATTTCAGAAACACAAGATCTTTTAAAAAGATTTCCAAATCTCTGATACTAATTGAAAAAGTTGTTACTTAGGCCGTTTAATACAAGATTAAACTATTGAAGTAACTCCGAACTTTTTTTTGAGGAAACTCTTTTCTTTAAATCAAATTAGTTTAGTCACAAGATGTGTTTAATAAAACATGTACGAGATCAGTTCAAGGCTTGTTAACAAGTTTAGTAAAATAGTTTAAAATAATTAAACTTAGCACAACCACAAGAATGAGATGAGGAGATGTAGAAATATTAAGTACAAGAGATTTTTAATGTGGTAAAACCTCACCCAACTGAGGAAACATCCACGGTGACTTCTAAGTCACAAACCAATAAAATCCACTAAAACAAAATTTTCAAGTTACAAACTATATAACACACATGCACACAAAATAGTCCTATACAAGTTTAGAAATGTACCCACTAGTTTTACATCTAACTTCTCTGCAGTTCAGATTGTTGATGTAGTTTTCCCAGTTTGCTAACTTCTCCACTTTGTTCCAATCTTTACATCGACTCTTGTTGATTAAAGATCTTATAACCAACACTTTTGTGTTGTAGTGTGTCAAGTGTTTTGTAACACCCCGTATCTTTGATAATTTAGATAATTATGTGGTTAATTATTATGATAGGAATAAATAAGCAATTAATTATTGTTGTTGGATTAATTAAATTAAAATGTGAGAAATTACTTTGTTATTAATCCAGATTAAAATAATTATTAACTAGCGTGCCAAGGTTTAATACTTATTGTTGTGAACTATTAAATATTACTGTGTGATATGTAATATGGATTTATGATAATTGATAAATTGTCGGAAGTGAGAAATACGGTAGTTTGGTAATTTAAGTCTAACACGCGTGTGAGTCGTGTCGAGCCTAATTGATTGAGATAAAAAGAGAATTTATTTTAGTAACTCTTATGGTCATTTTGAGTATGCCGTTGAGTCCGGAAGGGTCGAGATAGTCAAAATAGTGTACATGGGTGTTTAGTTTCGATTCCGGGGCAATTTTAGGCCTAACCGGCACCCCGAGAGGGTATTATGGTAAATTGTATTTTGGGGCTAAATTAATGGACGAAAATTGGGATCAATTATATCATCCAAGGAAATTCCATTAGGGTTAAGAAGTGACAGAAAGTTAGAACGTCCATGGAGGGTGTGAGGGAGAACCAAATTCCAAGAGAGAAGACTCATTTGGCATCACCTTGCATAACCGTGACCACCAACGCATAGATCGAGAAAAGTGGAACGCGCACATACCAACATCACCAACAGATCAGACCGTCATATTCGAGGCAAATGTTTATTACTTGATTTCTTTTAGCAATAATCATGCTCATGTTAGTATAGGTGGAATTAATCATGATTTATATGTTAATTGGGTGAAAATTGGAGATTTAAATTATGATTAAGGATTGGTTTAATTATTGGTTGGAATTCCTTCATGTATGTAGAGGATTAATCAAGGAATTTTGATTATATATTGATGAACGAATCTGGGTTGATTAGGTTCTTTAATTGAAAATTTGGAAACTAGGGTTCATATGAATTGATTTAGGGATTTTATATAATTATGATGATTTATGACGAATTAATGATCCTAGAAGGTTAGGAATGATTTATAACATGTTAGGTGTTGATGGGTATTGATAATGAGTCATTGGGAATTGAATCTTAGAGGTTAATAGGTTTAAAAAAGGAGGAAAACGCTGAGATTTGGTGAAGAAGACGAACGGTGCAATCTCTCGCGAAGTCGAGCGAAGTGGTTCAAACGAGATGGGGATCTCGCGTGAATTGGTTTGAATGACATGTCAAAGTGGTTCAAATGACATCTCATTCTGGTTCGAACGAGATGCATTCTGGTTCGAACGACATATCATTCTGGTTCAAACCACATGTCATTCTGGGAATTTGCTTAGAGCCCAGTTTGGAGTTTATTGGTTTATTGGAGTGAGAGAAACTACCAAATAGTAAATTCAAATAAGAAGGAATTTTAAGAAAAGTATTTAGGAATCAATACTTCAATTATTTCGGTATAGAGAGAATGTACCTTGGAGATTACGAGAGAGATAGATATCTAAATATTTATACTATACGTAGTGATGAGATTAAAATATGTATGGGGAGTATATATGTAGGTTGGAGAAATACCTATAAATTATAATAGGATGTGTGTATGCCTATTATGTGATATTATTGTTAAGAGTACTAATGGGTGATAACCCGGGGGTGCAAGAATCTTATAATTAAGCTCACTAATGAGTGATAACTCGGGAGTGAAGAAACTCTATTGTTAAGTGTACTAATGGGTGATAGCCCAGGGGTACAAGGATGATTATTGTTAGGCCCACTAATGGGTGATAACCCGGGGGTGCTGAATTATTATTAATAGGTGCATTAATGGGTGCTAACCCGGGGATGCCGATTGTTCTAGATAGGTTCACTAATGGGTCTTGGCCTAGGGGTGCAGTATTAGTATATATGTATGTATAGGGATGATGTGACTATATATATATATATATATATATATATATATATATATATATATATACATATATATATATATATATATATGTATATATATACATATATATATACATATATATATATATATATATATATATATATATATATATATGAACTTGTGAATATTGATACTTTGTGAAATTAGTAGACCTGGTAATAATAATAATCATTACATTGCACCAAGTGGTCTTAACCTAATAGTGCAGGATTAGTGTATATATATAGGGTTGATGAGACTATATATATGTATGAGTGTACTTGGGTAATTTTCTACTTTATGAGACTAGTAGATAAAATGAAAATGAGAAGCATAATAATCTTAGTGAATAAAAGATTAACCATTCAAACGGTCAATAATGAAATTTAGTATGTGAGATAAACTATCTGAATAGCGTATTGTATGGGTGATACGGGAATTCTACTAGTGAGCATAGTTAGTATTAGTATGGTTTCTGACTAGTTAGACTGGGAGGTATAACTAGGGGGAGATTAGATGTACGTTAGGCATGCACAATAAACGGGAGGTGAGAAACTCATGTGGGAGTTCGATAACTAACATGCATATAAGACTTGTTTCAAGAACCAGTTTTAAATACTTGCTAAAATATTTTTTCACATCGAGCTCTGACCCATTTCTTGTATCTCTTCTCTCTTTTGCTATATATGTATTATATCAGGTGCTCAGCCACAGGAGTATCAGATTTAGAGATTTGGATTGCTTGACGTGATGCAGCTGTTGTGGAAGCTGTAGGTCCTTGCAGTAGACGCATCTATCCTTTCCATTTAGTTTCATCTAGACTTCTTGTTTAGGGCATATGTCTCCCACTTCTAGTTCTTCCAGCAGAGATATTATTTTCAGTTTATTGTATGGTTTGGAGTTTTTAACTGGGAGGTTTTATCTAGTCTTATTTATTTCAATACTTGATTCATGTTCAATATTTATTTACATTCCTATGTGTGGTGAATGGTTTATATTTTAAGACTGAATGAAAATGGATTTACTTGGTTTTATTAAATTGGAAATGTTTTGACACCTAGCTTAATTTTATATTAGGTGATTAATATGTTAAAAAGTTTTTCGACAGTGATGCTGAGAATGAACCAACTGAATATCCCTTTTTAAATTGGTAGAGGACTGGTCACCCTATATTTAATTGGACATGGGTGTCACATGTGGTATCAGAGCATCAGGTTCTAGTGTCCTTAGGATCTGTGTGGCTTATTACGTTTTAGCGTATTGTTCTTCTATGTAGAGACTTATGATAGGATTGTTGTGATTCCCTTATGTATGCGACTTACATTCTCCTGCTACGAATTATAATGGTTGCGAGTCAATATACGAAATTCATTGTGATTCGAATGCCGAACATTTTAGAACGACCAGCGAGGGCCGTAAGAAGAACTGTGGGAGGAGAAGCTCAACAGAATACATAGAGCAATCGGGTAAGAGTGATTGGGACAAAAACAATCACAATGAGAATTACTTAAGTAAGAGATAGAAAAATTGTCACTCGAGAACTGTGGGTTCCCAGGACACAGTCATAGATAACGGTGGAGTGAATTTAGGGCCACCCAGCATAGTCGATAAAGGGGAAATCAGAGGGAATCCTTTGAAAACCCATCGGTGAAGATGCAGAAAAGAAAATGAGAAAGTGTAACAGACCAGCGGAGGTAGAAAATTTGAAGGAAATTGTATAGAGTGGGGCATAACGGCACTCATAATTA
Organism: Sambucus nigra; assembly: GCA_949130495.1. Taxonomy (NCBI): domain Eukaryota; kingdom Viridiplantae; phylum Streptophyta; class Magnoliopsida; order Dipsacales; family Adoxaceae; genus Sambucus; species Sambucus nigra. The sequence goes on from OX422223.1 coordinate 416,000,059, forward strand.
AATATGGAGTGAAAAGAAATAGCTCTTAGGAGCATCGTGTAGTGATTAGAGGCAATCAACATATATGAAGAAGTGTGTTTGAAATTTAGAGAGAAATTTGGGTACGATTTGACCGTTAGGTCTTCCATTAGGTGTGGTAACAAAATATGAGTGAAATTTTGATGTTTAGCACAATAGGTAAGATAGAAAACGATCATGAGAGAAAGGTTGAATTGGATAATGAACTTCGTACCTGGCAGAAGGGTATAAATTATCCAAAGGGTTTATAGTTGATAAAGGATCCGTGAGTAGAATACCAGTATAAATGAGAAATCCAGTTAGGATGACTAATGTTGATGTCATCAAAGTATACGGTCACTAGTGATTGCAGTCCTTCCAAGAGAAGGGAGTAAAGAGGGTTAACGAACCTGCTGAAGAGCAAAAATTGAATTTAACGGTGTTAGTGAAACCCCACGTGAGAGTATACCCAATAGGGAACTCGATTAGATGATTTTAAGTGATTAACTGCAAACGGATGATGAATCCAATAAGGCTGTAGAGGCCAACTATAGTTCTGAATAGCTAGTGTATCCAAAGGGATAATGGAAGAAAAATAGTGAGTTGAGACTGTCGGTCCGAGAAAAGGACATTCCAAAAATGGTCAGTGGGACCACTGACGGGAAAATAGTTCATGAAGTTTTCCTTATGTGAAGAAAGTAGAACTACAAGTATTGAAGGTGTCCACAATTGATAAGTGAGACCGAAGAGATTAGAAATGGTAAACCGTGCTAGTTAAGCATAACGACTGGAGGAGCGAGACTTCCAGCGAAAGAATTTGGGGTCAAGAGAATTAGGCCTAGCAAATTTACAACCCGAGAATGATGGGTTCTGGCTGGACTAGTAGAGTCCTCGTTAATAGTATCATACAGTATGTTGGAGTCTACGGGACCCGGGATGTAAACGGGAGTTTTATAAAGCTATAATTGAGGCATGGAGAGTTTGTGCCAACGTTTTAATAATGGGCGTGAAAATCCACATGATGCAATAAATTGTCCATGGTGAAAGAGGACAACTATAGGATGAAATCCTAGGATGTATGACAATAGAAGATTTTCATGGGTCGTGATGGCAGCCACGTGCTGAGACCCTGTGATTTGGCGAGATCGACGAGGTTTTGCTTCTTCTTTGTGAGTAAAGGATAGATTCTAGTGACATGGGTGTGCCACAACTTTAATGTAAATTGGAAACCCTAAACTTAGCGTGCGGGTCGAGTTTAGTGGGAACATTAGTTTTAACAGTCTTGTTACAAACATATTTCTCGTTGTTAGCAGGGCATTTTGATGATTGCTCGTGAGTGAACTGACTGGGCCCTAAGAATATGTTTGTTGTTATAATTTACAACTGCATTGAGTCAGCTTTAGTAGAGTTTATTATGATAATGTGTAGTGATTAATTATCGTATGGTTAAATGATAGTAAAAATGTAGTGATATGACTGTCGTGCCGGATACTCCGGGAGGAGTGATCTTAGTTTTGTGTGGCGCCACCTGAAATAGGGTTGGGCCCAGATAAGAGTACATATATGAAACGTTCATGGTATTATAGACCTCAGCGAGTATAGTGTCTAATTATATGTGATTTCCGAGCATAAGAATTTATTTGTCTGGTAAGACTTAGAATACATTGTGTTCTTATCAAGCGGCGAAATATAGCTCGTTATATATCTATAGCGCCAAGTACTTAGGATGGTGAGGGCACCATGCTTCATGTTACCTTTTAAGGACATGAGAGTGGACGAGTAAACTTTTATGTCACAATACGTAGATTGTGGGAAAGTACATAGTAGGTACTAAATGCCTTACGGACCTCAATAACCGACTAGGTTAGATAGTAGTGTATCGAGGGGGGGGGGGGGCCTTGTTTGAATTTCTCTTTGCGAGACATCCACGCATGAAACTAGCGAACGTCGAGAGTTGGAGAGAAGTTTGGTCGATAGTAAATAAGTTTTGTATGTTGGTTATTGTACCTATAGGAGAATATATTTGAGAGTTGATAATTCTTTTATAACTTAAGGTAAATAGAGTAGCCTGGCCTTAGTATTTTTCGGAATAGATAAATTATGCCATTGAAGGATGGTTTAAGTCATGATTAGTGGGGCGGTTGAGTGCACCCCTACCACATCAGCATAACGAATGTGCAAGAATTGATATAAGAAAATTTTATGTTGTTGTATAATGATGCGCGAGGCATAGGGTGTATGGGCGCCCTGGGTGATTGAATCAGGTAGTGGATTATGATTAGCATGTGAATCCGATAGCATGTAGTCGGGTAAGCCGAAGCTTATTCACAAAGTTTTGTCAGAGACTTACGTTTCAAAATGAGATTGAAATTTATTCAAGAGAGTATAAAAGGTATCAGAATACAAACAACGGTGGTGATGGGTTACGAAGTAGGTTAATATTGCAAGGATAGTCTTGTAGTGGGTCACCTGACGGATTGAAAAATGGTGGACAATTTAAAATCGGTAGGGGCTCCTTCCACTAGAGAATGAAAGAGTATCCCCAAGGATCTTCTCATGTAGCTGAGATGGTGAGATTATAGGTACTAAGATGTGATTGAGTACATCCTAATACCCACAGAGGGATGGGTAAGGACAAGCGGTCTAACCGGATGCGGGAGAGAAAATTTTATGTGAACCCTGAGATCTTAGAGGAGGGAAGGGGCAGTACCTTCCACTAGTGGAGTTTGTGTCCAAATAACTCCTGTAAGTTCACGTTCGGGCAGAGTACCAGTGGAAGTATGGCACGGTAAACTTTTTTATTGTCTTACGTGATAGTTAAAGGTGAAGGACCAGTTATGATTACAAATATCGGAGAAGAATTGATATTATCCTATATATTGTGTGTGAAATATATATTTCACGACGAATTTACTTGAAAGCACGACACGAGACGAAGTCGTATGGATATGAAAAGAAGATAAATCTACTAAGGTTCAAATAGTAGAAGGTTAGATAGTGAATATCTAAAATAATGTTGAAGTAGTAAAACTTAAGCAGAATGGCTTGGGAAAGAACTTATATGACAGGGTAACCTGGAGTTTAAAGCAAACACATGTGAAGTGTTCATTATTAAGGGTATTCGATAGCGTACTATATGGGTGGTACGGAGTAGCTTACTTGTGAGCGTCGGGATGCGATGCGCAATATTTTTACAGCATTGTCTGTACCTGGTATACTTTTTTTGAATTTCGGGACAAAATTCCGTTGAAAGGGGGGAAGTATGTAACACCCCGTATTTTTGACGATTTAAATAATTATGTGATTAATTATTATTGTTATTATTATTATGGGAATAAATATGCAATTAATTATGAGGTTTTTACCAATTAGTCCCGTTTATTAAGCATGTAGTTCAATAGGTCCTAACATTTTCTTTTGCTCCATCAGGTCCCATGAAGTAAGATTTTTATTCCAATATGTCCTATTTGTAAACATATAGTGAATATTCACTGTATGTACAAATAGGACCTATTGAAAAAAAAATCTTGTGATGGGACCTATTAGAAAATATTCCCTTCAAACAAGACTTAATAGGAAGATCCCCATTAATTATTATTGTTGGATTAATTAAATTAAAATGTGAGAAATTAATTTTTTATTAATCCAGATTAAAATAATTATTAACTAGCGTGCCAAGGGTTAATACTTATTATTGTGAACTATTAAATATTACTGTGTGATATGTAATATGGATTTATGATAATTGATAAATTGTCAGAAGTGAGAAATACGGCAGTTTGGTAATTTAAGTCTAACACGCGTGTGAGTCGTGTCGGGACTAATTGATTGAGATAAAAAGAGAATTTATTTTAGTGACTCGTATGGTCATTTCACGTGTGCCGTTGATTCCAGAAGGATCGAGATAGTCAAAATAGTATACCCAGGTGTTTAGTTTGGGTCCCGGGGCGATTTTAGGCCTAACCGACACCCCGAGAGGGCATTATGGTAAATTGTATTTTGGGGATAAATTAATGGACGAAAATTGGGATTAATTATATCAGCCAAGGAAAGTCCATTAGGGTTAAGAAGTGACAGGAAGTTAGAGCGGCCATGGAGGGTGTGAAGGAGGACCAAATTCCAAGAGAGAAGACTCATTTGGCATCACCTTGCATAACTGTGACCACCAATGCGTAGATCGAGAAGAGAGGAACACGCACAAACCAACATCACCAATGGATCAGACCATCATATTCGAGGCAAGTGTTTATTACTTGATTTCTTTTTGCAATAATCATGCTAATTTTTGTATAGGTGGAATTAATCATGATTTATATGTTAATTGGGTGAAAATTGGAGATTTAAATTATGATTAAGGATTGGTTTAATTATTGGTTGGAATTCCTTCATGTATGTAGAGGATTAATCACGGAATTTTGATTATATATTGAGGATTGAATCTGGGTTGATTAGGTTCTTTAATTGAAAATTTGGAAACTAGGGTTCATATGAATTGATTTGGGGATTCTATATAATTATGATGATTTATGACGAATTAATGATCCTAGAAGGTTAGGAATGATTTATAACATGTTAGGTGTTGATGGGTATTGATGATGAGTTGTTGGGAATTGAATCTTAGAGGTTTTTTTGTTAAAAAATGGAGGAAAAACGCTGAGATTTGGTGAAGAAGACGAACAGTGCAATCTCGTGCGAAGTCACGCGAAGTGATTCAAACGAGATGGGGATCTCGCGTGAAGTGGTTCGAACGACATGTCAAAGAGGTTCAAACGACATCTCATTCTGGTTCGAATGACATGCATTCTGGGTCGAACGACATATCATTCTAGTTCAAACCACATGTCATTCTGGTTCAAACCACATGTCATTCTGGGAATTTGCTTAGAGCCCAGTTTGGAGTTTATTGGTTTATTGGAGTGAGAGAAACTACCAAATAGTAAATTCAAATAAGAAGGAATTTTGGGAAAAGTATGTGGGAATTAATACTTCAATTATTTCAGTATAGAGAGAATGTACCTTGGAGATTACGAGAGATATAGTAGTCTAAATATTTATACTATATGTAGTGATGAGGTTAAAATACGTATGGGGAGTATATATGTAGGTTGGAGAAATTCCTATAAATTATAATAGGATGTGTGTATGCCTATTATGTGATATTATTGTTAAGCGCACTAATGAGTGATAACCCGGGGGTGCAAGAATCTTATAATTAAGCGCACTAATGAGTGATAACTCGGGGGTGAAGAAACTCTATTGTTAAGTGTACTAATGGGTGATAGCCCGGGGGTACAAGGATGATTATTGTTAGGCGCACTAATGGGTGATAACCCAGGGGTGCTGAATTATTATTAATAGGTGCATTAATGGGTGCTAACCCGAGGATGCCGATTGTTCTGGATAGGTGCACTAATGGGTCTTAGCCCGGTGGTGCAGTATTAGTATATATGTATGTATAGGGATGATGTGACTATATATATATATATATATATATATATATATATATATATATATATATATATGAACTTGTGAATATTGCTACTGTGTGAAATTAGTAGACTTGGTAATAATAATAATCATTACATTGCACTAAGTGGTCTTAACCTAATAGTGCAGGATTAGTGTATATATATAGGGATGATGAGACTATATATATGTATAAGTGTACTTGGGTAATTTTTTACTTTACGAGACTAGTAGATAAAATGAAAATGAGAAGCATAATAATCTTAGTGAATAAAAGATTGACCATTCAAACGGTAAATAATGAAATTTAGTATGTGAGATAAACTATCTGAATAGCGTATTGTATGGGCGATACAGGAATATTACTAGTGAACATAGTTAGTATTAGTATGGTTTCTGACTAGTTAGACTGGGAGGTATAACTAGGGGGAGATTAAATCTACGTTAGGCATGCACAATAGACGAGAGGTGAGAAACTCATGTGAGAGTTCGATAACTAACATGCGTATAAGATTTGTTTTAAGTACCAGTTTTAAATACTTGCTAAAATATTTTTTCACATCGGGCTCTGACCCGTTTCTTGTATCTCTTCTCTCTTTAGCTATATATGTATTATATCAGGTGCTCAGCCACAGGAGTATCAGATTTAGAGATTTGGAGTGCTTGACGTGCTGCAGCTGTTGTAGAAGCTGTATGTCCTTGCAGTAGACACATCTATCCTTTCCATTCAGTTTCATCTAGACTTCTTATTTAGGGCATACGTCGCCCACTTCTAGTTCTTCCCGCAGAGATATTGTATTCAGTTTATTGTATGGTTTGGAGTTTTTAACTGGGAGGTTTTATCCAGTCTTATTTATTTCAATACTTGATTCATGTTCAGTATTTATTTACATTCCTATGTGTGGTGAATGGTTTATATTTTAAGACTGAATGAAAATGGATTTACTTGGTTTTATTAAATTGGAAATGTTTTGACACCTAGATTAACTTTATATTAGGTGATTAATATATTAAAAAGTTTTTCGACTGTGATGCTGAGAAAGAACCAACTGAATATCCTGTTTTAAATTGGTAGAGGACTGATCACCCTATATTTAATTGGGCGGGTTGTCACGTGTTTTTGATGGTGATCTAACACATGCATGCACACACACACGCTTATTTTATACAAACAGTCCTATCAAATTACAAATCAGATCTGTATGCTGTGATTTTTAGTTTCTCTCTTCTTAGGAAATAAAATAACTTTTTTTGACCTTTTAATCAATCCCGGAATCCAAGGTTACCTTGCTCAGAAGACGGTTCAAGGTCTTAATCGATTTCAGAGAGTTTTAAAAATATTTTTGAAATTGAAAACCACTGATTGCAATTCCATATAGGTAAAAATCTTGTTTCAAAAGAACTAGAAATAGAAAATAATTTGTTGATTCTAGAGTTGAAAAATATTTTTAGAAAATAAATTAACAAACTGATTTCTCAAGATGAGAAACTAAAAATGTAGATCTAAGTGTAATGTAACAAAAAATGACCAGATCTGTAATTTCTATGAACAAGAAATATATATCTAAGTTGGACAGAAGATCTTAAACTCAAGAGGATAAAACTCTATCAACGACCTTCAAACCCCTACCAACAACACTCTCAAACATAAGGATTGTGTTTGGTATAAACTGTTTTTAGGATAAGGAAGATTAGGGTTTGAAAACGAGTTAGGGTCTCTCTCTCTCTCTCTCTCTCGTTTCTCTCTTCTCTCTCTTATCTCTTCTCTCTCTAGTTAGATGAAGTGGCAAAAGTTCTCAGATGCAAAGGCTAAGCCTCCTTTTATACTGAGGGGTGAAGACTCGAGAAGGTCATTCAAAATCAAGGGCAGAGATTTGGTCTTGCCAAATTGACTTTGATCCAACGGTGAAATAAAAGCGGTGGGTTAAACAGACTCTGATTAGATTAAAAGGGTTTCACATGGATTGACCTCAATCGTATGCAGAGCATTGATAACAACGATCCAAGGGCTGATAATGGACAACGATTTTATGAGGGTAAATAAACACAAATCCGATCGGTAGTGTTATGACAGGTGTAGGACTGAGATTGAGGCTCAGACGCGCGGTTTGAAACTAATTACACACGCACCCTCAAGTCTTTAGCACTTTCGGATCCTACCCAAATCAACTTTCAGGTTTGAAACCATAAAACCAGAAATTGCCGAATGACCCCAAAAGCTTTTTAATCTAAATTTCAATTTCCAAAAAATCATTTAAAATCATTAAAAATTCCCAAAAATTATAAAAATCAATTTTAAATGGGATTAAACACACACAACTCTCACACAATCAATTTATGCAATATATATGTTAGGGGTGGAAGTTTTTGACACGAACTCGACACGAAGTTAGCGGGTTAGGGTTGACAATTTCTTGACACGAATCCGAATATGACACGACCCGTCAACACGAATAATATACGGGTTGGGTTAGTGTCAAACACGTATAACTCGAAAATGACACGAGTAGACCCGCTTAACTCGTATTTTATTGAGAATATATTAGATAATTTATATATCTTGTTAGGCATTCTATAAAATTCATGGAGAATCGGATGATAAATTATTTAGGTGTTGAAAGAATAAAAAACTAATTAAATTTAAGTTATTGTAGGCCTATGATTGGTTAAGAGAGAAGAAAAAAATTATTTTATATTTTACTTAGTGGATTATGCGGGTCAACCCGAAACGACACGATAATAAATATGTCGGGATAGTGTTTGCTCATCTGACACGATTAGTTAAATGGGTCGTGATTGAGTGCGAAAAGTAGCGCGTGTAAAGATGCTAATTATTGTTTTCGTTTCGCCAACTCAATACAAAAACCTAAGTTACTACGACCCTTGCGAAGCAAGCACAATGGTAAGTCGGGTATCGAAAATCCACAGAGACGAGTTGCTAGAATTTATATGATTTAACATTCCTTAATAAATGTGTAAAAGGTGATTACAAACTAAAAAGGAAAAGATGCAAAAAGGGAAAGATTAATCTAGGCAATGGTATTGAAACTAGATTATGAAAGCGAGTAAAACTTTGGGTTGCGTCAAATATCCCTCACCCGAGTTAATTTGTATAAAATGGTTACATGGGTCGACGAGTTATTACAAATGCGTATCGTTTCAACAGTTAATTAAACCAAGGGTTGTTACGCCCCTAAATCTGCATAAAAGCCTAATATGATTTTGGCGTCAACAAATCTCCTGGAAATTACGCGCAAAAGGTCGTAAGCACAGGACATACATGATATGCCCTGTCAAATCTCCTAGACGTACTAGGACAATGCACCCGAAATAGACCCGTAAACACCATCACCAAAGCAAAGCAACGCGTCAACCCGAGTGAGTTCCATTCAAACACAACCTAATTTAAATTACCTAGAAAGCATGTTAAAAACGCGGTAAATGAAAAACGGTAAATAAACGTGGTAAATATATACTAGAAAGCGTGTAAATCAAAGCATGTAAACCTAAATTAGAAAGCTTGTAAATTAACTAGAAAGCAAGAAATGAACAAATACAAACTATATTAATGGAGAGGATGATGAATAATCAACATTCAAGCTCAAAAGTGTGTCAATCCAAGAATAAATGAAGAAGAACTAAGAAAATCACCCAAACCCTAACCTATTCTATCTTCTAAAACTCTCTAAAAACGTTCACCTTTGTTTATTACATCAAAATTGGCTTATATACCAAGTGGGAATTAAATTAGAAAAGAAAAGAGAAAAGAAAAGAAAATGCACAGAGCATCGATCGATCGATGATTTGGTCGATCGATCGATCAAGGCCAAATTTTAACAATTTAATATAGTCGATCGGTGTACCAAATCGTCGATCGATCAATTAAGCAGGGGCAGCACACTGCATTGTTGTTTTGGTTTCCAGGCTTTTCTCGTCCGCTGAGATCGCCGTAACTTCTTCGTTATGAATCGGAATCGTGCACCGTTTACGGCCACGCGAAGCTTGCGAGGACGGACACAACTTCCATGTAGATGTTGGGCCAGGTGCCCAAGCTCTGAAAAGACTAAAATGCCCTTAAACGTGCAGTTGTGTAAGGAAATAAAGCGAAACGCGTTCGAAGTTCACACTTAGCAGCCAATTACCTACAAAAGCTCAATTAACCCCTGCAAAACATGTTAAAGTAGAAAGTCCGAGGTTGTCTGGTTAACGAGCATAAATATAGGTAATAAGATACCCGAGGGGGATAAAATATGTCCGTTCGGAGGATGAAATATGCAGTATTGGTGTATTATCAGGTCGGGTTAGGGTTGACTAATACTTGACACGAACACGACATGACACGACCCGAACATGACACGACGCACACGAATTGGCACCCCTAATATATGCAATGAATGCAATCCTAATATGTGTGGGTGATTGTGAATATACCTTTAATCAATCAATCAAGAGGAATGAAGAGCAGTGTCTGAGGCTTTTGGATTTCTAGGGAATGAACTCAATTTTGTCACTATTTCCAAACTAGATGAGAACTTATACAATGCAAACTCAAGTGAGTCAAGAGTATAAGGTGCTTCAATCCTAAGTTGAATTTTAGATGGTGCATTAGATCAGTTCGGTTGAGCAGTGGTATGTTCTTAACTTGGTCAAGAATAATGCTAGTAGAAATATCAGAATTCATTCTAGGATTCTTTGATGTACGTATTGATGGTGCACATGAATAGTCTTTGTTAAAAGTTACTATGTAGAAATATCCAATAGTTTGATTAAGTGATGCATGTATTATCCACATACAACCATTTGTATGTCTTCTTGCACAAGCCGCTATAATTCTAGCGCTTTCATCTTTGCGATATGTGTAGTGGAATCCTAAGTCTATTGATAATTTAAAAATGCAATTCTAAATTGATCAGCCCCGCCAATTAATTATTGGTTAACATCTGTAATGCCATTAGACCAACAACTAAATAATATACTTGATGTACTAGTTGTTGAAAAGTTACTCGATAAGTCAGTTTCTTTGTATTTATTTTCTTGTTATTTTCTAGTAGTAAAGTTTTGCGAACACTGCTATTAATTTTAGAGCTACTCCCAAATTCGGTTGTTTGATGGTTAAAATGATCTTCAATTTCAGCATCTGTGATTTTTATTCGTTCAATTGAGAATATGACAAACATTCCACAAATATCATAATCTGATTCAATAAAAAAAGTTTGGATGTCTAGGAAGTGAGTATGTCAAGTCCATGTGTTATATCAAATCGATATGTTTTGATCGTAAAATCTGTACTATATCTTAAAATTTTGTTGTCGGGTTAATGAGTACCATGGTTGAGATCTTTTTATATTGACACATTAAAATAAAAATGCCATCCATTGTACTTGAATTGAAATAAAAATGTTATTGTATGTTGTAAATTCTTAAATTTATAAACATTATTAAGGCAATTACAAATATATAGTGATGCACTTACGACATAGATACAATTAGAAAGAAATAAGTACAAGTATAAATATGTATACATATATTCACATACAAATAAGAGATATAATTAGGTAAATAATGATCGAATTAAAAAACAAGAAAATACGGTTTTAAAAAAATATCAAAGTTTGGAAAATATAGATACACTTACAATGTTGAAAATATATGCAGTTACACATATTAAGTTAATGAGAGTTACAAGATTTAAAATAAACACAATTACATTTATTTAAGTAGACTAGATAAAGTCATAATGATAAAACATATATAGTTACAATGTGAGAAATAGATACACCTAAAAAGTTTAATTGTAGTTTGAAATTAACATATAGTTACTGTAATAACAGGACTTTCGAATCAAAACTATCAACCGACCCAAATCACATATATTCATTGTTTCAACACTCATAGATATTCAAATTAAAAAGTCTCCTAAAGAAGAATGAAACTATCCTTGACGCACTACAAATTTACCAAATTAACCTAAACACTCTCAAGTTTTAATAATTACAATTTAGCTTCTGAATATTTCAAAACAATCATAACTTGGCTAAAGCAGAACCCCTAAACCTCAACTTTATATCAAATTAATCCTCTAGACTTCAACTAACATAAAATTAAAATTTCAACCCTTGAAACTTTCTAAAATTATAAAAATACCCCTAAACTTTCTTTAAACCTAGAATTTTAAGGTTGTATACCTTAAATCTTACCAAACAAGGATCAAACACTAAAGTTTGAATAATTTCACATTACCCCCTGTCCAAATAAACCTACACATCAACACTAAAAGATAAAAAAATCACATACGTAAACTTTGCACACATGTGAGATGCACAAAACAAGTTAGAAAACTTCTTATATTCAATTCAAATCCATCGCCCATCTCAACCACTAAAATCTCCTGATCAAATATTATAAATACCCCACGATTTCATCAATTCAAGCTCACCTCAATTGTAATTTCAAAACCCCATTTTTTCCCTCCAAATAATTACACTATGATTTTATGTATTATATTCAGTTCTTTTAGTTTTAGTCAATTTATGTGGTTGTTAAAATGGTAGAATACGTCAAAACAGTAGAAACCTTACATAAAAAATAGGCCCTAGGTGAAAAATATTAAATTTCCACCATTAAAGCTTGAGATTTAATGGTGAACTTCAAAATAATGTTCAAAACTCAGGTTTAAAGCTCTGAATCTTCACTAGAACCTTGAGAACTCAAGTGTAATGATCAAATTCGATGAATCTGCATAATAAGCTCTAATCGATTGGAAGTGTATTTTGAACCCAAAAATTGAAAATATTAAATTCTCCTTATATAATCCATCTCAGACCTTGGAACCAGAACCAAACTACTCCTTAACATAGTAGAAGTCAAACTATGTTCATAATAATCCTTGCCATATCCTTAGAAGCCATGAATTTTGAGTCAAAATTTTGATAAAACACACAGTTATAAAACTTGAGATATACAATAACACAATCTACAAAACTTATATATTTGGATTTCTTATGAAATTTTAAGTTGAGTTGGTTAAGAAATCATCTCAAATGGTGTAGAAAAGAAGGGGATATTCAAGGTAAAAAATCATAAAACATAAAGTCAACTGTCGAGGGAAAGAAGATGAAGTTTTGACCAGAAACTTTGACCACGCAAGTGAGGGCGCGTGGCCAATCAAAAATTTCTGAATTTTTTTTCAATATTTTTATTTTATTTTTATCAAAATCGTATAAGGTAAGGCCATGTTTGGTTAAGCTTAGCCTAAGTTATGGAAAAATGAGATTTTAACTTTGAAATATTTTTCATAAATTGAAATTTGACCCTTCCTAATTTTTTTGACTTGTGAATTTGAATCCCAAACTTTGTCTATAATTACTTCAAAATATTTTAACACAAAAAGTCTCCTACACCATAGTCCAAATATGACCTTAAGTCCCATATTTTAAAGTCCAAAATTATGTACAATTAAACTCCCGAAACTTTAAAAGATACAATTTTATGTATAAACTGACCAACCCGGCACAATTCCAACAAATATTTATATACCCGAACATTGTATACAGAGAATCAAGTACCAGCTCCTCCCGATATCCCCTTTCAAATTATATGTCGTATGAAATACCGATCAAGTAGGTTTCTTTTACCTCTTTAATAGTAAACATTGCATATTTAATAACTACCAAACTATAAATTTTATTTAATATCATTGATATTTGAATTTGAATATGGATCAATCTAACCCCTCTCACCTAATAACTGATGGAATTTTCCCCATTGAATCAATTCACCCGAGCACCTTTGTGAAAATATTATTTATGAGCATCTATATTAACTAGGGAGTAGACTGATGTGTTATCCCACGAAACTTTTTGTTCGGCCTAATGGTCTCATATGTTTGAGAGCCTGGATTATTGCTACAAGCGTATGAGTTCCACTTTGATTGTGTGCCTAGAAGGTCACTTTTCCCTAAAAGTTTTTGGGTTACCGATGGCTTAATTATGTTTATACCCCTTAGTGAACTGGTAAGTATGGGATAATTAGTTCAAAGATCGTTAACTTTCTTTATATGATACTTGATGAATTGGTAAGTATGGGATTATTAGTCCAAGAGTCCTTGATTTTCTTTATGTAGCCCTTAATAAATAGATAAGTATGGGATTATCAGCTTTAATTCTTTAGTGTTGCTATACGAACACTGAATTCTATATACACTCCAACTCTCATCTATATATATACTTGTTATAGAATTGGTAAAGCCTGCTTAGCATATTTGTGCCAATTCCTTTTTCCTCCAGATGAACCAGGAGAAAGAGGATAATATCTTTTCCCCTTTAGAGATAAATATCGGTCAACTTTTTGAATATGACTATGTGGGAAGAGAATAAGTCTGATGGAATCAAGGAGTGACACTTTTTTATTTTTTACTTTATAGTCTGTGTTAAAAAATGTAATTTACACCTGTGGTGGTACTACCCTATGTATCTATTTTAATATTGAATTAAGTTATGTTATTCTTCCTTAACTTTAATTCATTACTTTTTACATTCATACCAAAAAGCAGGGTACGACAAGTTGGTATCAGAGCATATTTAAAATTTAACATATCGTCGGGTTAACATTCTATACTGGAAAAGAAATTTATAAGATATTAGTTATTTTATCTTTTCATAACTTGTTTTATTACTATTACATGGTAATTCTATTTTGCAGTATGGATGCTTGGGATATGTTTCTATTCAATGTTGGGAAACTAGAGTTCGTGAAGAAGCATTAGCAAAGCTACGAGAAATGATTCGTTTAGTGGAAGAAGATTGGGCAGGTTCCAGTAGCGATGGCAAGTGGTGTCACGTAACCATAATGTTTTTAATTTTACTTGGGAGCGATTTGAAGATATTTTCTTCAAAAAGTATTTTCTCGAGGCTGAACAAGATCAACGAACTATTGATTTCTTAAGATTGCAACAAGCCAATCTATCTATATCCTAGTATGAAGCAAAATTTATCGATTTATCTCGTTTCTCCCTTGAATATATAGATATTGAGATAAAGAAGTTCAAGAAATTTAAAAGAGCACTAAATCCAAGAATCAAGAATTAGGTCGCTCCTTTACAAATTTGTGAGTATTCTCAACTTATCGACGTTGCGGCAATTATAGAACGAAATTCTTCTATCGTAATACAATCTTCTACCCCCGTTACTAGAAATAATCATGTTATTATAACCCCACCTTAATATCAACCTCAAACCTATCCATGTTCGAGTGGATAAGCTTACTCTCAAATCTGACATAACACAACGTGTTCAATGATTCGTTGTCATCAATATCACGACGTAGGACATATTCGAGCATAGTGTCCTAAGTTAAGATCTGTTTCAATCCATTGTCAGTCAAATAATACCTCATAAAATACAAATTCCCATCCCATACAAAATGAAAAAAAAGTCAAATCCTGCTAAGGAAATTGCACCCATCCTGAGTTGTGGAAAGAATTATGCAATACTGCCTGCAGGAAACTCCCATGAAGTGATAAAAGGTATGATATGTTTCCAACATCTTCCTGCACATGTTTTATTTGATTCAGGTTCAACACATTCCTTTCTGAGTCTTAGAATAGCTAAAGTATTGTAATTACTGCCTACTTCTTTAACTACTTCATTGGATATTGAATTACCAACAGGTGAAATCAATACACTAATACAAGGTTACAGCAATTGTAGAATTCAGTTTGGTTCAGGAATACTCCTCGTTAATTTGATAATTTTAGATATTTTTGGTTTTGATATTATTATTGGAATGGATGTTATGTCAAGAAATCATGCTTATATTTATTATCATGCAAATAAAATTTATCTTCGAAATTAAGGTAATTGTTCTTTTGTATTTTAAGAACCAGGTCTGTCTGAACAGTCCAGTTTCCAAATTTAAATATCTTCTTTAATTCCAAACTTTTGGAACAATTCAAGATGTTTTCCTGAAGAATTATCAGGATTATCCCCTTCCCGAGAAATTGAGTTTAGTATTAATCCTTATCCTAATTCATTTCCTATTTCGATACCTTCGTATCGAATGGCTCCTTTAGAACTTCGAGAACTCCATACCCAATTAGAGGACCTTCTTAAAAAAGGTTTTATTCGAATTAGTTCATCTCCTTAGGGAGTTCCTATAATATTTGTCAATAAACAATATGGAAACTTTAGATTCTGCATAACCTATTGTAAACTAAACTCAGTAACTATTAAGAATAAGTATCCTTTACCCAAAATAGGAGATCAATTTTATAAACTTTAAGGAGAAAGGGTCTTTTTTAAAATAGATATATGATTCGATTACCATCGATTCTGAGTTAGAGTAGAAGATATTTTAAAAACTTCTTTCGAACTCGTTATGGACATTTTGAATTTACCGTAATGTCATTTGGGTTAACCAATGCACCCGTGGCTTTTATGGATCTAATACATATAATCTTTTGACCTTTTCTTAACCAATTTGTTATCATTTAAATTGACGATATTCTTGTTTATTCTTAAAATCTAGTAGAACATGCCCATCATTTAGAAAAAGTCTTAGGTACTCTAAAAAACCATCGGTTATATGCTAAGTAGAGAAAATGTGATTTTTCAATGAAGGAAATAAATTTTTTAGGACATGTGATCTTTGTAAATGGAACCGAAGTCGATCCAGATAAAATTTTAGCCATTTTAGAATGGAAAAATCCTACAAATAATATCGAGATAAAGAGTTTTATATGGTTAGTTGGTTGGATATTACTGTCATTTTGTATAAGGATTTTATAGCATTGCTCTCCCCCTTTCAAAGATAACTAGGAAAGAAGCTCCATTTATATGGACTGATGAATGTATCAACCATTCCAAATTTTGAAGGAAAAATTAACCACTGCTATAGTCCTGACCATTCCTTCTACTGATGTAAGATACAATCTATATACCGATACCTCATTGTAAGGGTTAGGATGTGTGTTAATGCATAATGAGAAAGTTATAGAGTATGGGTCACAAAAACTCAAAACTCATGAATTTAATTACCATATCCATGATCTTGAGTTAGCAAATTTAGTTTTTGCGTTGAAAATTTGGCGTTATTACCTTTACGGTGAAAATTTTCAAGTCTTTTTTATCACAAAAGTTTAAAATATATTTTTACTCAAAATGACTTGAATTTAAGACAACGATGCTGGATGGAATTTTTGGAAGATTACTGGTTCAAATTAAATTACCATCCAGTCAAAGGCGATGGAGTAGACGATGCTTTAAGATGAAATCCAGTAGCAAGACTCCACGTTTTAATTTCTTACGATATTGCTGCTACTATAAAGAAATACAATCTTTGATTGATACCCCAATTTGTAAAATTTTCCAACATCATTTCATATCACAAATTGAGAGAGAAAATCTTAGTTCAACAAACCCAAGACTATTTTGTACAAACCTTTCGAGATAAAAATCCCAACTTCTCATACGATAAGGAAACATGTTTATGATTTTGAAATTGATTATATGTAGATGATAATTAATCTCTTCAAGATGAAGTATTAAAAGGATCCCATTATTCAAAACTTATGAATCATCCCAAAAGTTCGATAATGTACCACACCCTAAAGAAGCAATATTGGTGGTCAAATATTAGAAATGATATCGATAATTTTGTAAGGAAATGTCTTACTAATCAACAAGTAAAGTTAGAACACCAACACCCTGGTGGACTCCTCCAACCCTTACCAATTCCCGAGTGGAAATGGGATCATATTACCATAGATTTTTCCAGTGGACTACCTCGTACGTCTCAAGGATATAATTCCATTTTAGTAATAGTAGACCGACTTGCCAAATCTGCTCATTTTCTACTAATGAAGAACACTGACTCAATTCAAAATTTCGTAAAGATCTACATTAAAAAATTATTCGATTATATGGAATTCCTTAATCCATCGTATCAGATAGAGATTCTCGTTTTCTGGACAAGTTTTAGGAATCACTGCAAATTGTAATGGGTACTAAACTTCATTTAAGTACCACATTCCACCCACTAACGGATGGACAATCAGAACATACAATATAAACATTTAAAGATATGCTACGAGCCTGTACATTAGATATTCCTGACAATTGGAATGTACATTTACCCCTTGTTGAATTTTCATATAACAACAGTTATTAGACCAATATTAAAGTTACCCTGTTTGAATATTTATATGAAAGACCATGTAGATCACTTGCATGTTGGATACAATTCGAAAGAAGTAAACAATTTGGTCCCGAGATAATCGAAGAAACCACTAAGAGAATACAACAAATTCAATAAAGATTGAAGATAACCTAAGATCGTCAGAAGAGTTATGTAGACTAGCACCAGAAACCCTTAGAAGTCCCAGTTAATGACCATGAATTTTTGAAAGTTTATCCTCGGAAAGGAATGTTACGCTTTGGAAAGAAAGGAAAATTAGCCCCCAGATATATTGGACCTTTTACAATTTCTAAACTAGTTGACTCTGTAGCCTACCAGTTAGAATTACTTGTGGAATTATCCAATATTCACAATATATTTCACGTGTCTCAGTCACTCTAGTATATCTCCAATCCCTCTCATACCATCATGTGGCAAGACATATCAATCGAAACAAACCATGAATTTGAAGTACGCCCTATTCAAACTCTGGATCGCCAAATGAAGCATCTCAGAAACAAGGATATTCCCTCAGTTAAAGTACTTTGGGAAAATCAAAATCAACAAGAAGCCATATGGAAACCAGAATAGGCTATGAAAGATCAATATCCTGACTTATTTCAAGGTAAATCCGAGGACAAATTTCTTTTTTAGGTAGGTAAACTGTAATAACCGAACTTTTGAATCAAATCTATCAACCGACCCAAATCACATATATTCATTGTTTCAATCATCATAAAGTATTCAAATTCAAAATTATCCTAAAGAAGAATGAAACTAACCTTAATGCTCTAAAAGTTTACTAAATTAACCTCGACACCCTGAAGTTTCAGTAATTACAAACTAGCCTCTAAATATTTCAAGCAAACATAACTTGACTTATACTTAACCCCTAAACCTCAACTTTATATCAAATTAATCCTCTAACTTCAACTAACATAAAATTTAAATTTCATCCCTTGAAACTTTCTAAAATTACAAAAATTCCCCTAGACTTTCTTTAAACCTAGACATTAAAGGCTATATACCTTAATATCTTACCAAACAAGGACTAAATACCAAAGTTTGAATAATGTCACATTACCAAATGTCCAAATAAGCCTGCACATCAACACTAAAAGATGAAAATCATATGTGTAAACATTGGACACATGTGAGGTGCATAAACTAAGTTAAAAACTTCCTATATTCAGTTTAAATCCACCACTCATCTAAACCAATTAAATCTCCTGATCAAAACAATAAATACCCCACGATTTTATTAGTTTAAACTCACCTCAATAGCAGTTTCAAAACTCAAATTTTCCCTCTAAACAGGTACACTATGATTTTAGGCATTATATTCAGTTCTTTTAGTTTCAATCAATTTCTGCATTGTTATAATGCTAGAATACATCAAAACAGTAGCAACCTTATGTAGAAATAGGCCCTAGGTGAAAAATATGAAGATTCCACCATTAAAGCTTGAGATTTAATGGTGAACTTCAAAATAATGTTCAAAACTCAAGTTTAAAAATTTGAATATCTTCACTAAAACCTTAGGAACTCGAGTGTCATTTTCAAATCCCATGAATGTTCATAATAAGATTTAATTGATTGAAAGTGTATTTTGAACCAAAAAACTAAAAATCTTAAATTCTCCTTATATAATCCATATCAAACCTTGAAATAAAAAAAACTTACTACTCCTTAAAATAGCAGAAACAAAACTATGTTCATAAGAATCCCTGTCATATCCTTAAAAGCCACCAATGGTGAGTCAAAATTTCATCAAAACACACACTTATAGAACTTGAGATATACTACATCTCAATCCACAAAACTTATATATTGGATCCCTTCTAAAATTTTAGCTTGATTTCGTTAAGAAATCATCTCAAATGGTGTAGAAATAAAGGAGATATTCAAGGTCAAAAATCAGAAAACCCTAAAGTCTACTGTTGAGGGGAAGAAGATGAATTTTTACCGAAAATGTTGACCATGTGTGCAAAGGCGCGTGGCCAATAAAAAATTTCTAATTTTTTTTCTAATATTATTATTTTATTTTTTTAGTCAAAATGGTATAAGGTAAGGCCATGTCTGGTTAAGCTTAGCCTAAGTTATGGAAAAATGAGATTTTAACTTTGAAAATATTTTTTCTAAATTATAATTTAACCCCTTCTAATTTTTTCAACTTATGAATTTGAACCCCAAACTTTGTCTACAAGTATTTCAAAATATTTTAAGACAAAAAGTTTCATACACCAAACTTCAAATATGACCTTAGGTCCAATATTCTAAAGTCCTAAATTATTTACAATTAAACCCTTAGAATTTTAAAAGATATAGTGTTTTGTATAAAATGATCAAACTAACCCCAATTCTAATAAATACTTATTTATCCAAAAATTGTATACAGAGAATCAAGTCCATCTCCTCCCGATATCCCCTTTTGATCCATAAGCAGTACGAAATACCGAGCAAGTAGGCTTATTTTACTTCTTCAATTGTAAACTTTGCATATTAGATAACTGCTATTGATAGTACCATGTGATAGCTCATATTTACTCTTAGTATATGCATGTTATAATACTGACATACTATATATTTTATTGAATATCATTGATATTTGAATTTGAATATGGATCAATTTAACCCCTCTCACCTAATAACTGATGTCATGATCCATATTAAATCAGTCCACCCTTACACCTTTGCAAATATATAAATATTATGAGCATCAGTATTAACTAGGGAGTAAACTGATGTGTTATCCCACAAAACTTTTTGCTTGGCCTAATGGTATCAGATGTTTGAGAGCCTGGATTCTTATTACATACGTACGAGTGCCCCTTTGATTATGTGCCTAGCAAATACTTTTTCCTAAAGGTTTTGGGTTGATTTTATTTGGTTTTCCTAATGTCTTAATTATTTCTATACCCCTTAGTGAGCTAGTAAGTATGGGTTTATTAGTTCAAAGACCCATGAGTTTCTTTATATGATCCATGATGAACTGGTAAGTATGGGATTATTAGTTCAAAGATCCTTGATTTTTTTTATATAACCCTTAATAAACTGATAAATACGTGACTATCAACTTTATTTCTTTAGTGTTTCTATACAAACACTGAATTCTATACACACTCCAACTCTCATTTATACATATATCTGTTATAGAACTATAAAGCCTATTTAGCATATTTGTGATAATTCCTTTTTCGTCCAGATGAACCAGGAGAAAAAGGATAATATGTCTTCTCCTTTAGAGACAGATACCCGTCACCTATTTGCATATGTGACTGTGGGAGCAAGAAGTGTGACATTACAATTTTCTACTTTATAATTCGTGTTAAAAAATTATAATTCACCCCTGCGGTGGTACTACCCTATGTATACTATTTTAATAATGAATAAAGTTTTGTTATTCTGACTTAACTTTAATTCATTGCTTCATATATACTCCCTTGTGCATTCATACCAAAAAGCAGGGTGTGACAGTTACACAATATGAAAATAGTTACAGAAAAAATAAATACAAATATAGAAAAACAGATACATTTTCACAAAATTGGAGACAGTTATAAGAATAACAAATACAATTACAAACATATACAGTTACTGTAAAACAATAGACAGAGTTAAAAAAATTCAGCAGTTATTACATTAATTAAATATATTTCATACTCAAATATGATGATTCATGTACTTATATTGATAAAAAAAATAACAAACAGTTAAAATAAAATACTTATACTTATGTTGATAGATATATAGTTATAATTTTAACGAATAGGTTATATTAAGAAAAATATTTGTTTGATCTAAATTTTTCATATTCAATTAATGAATTTCAATATGAGGAAGATATCATGACAAAAGAAAATATTACAATTACATTATGAGGACAACAATATAATATAAAATTACATTTATTGAGAAATTGTGAATAATAATTTAGTATGAGTGGTTATTAATTCCATAGATTTTTTCTGCAATATGAAGAATTAGTCATTTTCAAAGTTTAAATATGTGACACCCCGACTAATTAAATACCGGGTAGCTACTCCTTTATTAAATTAATACAAAATGCCAAGTTGGTTCAGTTAACAGCATCACTGTCGAAAATATTTTAATGATTACTAACCACCTAGTATTTAAAAAGTGAGTTGCCAAATTTTAAGTTAACTCTGATTAACATGCAATAAGAGGATAACGAAAGAATAACAACATTCACCATAATGAAACAATAGAATAACCAACAACATAATAAAAAGTCCGGAGGAAAAACTCCTCACAACAATCCCACAACTGAACTAAATAAAACAAACTATCCTGAATTAATTACATGCCAAAAGTCTGAAAATCATAAATAGGAAATGTTTCTAATAGAAATGGGCGACATGCCCTACAACTGATGAAAGCTGAATATAGAGTCAAGATAGATGAAGCGTCTACTAGCAAAATCCTATAACTTCCACAAACAGCTACAGCTCGTCACCTGAATGAGAATCCTAAGCATGGTGTCCTTGTGGCTGGGCACCTAAAAATGGTTTTTACAAAAATAGATTTGAAAGCAAACGGGTCAGAGCCCGAAAGTGGAGAGTATTTTAAAATAGCAAGTGCTTTAATGAAATTAAAACAATGAATGCAAAATACATGTTAGGACGTGCACTCGCATGAAATACTCACCTCTCGACTAATTGTGCACTCCTAACGAATAGCACCCATCTAAGTGATATTTTTATCTAACTAAACTGACATGAGTTCTATCCTTTCAACTCGGTTCTCATTACACATTCTAACATCATCAATTAAGTAGGGAGCTTTATTTAAACTTAGATTCTCAATTATAAGCAATACAATACATTACAGGTTATCCCCTTATAGTTACTCAAAGCGTTTTCGTATTTATACTCACAATACCAACATAAAAGTTCTCATTAGTTTAAGTGTGTATTATTCACATCATAAATATACAATACAAGCACCCCGAGACTAAGGTGCGGTGCACACATACTCTGCTATCCATCCCGGTACATCACGTACATAAGGATCACGCATTCCGAATCTCTCAGGAATCGTTCTCAGATAATAGTAAATCACAAACAATGGAGGCGAACACAGTCACATCACATGGGTCACGCACATACCTACGCTCCCACGATCAGTAGACTTATTAACTTCCCAATAAGTCCTTCTCTGACCTATGTTCTCGAGGTACCAATCTATATCCCCCCGTAGGCACACAAAGATTAGATGGCCCTAAACGAACGCAAACCTCCCGTGATAGCAAGTATGGTAGGTATGTCATACACATCAAATCATATATACTAAGCATGCATACATCTTAGCTATTACCATGTTTATTTTAGTGGTATACTTCTCGTTCTTATACCCACACGCTTGTCCCCGATTTATACGTCACCCAATATCCTCATGTCGTAATTAGTACTCATGTTCTAACCCATAAATATCATTTGGTTCAAACCGCACTTCTATATTTTACTCCCCAATATATCCCAAATGTCCCAACTATGTCAATTAGTCTTCAAGGAAATGTCAACTCTACCATTTAATGAGGTTACGGAACACTCGAAATCAAATCAGGCCAAATAGGCCAAACAGTCCTCTCGTTAGAAGTCTCGTTCGAACGAGGCTGGTTCGAACAAGAGTTCGTTCGAACGAACTGGGCATCTAACGAGATCTCGTTCGAACAAAAGGCAGCGAACGAACATCCCTCTCGTTAGAAGGCAAACTGTCAACTCGTTAGAAGCTCGTTCGAACGACCTGGGCAGGTCTTCTAACGAGGTGACAATTTGAGCCCAGAAAATTCCTATTACGTTTTTCCAACTTTTCGGCACCTCTAATCTTATCTAAATGTCATTCCAACAAGGTTTCAAGGTTTCTAATCATCCCTAAACATATTAAATTCGTATAACAACATTTATATGGGGTCTAATCATCCCAAACCACATCTAATCATCAAATCTCTCTAATTTTCCCCAATTTTCAAGAACATGAACCCTATAAATTTTAAGTCTTCCATAGTTATAATTAAATCCATTTTTGCATATAAAAAGTAGTAATTCTCTTAATTCAAACATCCAATAACAGTTCTACATGCAATCCTACATTAAAATCTGAATTCACAACTCCAATTTCATGGGTTTTTATAGATCTCCCAAAAATAATACAATTATATGAATTTCTTACACATGGAAGAGGCATTCTTTGCAAAAATGAAATTAAACCACTTGCCTTATGTCTTTCTCGGATTTTGATGTCGAATCTTGAAGGTTGAATTGTCCTCTCTCTCTCTCTCTGCAGAATTCTCTTCTCTTTCTCTCTCTACAGATTTCTTCTCTCAGGATGACAATGGAGGTGGAGGTTGGTTTGGCAAGTTTAAGGTTTCTAAACTTCTCCCCTAGCCCACTACCTAGATTGGGGTTGGAAATGGCTTAGTGGGTTAAGACTAAGCCAAATCTTTAACTCTAATTTTTGTGGGTTTTAATTCCCCAAATTCTAAAATTACCAAACTACCCTTTTACGTTGCCGGTATGGCCTAAAAATGCCCCGGGACCCAAACTAAACCCTCGACTAGTGTTTTCTGACTATTTCGACCCTTCCGGACGCGTTGGCGCACTCAAGACGACCATACGGTTAATAGAAATAAAATTCACTTTTTAATTAAAATAATTATATTCTTGACGCGACTGTCACACGCGTCCCAACAAAATTTCCAAATTGCCGTATTTCAATCTCACGACAAATTTCCTAATTCAATATTCATATATAGCCATATATATTTATTAAAATCAAATAACAACTCGCATCTCGCTAGTATTTTCATCCAGACTAATTTCCAACTAATACACATTTAATTCAATTAATCCCATAAATAAATATCAATAAAAATACGGGGTATTACATACTTCCCCCCTAATAACAGAATTTCGTCCCAAAAATCGGAACTAGAAAGTACCTGGTAAAAACAACTCTGGATAACGTTCGCGCATCTCATCCTCGCGCTCCCATTTGGACTCCTCGACATTATGATGTCGCCACTGAACACGCACTAACGAACTATCTTTGACCGCAGTTTCCGCTCACTCCGGTCCAAAATAGCAATCGGCCCCTCCTCGTAGGAGCTATCGGGCTGGAGAACGATGTCCTCCAAAGCAATGTGAGAATGAGCCAAATCGTCTCTAAGATATTTCCTTAGCGAGGAAATATGAAACACATCATGAATCCGATGTAAATGCTCCGGTAACCCAAGTCTATATGCAATAGACCCAATCCGCTCGATGATAGGGAATGGCCCCACATATCTCGGTGCCAACTTCCCCTTCTTCCCAAATCGCATAATCCCCTTCATAGGAGATACTCTGAGTAAAACTTGGCCCCCCACTTGGAACTCCCTGAAGAACCTCTTCGCATCAGCATAGCTCTTCTGCCGATCCTGAGCTACCCGAATGCGACTCCGTATCAATTATATCCTCGCTGAAGTATCCTGAATTACTTCCGGTCCAAGTAGTTTGTTGTCCCCCACTTCCAACCAACATGCTGGGGAACGACAAGGTCTATCGTACAACGCCTCAAATGGAGCCATGCTAATGGTGAACTGGTAGGAGTTGTTGTAAGAAAACTCCACCAGTGGAAGATACTGCTCCCATCCACCCCCGAAATCAATGATGCAAATACGCAACATGTCCTCCAATATCTGGTTTGTACGCTTGGTTTGCCCATCGGTCTGCGGGTGATACGTCGTACTCAACCGCAATTCCGTGTCCATGGCCTCCTGAAAACTTTCCCAAAACCGTGAAACAAATATCTTGTCTCGGTCAGACACGATATTTAGGGGCACACCGTGAAGTCTCACTATCTCTGCAATAAAGAGCTGGGCATACTGTCCCGTAGTGTAGTCTGTCCTTACGGGTAGAAAATGAGCGACTTTGGTCAACGTGTCCACAATTACCCAAATGGAGTCGTGACCTCTCTGTGACGTAGGCAACCCCATGATAAAATCCATGGATATGCTCTCCCACATCCACATCGGGACCTCCAATGGCTGTAGAAGTCCTTCCGGTCTCTGATGATCCACTTTTACTAGCTGACAAGTGGCGCATTTAGAAACAAACACGGAAAATATCTCTCTTCATCCCGCTCCACCAATACTGTCGTCTCATGTCTTGGTACATTTTGTCCCCACCAGGATGTACCGCGAACCGTGAGCCGTGCGACTCTTCCATCACCTCGTGCCGTAATTCCTCCCCTTTCGGAACTACCAATCTCCCATTGAAGTGTAATCCCCTGTCTGAGCTAACGGTATATTACTCGGCTCCCTCTGCTAGTAATCGAACTATCTGCTCCTGACAGAACGAGTCATTTGCTTGGGCCTTTACCACCTTCGTGACAATCTACGGCGTAACAGTCATCACAGACATGAATTATCGGGCCACTGTATCCTGGTGTCCCAACTCCTTCCACTGGCCTTCCACACCCCTGCCACCTCATCTACTTGCCTACGGCTCAACGCGTCTGCTACCACGTTAGCCTTCCCCACGTGATATTGGATATCAAACTGATAGTCCTTCACGAACTCAAGCCACCTCCGTTGCCGCATATTCAACTCCTTCTGCGTGAATAGGTACTGTAGGGACTTGTGGTCAATGAACAATCGAAACTTTTCCCCCAAAAGGTAATGTCTCCAAATCCGAAGGGCAAATACAACTGTCGCCAACTCCAAGTCATGAGCGGGGTAATTCTTCTCGTGAGGCTTTAGCTTACGGTAAGCATAAGCTATGGCCTGACTCTCCTGCTGCAATACACCTCCAAGTCCTTGCAAGGACGCATCGGTGTAGACTAGATACTCAACTCCAGGTCTCGGCAATGCTAACACAGGTGCTGAGTTCAACTTATCCTTCAACTCATCAAATGCCAACTGACAGGCATCACTCCAAATGAATGGCACACCCTTACGAGTCATATGTGTCAAAGGACCCGCTATCTTCGAAAATCCCCGAATGAACCACCTGTAGTATCCTGCTAGGCCCAAGAAACTACGGATCTCAGTCGGTGTCGTGGGCTATCCCCACTCCCTCACCGCGGATACCTTCCCCGGATCAAAAGATATCCCCCGGTCAGAAATAATATGCCCCAAAAACTGAACCTCCTTCAGCTAAAACCCGCACTTCTCATATTTTGCATATAGCTCGTTCTGACGTAGCGTCTGCAAAACCTGCCTCAAATGCTCTGCGTGCTCCTCCTCTGTCTGGGAGTAAACCAGAATATCATCAATGAAGACAATGACGAACTGATCAAGGAACTCTCTGAACACCCTTTTCATCAAGTCCATAAACACGACTGGAGCATTGGTCAAACCAAAAGGCATAACTCGAAATTCGTAGGAGCCATATCTCTTTAAGAACGCGGTCTTCGAGACATCCTCTTCCCTGATACGCAACTGATGGTATCCTAATCGCAAATCAATCTTGGAGAAGAAAGAAACTCCTCTCAGCTGGTCGAATAAGTCATCGATTCGGGGCAACGGATATTTATTCTGTATCGTGACCTTATTCAACTCTCGGTAATCTACACACAACCTCAACGATCTATCCCTCTTCTTTACAAACAACACAGGGGAACCCCACGGCGAGGTACTCCTTCGTATAAACCCCTGACCCAACAACTGCTCAATCTGATCCCGTAACTCTCTCATCTCAGTTGGAGCCATACGATAAGTTGCGCGGGCAATAGGCCGAGTGCCCAGCGTCAAGTCGATCACAAAGTCTATCTCTCTACTCGGAGGTAATCCAGGTATATCCTGAAATACGTCGGCAAACTCTCGAACAATCGGAATCGAATCAAGTGGTATCACCACTTCCTTAGAGGTCTCCTCCTCTATGTAATACAAGTGAGTGGACGATCCTCCCTCAGGACGAGGCATCGCCACCAAAAACATCTCCTGCCCGGGAATGGCAAAGATAATAATCCTACTGAAAAAGTCAATCATGGCTCGATACGCAACAAGACAATCCATGCCAATAATGGCATCATACTCGGTCATCTCTAATACTAACATATCCGCGGGTAAAGTAAACCTCCTGATCTCTATACCCACGCCTGTACATACACGTGAAATCACGAAACCCCTACTCAACGGCGAATCTACACAAGTAACCGTACTCTCAGCGGTGTCTAACAACCCAATGGTGCGTGAAAATCTCATAGCAATAAAACAGTGTGTAGCCCCCGTGTCAAATAACATATGCCCCATAGTCCCCTGAATAGAGAACATACCCTCAATAGCTGGTGGATCCTGTGGGGCTGCGACCTGCTGAAGCTGATATACTCTCCCATACTGCAGCTGTCCCTGCCGAACTGGGACAGCTGGAATGGGTGGTAATGCTGCCATCTGTTGTGGTGCAGGGAGGGCGGCGGGAAACATTGGCCTCTGCAGCTCCTGTCGAGGACCCTGCTGCTGATGCGGGGCCCTGCCCCTATCCGGTTAATCCTGACGTTTATGGCCAGTCTTACCACAAACGTAACACTTCCCCGGGAAGTTCCCCCCCTCTCTGTCCTTGCTGCCCCCGGCCCTGCTGAAACTGCTGTTAACCATTCTGACCCTGCTGGTTCTGATGGCCGTTCGGACCCTGATGGCCCTGCCGGAAACCTCCTTGTCCGTGCCTGATATTCCCCGATCTGAACCTCTTGTGATCCCTCTGTTGGGAACTCTGGTCACCCTGTCTCTGCCCCTGAACAGATTATGCCCCACTGGCACCATGTCCTCCAGTCCTGCCCTGATGGCTGGACTCTCCCGACCTCTTGCCCTCAGCCATGTGAAAGAGGTGATCCTGGAAGTGTAACAGTGCAGCGTTAACCACATCAGAGTAAGTGTCTAACGATAGATTACCCAACAAATGCTGACGGATCCTCCAAGTCAACCCGTCTATAAATTTCTGTATCTTCTTCTCTTCTATCGGTATCTCATCCGGAACAATATTCAACGGATTGGTGAATTCGGCCTCATACTCGGCCACAGTCTTACCTTCCTGCCTAAGATTCATCAACTTCCTCCTCATTTTCGTGTGAACAGCTGACGGAAAGTACTTGCGCTCAAACCGCACCCAAAACTCCTGGATCGTGAGAGTATCTCTCTCCTCCACGGTGGTAATGGACTCCCACCACTGCAGTGCAGACCCCACTAGCTTAAAGGTAGATAGTATCTGCTTCTGGACATCGGTGCACTCATACATCCTCAGGTGTCGCTGAATGTCCTTCCTCCACTGACTCAAAACCACAACACCGGAGCTACCTGCGAACTCCGGTGGGTGTGCTTTCTGAAAAGCATCACGTACACGTTCCCAAGCGGGCGGGAATGCATGTGCCTGAACTGGCGCAGCTACTGGTGCCTGAGGTGGTGCCTGCTGAACTACGGCTAGTGCAACATTTACCGCCTGGGCCATAATGGTTGCAACCTCGGCGGCATTCATCGTGCCCTGAACTGGTGCGGGCTGTGGTTCTGGCGTTGCATCCCTGGGAACCCGTTGTGCACGTCGTGGAGGAATCTGAAACAAGAATAAAGTCTATAAGTTCGCAGTTATAAACTCAAAATAGCTGAAGAATGTAGCATATACAAAAGAATACAACAGTCCTAAAAAAATAGGGACCTACATCAAAGAAGCTCAGCGGAAACATAATAAGCCGTACAGATTCTAAAGGACGCTAGAACCTGATGCTCTGATACCACCTGTGACACCCCAACTAATTAAATACCGGGTAGATACTCCTTTATTAAATTAATACAAAATGCCAAGTTGGTTTAGTTAACAGCATCACTGTCGAAAACATTTTAATGATTACTAACCACCTAGTATTTAAAAAGTGAGTTGCCAAATTTTAAGTTAACTCTGATTAACATGCAATAAGAGGATAATGAAAGAATAACAACATTCACCATAACGAAACAATAGAATAACCAACAACATAATAAAAAGTCCGGAGGAAAAACTCCTCACAACAATCCCACAACTGAACTAAATAAAACAAACTATCCTGAATTAATTACATGCCAAAAGTCTGAAAATCTTAAATAGGAAATGTTTCTAATAGAAATGGGCGACATGCCCTACAACTGATGAAAGCTGAATATAGAGTCAAGATAGATGAAGCGTCTACTAGCAAAATCCTATAACTTCCACAAACAGCTACAGCTCGTCACCTGAATGGGAATCCTAAGCATGGTGTCCTTGTGGCTGGGCACCTAAAAATGGTTTTTACAAAAATAGATTTGAAAGCAAACGGGTCAGAGCCCGAAAGTGGAGAGTATTTTAAAATAGCAAGTTCTTTAATGACATGAAAACAATGAATGCAAAATACATGTTAGGACGTGCACTCGCATGAAATACTCACCTCTCGACTAATTGTGCACTCTTAACGAATAGCACCCATCTAAGTGATATTTTTATCTAACTAAACTGACATGAGTTCTATCCTTTCTACTCGGTTCTCATTACACATTCTAACGTCATCAATTAAGTAGGGGGCTTTATTTAAACTCAGATTCTCAATTATAAGCAATACAATACATTACAGGTTATCCCTTTATAGTTACTCAAACCGTTTCCGTATTTATACTCACAATACCAACATGAAAGTTCTCATTAGTTTAAGTGTATATTATTCACATCATAAATATACAATAAAAGCACCCCGAGACTAAGCTGCGGTGCACACATACTCTGCTATCCATCCCGGTACATCACGTACATAAGGATAACGCATTCCGGATCTCTCAGGAATCGTTCTCAGATAATTGAAAATCACAAACAATGGAGGCGAACACAGTCACATCACATACCTACGCTCCCACGATCAGCAGACTTATTAACTTCCCAATAAGTCCTTCTCTGACCTATGTTCTCGAGGTACCAATCTATATCCCCCCGTAGGCACATAAAGATTAGATGGCCCTAAACGAACGCAAACCTCCCGTGATAGCAAGTATGGTAGGTATGTCATACACATCAAATCATATATACTAAGCATGCATAGATATTAGCTATTACCATATTTATTTTAGTGGTATACTTCTCGTTCTTATACCCACATGCTTGTCCCCGGTTTATATGTCACCCAATATCCTCACGTCGTAATTAGTACTCGTGTTCTAACCCATAAATATCATTTGGTTCAAACCGCACTTCTATATTTTACTCCCCAATATATCCCAAATGTCCCAACTATGTCAATTAGTCTTCAAGGAAATGTCAACTCTACCATTTAATGAGGTTACGGAACACTCGAAATCAAATCAGGCCAAATAGGCCAAACTGTCCTCTCGTTAGAAGTCTCGTTCGAACGAGGCTGGTTCGAACGAGAGTTCGTTCGAACGAACTGGGCATCTAACGAGATCTCGTTCGAATGAAAGGCATCGAACGAACATCCCTCTCGTTAGAAGGCAAACTGTCAACTCGTTAGAAGCTCATTCGAACGAGCTCGTTCGAACGACCTGGGCAGGTCTTCTAACGAGGTGACAATTTGAGCCCAGAAAATTCCTATTACGCTTTTCCAACTTTTCTTCACCTCTAATCTTATATAAATGTCATTCCAACAAGGTTTCAAGGTTTCTAATCATTCCTAAACATATTAAATTCGTATAACAACATTTATATGGGGTCTAATCATCCCAAACCACATCTAATCATCAAATCTTTCCAATTTTCCCCAATTTTCAAGAACATGAACCCTAGAAATTTTAAGTCTTCCATAGTTATAATTAAATCCGTTTTTGCATATAAAAAGTAGTAATTCTCTTAATTCAAACATCCAATAACAGTTCTACTTGCAATCCTACATTAAAATCTGAATTCACAACTCCAATTTCATGGATTTTTATAGATCTCCCAAAAACAATACAATTATATGAATTTCCTACACATGGAAGAGGCATTCTTTGCAAAAATGAAATTAAACCACTTGCCTTATGTCTTTCTCTGATTTTGATGTCGAATCTTGAAGGTTGAATTGTCCTCTCTCTCTCTCTCTCTCTCTGCAGAATTCTCTTCTCTTTCTCTCTCTACAGATTTCTTCTCTCAGGATGACAATGGAGGTGGAGGTTGGTTTGGCAAGTTTAAGGTTTCTAAACTTCTCCCGTAGCCCACTACCTAGATTGGGGTTGGAAATGGCTTAGTGGGTTAAGACTAAGTCAGATTTTTAACTCTAATTTTCGTGGTTTTTAATTCCTCTAATTCTAAAAAAACCAAACTACCCTTTTACGTTGCCGGTATGGCCTAAAAATGCCCCGGGACCCAAACTAAACCCCCGGCTAGTGTTTTCTGACTATTTCGACCCTTCCGGATGCGTTGGCGCACTCAAGACGACCATATGGTTAATAGAAATAAAATTCACTTTTTAATTAAAATAATTATATTCTTGACGCGACTGTCACACGCGTCCCAACAAAATTTCCAAATTGCCGTATTTCAATCTCACGACAAATTTCCTAATTCAATATTCATATATAGCCATATATATTTATTAAAATCAAATAACAACTCGCATCTCGCTAGTATTTTCATCCAGATTAATTTCCAACTAATACACATTTAATTCAATTAATCCCATAAATAAATATCAATAAAAATACGGGGTATTACATACTTCCCCCCTAATAACAGAATTTCGTCCCAAAATTCGGAACTAGAAAGTACCTGGTAAGAACAACTCTGGATAACGTTCGCACATCTCATCCTCGCGCTCCCATGTGGACTCCTCGACATTATGATGTCGCCACTGAACACGCACTAACGGAACTATCTTTGACCGCAGTGTCCGCTCACTCCGGTCCAAAATAGCAATCGGCCCCTCCTCGTAGGAGCTATCGGGCTGGAGATTGATGTCCTCCAAAGCAATGTGAGAATGAGCCAAATCGTCTCTAAGATATTTCCTTAGCGAGGAAATATGAAACACATCATGAATCCGATGCAAATGCTCCGGTAACCCAAGTCTATATGCAACAGACCCAATCCGGTCGATGATAGGGAATGGCCCCACATATCTCGGTGCCAACTTCCCCTTCTTCCCAAATCGCATAATCCCCTTCATAGGAGATACTCTGAGTAAAACTTGGTCTCCCACTTGGAACTCCCTGAAGAACCTCTTCGCATCAGCATAGCTCTTCTGCCAATCCTGAGCTACCCGAATGCGACTCCGTATCAATTCTATCCTCGCCGAAGTATCCTGAATTACTTCCGGTCCAAGTAGTTTGTTGTCCCCCACATCCAACCAACATGCTGGGGAACGACAAGGTCTACCGTACAACGCCTGAAATGGAGCCATGCCAATGGTGAACTAGTAGGAGTTGTTGTAAGCAAACTCCACCAGTGGAAGATACTGCTCCCATCCACCCCCGAAATCAATGATGCACATACGCAACATGTCCTCCAACATCTGGTTTGTACGCTCGGTTTGCCCATCGGTCTGCGGGTGATACGCCGTACTCAACCGCAATTCCGTGCCCATAGCCTCCTGAAAACTTTCCCAAAACCGTGAAACAAATATCTTATCTCGATCAGACACGATATTTAGGGGCACACCGTGAAGTCTCACTATCTCTGCAATAAAGAGCTGGGCATACTGTCCCGTAGTGTAGTCTATCCTTACGGGTAGAAAATGAGCGACTTTGATCAACTTGTCCACAATTACCCAAATGGAGTCGTGACCTCTCTGTGACGTAGGCAACCCCGTGATAAAATCCATGGATATGCTCTCCCACATCCACATCAGGACCTGCAATGGCTGTAGAAGTCCTGCCGATCTCTGATGATCCACTTTTACTAGCTGACAAGTGGCGCATTTAGAAACAAACACGGCAATATCTCTCTTCATCCCGCTCCACCAATACTGTCGTCTCATGTCTTGGTACATTTTGTCCCCACCGGGATGTACCGCGAACCGTGAGCCGTGCGACTCTGCTATCACCTCGTGCCGCAATTCCTCCCCTTCCGGAACTACTGACGCGACTAAGAATTTGTCTCAAAAGTGTACAATCTAGGCTCAAGTGCAGGCCTGTCGCTCAAGAAATAACCCGGTAAGTCGGGATCGTATCCACAGGGATCGAGATTGCCAAATAGTAATAAGAAAAATTATTAAATCTTGAAATGATTTCGTAAAAAAAACGAAAAGATGATTAAAAATTGGGAAAATTTCTATTAAAAAATTAATTAAGAAAAACAAACTAAAAAGTGCAAAAGAAATTAGATCTGACAAATGGGAGAAAATAGGGTAGGGTACAATCCCTTAATCCTTAACAAATTACCGTATAGAATACTAGAATTGTAAATTAAAATTATTGACTAGATCCGGTCTTTATACATTCTAAGCATTACATATATGAGGGATCTAGCCCGCATCATATGAAATCAAAGATAGATATAAAGCGGTGAATGAATCCAGTCTTTATATATTCTAAGCATTACGTATATGAGGTTCAAGCCCGCACCATACGAAATCAAAGGTAAATATAAAGCGGTGCTTTCACGATTCAATCAATATTTTAATTTAACCTCTATTTTCTACATAAATAATTTGCCTTGGATTGAGTTCATGTACCCCAACCCTTGGGAATTTAGCTACTCATGATTTGGTTCAAGAATAAATTCACACACAAAATTATGGATCTACAAGACATGGGAAATAATTTGCAAATAATAAAAATAGAGAATGGAAAGATATTACTTGAATTCAGTAACAAAAATGGAATTGGAATCCAGAATTTCTTACAAACTAGGGTTCATGAAAACTCTTGAAGGAATAGAAAATTTGCTCTCAAAATCTCAACCTAAAATTTAATCTAGCACTTCTAACCTACTTCTAACCTAGCCTCTCTCTAGCAACTCCCCTCTCTCTAGAATTCCACTCTCCTTGAAAATGAGGTAGGGCTTGGTCTTTTATAGCACCAAGTTGCACGAATTTGGCATCAAATTTCGCTTGTGGCACAAGTTTTACAAGAGTTGCACTGCATTAAATGCATAATTAATTACAGAATTCGGCACATCCAGACTCTTCATTATCGCACAACTTCAAAATATCGTAACTTCTTCACCGTAGCTCGGATTGAGGTGCCGTTTTTTCCAGTATTCTTGTAATTTAGAACTCTTCAACTTTCTAGTTGGCCCCACCTCCGGACTAAGGCTGTAAAATTACGAAAATGCCCTTCAACTCTCCATTTCTTGGTTTCTTTCACTGTTTTGAGCTCTCCTTCGCACTAACTTGCGTGAAATACCTGTAAAACACATGAGAAATTCACAAAACACGAAATACTTGCCAAAAAAGATTAGTAGCATAAATAAGAGACAAATCCAAGCTAAATACACTGGACGGGATCATAAAAATACTGAAATTAAGGGGATAAATGTGAAGAATATGTGCCTAATCACACCCCCTAACTTAGAACTTTGCGCATCCCGAGCAATGTAAATGAAATTAGCCAAAATTCTACTCTTGAAAATTCTTTTATTAAAATAAAATTCCATTTTCGCAGGCAAGCGATTGCATTTAGCGTATGCAACAAGCCTTTAAACCCCTAGGTTACCCTAGTAGGACGAGTTTTGTCTCGTGAGAGTTTGCAGTGAATACACCCACAAAATTCTTTATTGACTCAAATAAATATCAAAATATTTAAAAATTGTACAATTTAAAATTTTCGAAAAATAATC
This sequence comes from Sambucus nigra, assembly GCA_949130495.1. Classification (NCBI taxonomy): domain Eukaryota; kingdom Viridiplantae; phylum Streptophyta; class Magnoliopsida; order Dipsacales; family Adoxaceae; genus Sambucus; species Sambucus nigra. The sequence continues at coordinate 416,035,389 of OX422223.1, forward strand.
ACCATCAACTCATATTCAACTGTCTCAAACCATAGTGTGTGTGTGTGCAAAGCCAAAAATTAAACCTCAAATTTCCACCGATTGAGCATTACGTTACTTTCCGAAAATTCGTTTTGATTCAAATTCTTACGGATGCACTCACAAACGAATTACTCGGAATGTGGCTATTTTCTCTCGGTATGCATGATATAAAGAGTAAATATAATGGAAACAAATTCACGCAAACAAAATTGAAAAGAAGGAAATTTATGGTGAAAATATCTCATCATCGGAATACAGTTACAATGAAATGGGAACATCACCTCTAGTTCACACCATTTAATCTCTCATATTATCTTTTCATGTCTTAGCTCTCCATGCGGTAATTAATTTCGCCATTCGGACTCGGTTATGACTTTTTGGGTTAAAAAGTGTAAAGGGTAAAAATGGGAATGGATGGAATGTTCGGAATTGGAAAATGTCCTTATGACGTCCATTAGTGCTTTTTCGGGCATTTGCTCATTTTTCTCTTTCTCTTTTTTTTCTTTTTTTTTTCATTTTTTTTCTTGCTATTTTTCTTTTTTGTTGAGCATTTCTATTTTTTTCTTCTTGCCCCTTTTTATTGCACAATTTGGACTTTATTTGATGAATTTTCTCAATTTTCACAATTCCGGGCTAATTGGATTTTTCGGGTTATCAAACGAAAGGAAAAATTTTATTTGGCTCAAAGTGGGTTGCAAAGGGATAATTTTTCACATCTTTTTATGGCCAATATTTTTGGGTAACAAACGATGGCCTACTTCATCGTCCAAATTGCTAATCACATTACCATATGCATCTCGAGATTAATAAAGTTTAGAGATATATTTAGCACGAATTTCGAGACAACATTTCACACATTTCCATAACCGATCAAAACAAAGGATTGAGATCATCAACGACTTATTAAAACGCTGAAAAGAACTTTGAGTTAATCATAAACTTGGATTGATTTAAAAACTCATAAAAAATTGAAAGGCTCGAAATCTCACCGGGTTTTATTAATCTCCACACTTATTCGTAAAGTCGTCAATTTTCTTTCAATTTCCATATTCGGTCAATTTTGGCTTAGTGCATTTTGATTGTTAACAATTTGAGACTTTAAATAAAATAAAGGTGATATTTTTGAAAAAATTTAAATTTCAATTTTTATTTATTGTGAACAAAAATATTTTTGGCTTTTTTTTCCCAATTTTTTTTTTTTCTAAAAAAAAAACACACTTGGAAAGAACATGTGATCGAATCAATGAATCTAAACAATAAATGGGAAGAATATCCCACACCCCCTAACTTAAATGTTGCATTGTCCTCAATGCGAATTAAGAACACAACATAAAGAGAGGAAAAGAAAGATATTACCCAAATGGAGCGATCCCCGATGAGTGCGAGTCCATTGAATCTACAAAACATGTTAGAACCAAGCATAGCAAAAAGAATAACAAAAACTCTAACTCTCAAAACTAGACTATAATAAAAAGAAAAAGAAAAAGAAAAAAAAACTAACTATTTACAACCTAACATTTGAATAGCTAATAAATCATACACTAAAAGTCGAAAAATTTGAGGGTCCACCCAAAATACAATTTGACTTTGAGGGATTAATGGTGTACCCTCATTAGGATGCATGCCTCCCGAAAAGTAAGAATTCCGTTTGAAAAACGGAAGGCATGTGAAAAGTTTAAAAAATGAACCATCACCAATTACAAAATTTAGGGGGATAATGAAGGATTTTGGTGCATAAGAGGACAAGTCCCATTGGGATCCAAGAAATATAGAATCACGTTCCAAAGATTTTTCAAGTAGTATGGGGAGAGGGGCACACAAAAAGGAACAATCCATATTAGAAAACAATTTAAGCATAGAGTGCTTGTCCTCATAAACCGGAAAATGATTCTCTTGTCGCGTAGCACGTGTGTTGGTCTCTAAGTCGGACGATATTTGAGTCGTATCTTCAAGTACCTACGAAGACTCAAATGGTATGGGTGGAGGTTTAGGAAGGAGAAATTCATCAATTCTATTGTCCCACTCGCTTTCGTCCAAATGACAAATTGAGGCCCAGAAAGATTGGACTTCATCATTAAGGCTTGCATCTACCTGTCCAAACTCGCGCTCAAACTCTGCTAGGCTCAACTCCTCTAGCTCTCTCTCTTGCTTGGTGTCCTCAAAATTTTCAATTGGATCTGGTGGAGTGACACGTCTAAGTGTGTGGCCCGTAAGATGAAGCATATCAAAATAACATTCCCATACAAGAAGCGGATCAACATCCCTAAGACATTCATCCAATTCTTGTGATGGATTTAATGGTTCGATAATAGTGGGGACACAAGGAGACAAATGATCCTCAACCTCAGTAGATTTTGCAATATTTATAATAGGTTGAGATTCAAAAGAACTTGGATCAATTTCAATGATTTCATTCTCAAAAGTATTAGGTGAAGCGCAAGTCTCGACCTTTTCTAAGTTGTCCAAATAATCATTCAACTCCTTGCAAGTTGCTATAATTTTTGACTCGAGAACAGCACGGTCATCAGATTGCTTTTTTAGATCAAGTAAGAGTTCTTTCAAAGTAGGCTTTCTTGGTTCTAGCACCTCGAATTCCTCATTTGGTTGAAAACTTACTTCATCTTTAAAACTATCGAAAAAAAAATCCTCATTAGGTTCAAATAATGCATCTAACTCTTGCTCCCAATAACGATTTTTTCGCGATATGCTTTTTCAAGTCTTTCTTCTTCAAGCAATTGATTTTGATAAATTTGGAGTTTCTCAGCACTAGGCTTGTATTTAATATAATCATCTTTAGTGATATTGATCCAATGGTCATAAGTCTTGAGTGCCTCCTCTTCCTCACTATTAGCATAACAATTAAAGCCACCAAAAGAGTTAAAATAAGACATTTCAAATTGGGCAATTCAAGAACGTGACACCCATTTTTTTTTTCAATTTTTGTTATATTTTTTTTTTCGAAATCACTTGTAGATAAAAATAACTTTCTTAAAAATTTAACAATTTAGGATCCCCGGCAACGGCGCCAAAAACTTGACGCGACTAAAAATTTGTCTCAAAAGTGCGTACAATCTAGGCTCAAGTGCTAGCCTGTCGCTCAAGTAATAACCCGGTCAGTCGGGATCGTATCCACAGGGATCGAGATTGCCAAATAGTAGTAAGAAAAATTATTAAATCTTGAAATGATTTCGTAAAAGAAACGAAAAGATGATTAAAAATTGGGAAAATTTCTATTAAAATATTAATTAAGAAAAACAAACTAAAAAGTGCAAAAGAAATTAGATCTGACAAATGGGAGAAAATAGGGTAGGGTACAATCCCTCAATCCTTGACAAATTACCGTATAGAATACTAGAATTGTAAATTAAAATTATTGACTAGATCCGGTCTTTATACATTCTAAGCATTACATATATGAGGGATCTAGCCCGCATCATATGAAATCAAAGATAGATATAAAGCGGTGAATGAATCCAGTCTTTATATATTCTAAGCATTACGTATATGAGGTTCAAGCCCGCACCATACGAAATCAAAGGTAAATATAAAGCGGTGCTTTCACGATTCAATCAATATTTTAATTTAACCTCTACTTTCTACATAAATAATTTGCCTTGGATTGAGTTCATGTACCCCAACCCTTGGGAATTTAGCTACTCATGATTTGGTTCAAGAATAAATTCACACACAAAATTTTGGATCTACAAGACATGGGAAATAATTTGCAAATAATAAAAATAGAGAATGGAAAGATATTACTTGAATTCAGCAACAAAAATGGAATTGGAATCCAGAATTTCTTACAAACTAGGGTTCATGAAAACTCTTGAAGGAATAGAAAATTTGCTCTCAAAATCTAAACCTAAAATTTAATCTAGCACTTCTAACCTACTCCTAACCTAGCCTCTCTCTAGCAACTCCCCTCTCTCTAGAATTCCACTCTCCTTGAAAATGAGGCAGGGCTTGGTCTTTTATAGCACCAAGTTGCACGAATTTGGCATCAAATTTCGCTTGTGGCACAAGTTTTCCAAGAGTTGCACTGCATTAAATGCATAATTAATTACAGAAATTCGTACATCCAGACTCTTCATTATCGCACAACTTCAAAACATCGTAACTTCTTCACCGTAGCTCGGATTGAGGTGCCGTTTTTTCCAGTATTCTTGTAATTTAGAACTCTTCAACTTTCTAGTTGGCCCCACCTCCGGACTAAGGCTGTAAAATTACGAAAATGCCCTTCAACTCTCCATTTCTTGGTTTCTTTCACTGTTTTGAGCTCTCCTTCGCACTAACTTGCGTGAAATACCTGTAAAACACATGAGAAATTCACAAAACACGAAATACTTGCCAAAAAAGGTTAGTATCATAAATAAGAGACAAATCCAAGCTAAATACACTGCACGGGATCATAAAAATACTGAAATTAAGGGGATAAATGTGAAGAATATGTGCCTAATCAACTACCAATCTCCCATTGAAGCGTAATCCCTCGTCTGAGCTAACGGTATAGGACTCGGCTCCCTCTGATAGTAATCGAACTATCTGCTCCTGACAGAACGAGTCATTTGCCTGGCCCTTTACCACCTTCGTGACAATCTGCGGCGTAACAGTCATCACAGACATGAATGATCAGGCCACTGCATCCTGGTGTCCCAGATCCTTCCACTTGGCCTTCCACACCCCTGCCACCTCATCTACTGGCCTACGGCTCAACGCGTCTGCTACCACGTTAGCCTTCCCCACGTGATATTGGATATCAAACTGATAGTCCTTCACGAACTCAAGCCACCTCCGTTGCCGCATATTCAACTCCTTCTGCGTGAATAGGTACTGTAGGGACTTGTGGTCAATGAACAATCGAAACTTTTCCCCCAAAAGGTAATGTCTCCAAATCCGAAGGGCAAATACAACTGTCGCCAACTCCAAGTCATGAGCGGGGTAATTCTTCTCGTGAGGCTTTAGCTTACGGTAAGCATAAGCTATGGCCTGACTCTCCTGCTGCAATACACCTCCAAGTCCTTGCAAGGACGCATCGTTATAGACTATATACTCAACTCCCGGTCTCGGTAATGCTAACACAGGTGCTGAGGTCAACTTATCCTTCAACTCATCAAATGCCAACTGACAGGCATCACTCCAAATGAATGGCACACCCTTACGAGTCAGATGTGTCAAAGGACCCGCTATCTTCGAAAATCCCCGAATGAACCTCCTGTAGTATCCTGCTAGGCCCAAGAAACTACGGATCTCAGTCGGTGTCGTGGGCTGTCCCCACTCCCTCACCGCGGATACCTTCCCCGAATCAACAGATATCCCCCGATCGGAAATAATATGCCCCAAAAACTGAATCTCCTTCAGCCAAAACCCGCACTTCTCATATTTTGCATACAGCTCGTTCTGACGTTGCGTCTGCAAAACCTGCCTTAAATGTTCTGCGTGCTCCTCCTCTGTCTGGGAGTAAACCAGAATATCATCAATAAAGACAATGATGAACTGATCAAGGAACTCTCTGAACACCCTATTCATCAAGTCCATAAACACGGCTGGAGCATTGGTCAAACCAAAAGGCATAACCCGAAATTCGTAGGAGCCATATCTCGTTAAGAACGCAGTCTTCGAGACATCCTCTTCCCTGATACGCAACTGATGGTATCCCGATCGCAAATCAATCTTGGAGAAGAAAGAAGCTCCTCTCAGCTGGTCGAATAAGTCATCGATTCGGGGCAACGAATATTTATTCCGTATCATGACCTTATTCAACTCTCGGTAATCTACACACAACCTCAATGATCCATCCCTCTTCTTTACGAAAAACACAGGGGCACCCCACAGCGAGGTACTCCTCCGTATAAACCCCTGACCCAACAACTGCTCAATCTGATCTCGTAACTCTCTCATCTCAGCTGGAGCCATACGGTAAGGTGCGCGGGCAATAGGCCAAGTGCCCGGCGTCAAGTCGATCACAAAGTCTATCTCTCTACTCGGAGGTAATCCAGGTATATCCTGAAATTCGTCGACAAACTTTCGAACAATCGGAATCGAATCAAGTCGTATCACCACTTCCTTAGAGGTCTCCTCCTCTATGTAATACAAGTGAGTGGAGGATCCTCCCTCAGGATGAGGCATCGCCACCAAAAGGATCTCCTGCCCGGGAATGGCAAAGATATTACTCCTACTAAAAAAGTCAATCATGGCTCGATACGCAACAAGACAATCCATGCCAATAATGGCATCATACTCGGTCATCTCTAATACTAACATATCCGCGGGTAAAGTAAACCTCCCGATCTCTATACCCACGCCCCTACATACACGTGAAATAACGAAATCCCTTCTCAATGGCGAATCTACACAAGTAACCGTACTCTAAGCGGTTTCTAACAACCCAATGGTGCGTGAAAATCTCATAGCAATAAAACAGTGTGTAGCCCCCGTGTCAAATAACATACGCCCCATAGTCCCCTGAATAGAGAACATACCCTCAATGGCTGGTGGATCCTGTGGGGCTGCGACCTGCTGAAGCTGATATACTCTCCCATACTGCAGCTGTCCCTGCTGAACTCGGACAGCTGGAATGGGTGGTAATGCTGCCATCTGTTGTGGTGCAGGGAGGGCGGCGGGAAACATTGGCCTCTGCAGCTCCTGTCGAGCACCCTGCTGCTGATGCGGGGCCCTGCCCCTATCCGGATAATCCTCGTGTTTATGGACAGTCTTACCACAAACGTAACACTTCCCCGGGAAGTTCCCCCCTCTCTGTCCTTGCTGCCCCCGGCCCTGGTGGCCGTTACCGTTCCTCCCCTGGCCCTGCTGAAACTGCTGTTAACCATTCTGACCCTGCTGGTTCTGATGGCCATTCGGACCCTGATGGCCCTTCCGGAAACCTCATTGTCCGTGCCTGATATTCCCCGATCTGAACCTCTTGTGATCCCCCTGTTGGGAACTCTGGTCACCCTGTCTCTGCCCCTGAACAGATTATGCCCCACTGGCACCATGTCCTCCAGTCCTGCCCTGATGGCTGGACTCTCCCGACCTCTTGCCCTCAGCCATGTGAAAGCAGTGATCCTGGAAGTGTAACAGTGTAGCGTTAACCACATCAGAGTAAGTGGCTAACGATGGATTCCCCAACAAATGCTGACGGATCCTCCAAGTCAACCCGTCTGTAAATTTCTGTATCTTCTTCTCTTCTGTCGGTATCTCATCCGTAACAATATTCAATAGATTGGTGAATTCGGCCTCATACTCGGCCACAGTCTTACCTTCCTGCCTAAGATTCTTCAACTTCCTCCTCATTTGCGTGTGAACAGCTGACGGAAAGTACTTGCGGTCAAACCGCACCCAAAACTCCTGGATCGTGAGAGTATCTCTCTCCTCCACGGTGGTAATGGACTCCCACCACTGCAGTGCAGACCCCACTAGCTTAAAGGTATCTAGTATCTGCTTCTGGACATCGGTGCACTCATACATCCTCAGGTGTCGCTGAATGTCCTTCCTCCACTGACTCGAAACCACAACATCGGAGCTACCTGTGAACTCCGGTGGGTGTGCTTTCTGAAAAGCATCACGTACACGTTCCCAAGCGAACGGGAATGCATGTACCTGAACTGGCACGGCTACTGGCGCCTGAGGTGGTGCCTGCTGAACTACGGCTAGTGCGGCATTTACCGCCTGGGCCACAATGGTTGCAACCTCGGCGGCATTCATCGTGCCCTGAACTGGTGCGAGCTGTGGTTCTGGCGTTACATCCCTGGGAACCCGTTGTGCACGTCGTGGAGGCATCTGAAACAAGAATAAATCTATAAGTTCGCAGTTATAAACTCAAAATAGCTGAAGAACGTCGCATATACAAAAGAATACAACAGTCCTAAAATATAGGGATCTACATCAAAGAAAGCTCAGCGGAAACATAATAAGCCGTACAGATCCTAAAGGATACTAGAACCTGATGCTCTGATACCACCTGTGACACCCCGACTAATTAAGTACCGGGTAGATACTCCTTTATTAAATTAATACAAAATGCCAAGTTGGTTCAGTTAACAGCATCACTGTCGAAAACATTTTAATGATTACTAACCACCTAGTATTTAAAAAGTTAGTTGCCAAATTTTAAGTTAACTCTGATTAACATGCAATAAGAGGATAATGAAAGAATAACAACATTCACCATAACGAAATAATAGAATAACCAACAACATAATAAAAAGTTCGGAGGAAAAACTCCTCACAACAATCCCACAACTGAACTAAATAAAACAAACTATCCTGAATTAATTACATGCCAAAAGTCTGAAAATCTTAAATAGGAAATGTTTCTAATAGAAATGGGCGACATGCCCTACAACTGATGAAAGATGAATATAGAGTCAAGATAGATGAAGCGTCCACTAGCAAAATCCTGTAACTTCCACAAACAGCTACATCTCGTCACCTAAATGAGAATCCTAAGCATGGTGTCCTTGTGGCTGGGCACCTAAAAATGGTTTTTACAAAAATAGATTTGAAAGCAAACGGGTCAGGGCCCGAAAGTGGAAAGTATTTTAAAATAGCAAGTGCTTTAATGACATTAAAACAATGAATGCAAAATACATGTTAGGACGTGCACTCGCATGAAATACTCACCTCTCGACTAATTGTGCACTCCTAACGAATAGCACCCATCTAAGTGATATTTTTATTTAACTAAACTGACATGAGTTCTATCCTTTCTACTCGATTATCATTACACATTCTAACGTCATCAATTAAGTAGGGGGCTTTAATTAAACTCAGATTCTCAATTATAAGCAATACAATACATTACAGGTTATCCCTTTATAGTTACTCAAAGCATTTCCGTATTTATACTCATAATACCAATATGAAAGTTCTCATTAGTTTAAGTGTATATTATTCACGTCATAAATATACAATACAAGCACCCCGAGACTAAGCTGCGGTTCACACATACTCTGCTATCCATCCCGGTACATCACGTACATAAGGATCACGCATTTCGAATCTCTCAGGAATCGTTCTCAGATAATAGCAAATCACAAACAATGGAGGCGAACATAGTCACATCACATGGGTCACGCACATACCTACGCTCCCACGATCAGCAGACTTATTAACTTCCCAATAAGTCCTTCTCTGACCTATGTTCTCGAGGTACCAATCTATATCCCCCCGTAGGCACACAAAGATTAGATGGCCCTAAACGAACGCAAACCTCCCGTGATAGCAAGTATGGTAGGTATGTCATACACATCAAATCATATATACTAAGCATGCATACATCTTAGCTATTACCATATTTATTTTAGTGGTATACTTCTCGTTCTTATACCCACATGCTTGTCCCCAATTTATACGTCACCCAATATCCTCACGTTGTAATTAGTACTCATGTTCTAACCCATAAATATCATTTGGTTCAAACCGCACTTCTATATTTTACTCCCCAATATATCCCAAATGTCCCAACTATGTCAATTAGTCTTCAAGGAAATGTCAACTCTACCATTTAATGAGGTTACGAAACACTCGAAATCAAATCAGGCCAAATAGGCCAAACTGTCCTCTCGTTAGAAGTCTCGTTCGAACGAGGCTGGTTCGAACAAGAGTTCGTTCGAACGAACTGGGCATCTAACGAGATCTCGTTCGAACGAAAGGCATCGAACGAACATCCCTCTCGTTAGAAGGCAAACTGTCAACTCATTAGAATCTCGTTCGAATGAGCTCGTTCGAACGACCTGGGCAAGTCTTCTAACGAGGTGACAGTTTGAGCCCAGAAAATTCCTATTACATTTTTCCAACTTTTCATCACCTCTAATCTTATCTAATTCCAACAAGGTTTCAAGGTTTCTAATCATCCCTAAACATATTAAATTCGTATAACAACATTTATATGGGGTCTAATCATCCCAAACCACATCTAATCATCAAATCTCTCCAATTTTCAAGAACATGAACCCTAGAAATTTAAAGTCTTCCATAGTTGTAATTAAATCCATTTTTGCATATAAAAAGTAGTAATTCTCTTAATTCAAACATCCAATAACAGTTCTACATGCAATCCTACATTAAAATTTGAATTCACAACTCCAATTTCATGGGTTTTTATATATCTCCCAAAAACAATACAATTATATGAATTTCCTACACATGGAAGAGGCATTTTTTGCTAAAACGAAATTAAACCACTTGCCTTATGTCTTTCTCTGATTTTGATGTCGAATCTTGAAGGTTGAATTGTCCTCTCTCTCTCTCTCTGCAGAATTCTCTTCTCTTTCTCTCTCTACAGATTTCTTCTCTCAGGATGACAATGGAGGTGGAGGTTGGTTTGGCAAGTTTAAGGTTTCTAAACTTCTCCCGTAGCCCACTACCTAGATTGGGGTTGGAAATGGCTTAGTGGGTTAAGACTAAGTCAGATTTTTTGCTCTAATTTTCGTGGGTTTTAATTCCCCAAATTCTAAAATTACCAAACTACCCTTTTACGTTGCCGGTATGGCCTAAAAATGCCCCGGGACCCAAACTAAACCCCCTGCTAGTGTTTTCTGACTATTTTGACCCTTCCGGACGCGTTGGCGCACTAAAGATGACCATACGGTTAATAGAAATAAAATTCAATTTTTAATTAAAATAATTATATTCTTGACGCGACTGTCACACGCGTCCCAACAAAATTCCCAAATTGCCGTATTTCAATCTCACGACAAATTTCCTAATTCAATATTCATATATAGCCATATATATTTATTAAAATCAAATACCAACTCGCATCTCGCTAGTATTTTTATCCGGATTAATTTCCAACTAATACACATTTAATTCAATTAATCCCATAAATAAATATCAATAAAAATACGGGGTATTACAAAATATATATTGTTATTGTTCACAACATAATGTATCAGATTAAATGATTATAGATCATCACCGTTTGGTAAAATTCATCGATCCGTGTAAGCATATTGAAAAGAATCTCTTTAATCGTCAATTCTTTTATTTTTTTTGTTATGTGTTTTATTTTTTTGAATATATGTATATGCTTAGTCAGTAACTATATAAATATATATGATTTTTTTCCCAATTTTCAATAAAATGCAAAAATAGAGCAAGAAGAAAATTCACTTGTTAGTAGAGAATACAAAGCTTTCAGCCGTTAGTGTTTTTTTGCAACTACAATGAATAATGTAATTCAGTAAAGAGGGTAAGGAGGTTTAAGCATTCAATAAAGGAAAAATAAGTAAATTGTTGTTAATTAAGTAAAAAGATTATGGGTTTAACATATCAAGAAGACTACCACTTGTAGTGATAATATATAAATAGAGTTTTAAATGATTTACTAGCTAGTGCCCCCATTAAAATATCATAGCAGTGCCCCATTGAAATATCATAACAATTAAGTGTTAAAATAAAAAATAAAAATAAAAAATAAAAAAAATATATATATATATATATATCAAATTTTTTTAAATAGTTGCAATTCCTAAAATATCTAAAAACTTTAAAATTTATAATATATTTTTTTGATTTTTTTTAAAAAACTATATAACGTCAATATTTTTTATTACATGAAAATTAGTCTTTCTGCACAGACCTTCAAATTATGCGCACGAAATAGCCTCGACTTGATTTGTCAAAAATACAGTGGTTGATGTTTTAAATGGATCTCATGTGTAGTCCACACACCAACCAATATATTTATTACACTTCAGTTGGGTTTAGTTCATGGGTATAATTTGAAGGTCTCAATAGAATGACTCATATATATATATATATATATATATATATATATACGAGAGTGTGTGTATGAGGGGGGGGGGGGTACACTATATATACACTTTCCCCAATAAGTGCAAGAAATTGTGGATGGTTATTGGCAGTTAACATATGTTAGTGGTATACTTTATCCTATTTGTCTTGCATTGATTAGTTTGGATGAATTACGTAAACATGCCACGTGGTATACCAGTGTACGGTATATCTTCTCACTTTGGGTGATACTTATATTTTTTTTAACCTAACTTATCCTTATCATTCATTAATATTATTCCTAAAACTATCTGGTGCGCTGAAAACACATTTGAGGTTTAAACTTAAGTTACGTAATTGTTATACAACCATAAATGCATTAAGAAGTTAACCGGATCCATGCATACAAGTTTTTTCTCTCAAACTATAACTAGATAGATACAATGTAATATTATACATATACACCCTTCAAATTATTATTAAAAGATCCGAACCCTTTACCCCTTGTATATTAGGTTACCACTTGTCTGGGATGCTAATAGAGTAATGATGTGATACACATCCCAACACATCTAGTGGAGGGACTATGATGTAGAGGGATGGGCAAGTGTTGGGGTTTTTATTCTTAAAATTGTGTTTATGATGTTTACATACCCTTCATTCATAAAGGTTCATCATAACCCTTTTGAAATAGAAAATTATTATTGTAGAAATGCTTCATATTTAATTATAAATATATCGTAATGTCAGTCAATTATGCTTAATAGGAATTACGGTATGGGCACAAAATATCAGAATTCTAGTTCTAGTATGATTGAACAATTCAAAACCATGATAGGAGGGTTAACATCCTATTGGTAAGGTTGGGAATACAATCTTAGTAGTTTATCTTGACTACAAGAACCTATCTGATGGTTTAGAAACTTGTTCCATTGTTAAAGGATGATTATACCGGTACTTTAGAAAAGTATTGAACAAGACCAAGGATAATAGTTGAGTCTTAATTATGACTTGATAATACATTTACAATCTCATGGTATGCATAGGGTAGATATATTCCCAATCTCGAGGGATATGTGGATCTGACTATTCGCATTGTCACTACTTTGATTTGCTGATGGGTGCGATTTACTTTTATACTGGGTCGTGATCATGTTAGTATATACGAGATCATGTTTCAGAGGAATTCACATCCAGGAAGTATCCTGGATTGTGATACCCTCTGCATAAACTTATAGGTTTTGACTCTACTAGTAAATACGGACGATGGATTTTATAATCTGATATAAATGTCAAATAAGTTAAGTTTCAAATCAAGCAATGTTTATAAGATGTTGGATAATATAAATTAGGAAAAAAATAGTTTCACAAAGCTGGTATTCTATGGTTTACGCGTAGAAACATATTATGTGACATCCAACTGTGCAAATATTAGGCCTCTCTATTCTACTAATTTTGAGTAATTAAAATTGGAGTGCAGTCATAATAATTTAGTGAAATTAATTATGATTAAACAGAAAAAGAAACAAATTACGATAAATTAATTTGAATTTTCAAATTTTGATTTTGGACGTCAATTTTAGTTACTAGCATTGGGTCCTCATTATAGTCCTTATTTATCTTTGAGTCCAGTTTTTTCGATTTCCTCTTATACCCTTAACTATTATTAAGCCCCTTTAAGTAGAAATATTAAGGAAGACTCTTATAAGTTATATCACTTATAATACCATGAAATTAAGGTTGGAGGTTGAGTGAAGTGCGTTAAGAGTGAGTCAGTGGAGCGACAAAACATGTGTAGTGGAAAGAGAGGAAAATAAAAGAAAATCTCTAGAGACTCTTAAATATTTTCTATATATAAAGAAGAACACTCTTCTTATCACATCAAAGGATCATATATTGGAAGACATATGGTTGTTTTAGATCATAATCTACATCAACTCATCTCTTCTTCACGAATCGATACAAGATCCATAAAGGTATGGACTCACAAACCCTAGTTTTCATGTGTAGAATTTTCTATGCATTTAGTTCCTTTCGATTCACTTGAGATTGATCAAGAACCATAGAAAATTATTTTTCAAAGGTCCATACAATTAATTAGTATCATACCACTTGGTTTAGGGATCAATTTTGATTGATTATGATTGGGGTTATCTATATGAATACAACACCCCAGTTTTTATAAAATATCATTAATGTGTAGATTTTTGTACTCACTTTATTTCGTAGTGTTCTTATGATATAATCCATTTTATCATGATCATTTATTAAATTTATATGATGCTTGGATCCTACTAATAATAGTACTTACATGTATTAGATGCGATAGGGTTATATAATTAGGTTTTTCCTTCTTTGCCTTGATCGAACTTTGTGTATGAGTATTGGTAGGTATATTTAATGTTTTGTGGTATTTTTTCTTTGTATTTGGTCGATTGACATCAACCATGTCATGATCAAGAAGATTTAGATCTGAAAGGTCGAAGATTAAAGGAAACCTTTTTTCTAACCCCCCCCCCCCCTATCTATTCGAACGGACATTAAGTTGTTCGCATGGTTTTTTTCATTTCATGATGAATTTTTTATGATAGGAAGGATTGCACACAGCTATGTTCACACACCCCATTCGAACAATTCATTATTATCCCGTTTGAATGCCACCATATGCACGAATTATTTTCCAACCATTCGAACGATCCTAACAGAATATTTACCAGATTCACGAGGGGATATTTCCAGGTATTGATCTCGACATTTACAGATTTAGGGGACATCTTGAGTCGCGGGATAGGTATATTGTGTTAGGATAAGGATGGATAAGGGTGTCCCATTGGGACCCTACATCTTCCAGTTTAGGCCATAATGAAGATGGAATTTGTTTCCTTCTTATTTTATATTGAATATTTTTGTATGATTGCTTTATATTTCTTCAATATAATTAATTATATTGATAATTTCATGTGGTAATTAATCTCATTAATTAGAACCCTCATTAATTGTGAAAAACATGGCAACTAATTGTGTGACCTGGTCTAGATCACGATTTTATAGAAAATAAACAGTATTTATTACTTTTCAAATTCAATTGAATCATGTAATTAATTTATCGTGATATTGTTTTTTGGCCTCAAATTTTATTTCAAATAAATAAAGTGATTTTTCCTTGTCTTAGCTTTGGCTTTCCTCCACAATGGAGGGAGTTTATCACGGTATCACAAGGTTTTTGAAATAATCAGACCGGTCTTCGATTTATTTTAAATAGTGATATGATTTGTTCTTCATGTTAGCACAAACTTTCCTCCCTAACAGATGGAATTTATCACGGTATCATGAGTTTTTAAAATTAATATAGTGAGACTAGGTATTTTAATGCGGACAATAAATTAGGATATTATCATTGGTTTATTTTGACAAATTTGAATTGAATAATTATTTTGTAATACCCACAAGTTTTAAATATTAAGTGAGATAAAGGTTTGCAAATAAACTTTGCAATCTCCATTGGTATTTTAAAATTGTGATGTGATTGCTCCTCTTATTAGCATTACTGGATTTCCTCCCAACACAGGGAGCTTATCATGGCATCACAAATTTTTTTTAAAATTTTAGTGGTAATTCTCTAAAATTAATATTGAGTATGTTCGATCCTCTCAATGAGAAATCTCTATACGAATTTATTTTTAAATGGAATGAATTGGTGGTTTACACTTAAACTCAAGTAATGATATCCTCCCCCACATAGTCATTGTCATTAATTATGGAACAAAAAGTTATCCACCTTTTAATTATATTGGACAAAAAAGTTCCCAAACTGGTCGAATAATATAATTAAAAGACGAAAGGTCTGTTGAATTTAAGGTGGAATAATTGAAGCTCCCAATGAGAAATTTTACTTTCACAAGAAATTAGGATATCGATTGGATTATTTTAAAATAGCGAGTGAAGGAAGATAATTTAAATTTAATTAAATGGTTAATTGCTACATATTTAATTGAAAGTTCTTTTTCAATGATGATTATTGTATTTATATAGGTTCAACTATTCAGCCACATATTTTAGTCTTAATAGCATTAATGAAATGGAATAAATTTCAAGCATTGAAAATGTGATTGGACTTTATTCTAACTCGATGGGATAATAAATTTTTTTATCCCTTAATTCTCATCAATATTTTAAAATTTGATACGATTAATTCCTCAAGCCAACTTGATATCCCCCCCCCCCCCCCCCCACATCATATGGTTTTAATCGTGCAATCATGGAATTTTAAAATATAAGGTAGTTATTTGTCATATACGTTCAGCCCCCCATCGCAAAATTTCTACATGAATATTTTAATTGACCGATGAGAATTTGTTGACACTCATTGTTGGCATATCTAAATGATTGATTTAGAGACGTCAACACCCATGGTGTTTGTTGTTTGAGTAGAGCTTTAATTCTCGCTCGAAAGCGATGTAAGAAGTTAAGGATAAGTCTCAAGTACAATAGTTTGGGTTAAAGAAAGTTCATATTCCTCGGTAGTAGTGAAATAGTCGAAAGGCGGGTATTCTAACTAAAAGTAGTCAGAACATTTATAGCTGCATTGTACAATTTTCTTATATTTATAAGGAAAATAAAGCATAATAGATTTATCTATTTAAATTAAAAAAAATAATTTATGGTTCGGTCTATAGTAACCTAGTATATATATTCGAAAACCACAAATCAGGATGGTAACTTATTGCAAAGGTTCTAGATAACTGGGCAATTAATTAAAAGAGAGATCTTTTTATTAATGGGTATTTAGAATGAGGCAGTGGTAATAAGTAGGAAGCTATCCTTTTTAGATATTTGGCAGGGACAAAAATATAATACTGAAAAATTATTTAATGTACCTATGTTTGGAAGAAAAATTATTTTCGTTTTAAGTCTTTTCGGAACATATTCGATTTAAAAGTGTTTTATATATATTGGAATCTCTTATATATGTTTTAGTACATTCGAAAATCATTTGCATATTATAAATTTGTCTCACCATTACCGCTAAATGTTGTCATGAATAATTTTAATGGGTAATCATTAAAAGAGAATTTTTTCTTCTATGCTGAGCCAAACACAATTTTAGCACTAATGCTTAGGACATTTTATTCGAATACCAATTCAATGAATAGTTTAGTGTGAACATTTTTGTTCATTGGAAGAAAGGAGCTTCTAGTCTACAAATCCCAATTAGAAGATAAAATGAACGAGTGGCCCTTTATAGGCATAGGATAAAGCGCCAAAGGTGTGTTGGGAATGGTTTGTTCCAATTTTGTGGTTCTATAATAGTCCAATTAAGAGGTTATGAGTATTTCTTCGATTTCATTGGTAATTACTCGAGGCACGGATAAGTTTACCTTATGCACTACGTCTCTGAAGCCTTTGATTAGTTCAAAGTGTGAAGGGTAAGGTGGAGCATATGGATATTAAACTAATCCAAACCCCTACGATTTGATCGTGCCGGTATGTACCTATTGGGAGTGTTAAGGAATCAATTATTGGAGGTTGGGATTACATCCTAGTTGCCTACATCAAGCACTCTAGTGTGGTATAAAGTAGCGGTAAGAAGGATAAACACACTTTTAGGTAGGATAAGATCCGTAGTAGGTTATTCAGGACTTGAAGTTTCTTTTTGGGTTTTTACTTGGGGATGGATATATACGTTTTCTATTGAATTCCCTCTATATATGTCTCTTCAACTCTGACAAAACATTATAATGGGCATAAGCCTAGTCTAAGGCATGTTTGGTTCTGGGAGTACCCAACATTTGTGTTGAGGTAGGAGCCATGGAACTTGAAAATAAACACGAAACAATGTCTCTAGGTTGGATATCCCAAAGGTTCTTTAAGTATGTTATATTATAATCCTAAGGACAAGAAGGTCATTACTAACATGATATCCGCTTCTTAAAAATGGATTATATGATAAACAGCATGCTAGGTAGTAAGCTAGACTTATACGTTATAAAGGAACATCAAATTTCTAGTGTTGTTGAACAATTAGTATGGGAAGTAATACAACCTGATATAAATAATAAATTACCTTACGGTAGTGGGAGTATCACCGAGGATTAGGATTCATGTGACACCTATACTGGAACACAAGTGGATACATGTGGTGGTTTGAGCGTCAGGAGTCATCCTGACAAGTTAGTGTTTTGTGTTATCTCTTTAGTGAAGTCCAAGACAAATCAGATCCCAAGATCTACAACTAGGAACTCCAAGACAAAGACTTTTGGCTTTGACTTATGGTCGTGGGCACCGAAATTGATTCGATGTATTCGATGTATTCGAATTAAGTATGGTGTCTTGTAAACTTACTTAACGGATAAAACCCACTGTGTGTAAGTAGACCTATAAGAAGAAAAATATGGATAAATGGGAAGGTGCAAACCTTAACGAAAAATCTTGTTGAGAAAATTTTACTAGAAAACATAAGGGATTGACTATGGGTAAATCTTATCACCAGCAGCCATGCTGAAGTCTATCAGGATTCTTTTTCATAGCAATAAGTCAAGAAAGCAAAATGTGCAAGATTAAGAGATCCATTTATGGACTTAAGCAAGCATCATTGTCTAGGGACATCTAGTTGGATCATGAAATCAATTCTTTTGTTTTTTATCAATGCTCTAGATGCAACTTGTGTGTATAATAATTATGATGAAAACGTGGTGGTATTTCTGATACCTTGTGTGGATGATATCCTCCTAGTTGGGAACGAGGTGGGTGTATTGTGTTATATGACGGTGTGGTTGTCTAAGTGATTTGATATTAAGGATTTAAGATAATCAAATCACATCCCAGGGATCAAGAGTTTGCTAGATTACGGATAGATCGGATGTTTGGCTTATCCCGAGATACTTGTACTGAATTTCATGTTCACAAATTTTATCATGTTAGGTTCCAAGAGAACAAATTATCCTTTTCGAACATGGAATATGCCTATCCAAGTATCAATGTGCTCTAACACTTAATTATAAAAAGGATGTGATGAAAACACCTAATTATTAGGTTGTCGGCAACCTCATGAATGATATGTTATGTATAGTCTAGTACGTTCACGATACATAGACCATGATTTTCGATTTTTGAGGTTTACATATAGAAATGTGTTTAATTTGGGGAAATATAGCCATCATATAGAGGATTATCATGGAATCATCTATTACTAATTCCACCAAAGGAGACAAATGTGTTACACAATTATATGCAACAAAGGAGGTTTTATGGCTAGGAAACTTCATAAAAGACATCAGAGTGGTTCTTCTTTTTAAAGGGCCCAAGACCATAAAGGAGTAAGACACATTAGAGTGTAAGGTTAACCAGTAAAAGAGATCATATCGAAAGGTTATGACATGTATAATCTTTACACATTAAGGACTTCATCCAATATTTAAATGGATTGGGTGTTAAGTGTTTAGGCACATGACTTTAAGACTAAGAGGAGATTGTTTTTTTCCTTAAAAACATGTTTATGGTGTTTATGTAATCTTTGGCCATAAAGGTTCATCATCACCCTTTTCAAATCACTACACCAAATGAGGTCAAGTATAACAGGAAAAAACAGTTACAAATAAAGTTTGTAACAGATTAAAGCCATTCAAAAATTAACGTTATTTATTTAAAATTCTTTACAAATTTAATTTTTGTAACGGACTATAACTGTTACAATTAATTTTGTAATGATTTTTATCCATTAAAAATATAGAATTTTTAACATATAAAAATTATTAAAAAATACATTGTAACGGATTGGAAGTGTCTTATATTTGTAATAAATGTTTTTATTTGTAACATCTAAAGCCTGTTAGTATTATTATAATTTAAAAAAAAATATTGATTTCTCATCAAACAAAAAAATATAAATACAATAGTAATAACTCGTGCTCAACTAATAGCAATGCAGATGCAATCCCCGCGAATTTCACTCAAAACATAATTCCAAAACACACATGACAAAATGAGTGACACCACATTTCGGTTATATCAAAACGGGTCTAAAACTATATTTCATTCATACCCATTAAAATTTCCAAAACAAAATTTCGTATAAGATAAACCATCTATCTTTTAATAATAAACTTGAAACGAAGTCTAAAATCATTAAAGTTATAAAGATATTATACTCCCAAAAGTTATCTTCGTGATATTCCTTGCAAAAGTAAACTTCATTCTCCCAAAAGCAATCTTTATATTTACCAATAAGAACATGTTGAAAAAACTCAATCTTAGTACATGTGTAAGCATAAATAAGTAAATAACATAAATGACTAGGACATTCTCATGCCATTGGCATGCATGTAATTTTATTTGGGACTAATCGATACATAACAAACAACCATTCCTGAAGAAGAGGCGGTTAGTTTAGGCAATTTACTTTGATATTACTTGATGTGTTTGCATTTATTTTTAGGCCGCTAGGTTAGTGTTTTCAATTTAAACCCAGAACAAGCGTAAAGTACTCAACTAGGCCAAGCGAGAGTCCGATGATGAAACTGTTAGTATAAACAAGTTTCTTTGGTATCGCTTGATTTGTTTGTCTTTATTTTTAGGCCACTAGGTTGTTGTTTAACATTTTTGCCCCCAACACCCATTTCAACCCAAAAAAGAAGAATATACAAGTCAATTAGGACAATCGAGAGTCCGAGGAGAACACGGTTAATTTAAACAAGTTAATTTGGTATCGCTTGATGTGTTTATACCTAAATCTAGGTCGATAGGTTGTTGTTTTTAGTTTTTCCCCCATTTCCACTTTCAATCCCAAAAAGAACTGTATACAATTCAATTATGCCAACCGAGAGTCCAATGAGGAGCCCGTTAGTTTAGACAAGCTTATTTGGTATCTCTTGATGTGATTGTACCTAAATCTATGCCGCTAGGTTATTACTTTCATCCCCCCCCCCCCCCAACATCCATTTAACCTCCAAAAGAAGTGTATACTAGTCAATTATTCCAATCGCGATTCCCATGTGGACACGCTTAGTTTAGACAAGTTACTTTGGTATCGATTGATGCCTTTGTAACTAAATTTAGGACTCTAGCTTATTATTTTAAGTTTTTTACCCCCAATGCCATTTTTAACCCCAAAAGAGGTGTATATTAGTCAATTTGGCTAACTGAGAGTTGGGAGAGGATGCGGTTAGTTTAAATAACTTACTTTGGTATTGCTTGACGAGTTTATACTTAAATCTAAGCCGTTAGATTTTTTTCCGTTTTCGCCCCCCAACGCCCATTTTTAACCCTTAAAAGAAGCATTTACTAGTCAATTAGGCCAATTGAGAGTCCAATGAGGACGCAGTTAGTTTAGACAAGTTAATTTGGTATCATTTGATGTGTTTGTCCCTATTTGTAGACCGCTAGTTTGTTGTTTTAAGTTTTTTCCCCAATGCTATTTTAACCCAAAAAAGCATATATTACTCAATTAGATCAATTAAGAGTCCGACGAGGGCGAGGTTAGTTCAAATAAGTTAATTTTGTATCACTTGATGTGTCTGTATTAAATCTAGGCTGTTAGGTTGTAATTTCAGTTCTTCCCCCCCCCCCCCCCCCCCCCCCAACACCACACACCCATTTTAACCCTAAAAAGAAGCATATACTAGTCAATTATCCCAATCGAGAGTCCGATGGGGATGTCGTTAGTTTAGAAAAGTTACTTTGGTATAGTAGTATATGTTTCTACCTAAATTTAACCCGTTATGTTGTTATTTTATGTTTTCACCCTAATGCCACTTTTAACCCCGAAAAGAAATGTATACTAGTCACTTAGGTCAACCGAGAGTCCGATGAGGACGTCGTTAGTTTAGAGAAGTTTCTTTAGTATCACTTGATGTGATTGTACCTAAATTTAGGCTTCTAGGTTGTTGTTTTATGTTTTCGCTCCCAACGCCTCTTTAACCCCCAAACAGAAGCTATACTAGTCAATTAGGCCAATTGGGAGTTCAATGATGACGTGGTTAGTTTATACAAGTTACTTTGGTATTTCTTGATGCATTTGTACGTAAATCTCGGTTGTTTGGTTATTTTTTTAAGTTTTCGCCACCCATTTTTAACCCCCCAAAAGAGGTTTATATTAGTTAATGTGGCCAAACGAGAGTCTAGTGAGGATGCAGTTAGTTTAGATAAGTTACTTTGGTATTTCTTGATGTTCATGTACCTAAATATAAGTCGCTTATTATTTTCAGTTTTCGTTGCTCAACGCCCAAAATTATCTCCAAAAATAAGCGTATACTAGTCAATTAAGTCCATTGAGAATCCAATGAGGACACGATTATTTTACACAAGTGACCTTTGTATCGCTTGATGTGTATGTAGTTATTTTAAGTCCACTAAGATGTCCTTTTAAGTTTTTTCCCCTATACGCCCATTTTAATCCCCCAAAAGAAGTGTATACTAGTCAATTAGTTCAATCGAGCGTGTAATGAGTACGTGCTAAATTTAGTCAAGTTACTTTAGAATTTTATGATCATAATATTTTAAAGAGTATTTTATTTTCAGTTATGGTGATATGGTATGGATGTTTAGGGGTGTAGTTTTTATCTTTCTAATTTTATTTTAGTTCTTTAACACATGTGCATTGGGTACGACCATTTATCGTGCATTGACTACTCAATTAAATTACATGTGTGCCGATGGTACGGGCATGTACTATTAGTATTGTTGTTACAGACTATTAGTATTATTGTCAGACTATATTTCATATCTTAAATAGGGTGAATAGTCCTATCAACAAAGGTTACTCTGCAAAAAAAAATTGTTTACAATTATGTGTGTTATATAAAACCCTTTTGACTTAAATTACACACGATTCAATATTTTGAAAAATTTTCTCCATGCCTAACTGGTCGTATATATATATATAAAGAATATAACTCTATATATAAATCAAAATACATGTGTAATCAGCAATATCTTTCTCTCTCTTATATATATATATATATATATATATATATATATATATATATATATATATATATATAAGAGAGAGAGAGAGAGAGAGAGAGAGAGAGAGAGAGGGGCACAGTGCTGGCGCACACCAATTTTTTTAAAGCATTAAAAAATATATTTTTGAGTTTATTTTTTTATGTGATATTTAAACATTTCAACGGACCCATGTAAAAAATCAGCTCAAAAACCTTTTTTTGCTATTTTTAAAAAATCAGTCAAACTTTCGCAACTTTTAAAGTGCTTAAAAGCAGCGAAAGATTGACCAATTTTTTAAAAATAGCAAAAAAAAAATTGAGATGATTTTTTTTACATGGGTCCGTTGAAATGTTTAAATATCACACGAAAAAATTCAACTCAATTTTTTTTACTATTTTAAAAAAATGATGTGCAAACTTAATGTGCACATGAGCCTCTCTCTCTCTCTCTCTCTCTCTCTCTCTCTCTCTCTCTATATATATATATATATATATATATATATATATATATATATATATATATATATATATATATATATATATACCTATGTAGTAGAAGCATTGAGAAGCCTCAAAACCTTAAACCCAATTTTCTCAATTTTTTACATTAAAAAAATATATATACGTGGCTGCAGTAGATGAACAAGGGTGGCAGTTACATCATGACCCACTTCTCCCATTCTCGATGCACGTTCAGTTATCAAACCAATTTGATATCAACTCCCACCTTTTTCCATCTCTCAAACATCTAGCTTCGCAGCCCCTCAACTCTCTCTCTCTCTCTCTGTCTCTCATTTCGACACTCCTACTCATTTCTACACTCCTACCCATCACTTACAACCTAAGATAATAACACCTCCCATTAACGAATATAACCAGGTATGGGCATTTTTTATAGCGTCAATATATGTGTTTGATCAACAACGTTTTTTTTATAGCGTCAATATATGCGTTTGATAAACAACGTGCTTTTTATAGCGTCAACTGGGTTTATATCCAGTGGTTTTTCCATCTCGAACATGTTTATTGTGAAGTGTGTTTATTGTGCAGTCTATTATATGGTGACATATATAACAATTGCTAACAAGTATGAACTTGTATTTATAGCGTCAATAAATGGCGTTTGATCAACAACAGTTTTTTATATCCAGCATTTTTTTCCATCTCAAACATGTTTATTGTGTAGTATGTTTATTGTGCAGTTTGTTATATTGAGCAATGTGTTTATTGTGTTTATTGAAGGAACACGAATGCTGTTATTTTTTAAAATAGAGAAAAATTTGATACCCGTGTATTTTTCCATCTCAAACGACTGCGTTTTGTAACAACCCTTCCTTTTGGAGACAATTAAATTCCATAAATGGATATAAGTTGGCAATTTGTAGAATTTCTCGAAATAGTAATTTTCGTGATTTTTGAGGATTTGATGATTTTTTATGGTTGTTGTAATTTCTTTTGGGATTAAATAGGTCGAAGTATTTTAATTATATGTCGTCAGTGGGTGAAGCGACAGAAGATAATATTTTAATAGGAATACCGCATTTAATTATTTTGGGTTGAAATAGTGATTTGCGGTCAAGTACCTCAGATGGAAATTTCGGCTGCGCCGTGAGTCTCGGAATGTCCGAGATAGTCGGAAAAGAGTGTCCGAAAGTCGAAATTGAGTTTCGGGTAATTTTAGAGGTAAAAGTAACTCGTAATTTAGTAAACGAGTCGTTTTTGGGTTTTAAGGGGTATAAACCTTTTCTTTCTTTATAAAGAGGGAGAGAGGGAGAAAAGAGAAAGAAAAGAAAGAAAAAAGAGAGAAGAGAGAGAGGAGGAGAGAAAAGAGGAGAAAAGGGGAGATTCTGACCAAACTCCGCGGGATTCGACTCGAGGTTGTCGGATTTCATCCTCCAGGCAAGTGTTTACTTGCTTTATTTCAATTATGTATTTATTTCATATCATAGTTGGTATAACCCTAAAATAAAATTGGGAAAACTTAGATATGAGTTTACATATTGATGTAATATAAACTCTTAACGATTTTTAGTGTTAAAGCCATGTAAATGAAGTGAAGAAATGGATTGAAATGGGTTTAAATGATAAGTTGGGGTTTTTATGGTTTTAGGGTTTAAAACTAAGAGAAATGGTTTAATACCCCCAAAATAATTGATGTGTTTGTTGTAAAACATAGATTAGATGTTTGTTGAGTTGTTGGATGAGGTTAGAAACAACAAAAATGGAGAAAAATGGAGTTTGGGATTTTGGGGAAGACAATAAATAGTAATTGCGTAGCTTGTGGGGCTGTTTCGGTCAGGAAGATAAATGATTTAGCTCTTGGACAAAACACGAAAGTTATAGATATTTTCGATACGGTCGCGTGGACGTCGACCGGGTATTTTTTTGATTTTTCTACGATTTGATATGATTTTTACAAGATGCCAGTTCTGGGTTGAAATTACCAACTCGGAAATCAAATAGGAAATTGGAAAAATGAAGGCTAGAATTAATTGTGTAGATGTTTGGGATGATTTTTGGTGTAGATTAGAAACCATGAAAATGAATTTGGATTGAGTTTTGGGTACTTTGGAGATTGAAAAATCGCCCAAACAGTGGCCCTCGAATGGGCCGAATCGATTCGGGTCCAAGCCGAATCGATTCGCCCAAAGGGGAATTGGGTTTCTACAGTGGGCCGATTAGATTCAGATTTAGACCGAATCGATTCTCCATTTAGGGACCTGTTTGCAGAACCATTTCCGAATCGATTCAGATGGGGAACCGAATCGATTCGCCTTCCCGAATCGATTCGCAAAAGGGGCGAATCGATTCGCCTTGGGCAGAATTGCCAGTTTTCTCCTCTTGTGGTTATGGGGAATTAAATTTTATTTGGAGACTTGTATGAGGGACCCTAGTTATGATATGGGGGATTCCTAAATGAGGGTTTTGAGGATAAATAAACCGTTAGAAGGATTAGAATAAAATTTGGCAATATAGTTATATATTCGCTTAGTGAGAAATGGTAATAATTGGAGATATCCAATAAATCCTTAGATGGGATTTAGGTAAGTATTGAATATCAAAGTAAGAAAATACTTTAGGTTTGGTATCATGCGTATATGAATGCATGATTACGATTCCTTGAGGGAATCTTTGGGATTATTGGTCATCGTAGATGGTTTGGCAAATAGGTCCATATATATATATTCGAGGAGGAATATATATATATATATATATATATATATATATATATATATATGATTAAAGTATATATACATACTAGGGGTGGCCGTGGGCCGGGCCTGGGCAGGCCCGGTCGGGTTCGGGCCGGGCTTGAAAAATTAAGTGTTATCCCAAGCCCGCTCGGGCCTAGATGGGGCCTTATTATGTAATCCCAAGACCGCCCAGATTTGAAAGCTCTTTACCCAGGCCCGCCCGATCGGGCCCTATTATGTTAATTAAAAGATTTTTTTTTTTAAATTAAAATACCAATTTTTTTATTTAAAGACCAATTTTTTTAATTAAAAATCTATTTTAAACTCCATATATTACAAAGTCCATATATAAAGTTTCTCACTTTACATGAAAAGACTTGGTATACGTTTTTATATTTATAGAAGTCCCCCCCCCCCCCCCCACATATATATATATATATATATATATATATATATATATATATATATATATATATATATATATATATATATATTTTGGGCCTCGGGCCGGGCCGGGCCTCATCGGGCTTAAGAACTCATACCCAAGCCCGCCCGAAAAAAAATCGGGCCTATAAAATTTTGCCAAGCCCGCTTTGAGGGCCTATTTACCTTACCCAAGCCCTATTTTTTTATTGGGCGGGTTGGGCGGGCTTGGCGGGCCTCGGGCCTATGGCCACCCCTAATACATACTATATGATTAAAGTATATATATATATATATATGATATGATGATAATGATTTTGAAAATAAAATAGAAATGTTTCAAAATGGAAAGATAAATGTTTTTCTTAATTAATAAAATATGAATACACACCTCTCTAAATCGCTATCATAAGGGAAGTTGCGTACGTATGGTGAAGCCCCCTGACTAATGAATGCAGGGTGGATATAGTCCTAGCCCATGTGAGCGTTTGTTGATATATATTTTTCTGCGATGGGTAGGAGATTACGGGTGTGGTCTTGACTACCCCACAGGCACATGGCCGCTTCCCGACGTCTTGCGTTGTAGGATCCCAGGTTGTCTTGATGATAGGCCCGGGAAGATGATAACAATTTAGGGGCGTGGACAGTGGGAAAACTCGGACGGGAGATCTTAGAACGCGTTATGTTAAAGCAATTTATAATAATAAATTGGCTTTAATTTACATTTCCTGGATGGAAGAAGGGTAATGGGATAAAGGTTTTGGCTTCGGTAACACTCCTGGATGGAAGAAGGGATGTGGAAGCATATGATATGATCAAAGCATTTTTATGATAATGAAAATGGCTTTGAATACATTTCCTGGATATAGGAAGGGAAATGGGATATTTTAAAACGGAAAAGAAATTTTTATGATAATAAAATTGGCTTTTAAAAAGTTATATGATATGTTAAAGTAATTCATGATAATGAATTGGCTTTTAAATACATTTCCTGGATATGAGAAGGGAAATGGAAAGTTTTGAGAAAAATGATAAGTATTGATAAATACTTTGTAAATGAATTCTCATTCCGGGAGTTAGATCCGGATGTATATGGTAATATGTATATATAATGATAAATCGAGTGCCGAGGGTCTAATGGTTCCCGACGATCGACCTTGACGCGTAGTAGTCTATCGGGGGGTTCCTTGTTTGGATTTTGCTTTGGTGAGACGTACCACGCATGAAACCAAGCAAATGTCGGGAGTTGAGAGAGGCCTTGGGCACTAGGGATATATTTAGGATTAGACTCGTCTCGTGTAGGTAGGACTTCGCATAGACTTTAGTATTATTAGGATGTATGTTTAGTAGAATTAGTGGCGCCGAGGTTAGGAGAATTGAATTTCGCGGGTTGGGAGGACCCATGTGTGAGTATTACACCAAGGAAAGGAGACCCTTATTAGGAGAGAGTGTTACGTGTCAGACGTTCACTAAGGATGTGCAGATGTGCACAGGTTAGAAAGGTGTATGGGCACCTTAGTAAGTTGGTTTAGAATTCCGCCTAAAATAGAAGGGGCGTAGTATATAAAGTTGAAATTTATGCCGTGAGGCACTAGTAATGATGAGTGCTACGTGACGCTATTGGAGTCACTTCATGTCCGTGATGGCAATGTGGTATATGGTTGGGAACCGTGGGGTTAATATCGTTTCCCTTGAGATATTAGGATTAGGAGCGATTCTAGGATTTGCGGTATAGGTTGTATCTGAATTTTGAGGACGAAATTTCGTTGTAAGGGGGGGAGTATGTAACAACCCGTCCTTTTGGAGACAATTAAATTCCATAAATGGATATAAGTTGGCAATTTGGAGAATTTCTCGAAATAGTATTTTTTGGGATTTTCGAGGATTTGATGATTTTTAATGGTTGTTGTAATTTCTTTTGGGATTAAATAGGTCGAAGTATTTTAATTATATGTCATCATTGGGTAAAGCGACAGAAGATAATATTTTAATAGGAATACCGCATTTAATTATTTTGGGTTGAAATAGTGATTTGCGGTCAAGTACCTCGGATGGAAATTTTGGTTGTGCCGTGAGTCTCGAAATGTCCGAGATAGTCAGAACAGAGTGTCCGAAAGTCGAAATTGAGTTTCGGGTAAGTTTCGAGGTAAAAGTGACTCGTAATTTAGTAAACGAATCGTTTTTGGGTTTTAAGGGGTATAAACCCTTTTCTTTCTTTATAAAGAGGGAGAGAGGGTAAAAAGATAAAGGAAATAAAGAGAAAAGAGATAAGAGAGAGAGGATGAGACACAAGAGGAGAAAAGGGGAGATTCCGGCCAAACTCCGTGAGATTCGACTCGAGGTCGTCGGATTTCATCCTCCAGGCAAGTGTTTACTTGCTTTATTTCAATTATGCATTTATTTCATACCATAGTTGGTATAACCCTAAAATCAAATTGGGAAAACTTAGATATGGGTTTACATATTGATGTAATGTAAACTCTTAACGATTTTTAGTGTTAAAGCCATGTAAAGGAAGTGAAGAAATGGATTGAAATGGGTTTAAATGATAAGTTGGGGTTTTTATGGTTTTAGGGTTTAAAACTAAGAGAAATGGTTTAATACCCCAAAATAATTGATGTGTTAGTTGTAAAACATAGATTAGATGTTTGTTGAGTTGTTGGAAGAGGTTAGAAACAACAAAAATGGAGAAAAATGGAGTTTGGGATTTTGGGGAAGACATTGAATAGTAAACGTGTAGCTGTGGGGCTGTTTCGGTCAGGAAGATAAATGATTTAGCTCTTGTACAAGCATGAAAGTTGTAGATATTTTCGATACGGTCGTGTGGGCGTCAGCCGGGTATTTTTCTGATTTTTCTACGATTTGATATGATTTTTACAAGATGGCAGTTCTGGGTTGAAATTACCAACTCGGAAATCAAATCGGAAATTGGAAAAATAAAGGCTAGAATTAATTGTGTAGATGTTTGGGATGATTTTTGGTGTAGATTAGAAACCATGAAAATGAATTTGGATTGAGTTTTGGGTATTTTGGAGATTGAAAAATCGCCCAAACAGTGACCCTCGAATGGGCCGAATCGATTCGCCCAAAGGGGAATTGGGTTTCTACAGTGGACCGAATCGATTCGGATTTAGACCGAATCGATTATCCATTTAGGGACCTGTTTGCAGAACCATTTCCGAATCGATTCGGATGGGGAACCGAATCGATTCGCCTTCCCGAATCGATTCGCAAAAGGGGCGAATCGATTCGCCTTGGGCAGAATTGCCAGTTTTCTCCTCTTGTGGTTATGGGGAGTTAAATTATATTTGGAGACTTGTATGAGGGACCCTAGTTATGATATGGGGGATTCCTAAATGATGGTTTTGAGGATAAATAAACCGTTAGAAGGAATAGAATAAAATTTGGCTATATAGTTATATATTCGCTTAGTGAGAAATGGTAATAATTGGAGATATCCAATAAATCCTTAGATGGGATTTAGGTATGTATTAATTATCAAAGTAAGAAAATACTTATGGGTTTGGTATCATGCGTATATGAATGCATGATTATGATTCCTTGAGGGAATCTTTGGGATTATTGGTCATCGTAGATGGTTTGGCAAATAGGGCCATATATATATATATATTCGAGGAGGAATATATGGTATGTATATATATATATATATATGATGATAATGATTTTGAAAATAAAATAGAAATGTTTTCAAAATGGAAAGATAAATTTTTTTCTTAATTAATAAAATATGGATACACACCTCTCTAAATCGCTATCATAAGGGAAGTTGCGTACATATGGTGAAGCCCCCTGACTAATGAATGCAGGGTGGATATAGTCCTAGGCCATGGGAGCGTTTGTTGATATATATTTTTCTGCGATGGGTAGGAGAATCCGGGTGTGGTCTTGACTACCCCACAGGCACATGGCCGTGTCTCGACGTCTTGCATTGTAGGATCCCAGGTTGTCTTGATAATAGGCCCTGGAAGATGATAGCCATTTAGGGGCGCGCATAGTGGGGAAACCCGGATGGGCGGTCTCAGAACGCGTTATGTTAAAGTAATTTATGATAATAAATTGGCTTTAATTTACATTTTCTGGATGGAAGAAGGGAAATGGGATAAAGGTTTTGGCTTCGGTAACACTCCCGGATGGAAGAAGGGATGTGTAAGCATATGATATGATCAAAGCATTTTTATGATAATGAAAATGGCTTTGAATACATTTCCTGGATATAGGAAGGGAAATGGGATATTTTAAAATGGAAAAGCAATTTTTATGATAATAAAATTGGCTTTTAAAAAGTTATATGATATGTTAAAGCAATTCATGATAATGAATTGGCTTTTAAATACATTTCCTAGATATCAGAAGGGAAATGGAAAGTTTTGAGAAAAATGATAACTATTGATAAATACTTTGTAAATGAATTCTCATTCCGGGAGTTAGATCCGGATGTATATGGTAATATGTATATATAATGATAAATCGAGTGCCGAGGGTCTTATGGATCCCGACGATCGACCTTGCCGAGTAGTAGTGTATCGGGGTGGTTCCTTATTTGGATTTCGCTTTGGCGAGACGTCCCACGCATGAAACCAAGTAAATTTCGAGAGTTGAGAGAGGCTTTGGGCACTAGGGATATATTTAGGATTAGATTCGTCTCGCGTAGGTAGGACTTCGCATAGACTTTAGTATTATTAGGATGTAAGTTTTGTAGAATTAGTGGCTCCGAGGTTAGGAGAATTGAATTTCGCGGGTTGTGAGGACCCATGTGTGAGTATTACACCAAGGAAAGGAGACCCTTATTGGGAGAGAGTGTTACGTGTCAGACGTTCACCACGGGTGTGCAGATGTGCACAGGTTAGAAAGGTGTATGGGCACCTTAGTAAGTTGGTTTATATACCGCCTGAAATAGAAGGAGCGTAGTATATAAAGTCGAAACTTATGCCGTGAGGCACTAGTAATGATGAGTGCTAAGTGACGCTATTGGAGTCACTTCATGTCCGTGGTGGCAGTGTGGTTTATGGTTGGGAATCGTGGGGTTAATATCGTTTCCCTTGAGATATTAGGATTAGGAGCGATTCTAGGATTTGCGGTATAGGTTATATCTGAATTTCGAGGATGAAATTCCGTTGTAAGGGGGGGAGTATGTAACAATCCGTCATTTTGGAGACAATTAAATTCCATAAATGGATATAAGTTGGCAATTTGGAGAATTTCTAGAAATAGTAATTTTTGGGATTTTCGAGGATTTGATGATTTTTAATGGTTGTTGTAATTTCTTTTGGGATTAAATAGGTCGAAGTATTTTAATTATATGTCGTCATTGGGTAAAGCGACAGAAGATAATATTTTAATAGGAATACCGCATTTAATTATTTTGGGTTGAAATAGTAATTTGCGGTCAAGTACCTCGGATGGAAATTTCGGCTGCGCCGTGAGTCTCGAAATGTTCGATGTAGTCGAAAAAGAGTGTCCGAAAGTCGAAATTGAGTTTCGGGTAAGTTTAGAGGTAAAAGCAACTCGTAATTTAGTAAACGAGTCGTTTTTGGGTTTTAAGGTGTATAAACCCTTTTCTTTCTTTATGAAGAGGGAGAGAGGGAGAAAAGAGAAAGAAAAGAAAGAAAAAATAGAGAAGAGAGAGAGGAGGAGAGAAAAGAGGAGAAAAGGGGAGATTCCGGCCAAACTCCGCGGGATTCGACTCGAAGTCGTCGGATTTCATCCTCCAGGCAAGTGTTTACTTGCTTTATTTCAATTATGCATTTATTTCATATCGTAGTTGGTATAACCCTAAAATAAAATTGGGAAAAGTTAGATATGAGTTTACATATTGATGTAATGTAAACTCTTAACGATTTTTAGTGTTAAAGCCATGTAAATGAAGTGAAGAAATGGATTTAAATGGGTTTAAATGATAAGTTGGGGTTTTTATGGGTTTAGGGTTTAAAACTAAGAGAAATGGTCTAATACCCCAAAATAATTGATGTGTTATTTGTAAAACATAGATTAGATGTTTGTTGAGTTGTTGGATGAGGTTAGAAACAACAAAAATGGAGAAAAATGGAGTTTGGGATTTTGGCGAAGATAATGAATAGTAAACCCGTAGCTTGTGGGGCTGTTTCGGCCAGGAGGATAAATGATTTAGCTCTTGGACAAAACACGAAAATTGTATATCTTTTCGATACGGTCGCGTGGGCACCAACTGGGTATTTTTCTGATTTTTCTACGATTTGATATGATTTTTACAAGATGGCAGTTCCGGGTTGAAATTACCAACTCGGAAATCAACTTGGATATTGGAAAAATAAAGGCTAAAATTAATTGTGTAGATGTTTGGGATGATTTTTGGTGTAGATTAGAAACCATGAGAATGAATTTGGATTGAGTTTTGGGTATTTTGGAGATTGAAAAATCGCCCAAACAATGACCCTCGAATGGGCCGAATCGATTCGGGTCCAGGCCGAATCGATTCACCCAAAGGGGAATTGGGTTTCTACAGTGGGCCGAATCGATTCGGATTTAGACCGAATCGATTCTCCATTTAGGGACCTGTTTGCAGAACCATTTCCGAATCGATTCGGATGGGGAACCGAATCGATTCGCCTTCCCGAATCGATTCGCAAAAGGGGCGAATCGATTCGCCCTGGGCAGAATTGCCAGTTTTCTCCTCTTGTGGTTATGGGGAGTTAAATTATATTTGGAGACTTGTATGAGGTAGCCTAGTTATGATATGGGGTATTCCTAAATGAGGGTTTTGAGGATAAATAAACCCTTAGAAGGATTAGAATAAAATTTAGCAATATAGTTATATATTCGCTTAGTGAGAAATGGTAATAATTGGAGATATCCAACAAATCCTTAGATGGGATTTAGGTATGTATTGATTATCAAAGTAAGAAAATACTTTAGGTTTGGTATCATGCGTATATGAATGCATTATTATGATTCGTTGAGGGAATCTTTGGCATTATTCGTCATCGTAGATGGTTTGGCAAATAGGGCCATATATACATATATATTCGAGGAGGAATATATATATATATATATATATATATATATATGATATGATGATAATGATTTTGAAAATAAAATAGAAATGTTTTCAAAATGGAAAGATAAATGTTTTTCTTAATTAATAAAATATGGATACACACCTCTCTAAATCGCTATCGTAAGGGAAGTTGCGTACGTATGGTGAAGCCCCTTGACTAATGAATGGAGGGTGGATATAGTCCTAGGCCATGTGAGCGTTTGTTGATATATATTGTTCTACGATGGGTAGGAGATTCCGGGTGTGGTCTTGACTACCCCGCAGGCACATGGCCGCTTCCCGACGTCTTGCATTGTAGGATCCCAGGTTGTCTTGATAATAGGCCCTAGAAGATGATAGCCATTTAGGGGCGTGTACAGTGGGGAAACCCGGACTGGCGGTCTTAGAACGCGTTATGTTAATGCAATTTATGATAATAAATTGGCTTTAATTTACATTTCCTGGATGGAAGAAGGGAAATGGGATAAAGGTTTTGGCTTCGGTAACACTCCCGGATGGAAGAAGGGATGTGGAATCATATGATATGATCAAAGCATTTTTATGATAATGAAAATGGCTTTGAATACATTTCCTGGATATAGGAAGGGAAGTGGGATATTTTAAAATGGAAAAGTAATTTTTATGATAATAAAATTGGCTTTTAAAAAGTATATGTTAAAGCAATTCATGATAATGAATTGTCTTTTAAATACATTTCCTGGATATGAGAAGGGAAATGGAAAGTTTTGAAAAAAATGATAAGTATTGATAAATACTTTGTAAATGAATTCTCATTCCGGGAGTTAGATCCGGATGTATATGGTAATATGTATATATAATGATAAATCGAGTGTCGAGGGTCTAATGGATCCCGACGATCGACCTTGTCGCGTAGTAGTGTATCGAGGGGGTTCCTTGTTTGGATTTCGCTCTGCGAGATACCCCACGCACTAGTATGCCATTGTGTTGAGACTAGGGAGAAGTTTAATCCTTAATGGTCTAATATTAGTAATTCTTATGGTATATATAAATTTATATATATTATGTACTGAGGGACTGGCGGATCTCGACGATCGACCTTGCCGCGTAGTAGTGTATCGGGGGTGTTCCTTATTTGGATTTCGCTCTGCGAGACACCCTACGCACGAACATGGCTTAGTGTTGAGACTGCGGAGAAGTTTAGCCCTTAGTACATTACTTGGACTATCTAGGATTGATAGTGGTTGGGCGATAGACTAGTTTAGCAGGGTAGCTTGACTAGGATGTTTAGAGGGATGCGTTAGGAGTGCACTGTTAGTGGAGAGGTGAGGGGTATCTCATGGGAGTGTGATACCAATTTAAATATGAGATAAAACATATTTTTAAAATAAAGCATTTATGCACTTGCAAAATATTTTCAAAGTCGGGCTCTGACCTGTTTATCTACTTTTCCTTTCTTGCTATATATATATAGGTGTCCAGACACAAGGACGCCTGGATGACATTTCTTTCTAGTCAGACGCCAGCTGCAGCAGCTGTGGATGCTTGCGGGTTCTCGATAGACGCTTCCATCCTTGTACTCTAGATAGGAGGTATTGTATAAACATTCGGGCAATGGTCCAACTGTATTTATTTATTCTTTTGCACGTCATTCGATATGGTTGTATAGTTTGACCGAGTGTTCGGTTAATTTATTTCATTTCGGTTTCATTTATGCAAAACTGTGTGGATGTTTTTATTCGTTGTTGTTAAAAAGAGTAGTTAAGTAAAATTTTGACACCGGCCTAATAGGTTATTAGTAATTTAATGGATTTTCAACAGTGATGCTAAGAATGATCCATACGAGACTCCTGTTTTAATTTAATATTGGAGTGATTGTCCGGTATCTTATTAGGTGGGGTGTCACAGGTTTATATATAACATTTTTTTCAATCTCAAACGTGTTTATTGTGTAGTGTGTTTATTGTGCAGTTTGTTATATTGAGCAGTGTGTTTATTGAAGTAACACGAATGCTGTTATTTTTTAAAATAAAGAAAAATTTGACACCCGTATATTAGTTTTGTTGGGTTATGTTACAGGTGAAAAGAAAAGTTTGTGTTGGGTAAAACCTATATTTTCTAACACAAAACTTAAAACTGTAGATAAAATATCTTAGTGAAACGTTTTGAAAACTTCAAATAAAAAATCCATATATCCGGTTGTAAAACCCATGTTTCTTTGTGCTTGACGTGGAGAGAGAAAAAGAGAAACCAAGTGAATGCAAACAACTGCTCATCATTTGGAAAACTTTAGGTAGAGCAAAACTTTAGGCAGTGATATTCTTTAGATTCATAGACTATCCCTGG
Organism: Sambucus nigra; assembly: GCA_949130495.1. Taxonomy (NCBI): domain Eukaryota; kingdom Viridiplantae; phylum Streptophyta; class Magnoliopsida; order Dipsacales; family Adoxaceae; genus Sambucus; species Sambucus nigra. The sequence continues at coordinate 416,071,061 of OX422223.1, forward strand.
TTTTTTTTTTTTGCTGAAAAAAAAAATCAGCGATTGGGTTTATATGTTTTTGGTTGTAAACTTGAGCGTGTGTGTATGTGTAGTTCGCATCAAGGTTTTTATTTTCTTTTCTAATTTTTTTTATGCGTTTAATACTTTTTTTTCTTTAATAATTAGCGATTGGGTTTATATGTTTGCGATGATCTACGCATGTCTCTGTTTACTTTCGTCCTGTCTCTACCCTTTCTCCCCATATCCTTTCATTGCCCAAAGTATGTGATGTGCATATAATAAAAGAGAAACACACCCAAGGAAGTGATTATCCAACTTTAAGGTGAAACATAAGAACATGTAATCTAACTAAACTTTAGGCATGAATATACCTGATTTCTTTTGAGAATAAGAAATTTCATGTGAGGGAAATAGTGTTTCAAAGTATCAAACTTTTAGGACTAACGAGTTTCTCAAAAGAAATTCTCAGTTTTATATGGTTTTATTATATGTTTATTCAGTCCTGTGCCTAACGAGTTTTGGATCGAAATGTTTTTTTTTTCATTTTACGTACTCACAAATTCCCTGACGTCTACACTTCTAAAAAACTGAAGAAAATAACAGTTCAGTTACATGTGTTTTAATAACAACAAAAAACCCTCCCTTGACTGAGACTCACGTTCGTCCACTTTTTTTTATTTCTATAGATAATTTTTATTTGCAAAAAAGAATTATTACTACTGAAAATCATTTTATATTCTCTTGAAATCATTTTTTATGTTGGAAAATATTTTATATTACTGAAAATTATTTTTGTATCGCTCTCAATTATATTTTGTTTGCTGAAAATAATTTATTATTAATTAGTTTTCTTACTTTAAATCAATTTTATTTGCTTAAAATCATTTGTTTAATCCTATTTTTTTAATATGTCTTACCAATGCTTTTATCTACAATTGTTTTCTATTTTTTTTTTCCTACATGCATGTGTCATCTTCTCTTCCATTGAATTGTACGTTACATATTTCGTATAGTCTCTCCCGACGCGGGTATGTCACTCACTCCTCGAATATATATAGATATACATTGTATCATTTATAATATTTTCTGAACAACATAAATACATTTCATATTCGTATATAGGTTGTCTTCCTGCATTGTAATAATTTCTTTTTAAAAAAAGTGTGTTGATTAATTATGTTCTTATTTTCACACGTCTACTTTGTTGTCATCGCTGAAATTTTTTTTATCCCTACGAACAATTCTTATTGCTGAAAAAATTTATTATTGCAGAAAATCATTTTTTAATATCTTAAAATTATTTTTATATGTTGAAAATCATTTTTCGTTGAAACCTTTTTCACTTGCTAAAAATATTTTATTATTTTCGAAAATCATTTTTTATTTGTTGAAAATCATTTGTTTATTCCTAAAAATACTTAGTATGTCTTACCAATGTTTGTATCTGAATTTCTTTTATATCTTTTTTTTCTACACGCATGTATCATCTTCTTAGCCTGAAAGGATCGAAGATGAGCTGATGAACAACTTATATTAGAGTAAGATTTGGTGGTGTCTTTATTGGCTCTGTTGACTCTTTTTTAGGTTATATAGTGACATTCAAGTAAATTTAAAATACATATATTTGTACAACTTTTCAACTTCTATTATACTTATTTTTTATAAAAAACAGTTAAATAAACATTTATATATTTATTTTTAAAAAAAAATTTAAAAATAATTGTTTTATATATATTTATAAAAACAGTTAAAAATATGTTTTGACATACTTTAAAAAAATAAATGTTTTATATATATATATATATATATATACCTTTTAACTATTATTTTACTTTTTTTTAATAAAAAAAACTTAAAAACAGTTTTCATATATAAATTTATAAAATTGATTTAACAAAAATAACTGTTTTTATATATATTTACAAAAATAGTTAAAAATGTTTTGATATGGCAATAGGTTTTATATAGCATAGTGAAAGTGCATGAGAAGTGAAAGAATGAAGAAGAATATATATTTTTCCATCGCAACAACTTTCTCTTTGAATCACTCATTTTTCTTTCTTTTACACATTCAGGTTGTTCTTTTACACACACGTCTTCAGTATTTTGTTTACGTTATGTGTTATGTTGATAAATTTTTTTATATTTAATACCAATTGATTCAAGTGTATGTTTAAAGTTATATTTGTTGAGCTTTATTATTTTTTTTCCTTCTAATATTGACGGTGTATAAAATTGTGGATTCAATGATTAAAGTTAATTTTTTTAGAAATATTATAATTTTTTTGAATTAACATCACTATCAATTTATGCATCTCTATTTCATACACATGCATCATACTAAATAGATTAATTAACTAGACGCTAAAGTTATATTCCATTCCTTTCATTAAAGGGTTTCTCAATTACTCCTTTGAATATTCTTAGAAATTGAACTAAGCAGAACATCTTCATTAGGGTCCACAACTTTTTCCAGCATATAAGTATTTTCAGCATATAAAAATAATTTTCAGGAAATAAAAAATGATTTATCGGTGATAATAACTTATTTCGAGCAAATAAATATGATTTCCATCAATATCTTATTATTATATATTTAAAAGCTATGGCGTTTTGCTCATACGCCTCCAAACCCTTCATCCTAAATTCTAAGACTTTATTTTTTTAAATAAAGAAAATACACGTGTTAAAATTCTCATTTTTTGAAATAAGGACTTTTCATTTTCAAATTCTTCATAAGTTAATGGCTCACGTGTTCAATGAGCTTTAAGGCTACCCTTATTTTTTTAAATACTAAACAATATATTTCAAAACGTGTTACACCTGACCGTGCATCGCACGGGTTACCACTAGTGTATATATATATATATATATATATATATATATATATATCAGTGGATAAATATGAGTAAATAAAAAGATCCCACTTTCAAAAGATAAATAAAAGCACACAATTAAGAAACAATGAAGTCTTTCTTAATGAAACGCGCCTAAAATGAGATGAACCTTCAATATTTACACAATTAAGAACAAAAGTAGGGAATAAATGCCAAAGAATGATGGTAAGTTATCTTTTACATATTACAATTAATGAATGGAATAATAATCAACATATCAACAGATCTTCAAAACTAATAAGAAGATCAAGGATTTACCGAGTGGAAGAAACTAAATGGAGAAGCGAATCCTATTTAGATGTTGAAATAATCAAACTAGATACAACTAATCCTAAACCTAATATAGTACACATGTTCCCTCATTAAATCCTCATAACCTTATCTCCTAATTCCTAATAATCAAACTGGCTACAACTAATCATGAACCCAATACACTATAAATTTCGAAGAGTGAGGGGTAATTGCATAATTATTTTCAGATCCTATTGGGAAAACTAATATTTTTTGTACATAATAGCATGTGAAACCGAATGGAGCAAACAATTTTGAAAATAATTAGGTTGGTTTTTTTCAATAAATAACTAACAAATTAGGTTGACTGTTATACTTATCCCAAGTATTTCAATTTATTGGGAGCACCATATCAGTTCTTGGTCTATCATAATTTTTTTACTTAAACAACGCATTTTAGTTCATTCAGAACACCGAGTGTTGAGACCTTGTGAATTTCAGTAAGCAAACACGACAATCAAACAATTCCAAAAAAAATACCGTAGACAAATGAAAAATCTAAACCACAACAAATAGTAGGACTTTTTTGAAACATTTCATTTTCAGTTAATTGTAAAATTGTTTGATCTGCACATAAACCTTTCTATAAAACCAAAGAAAGTTTAGAACTAAATGTAATACCCCATATTTTGTGGAGTATACTTATTATTTACTAAGTGACAAATAAATTTATAATTCGTACTAATTATTACATATGTAGTTTCGTAATAATAAAGAGGTATAATTTAGATGATAATTAAAATTTTCATGTGATATGATTTTCGTAACGTGTGCTTGGAATAATTAATTTGTGATATTAATTATACAATTATGGACTATATGTATGCATAAAATAATTGAGTGAATATTTTATTGACGTCGTGAGTTATTACCATGAATTGTGGGTCGTATCCTTTAGATTGGACTATGGAGTGTCACTAAGGTCTAGTTATGTGTTTTTATCATTTTATATTGGTCCCGGGGGTAGGTATACCCTTAAGAGGAGTTTCAGGTAAATCCAGGACGTATTTTGGGCCCATTTGGGGGCCGAAAATATCCATTTAATGGACGTGCATGAATTTATGTTTTTAAGTGGTATTAAGAGTCATTAATGACCAATTCTAAGAAGAAGTAAATCCTAACAGCCATGGGTCTTTGGGAGAAGTAAAGAAAACTTAAGGAAGGGAAAACCACAAGGACTCGAGCCTACACCACGTGTTCTTCGATTTTTCAGGCAACGATATCTTTTAATCCTCATTATAAATATGTAACTATTTTAGAATACATTTTTTCCCTTTTTTAAATCTGAATATTGAAGCATGTTTAGGGACTAATGCATTTATGATTGAATATATTAAAGATGTGGGCTAATTACAAGTAATACAAATTTGTCATGCATTAGATACTTGTACTTTAATGAATAGATCATGAAATTATTGGATTAAATCTTATAGATTTGAGATTTAACTAACGATTTAGGATGAGGATCGATTACTTCGAACTTCCCCCATGTTAATTTAAGTATTAGTTATGAAATTAGTGATGAACAAAGCCTAAGATAATTTAACGATAAGTTATGCTGCAATGTTTGGATCATTAGGTTTTGATATTGGATGTGATGTAATTAGACTTGTATGATTGTGTAAAAACATTTAGAAACACGTTCCTATACATAAATTTAAGTTCTAATATTGTTTGGGTTTTGATTTGGAGTTATGGAGACCAATAATGGAAGATTTAGATAGGAGACCGTCATTTTTAGGCAAACCTAGGCCTTCTGCCAGTTGGGAATCGATTCAGCTCGTAAGTTGGGCTGGAGTCGAGTTAGGGAATGAACCTTATAGCTATCTTCAGTTGATTTGATTATATGAGAGGTTATCCATATGAGGGATGGTTGGAAAAATTTGAGGTTTATTAGTATGTAAACTAAAAGACAAAATTATGTAGCTTTAATTAAGGTAGAAGGATGGTTACTATTTTAATTAATTGTAGTATCCAATGTTGGGAATCAGATTAGATTAGGTACATGCGCGAGTGAGTGGTATCCTATGGTCATGTGTACACACTGATCTTGGAGAGTAACGAGTTAAAGTGTTTGGGAGATTAGTTTAGGTCTTGAGATATTATAGGCAGTGAAATTAATTTAGTAATTAAATAAGGAAACATATATGTATATTATGAGAGAATATATATATATATATATATATATATATGAAGACAAGCTCCGGTACACCAAGTATACATACGGATTTTTTAAAAATAGTAAAAAAATTATTTTTGAATTGAGTTTTTTTGTGTGGTATTTAAAAATTCAAGGGACCCATAAACAAAAATTTGTTCAAAATAACATCTTTTGCTATTTTAAAAAAATAGTTCAAACTTTCACAACTTCTAAAGCACTTTACAAGGTATGAAAGTTTGATCGATTTTTTTAAAATAGCAACAAAAGTTATTTTGCGCTGAATTTTTTTGTATGCATCCCTTGAAATATTTAAATACCAAACTAAAAATTCAACTCAAAAATATTTTTTTAATATTTAAAAAAATAGGTTTGTGACATCAGGTATGTATACTTGGTATGTATGAGATCCTCTCTCCCTCTGTGTATGTGTGTGTATGTTTGCGTGTGTATGTGTGTATCTATCTGTGTGTGTGCATGTGTGTGTGTGTGTGTGTGTGTGAGAGAGAGAGAGAGAGAGAGAGAGAGAGGTACTCATAGTTTAGAGATGAAATAACGAAGAGTAAAACTTAACAAGGTTAAGAGTTCATAAATCTAAGAACGTAATGAATAATTTAGGTATTTAGAAATTTAAATAATTTGGGCTATGGTCGAGTGTACACAATATCCTAATTGGTTACATATGTTTGACATGACTTTGAGAGATAGTAAACCTAATTGAGATAAAGATCCAACGATGTGGGGATTTGGATGTTTTGGGCACGCTTAAGTGTATGTGTTATCCATTATTTATATATATTGTGTGTATATGTCTATAGTGTTGATTATGTGAACATACCTTTACTCATGATGAATCCATTAGTTGGGGATTTGCATTCGATATCGGATCCTGTACCATGCACCAGTTGATATGTGCAGGACGTATTGGAGGTCATAGTGTCAGATCATACAGTCAACGATCATCGTTTAGTGATGAGAGGATGAGAGAAGCATTATGACTTGATCCATCGACATGGTTTGGGTATGGTCCAGTAGTGGTGTTTACTGCATAATGATCGCTCCATTATTTGTTTTTGTATTTTTGCTTAAACTCGTAAGGGGATGGATTCCTACGAACTTACCAATAGAGGAACGAGATGGACACCGAAGGTAGTGGCCTTCGCGTGACGTAATAAGTAATGAAAAAGAACTAATATAGTTTTAAAATAAACAATTGATAATGAACCCTATGTCATATTAAATTATTTATGCCGTTTACTTTTATTTTCCTTATGAGTGATACTACGAGGGTTGGTGCTTGGGTTGTATTCTTATACGTGTAATTAGTTACATCCTTTTTACTGGATACATAGTTATTGTTTATCCTTTATGGTAGTTTAGATAAGAACAAATTTAATTAAATAGATATTAAAACAGAGAGAACATTTATTTTATGAGAGTGCAAATATTTTAAATGAAAATATATGTCTCGGCCTTGGGGTGAAATGTTATTTGGAAAATTACTATATTTCCATTCTAGTTGTTTGTTACGTGATAGAACTTAGTAGTTTAGAGATGAAGACTTTGAGTATAGTTATGCCTTGGGATTGGGACATGTATGTAGTACTTGCACTTAGATAAGAGATGACGTAATTGTTTCATATGAGTGTCGAAGGGTTGAATGTTTAATGTAAATTAGTCGCCTGATTTATATTAATGTATTGGAGATATTCTTCAAATTTTAGGTCACTATCCCGAATTTATAAAATGTTCCCCCCACCCCCCAGGAATTATTATTGTATATACAGATTAACAATGTTGAGCGATCATACTTTTAGTTATGGAGATCTAACTTGGTATCCATAGAATTGGAGTTGCAAGTTGTATTCAGAGGAGTTTTCAATTATACTCTATTTTATTCACTTGAATAATTTTTAATGTGATATTTAATTTAGTGGATTCATTTATTGGAGTTCGGCTATTTCAGTTTAGTTATCCTTCTTATAATACTTTATTGAGTTTTATTATGAATGATTTTTATTTATTGTAGTTTTTGGTTTATCGTTGATGTTGAGAATGATATATAAATTGTTTTTGCGCTCCCGATAGTTCATGTCTAGCCTAATCAACTGGGTGTGGAAATCTGGGAGTGTCACACTAAATTCATTTTTGTCCTTGAAATGTTTAACAAATATTTGATATATATGAAAACAGTAAATATATATTGAGTAAGCTAAAAAATAATGTGGCACATTAACGGATGTTCCAACCCAACTAAAAAGTAAACTAATGAACAATCCATGACATTGTATACAATCCTCAACCAAAGCATCCATACTCGGATGGAACTAACATTTACGAATATCTTAACTATGAGTTTTAGTGGACCAAAGCTATAGGATTCCAAGACTTTTAGAGATTAGTAACAGTATCATCAACATCACAATGATATAGTTGTATTTATTTTGTTACTTCAACAAGGAAGTAGAAAGACATATTTTTTTTACAATAGTGAATCATGCTAAACATTCATTGTAACCTAAGATATATGTATGAAAACATTCAAGTAAAACACTAGATAAGCACTAAAATGTGCAGATTAAATAAGAACAATTTCAGCTAGGTCGATAAAATTATACCCTTAATCCTCTAAAACCCGAGGTAAAGAAAATTATACCCTTATTCCCCTAAAACCTGAGTCAGGGGTTTATAAGAACCTTCTCTCGTATCTCACCCTTATCCAATCAAAAGGCCTCAATCCCGAGATTTGGATTACCTCCGGTAAACAACTTTACTCACATATATCATCCTCCTACTCCCACATTAACTTGTCTACATTATGGTGCCCCCACTGAACTTGAACCAAGGGCACTACCTTAGACTGCGGCTTACGGTCATTACGATCAAGTATAGCAACTGGTCTGTCTGCATAGGAGATATGTGGTTGTAAGTCTTTCTCCTCTAATAGAACATGCCAATAGTCCCTCTAACTCCTCCAGTACCTCTTCAGCGGCGACACGTGGAACACATCGTGGATCCGTTGTAAATGCTCTGGTAAGACCAACCTACACACAACTGGTCCCACCCTCTCGATAATTGGAAAGACCCCACGTCTCTCGATTAACTTCGATTCATTCCGAATCCCGTGACTCCATTCATAGGAGATACTCGCATCAAAACCTAGTCACCAATATCTTACTCTTATGTGTTTCCTGTCTGCATCGTAGTAACTCTTCTGACTGTCCTGAGCTATTTGTATGTACCCTCGAATAAGTTCGATCCTGGCAGTAGTACCCTAAATCATATCCGACCCCAACAGTTTATTATCCCCGATCTCTAACCAGCAAGAGCGAATGACAAGGGAGTCCATACAGTGCCTCAAATTGTTCCATGCTAATGGTGAGATGGTAGGAGTTATTATAAGATAACTCCATAAATGGAAGCTACTGCTCCCATCCTCCCCCGAAGTTGAGTATACACATCCTCAGCATATCCTCCAACACCTGATTAACTCGTTCCATCAGCCTATCCATCTGAGGATGATACCCGATACTCAAACAAAAATTTGTGCCCATAGCCTCCTAAAAACTCTTCCAGAAGTGGGACATAAAAATATTCTCCCGATTCGACACGATATTAATCGAATCCCCATGCAGCTTCATTATTTTTGTAATGAACAACTGTGCGTACTACCTCATCTCATAATCTGCATGAACTGATAGAAAATGGTCCACCTTAGTCAGATGATCAACTATCACCCAGATGGAGTCGTGACGTCTCTACGATGTCGGTAACTCGATAATGAAGTCCATCTAGATACTCTCCCACTTCCACATTGGAACCTCTATCAACTATAACATCCTTGTCAGTCTCTAGTGGTCTACCTTCACAAGCTAATAGGTAACACACTTTGAGACAAACTCCGTTATGTCCTGATTTATCCCTAACTACCTACGTATATCTTGATACATCCTATCCCTATCGGGATCTTTTGTAAACCTCAAACCATGAGACTCTATCATCATTACGTGTCTCAAATCTTCATCCTCTGGAACAATAAGTCTCCCATTAAAGCATAAGCCTCCCTTATAACTGATCGAATAGGACTCTGCCTAACCTTCTAATAACTGGTATACTCTGTCTTAGAAGAATTGATTCCATGCCTATGCTTTCCCCACCGATATAACAATATCAAGAATGATAGACAACACGAGCATACAAGTCCTAACGACCTCGCCGTCATCTTAAAGCTCCCTTCATTTTGCCTTCCAAAACTCTACTATCTCTCCAATAGACTATCAGCTCAACGCGTCTACCACCACTTTAGCCTTCCCAGGATGATACTAAATATCAAGCTGGTAATTCTTCACGAACTTTAACTATCTTCTCTGCCTTATATTCAGATCCTTCTGCATGAAAATATAATGAAGTGATTTATAGTTCATGAACAAGCTAAACTTCTTCCCAAAAGATAATGCCACGAAATCCTCAAGGCAAATAATTATTCTTATGGGGCATAAGTTGTAAGATGCATAAGATATAGCCCTCTCCTCCTACTGTAGTACACCCCCAAGTCCCTGTTAGAATGCATTTGTATAAACATGGTACTCCACTCCTCCCCTAGGTAATGTGAACACAAGTGGTGAAGTCAACTTGTTCTTTGGCAAATCGAAATCTAACTGACAGTGGTTATCCCAAAACAAATAGCACCCCTTTGAGAGTCAGGTTCGTCAATGGACCCATAATATTTAAAAAACCCTTAATAAAGCAATAGTAATATCCGACCGACCCCAATAAATTATGAATCTTGATCAGTGTCATGGGTTATCCCCACTCTTTCACCGCTAATACCTTACTTGGATCAAAAGTAGTGCCCATGTCGGAATAATATAGCTGAGAAAACTGTACCTCTCATAGCCAGAATCCACACTTCTCGAATTTGGTGTACAACTGATGATCTCATAACGTTTTCAGAATCATACGCAAATTCTATGCGTTCTTATCCTTCGAATAAGAGTAAATCAAAATTTCATTTAATGAATACGATCATGAACTGGTCAGGTAACTCTTTGAATACCCAGTTCATAAGATTCATGAACACTATTGGCGCATTGTTTATCCCAAATGACATCACCCAAAACTCGTACGATCCATACCGTGTTAAGAAAGTAGTCTTAGGAAGGTCCTTTTATCTAATGCGCAATTGATGATACCCCGATCTCAGATCTATCTTGGAGAAGTACGTTGCTCCTTTCAGCTAGTCGAATAGGTCATTGACCTAAGGCAATGAATATTTATTCCGAAACGTGACCTTGTTCAGCTTTATGTAATCAATACATATACGAATCGACCCATCCTTCTTCTTAAATAACAACACCGACGCACCCCATGGTATTTTACTCTGTTGAATGAATCCCAGCCCCATGAGAAATTGAATTTTCTCCCTCAACTCCCGCATCTTCAAAGGAGCCATGCGATAAGGCGCTCGGGTAATTAAACTCGTACTCGGCGCTAAGTCAATAACGAGCTCAATCTCCCAGCTGGGTGGCAACTCGAGTATCTCGTGGAACACATCCCCGAATTACCTCACCACTGGAATCAAATCCAAACAGAAAACCACCACATGTAAGGTCTTCTCCTCAATATAGCACAGGTGTGTGCTCGACCCTCCCTCGGGAAGGGGCATCTCCACAAGGAAAATCTCCTGTCTCAAAATAGAAAATACAATGGACTTCTCGAAGCAATCCACCATCACCCTATACCCTGCTAACTAGTCCATGCCCAAGATGACATCACACCCCCATATCTAACACTATAAGGATGGATGCTAAATACAGTCTCCTAACATCAATATCTACACCCCCTGCAAATCGAGTGTAAAAAGTGATCCACTGCCTAGAGGTGACTCTACACACATAAGGAGATTGTCAGTTGTCTCTAATAGACCGATTGGACGTACAAATATGGTAACTATAAATGAGTGTGACGGTCCCATATTGAACAAAATCCTAATCTTATGCCCATGAATAAGAAACGTACCCTGAACAACTGGTGGCGTCTATGGTAAGACTACATCTTGAACGTTATAGACACATCCATACCGTAACTGCCCTTGTAGCTGTGGGGATGGTGGAACTAGTGCTGCAATAGGTAACTGCCCCTGCTATGGTACTCTACCCTGCTGTGGATACTCTCTCCTCTGGTGACTTGTCTCTCCACAAAAAAAGCAATAACTCAAAAAGTCTCCTTGCCTCTGGCCCTAATGTCCCTATCAAGGTTGTCCCAGACGCTGGACCTGGTGGCCCTGACACTGTTAGCCTCCCCCATTGTTCCTTTGGACCTGGTGGCCCTGAGAAACACGCTGCTAAGGACCCGATGGCCCTGATTGAATCCATTACCCTCTGGTTAGTAACCCCCCGATTTGAATCTCTTGGATGAATCCTCCTGCAGGGAATACTTCCCTGGTGCCAACTCATCTGTTGTAGCGATCCCCCACTGACACCGTTCCCTTCTGCTTTCCATGACTGATAAGTCTCACCCACTATTTTGCTTCCTTTTAGATGGAAGCTATGATCCTGGCAGTGAAGAAGTACGGTATTGACGACTCCAGTATAAGTCTTCAATGTTGGGTTACCAATCAAGTGTTATCTGATCCTCTAGGCGAGTCCATCTATAAACTTTAATTTCTTCTTGTCCTCGTTGTTTACCTCATCGGGCACAAATTTAGCTAGACAGGTAAACTCCTCCTCATACTCTTCTACAGACCGATCACCATGAACCACCTCATTCAATTTCCTTTCCATCTCCATCTCGACAGACGATGGGAAGTACTTGGTATCAAATCGCACCTAAAACTCAAGAATAGGCATAACGTATCTATCCTCAGAAGTGGTAATAGACTCCCACCACTGTAAATATGCTCTCAAGAGCTTGAACGTGGTCGACGTCTGCTTTTAAGTGTCATTGCACTCAACCATATGAACGTGTTACTGGATGTCTTTCTTCAACTAAGATGCAATGATCACATCGGAACTACCCTGAAACTCTGGTAGGTGGACCTTATGGAAAGCCTCCCTCATTCTCTACCAATCAGACGGTCCCTGATGGGCCTGAATAATCAGTATCACTGGATGCTATGGTTGTGCCTAAGGAAAATGAAGTGCTATGGAAATCATAGCAGTATTAACTGTGTGAGCAACAATAGCGTCCACCTCTACGGTCGTCATCGTCCCCTATGGTGGATGTGGTTTTGGTACATGTGGCTCATATTGAGCCTCTCTCTCATTAGACCTCGATGCGGACCTAGTCGATCGTCCTCTCATGGGTTCCATCTAAAAATAGATCAAATTGTATGAGTTCACAGTCAATACAAAAATAATGGCAGAAGAACCTAATCTCAAATACGCCAATATGAATGCAACAACCCATATAATAAGGCTATATACTAAAGGACGTTACGCAAAAATTGTAATAAGATGCACATATCCTAGAGACACTAGAACTTGATGCTCTGATACCATCTGTGACACTCCGCCAATTTCATTCATGGGCGATCAGTCCTTTACTAAAATAAATAGGAATCTCATTTGGTTCATTCTTAGCATCACTATCAAAAACTTATTAAAATACTAACTACCTAATTTAAAATAAGCCAGTGCCAAATTTTATCTTTTTATTAAACCACAACATCCACAACAATATGCAAAAATAACAATAATATAAACCATTCACGCAATAATTGGAATCTAAAACATCGCAGGATTAAATAAATAAATGCCAAATAAACCATTAGCTCCAAATCGAACATCCAAATCATAAGTCCAACTAAAATGAAATGAATCTAAATACAAAGGCTGAAACTGAAAGAAATGAATCCAACTAAAAGTCTGAACTAAGCAGGTAACATGCCCAACTGAAATAGCTGAATATGAATCCTAAACTAGGACTAAAACGACTGAAGCATCTAGTCATGTACTTCCTGCATCCACAAGTGTTGCAGCTACGCATCTCTGGAATGAATCATCATGCCTAGCACCCCTATAACTGGACACCTAAAAGGTTTTGGAAAATATTTTTGATACAGGTTAGAGAAAAAAACTTTTGAAAAACATTTACAAGTAATTAAGATGCAGTAATTGAATATACATAAACTCTCTCCATATTTAAGTCGGTGTCGCACTCTCATGAGATTATCCCTCACCTCTCAACTATTGTTCACACTTAGAGAATACATCTTAACTTGCCTAGTTATGCTACCCTGTCTAACTATCCCCATTGCAAATTTATCTATCACGCTACTCTGACTGGAGGACTTTCTATCGTTGATTCATAAGTTATTCTACCCGTTAGCTTAATTAGTTATTTCAACATCAATTGATTATATAAATTTTGATCTAGTTATATATAATACATTCACACATTATTGTATTTAACCCGTATATAGTTAACTACTAGATTATGTACGTAATGGTTTACAAAAATCACACATATGTCGCGTATAATAACCATCTCTCAGAGAAATAAGTCACCCTGCATTCACTAGCCATGGAGAGCACCCACATCGCGCAACCTCTTGTGATAGCACTAGAGGGATATTCTTCACACACACACACACACACACACACACGTATATATATATATATATATATCCGACGAAATCGTGCATATCGCCCAAAGCACTTGCCTACTATTCCGAGCCTACACCATCAACTCATAAATTAATTTTAGTTCTCAACTATTATGTAAATAAAATAGCTTCGTTCCGCTGATATGATTGGACTTCCCAACCATTTCATATATAAAATATTCATGAATTTTTCCCACTCAATTAGTTAATAAAATCACTCGCCATTTAATTCTCTAATTTGTTGAATAAACCCAAACTTTAATTTCTCGCTTGTCCCTAGGTAATACAACCACGCTGAATCACCCAAAAAATATTTATCCCCTCTTTCGAAATTATAATCTCTAATTAAAATTCCATTCCACGAATTTAACCCATGCATTAAAATGGCCCAATCCAAATTTTCCCGACATCTGAACTGGTTCGATGTACCTGTTAGTGGACCTATGGGTTTATTCTCCAAATTACTTGGAATGGTTTCTAAACTAATCTTTACAGCACCCAATCGTTCAATATCAATAAATTATCAATTAATTTCACTTTAATTCACCAAATGAGTTCATAGGAGGAATATTAATTCACAACCCCTTTTATGTTTAAAAATTCTCAACAATCATATTAAATATCTACATAATAATATGAATTTGATTTTCCTAGCAATATTTGATTTTCCACACCTCTATTCAAGATTCAATTTCATTATTTCTATCGTACAATTTCAATTTAAAGGATTAATTCACCCCAAACCCTCTTTACAATTGAGATTCCCTCACAAAAATCATTTAGGTTTACACCTACTATGATATGAATTGAAAATTCTTACATATGTGATTAGTGCAAATTAATTACTTGCCTTAAATGGTTCGTAGAGTCAGAAATCTGTTGTAGATGACAAATCTACGTTTGAATGCTCGAATCCCCCTTGAATTCTCTCGCAATTTGGCATTTTTAGCCATCTCCTAGCCTTTGCCTCTCCTCCTTTCTCTCTTAGGGATTGCCTCTATTGATAATGGTTGCCAACGCCTCTAATCTTAGGTAATAAACTCTCTAATCCCTAAATTAGTCTAATGGGCCAAGCCACTTTACCCATATATCGCCATAAGAGCCCGGTATAGTCTATTACGGCCCATTCGAAATCAATTGTGACCTCGAAATTGCCATTCGAGTCATTCTACATAAATTTCCTATCCCGGCCATAACATAGCCTACACACGACCCTCAGTTGGGATATAATATAGTCCCGTCGATATTACTCACTACGACATATAATAATTTTCACATGTTATTTACTACACTTAGTAAATTTATTCCATAAATATTAATCATATTCTCACACCGATCAATATTTAATAATCACACAATATTTTATTTTAATTAAATTATGGCACACGTGTAATTTAAAACTTTGCCCAAATTAATTAAATTCTAAATGCTAAAAAATACAAGGTGTTACATATACCTCATTGTAAATTAAAACATATACACATTGAAAATTTACATTTTCCCTGCACCTCATTGTAACTTTCATGGGTTTCTTTCACAAAGTTGCCTTGAGTCAAATGATGACAACTTCATTCAATGATGATTCTTTTTTGTAAAAAAGAGAGAATAAGAACTAACCTAAGACTCCTGAGTATATATATATCCTCCAATTGAAAAAATCAAGAGTGATAAGAACAAAATGCATTAGAACCACTAAGGTGAATGTTATGTAAAATAATGTGCAATAAAAGTTACAACCTAAGGATAATAAATTAAAGGATGGGGTCAGACTCAATTATAAAAGTAAAGAAATGTAATTTTTTTAATTGATTAGAGAAAATATGTGTGTGATCAAGAGAAAAAAATATTTTTGAGAAATCGAATGGAAAGTGGATTAAATATTTCTTTTAGGCAACCCATCAAAAGGCCTCAACTCTTCTCTATAATATTGGTCAGGCTTGGTACGTCATAGAATACATAATAGAGATTCAGAGAGTGGTGAGAAACGGATATGCATGAAAGTGAATGTTATTTTTTAAAACCTAGTTTATCACTATCACATGTCAAATAATAGTTTCTTCAACTTTTTTGTAATGATTTATGAAAGTGTAATAGTTTTGAAGAGAAAGAGAGAGAAAGGCCAAGGATTGCTCATGAGAGACCTTAATTTTTTTGTTTTCTTGGGCATTTGCTCATTGACAAAAAATTCTTGGCGATAGCATATCTAAAGTTTCTTTTCTAATACTAACCAATTTCAGACGTGATAAATGAAATAATGGTAACTACATCACAAAATTGTCAGTGAATTAACATTAGATAGCAAACAACTGATTTAAAAAAAGAAAATAATGAGATTATATCAACATCCTCAAGCCCTTTCATCTTTAAAGAAGCATAGATGCCTTTACATTTGCTTTGGTATGTATGAACAACTGCTCAAAAATGTGAATCATGGGGAAATTGAAAACTGCATTTCGTGGGTAAAGGAGTTGCATATACTTATAGTAATGTGCATCAGCCCCAACTGACAATAGTATCAATTACCTAATTTCTAGGAAGAACACAAAACTATAATTTAAATTTAATTTTCTAATGTAAAACTATGACGGAGATTAATTGCTCATCACTTTATGTAATACTAGATTTTAAGTTCTTCCAAAAATAAATTGGTCTCTAAATGGTCAAACAGTGAATTATACCTGAATAATTTTTGCATCAGTAGAGATTAGTAGGGGTGTAAAATGGACGGATACGAAGCGAATACCATAGTATACACATCCGTATCCGCCAAGACTCCACACTATCTGCATCCCTATTCGTATCCGCTCGGATAATAATTTCAGTTATCCATATCCGTATCCTCTCGGATTTCCCGAATTCGAATAATATCCTTATCCGTTTTTATTGTTTAAGATACATTGAGGTTTAAGATACACATAACATATTAAACACTAATTTAATCAATCAATTAAATATATAATTTTTCATTCCATGTAAGATATGGAGAATGTGTAAAGAATCAAATTAAACTATAAAAGAAGGTTCGAGCAAAAGTACTTACCTTTAATGTGCATTTTCTTATTCAATTGTGAGCCATTGAAATTTGTATCCTCTTCAGTTTCTCTAATGTTTGAACAAAAATGAAGTGAAACATCATCTTACCTGAAAAGTATAACTCAATTAAAATATTAACGAAGAAAACAAAGAATTTATTACAATAAAGAAGGGATGTTATTTTTTACCCCTTAAGTTCCTGAAGTGTGTCTTTCTCATATCCTTTCCTTTGTATCCTTGTCGAATTAAGCGTTAAGGTAATCACAACTCGCAAGTTAGTATTAATGCATAAAGATAAATTAAGACATTAACTGTTTGAACATACTAATTCACCCAAATAAAACTTCACCAATATATTGTACTAAAAAGAGAAATCCATAAGTTTGATAATACATGTAACATAAGTTTTTCTTAGACATAAAAGTTTCTTCCACCAAAATCCTCCCCCGTAACACAAAAATTATCATCTTCAACTTCCAAGGTCCCACAAAGCTGTATTGGACAAGAAGAAAGAAAAAGTTATAAACGGATTATTAGCATTAGCTATTCATTATCACAATAAGAACAATACTAACAAAAATATTCAATTAATAATAATACCTGAAAATGAATTTTCGAGAGCCTAGCTATTCATTATCATCAGCAACCTTCAGATTTTCTAAAATTTTTGCAAAAAAATAATAGGTTAGTGTTTATTTATGTTTAATAGTAACGACAAATATAAATTTAATTTCAACTTACCCAGTTTCTCTCCAACAGCAGGCAACCAATCTGTCAAAGAAAGAAGAGTCTCGACAGTCTCGAAAGCTAAAGATGAACGTGTATCATCCATAATTATGCGCCCCCAACTAAAAGTTGACTCTGATACAATGGTAGTAACAGGAATATCTAAGATATCACATGCCATCTTCGCAACTGTGGGGAACTTTGGCCCATTAGTCTTCCACCAATGCAAAATATCAAATGCCAACTCATTATCATCGTCGAGAGGGAATAAAGCTTCCTCCAAGTAGTGTTCTAATTCAGACTTCTTGGGAGATCTTTCTTGGGGAATAGTATCAACTTCATGAGTAGACTGCTCACATCTATCCCCAAGTATGATGGGAGAACACAAAGATTCACTATGTAAACTTTTATATTCAGCATATAACTCAAACAAAGCGGTCCGAACTCCGCGAATGTAACTTTCTACCAAAGAACCATAAATCTCACGATAAGCATAGTGAACAAACTCCATTTTGTACCGAGGGTCCAACACCACTCCAAATGTTAACACTAAACTACAATCCTCCCAATACTTGTCAAACTTTTCTCTCATTTTTAACGCCATCAAATGAATATAATCCACATTACTTTGCATCCACTTATTCAACTGATAATTAATATTACAAACATCATTGAAATAGTAGTTTGTAGTTGGGTATTTTGTCCCTGAAAGGCGATTGGTCATTTCATAAAAAAATTTCAAATATTCACAAGTTTTTCCTCCCCTTCCCAATCATGCTCATTTGGAAGAAACTCATAATCACGATCCAACTCTGCGAAGCGCTCAAAATATCCTCTCAATTCAATGGCACTCTCTAGCATAAGATACGTAGAATGCCATCTAGTTTGACAATCTAATTCCACATTCTTTTTATAATTCAAACGAGTCTGTCGTAACGCAACATTCCAAATTTGATTTCTTTGAAGTGATGAACCAACGTGCTCAACACTATTACGAATTCTCTCAATAGAAGTATCAATCACTTTCAACCCATTCCTAACAATCAAATTAATAATATGAGCAGCGCAACGAGTATGAAACATATCACCATTTTGGAGAATAACTTTTTTACCATTTAACCACGACTTAATACGCTCTACCATTAGCTTATTGTATCCAGCATTATCAACCGCAATAGTCATAAGTTTTGTATCAATATTCCACTCTAAGATTCTAGTCTTCACCCATTCAGCTACATTTTCGGCATCATGTGGACATTCGATCCAGTAAAAAGAAATTATTTTCTTATGCAATTTCCATTCATTATCTATGTAATGGCAACTCAAACAACAATACCCAGTTCCTTGATGTTTAGGAGTCCAGATGTCTGTAGTGAGGCTAACCCTAGATGAAAGACTTTCAATACTCTTGTAAAGTTTTTCTTTTCACATTTAAAACCTCTTTTTAAATCATTTCTCACAGTAACTCTTGACAGAAATTTATAAGTAGGACAACAATAAGAAAGACAATACCTGAAGTACTCGTGCTCAGCCATCAGAAAGGAATAATAATGTTTAGCAACCATTTGAGCAAATAAAAGTCTCTCTACATCTGGGTCAAATTTGTAACTACCAAACTTTGGAACCGGATCACTCGATGAAAACTGCGCCAATAATTTTTTGTCGAATGTCTCCTCCACTCGCAACCTTACGTTTACACGATTTGAGATGGTTGCTCAAGTGTGAGGTTCCTTTTGAACTACCCGCATCAAACTTTCTTTTGCAATGGGTGCAAGTCTCCGTAACAAAATTATCTAGATGAACCTATCTATTAAAATCAAACCACACGTTAGATGTAAGTTTTTTGTTCTGCGCTTTGCTCTCACTAGCTTTGTTCTCGCTAGCCACACTTGCGCGATCCGATGAAATACTCTCCACTGGAATAGGAGAAGATTCATGCGTGGAAGGATTGTTTTGATTAGCTTCTGTAAACATATTAAACTACATCATGTTGATTACAAAAAATAATTAGTAAAAACAACTGTGAATAACATAAAATTATAAGGACCCATGGGCTATAAAGAATACAAAATTAACAGACATGGATTGATGTAAATCCTATCCATTAAGTGCAAAACTTATCTTATTTAAAATCATTTGTGAAGAAACGTTTACACACCAAGTGAGCTGGAAGAGGTGTTTACACTAAGTGACTTATATTAAAGGGTTGCATGAATAAAAAAAATAGCAGACTAGTAAGACATACAGAACCTCATTCTATTTATGCTAGTTTTATTTGGCATCACCATATTCCACCGTAAATAAAATAGCAGGTGACCTTATAGCAGGTGACACTATGTAAATTTGTAAACTAACTGTATATTGTAAATTTGTAACCCACATATCTGTATACACAAATTTGTATCATTTTAACATAACCCTAGACTCTATATACTGTAAACCAGCATCAAAAGTAAATCACCCGGCATCCATTGTAAACCAAAATCTAAAACTATCATCAAAACCAAGTTGAAATTAATTTTCAACCCACCTAATCAATTTCAAAACCCAGTTAATCAATTTCAAACAGTAAATCAATTTCAAATCCACATTCTTTCAAATCCATATCAAAACAAACACCAAAAATATGTTTAAATCAATTTCAAACTATCAATTTCAAACACCAAAAAATGATTTCAACTCCACACACATTTAAATCCACATTAAAAATGATCGTAAGTTACAATCTGTGTGAAGACGAATGAGAGCCTAAGAGAGGAGAGACTGAGCTTGGGACAGGATGAAGAAGAAGAGAGCCGGAGCTTAGGAAGGTACAGATGAGAGGCTGAGCTTGGGACGGGATGAAGAAGAAGAGAGTCGGAGCTTGGGAGCGACCGAAGCTTAAAGAGAGGAGAAAATAAGATTTGTGCTTGGGGTAAGTTATGAAGCAGCGTGTGTAAATGTTGTAGTTGTGCATGTGTGTGAGTTATTTTATGTTTTCATAATTATAGGTTAGGTTTTTAAAGTTTTCATAATTATACTTATGCCCAACTTTTAATTTAAGCTTTAGTTTATATCTTAAATATTATATAACTAATATTTTAAACGTATGTTAGACGGATATAGATATCCGGTAAAAGGGATATTCGGTAAAATGGATACTCCGTGTTGAATACGGATTATCCGTGCCAGATATTACTACTATCCTTATCCGTATCCGTTTTCTCGGATATTTTTATAGAGTATCCATATTCGTATCCGTTTCCATTTTTTTGGATAAATATCCGCAAATTCGGATTCGGATATCAGATGGACGCGGATTTTCGAATATCCGGGCCATTACAACAAATGACACCCCTTCTTCCATCCCCTAAACCCCACCCACACACCTATTGAATCTAAAAAAACTTCAAGTGGATTCATGCACTAGTACCTTTATGGTGTGCGTCGAATCTAATTTCAATACCACACATAGGTGACAGAACTAGAAAGTCCAAGATATTGTTGTAACAACCCAAAACACAAGTATCCCAATTCATTCTCTATAACCTGAATCCCAAAACACATGAGAATACATTTTTTATACTTAATTCATAAAAATGCAAATCATTCTATTTATACATTTTTTTTGTATTTCCTCTAGAATAGGTTTTCTCAAATGTTTAGAAATGAGATACATCTATATCCATTTATATGTTATAATCCTCTAAAATTTTCATTAGTTGTGTTCTTTCAGGAGTGAGGAGTTCTAGATAGGATTAAGGCTTTAGACCATTTATTGAGAACTAAAGTTCTAAATCAGACAATGTTAAGACTTGGAATTTATATATTATTGGGTTATAATCATATGTGGTGAATTATTTTGGGTGCCAATGAGTATGGGGTTAAATTATTGTGTGATTTTGCAATTAAAAAAAACTATTATACTTAAATATTTTACCAGTAAGGTTCTGATATATTCATACCTTAAGAGGTTTGGAATTGTGAGTAAATTGTGGGCACCGCTCTTTTTTTCACTTGTGGGAAATGATAACAATAACACTTTGGAGTAACTTGACCTATATTTAGGGTTCAAAACATGATGATCTTAACCTAGGAATTTAAAATTCTAACCCAATCTTAAGGAATATGTGAAGAAACCCTAGGACAATAACAATAGTAAATTAGGAAAGAAACAACTAAAGAGAATGAGGTAGAAAGGGGGGGATAATCGATTAATTTTTATGATGAGTTGAAACACCATAAGAGAGTTGTGATTGGTGGAAAGAAGCCTTGACGATGTGATGTAGGTAACACGACAAGAAAACCCCTAATCTGAAGTAAAAAAAAATGAGTTTCTGAGTATCAATCTAGCCAAATGAGATGGAGGGAAAAATCCCTCCTAATTTACACTTTTAGATTACACGTGGGCGTCTAATGGAAAAATATGACAGTCTCAAAATCATTAAACCAACATTAATTATTTTTGAAGAAATAATAATTGATTTTTATTGATATTTATAACGGATTTACATAATGAGTCGCGGTTTTTATCGTTATAAATCTCTATTGTAAAAAACCCATTAGAAATGATGAAATGCATACGTTATAAAATAGAAATTTTGGTGTAGTGATAGAAACTCATAATTGCAAAAATTCTTCATATTTGTTTGTAAATATATGGCAATGTCGATACATTGTGCTTAGTAGGAATTCTGGTGTGGGCACAAAAGATCTTAATTTTGGTTCTAGCATTATTGAACAGTTCACAACCTAGAGAGGAGGGTTTACATCATATCAGTAAGGCTATGAGTACAATCTTAATAGTTTCTCTTGATTGAGGGAACATATATGATGATCTAAGAACATGTTTAATTATTCAAGGAAGATTGTATTGATACTTCAGGAAAGTATTGAACAAGACTACGAATGAAATTCGAGTGTTGATACTGACCTAATAAGACTTGTACAATATCATGGTTTCCATAAAGTGCATAGATTCTTAATCCCAATGGATATGAGGATTGTAGTATTCACACTATTATTTCTTTGATTTGCTTATGGGTGCGATTCAGTTTTATACTAGGCCAATAAGCCCCATAAGTTTGTAACACCCTGTGCATTCTGGCAAGCGAGGTGGCTAACTGACGCCGCCAAACTACGCCCGATGTCCCTAAATAAGTTATCATTCTTAGCATGTAATATATATATGAGACATATAAAAAAGATTCCATAAGATATGACTCAAATTGATCCAATAAATATCAACATTCAAGCAATATTAAATCCATCACCATGCTAATCTCCAAAATAAATATAAATGCAAACGAGATGATCCAATTGTAAATATCTTACAGAAAACTATAAACAATTGTGTAACTGATTGACCCACCAATTCCATAAATAAAAGCCTCATGATAAAAGCGATGAAATAGAAAAGTAATCCTAAAGCATCTAAAAATAAATCTCCAAATGCATCTCCAAAAATATCTCCAATCACTCCTAAGCAGCTACTCCAGTACTATACCTGCATTGTTAGTCAATGCGGCAGGTCAGAGCCCACCGCATGAATACTAGTTACTCTCCCCAATTAGTGTCCATGAACCCATACAGTTGCGTTATACATGATAAACACCACAATAAAGTATTTTAATTTAAACGAGATATAAATTAACACGTGAATAAAATAAACTACTCCTATCAAATCACGCAATTATGTCACCCCAAAAGTTTAAGTCCAATTATGATATCACAAGCATATAATTATGCTAAAGTCACCAACTTTATTTAAATCGATTAATAAAATTATTATTATTATTATTATTATTATTATTATTATTATTATTATTATTATTATTATTATTATTATTATTATTATTATTATTATTATTATTATTATTATTATTATAGCTGAGCCTTTATAGCCAGCTGACCATTCTGTATGTCCTGCACTTGTTCGGGTCTGCCTAAAGTTTTATACCACACATATTTCCCTCGTTATAGTCAGCAAACCCAATTTCATTAGTCCTGCACTTATTGACGAGGTTCCATGCACGACGTGTCATAATAGTGAGTTAACTCGTATTGTGTTAGCCCTGCACTTATTGATGACGCCAAGACATACCCACGTCGTAATAGCCAACCCACCTGTATTCTGTTAGTCCTGCACTTATAGACGACGCCTACCCATTTTAATACACGTTTATTATCTTAGGCATTAATTCTCAATTTTCCAATTTCTCATTATTTTATTTTATCCCCGTCCTATTATAGAGCATAAATCCTCTAACCTACTCCTAGTCACATACCTAGAGGTATTCAAAACACAAGTATGTCCTACCCTATCATATAGGATGAATCTCTACTCTTTATTTCCTCCTAGTCTCGTGCCTAGACTATCAAATCAACGGAATGTCACAAAAATTAGCCCCACCCTGGAATATCTCATCCGTAGAAATCTACACTAACTAGTACTACACCTAGAAAGTGTTAACCACTACTAAAACATACTTACTAGTCCAATACCTAGAAAGGACTTCAAAAATTAAGGTGAGAGCATAACTACCCAAAAATCCCGTTGTTCTTGTGGTGTCAAATATAATTAAATCAATAAGTCGCATGAGACATTATACCAACAATTCCACCAATTTCTCATAAGATCCCAAATGCATCTAATTTCACCCGTTCAATCAATTTCCATAATTAAGTAACTTATTTTATGCAACTAATATAATTTCAACATCGTGCAAGTTTATGGTGTACGCAATAGAAATTTTCTTTTATCACGCTTACATAATTTATATTATTTCACAAGTCCCTATCAATTTAATTAAGCTATTATGATTTTCTACATGCAAATCCGCATCCATATTAACCAAACATCCAACCTCTACCCTAAGCATATAAGGATTATAAGTTTTAATTCATATTAATATTTTTTATAAAAACAGTCCCAACATAGATTTCACTTTCCCTTATTAAGGATTACAGTTTATGTCAAGAAAACCATGTAATTTAATGTTTAGGGGATATTTAAAATGCTTAATACTAAGAAATAGAATAGAAGTATTCATCCTTGAAGAAAAGTCGATTGAAAATTCTGATTGGATGGTTGCGTTACTCTTGAAAAGTCAGTAAAGACTCGTTTTTTAAGGATCTTGAGAAAACACAATTTAAGCCTTCAAAATTTAGGTTTAATCTTGATTTTAAATGGGGCTATGGTTTGTAGATGAGAGAGGTTATAAATATATGGGAGACTTCTGGTTTAAAAATTGATGAAAAGGTGTTTGGAAAAGTTAACCCCGAGTTAGTTTTATATTACAAAAGGTTAAGAGTTTTAATTAACTCAAACTCTAATCAAAAGCAAACATACATGTCGACACTGTCCCATGGAAATCTATTTGCCCCTCAGGCTGAATCTATTCGCCCCTAGTCAGGTGTACAGATCGCCCCAATATGTGTTTATACAAATAAAAACCCAATTTCTCCCTTGATTTCACCTCCGATTAAAATCCTAATTTTTATAAATACAATCCAACATTTGAAATTGCTAAAAATAATTAAATCCACTTTTTTTTTTTTTTGAATTTCAAATTAAATTAAATTATCACCTATTCAAAATTACGGGGTGTTACAAAGTTAAACATTGATCATGTTAGTATCTCCGAGATCATGTTTTAGAGGAATCTTCATCGAGGAAACATCCTGGAATGTGATACCCCCTTGATAAACTTTTAGGTTTTTACTCTAAGAGTAAACCATGTCGGTGGAATTTATAATTTGACAGTGATGCCAAATAACTTGAGTTTGAGATCAAGAAATGTTTATAACATGTTGGCGAATACTAATTAGCAAGAAATTAGTTTCACCAAGTGGATATTGTACACTTTATGTAGGCAATCATATTACGTGCCATCCAACTATGCAAACAATAGGTCCCTCTATTCTGGTGATTTTGAGTAATTAAAATTGGATTGCAGTTGCAATCATTTAGTAAAATTAATTACGATTAAATAGAAAAAGAAATAATCTACAGGAAATTAATTGGAATTTTATTTGTGTATTTGGAAGCCAATTTTAGTTATTAGCCTTGGGTCTCCAATATAGTCCTTATTTATGTGTGAGACATGTTTTATTGATTTCCTCTTATACCATTAGCTATTCTTAAGTCCTTATAAGTAGGAAGCTTAAGGAGGACTCTTATAAATCTTATGACTTAGACTACCACGAAATTAAGGTGGGAGGTTGAGAGAAGTTTGCTAGAGTGGGTTAGAGAAGAGACAAAACATGTGTAGTGGAGAGAGAGGAAAAGAGAAGAAATTTTCTAGAGATTATTCAATCTTTAACATGGATCTCACATCAAAGGATCATATATTGGAAGACAAATGGTAATTTTAGATCAAAATCTACATCAGTTCGACTCCATTTCATGGATTGATTACAAGATCTGCAAAGGTATGGACTCACAAACTCTAGTTTTGTGTATAAAATTTTCTATGAATTTAGTCCTTCTGATTCACTCAAGATTAATCAAAAACCTTGGAAAAACATTTTTCAAAGGTCAATCCCATCAACAAGTACCCCACCAAGGAATTTGAATTGTTTTTATAAAACTTTAGGATAAATCTATAATAGTTAAAAAAAACATGAGGTGAGGGTAAAAAAATATAAAACGTAAAACATTTTATATCACTAATTCTCAGCACACATATAACCCACCCATTCATTTTCCTCCTTATTTTAAACAATCATCTCTACCAAACCAAAGCAACTTACAAAGCTCTCTCACTCCACCAAACCATGACAAAAAAAAATCTCTTTCACTCTCTCATCTCACCGCTAGCTCACCAATGACCTAGCTGCCGAAGGCGAGATATGAAGAATCCCGACCAACAAATCCCTAGGAGAACGGGAAAATTCGGGTAAAGCCGCGGCAACACTAGGATTCACGCCCAGTATGGCAGAAAATTTCTCATAGGTAGGACAAACTTCTTCCAACCCAAAGCGGAATACATGGTCTTCGGGGTACCAAAATTGTACTGTCGCCATCAGCATATTCCACTCAAAAGGTCGATTACGCCACAAGGAGACTCGACGCATATTGAAGGCATCATAGTCGACATTATAAGAGCACATAACTTCCAAGGTTTCGAGGTAATTGGCAAACTCGATGCTACCAGGGAGAGCCATCTTACAAGACTAAAAGATGATGGGTGGGTATGAAGAATGCAAAAAGTGTGAGGAAAACACTCCACCCTTCTCCCTTTTTATACTTAAAAATCCTCACAAGGGACATAATCCCTGCAGAAATCGGAGGGTATCCTACCCCACAAGGTACAAAAGGCTGAAGAGGGTACCAATCAAAGCTTTCAATTGATGGGACTGGACTGAACTGCCGATAGGCAGGCTAGGTTGCTTGCCGATCGGCAACCCCCCATTTTTGGAAATCTCCCTTTTTCCTCTTTTGTCAAAATCAGAAAAATAAAAATTGATATTCTCAAAAGAATTTCAAAATCCCTTTTCCTCCTTATATGATTCCCTTTTTTAAATTTCCTCCATTCCTTCTTTGTCAAATCAGAAAAATCCAAAATAATAAATTGATATTCTCAAAAGAATTTCAAGAATCATGTTCCCTCCTTATGGGATTCCCCGTTTTAAATAAAACAACTTTCCTTTGAAAAATTCCAAAAAAACTCTTGTTTTACGGTCTCAGTAGGAAATTAAACAGCGCATGTGCATGCATTCATTCATTCATCATTAAGATAAAAGATAGCCAAAAAACTGCATTACATTGCATATATATGTTTTCTGTGTTACATCATTTTTGCAGGAAATAAAGAAAAGCCAAAAACAACGGGACTCAGCTCGAACCCACATTTCACTTCCTCTCTCTCTCAAGAATCTCTATCCCGGCGATGCGTTCTCTTTCCCCTACGACGAGATGACACGCCCCCACTACCCGAACCAGAGTCTCCCCTGGACGAGGCTGATGGCACCAAGCAAGAAGGAACAGGGACAGCCTCCCGAATGTGGGCAGTCGCCGATGATATCCAATCCCTGATGTCCCTGAGTCAAGTGGTCGACACCCGAATTTGCTGCAAAGGAAAGGCAAAATCAGTATCAAGCAAAAGAAATAAAAAAAAAAGAGGAAAAGGATCAAAAGGTTTACCGCAGGACGAAGGACGTCCTCTGTTAAGCCCAGCTCCTCTGGATCCATCACAAGAGGACGATGCAGCATCGGTACTGTCCCTCCATCAGCCCGCCGGATGTTGGACGAAGGAGTGTGTAGCCGAACAAAAGGGACCTCCGAGGTCACCACCGCCGCATGAGCCGACAGACCACCACCACTATGGGAGGACCCCACCGCCCGACTCGAACCAGCAAGAGGGAAAGGCAAAGAATCATGTATACTGGGCGCCATCAACCAGCTCGTCACAAAGTCCATATAGTCATACGACGCAGCCGTATCAGTATACAACGTATAGGACTCGCCAATCATCGTCGCGATCCTTTCATCCTCCAATAATTGTCGCTCCCGCCTCATAGAAGTAGGAAGCTGCACGAGAGGCACCACCACCTCCTCCTCAGCAATCTGACGGATCACCCTCTCCCCGAGGTACCAGGAATGGACGAACCCGTATGCCAACAAACGCCTCATCTGCGCGTTCACCCCAGTCACCCCCGTATCCTGAATGGTGGTCCCCCAAGGATAAAAGGTCACCTGAAAATCCTCAAGCAGGCATAAGTCAATACAGAATCAGAAGGTGCAAAAACTAAGGCTAAAATGGAAAGAGTCTTACCCTACCACTGGTCAGGTCATTCAAGACCTGACGCACCACCTCCAGGGAGAGAGATCCCTTCGACTGCCAGTTGGACTTACGCCATCGATACAAGAGATAAAAGTCCCCGACGATGTCGTCCTTCAGAGCAATCAGTGGGGTGTTGCACCCAATCACCTCATAAAACCACGTCTGAATTCACAAGCAATAAGAGACGTATAAGGAAAATGCGAATGCATGAAATGGAAATACGCAAAGTAAAAAATACCTCAAGGAGATACGTGGCTCCAGTAAAAGTCTGCCGATAGCACCGGCTGAACGCATCTAGAGAAGAGTAAAGGGTCGCCAAGGTCAGACTCCCCCAATTATAGAAAGGGATGTTCGAAAACATCCTCAAGTATGGCAGAAACCACAAATGAACGACGTCGTCGCTTGACGCCACCATGAAACCTCCCAACACCAACAAAATGAACAACTGGGCCATCTACCTCACTTGCAGCCCGTCCTCCACATCAACCACCCAGCTCAGCAAAACATCCTTCAGCAAGGACAGCTGGATAGAATCTCCAGAGACTATCCTCCTCACATCACCGAGTGCCGCATACACCGCCTCCCGCCTCACCCGCAAAGAGCGGTCCACCTCTATCTGCTCCCCGTCACAATCCAGCCCCAGCAGTTGCTGCACATCTATGGGAGTCACCGCCATATCCCCGAAGACAAAATGAAAAGTGTGGATAGTGTCCCACCACCTCTCCCCCAAGGCACACAAAACTGCTGTCGAACGAGGCGTCTCATCCAGCGCAGCCTCCAACCTCCCAAAACCCGCTGATGATACCATCCAGCGCACCACGGGTGGGAGATGCTCCCAAACATCCCTAAGCCACGTCATCCCGCGGGCACGCATGTTCTTCAAAGAAATATCCAACTGACGAAAGGAAAAATTCAGTCAAAGGTCAAGAAAAGGGAAAAATCACCCGAAAAGAAAAAAAATGCCAAAGGTCAGGTTACTTACATAACCACCGGGAATCACTCTCAAAGAGCGATGACGCGACGGCTCCCGCAGCAAGGATCGCTCATCCGCAACTGGATCGAATGCATCAAAGGCATTCTCATTCCCCAAAGCAAGGGGCACCCTGTCCCTCCAATACACATTCGCCCAGTCGTCAACGGTCAACTACTCCCGGTGGACAGCGGTGCTCACAAAAGGGGACATTTCTTGAAGATCGGAATGCTAGAATGATTCGCAGAGAGAAATCGCAGAAAGAGAGAAGGCAGGAAGCT
Source organism: Sambucus nigra (assembly GCA_949130495.1). NCBI lineage: Eukaryota > Viridiplantae > Streptophyta > Magnoliopsida > Dipsacales > Adoxaceae > Sambucus > Sambucus nigra. The sequence continues at coordinate 416,100,779 of OX422223.1, forward strand.
GTGAAAAATAAGGGGAATTCGCCCCCTTTATATAGGAGGCCAAACGCCATGCCGATCGGCAACCCACCTCACCATACCGATCAGCACTGTCTCCTCACCTTCCCGAGGCAGCCCAAAAGTTTGTGCCACTGCCGAATGACACCTGTCAGTCTATGCTGACCGGCACCCCCTATAAATTTCGTGCAAAAATTCCCAGAAAATACCAGGAAGCCTCGAAAAATCCCCAGAAAATTCCTAAAAATCCCAGGAAGGATTTAGAACGTTTTCATCAAGAAAATTTCCCACTCCTTCGGGCGACACACCGTTTTCCCCAACGGAGCCCTCAAAATCCAAGTGATTGACCTCTCGGGCAAGGTGCCCGGACCACCTAATCACCTCCTCATCAGACTTTACAACCATCGGCTATCCGGTGCGATACAATATCACATGGTATTTTTCCCAGCAGAAATCAGAAGAACCACTTGCCCCGAGCAATATCTCCCAATGGACAATCCAAATTTTCCCAGGCCTATTCATCATTCCCCAGCGGAATCTCAGATCCAAATTCTTATTCCCAGCAGAACCCCTATTCCCCAGCGGAATCCTCAAAAACTAAGTGAAATCTCCTCCCGGAAAACTCCAGAGGATCTCTAAGGATCATCTGATCACTTCCCCAACGGAATTCTCTCACAACACCCAAAATAGGTTGTTCCCCCTGCAAGGCCTCCTATAAAGCTTCCCCCAGATAGCAGCTCCCCAGCTCAAATCGGAATCACAAAGCTCTTTCTCTAACAGAATCAAAATACAATCTTTATCTACTCTTGGGTCAGCATTGGCCCCGGTCTTGGATCATCACCTTAGTTAGGTCAGAATTGACCTCAGTCCTCGATCGTCACCACTCTTGGGTCAGCATTGGCCCCGGTCTTGGATCGTCACCTTAGTTAGGTCAGAGTTGACCTCGGTCCTCGGTCATCACCACTCTTGAGTAAGAATTGGCCCCGGTCTTGGATCGTCACCTTAGTTAGGTCAGATTTGACCTCGGTCCTCGGTCGTCACTACTCTTGGGTCAGAATTGACCCCGATCTTGGATCGTCACCTTAGTTAGGTCAGAATTGACCTCGGTCCTCGGTCGTCACCACTCTTGGGTCAGAATTGACCCCGGTCTTGGATCGTCACCTTAGTTAGGTCAGAATTGACCTCGGTCCTCGATCGTCACCACTCTTGGGTCAGAATTGGCCCCGGTCTTTGATCTTCACCTTAGTTAGGTCAGAATTGATCTCGGTCCTCGGTCGTCACCACTCTTGGGTCAGAATTGGCCCCGATCTTGGATCGTCACCTTAGTTAGGTCAGAATTGACCTTGTTCCTCGATCGTCCTTGGGTCAGAATTGACCCCGGTCTTGGATCGTCACCTTAGTTAGGTCAGAATTGACCTCGGTCCTCGGTCGTCACCACTCTTGGGTCAGAATTGTCCCAAGTCTTGAATCATCACCTTAGTTAGGTCAGAATTGACCTCGGTCCTCGGTCGTCACCACTCTTGGGTCAGAATTGACCCCGGTCCTGGATCGTCACCTAAATTAGATCAGAATTGACCTCGGTACTCGGTCGTCACCACCCTTAGGTCAGAACTGACCTCGACCCTCTGAATTGGTCATCCTCATCTCCTTAGGTCCTCAAAACTAACCTCGATCCTCTGAATTGATCATCCCCACCATACTTTTTAGGTCCTCAGAATCGACCTCAACCCTTTGAATTGGTCATATTCCCTCAAAAGCATCATGCGGTGTCTAATCAACGGCTATCATTTGTTCCAAACTCACCCATCGAGGGGCTCTGTAGACACCCCATTCTGTTACCCCTTAACTCTCCTTAGGTCCCTAGTACCTCCATTCATCACTATAAACCCAGGTCACGTCCCGAGTACTGACCTGGAAGCCATCGGGCACCCCCCGACTCAGTTTGACCCAAAAGTAAAACTCCTCATCTCGACTGAGACTTAATGAATCTTCGAAGGTCACTGAATACCCTTTCTAACGGTCCACCCCGTGCACGATTCCGACTTACCATATGGACGAACGCGCCATTTGCGTCCGAAACTTGACCTAGAGGTCACCAGGCACTCCCGGACTCTATTTGACCTATGTCAACTCTTCAGCTCAATCGAGGCTGAATGAATCTTCGAAGGGAACTGAATACCCTTTCCAACGGTCCGTCCCGTGTGCAATTCCGACTTTCCATGCGGCAGAACGATCCGTTTGACTCCGGGAAGCCACCGAGCGCTTCTCGGGCCCGGTTGACCAAAGTTAACTCTCTAAACCGGGTCAAACTCTTTGGAATGTAAAAATACATCTCCTAACCTTTCCAACGGTATGCCCCGTGCGCGATTCAGACTTACCATGAGGACGAACGCGCCGTTTGCGTCCGCGCGATTCCCCGTCCAATGGACCGACAAACACTTTCGAGCCACATTTGACCCAAAGTCAACTCCTAAATTCAGGAGCGACCCAAAGGAATTTTGAAGTTCTCTGAAATACCTTTCCAACGGTATGCCCCGTGCGCGATTTTGACCAACGGTTTGCCCTCGGCGGCCAATTTTTTGAAAAAACCTGAGGCGCACTGCCAAATGGCAGGCCCAAGATCCTACCTATCGGCACTTGCCGATAGGCAGTGCCATGATAGGTCCGATCGGCAGTCCCCTGGGGTTATAAAAGGAGGCCTTGGCCTCATTTTCAAAGGGAGCCCAGATCTGATAGAAATCTCTCTGAACGAATCCCAGAAACCTCTCTTGAAGGCAGCGTGATTTCAACTTCCAAATCCCTCGTTTACCTTCACTTTTCATCATCCTCTTCATCAAACTTGGTGAATTAACCACTCTCCATCATCATCCAAGCTCAAGGGCTGCTCTCCAACATCCAAGATCAAGCTCAAGATCTTTAAGAAGGTCCAACTGTCTCAAACTCTCTCTTAAATTTTCTTGAATTCCCAATAACTTGTTTTCTTACTTAGAACTTTTATCATCTCATCTCACACATCCTAATATACTTTTTATTTAGTATTATTGCACATCTCTTATTTTTATATAAATAAAAACCCAAAAAAACAAGAAAAAGAGGGTTTGCTCATAAATTCCAAGTAGGGATTCTCACACTTTTTCCACATTTTTCTCACAACTAAAACACCTTTTCTACACACACACACACACTTACAAATAAGAGATCCCATATTTGGATTTATGGGATAAACCCCACCCCTTTGCTTTGTATGCGAACTACGTGGACTTTGATGCCTTTATAGGCTACGTAGGCGTCTCGGGGTAAAACCTGAGACTCGAGTCCTTTCTCTCACTTTTTATCATTTCCTATTTTCTCTAAATCCACTTTTCTTATATTATACATATATCTGTTCTTAGTGACGTATTACCTCATATGCGTTATCGTTCCCTTATAACGATCAACGTAGGGGTAACCGCATAAATCTTATTTTTTTAATATTACTTTTATAATCTTCATATGGATGACTCGCTTTATCTTTTCCATGATACAAGCCGAGGATTCCTACCTCCATTTTATATATATACACATGCACACATCTCACGGGGGAAACATAAAGGAAAATAGCAAATATCCATGAGAGACCGAAAGGGTGTAATGGGTGTCTAACACCTTCCCATTTTGTAACTAAGCCTCTCAACCCTTTTCGAATCATTTTGGTTTCGCACGCACCAGTATGTCTTTGGATGCCATCCTTCGGGGTGGCTTCCTCTTTTTTCTTTTGTCTGTTTTGAGTAAAATAGACTGGCGACTCTGAATCTCTCTACATTTTTCACACCTCACAAAATCGACGCCGGCCGAAGCGGTCTCCCGAGAGGGGACGCGCGGTACCCGAAGGATTCCTCCTCCCTCCGCGGCGGGGATCAGCGGGAATGGCCACAATATGGTTAGTTTTTTTAGTTTATGATTGATTTTTTTATTGTTTAGGTTTGATTTACTTTGATGTTTCTATTGTTTTTCTTAGGGTTGATATAATATGATTTGTTTGTCTTTTAGGGATTTTCATGTTGTGGTGAATGATTGCTAACTTGGGGTATTTCTCTTAAATCTTACATTAAATTCAACTTGCAATTTGTATAACTGAAAACCTCTATGTTCAAAATTAACCACTGCATAAACACTTTCTACACTTTGGGGGTGTTTGGAGATATAGATCATTTTCCGTGCAAACATCCTAAGGGTATTGTTGACACAAAAATTCTCCATCTACGAGGACCAATCAGAAAAGGACACATGACATCCTATGTGGTAATATTCGGCACCCGAGGAGAGTTGATCGACACCCGAGGAGAGTTGGTCGGTACCCGAGGAGAGTTAGTCGACACCCGAGGAGAGTTGGTCGGAACCTGAGGAGAGATAGTCGGCACCCGAGGAGAGTTGGTCGGCATACCAACCAGGAAGATCAAAGGATAACTATGCATTTAATGTGCATTAAATGCAGATGACAACGCATTTAATGAGCCTTAATGTATATTTCTACTGTATTAATAGATGACAAGACATAACATACCAAGCAATTCAAGGAAGATCAACCATCATAGAAGGCCAACAATTAGATTCATTGAATGTAGACATAAATGTCTACATACAATGAATCTCTTTATCTCCCATCACTATAAATACATGTATTCCCTTAGCCAAAGGAAGAGACAATTGAGAGACACCATACATAAGATACACATCCTTTCTCTCTCTACACCCTATGGTGCTATTGTAAACCCCTGGGAAAAAATAACAGTGGACGTAGGCTTTATTCATAGCCGAACCACTTTAAAAATCTTTGTCTCTCATGTTCTTGATTGGATTGTTTTTATCTATTTATCTGTGATCATAAAAATGGGATTCGGTCCAGTTTTTTGCATCAACAGATTGGCGTCGTCTGTGGGAACGTGTTACAAGCATTGTTCTCCATCAAAAGCTAAGTTTTTATTTTCTCTACGTATAATCAATTATACATACATCTTTTGATTCAATCATGATTTTTATGTACATAAATTAATTGTCCAATTTTTATCTGCAAAATGTTGCATTTCATGATTTTTAAATCACAACTGTTAGATTCATTCTTATTTAGAAATCTGAAAAATAGTGGATTTCATAAATCATAACTTTTTTCTTGATTCTCAAGTTTCAATTTTATATCATGGAATAAATATTTTAATTGATTACATATACCAATATATATGACGATGATAAGATTTGATAATTTTCACTGTTGATTTTGAAATAATTTTTGAAAGATCTTTGATGACTATTCAAATTCCCAACATATTTTTAATCAGAGAATGGGAAAAGGTTAAAGACAATAAAAAGTTTTCTCATGGAAATCATGACCCATATCTACTTTCTCTATCTTTAAGTTTGAGTCTCTTTGTATTCATTTTTATGAACTATATACTTAATTTGGTTCATATTTCATCTATGTCAATAAAGTCTCATTGATTGATTTTTGATATAAACTTAGTAATAACTTCGATGATTCACCATATTTTTATCTCTCCAAATAGGGAATAGGAAGGGATCAATATAAAAAATAATTTTCTCTCACCAGAAAAATCATTACCCACCTCTTGTAAAAGAGGATCAGTAAAACAATCATGACCATATCAAGACTCTGGGCACAAATTTGATATGTTGGACCCTCGTTCATCACATCACAGGATTTCTTTGTCGAAATCACACGATCTAGTGGATTAGATAATTATTCATTTAATTAACATTTTTAATGCTTAAATTTTACATCGAATGTTATTTTTCTGATCTAAGGGTTCAAGATATTCTAGTCAGCCATCCATTTTGTTTGGTCGGCATTATCTTGGCCCATCTTTTATTAAAGGGAGGAGAACCTAGAAACACCATACACAAGATACACACCTCCTTCTCTCTCTACACCATATTGTGATATTGTAAACCCCTGGGAATAAAATAAAAGTGGACGTAGGCTTTATTCATAGCCGAACCACTTTAAAAAACCTTTTTCTCTTATGTGTTTGGTGTGATCACCATTGCATCTTCAATCATCATCTTCATGCCTTCATTTTTATCTGTTGTTGATGCCGATAAGATAACATAGATGCTATTTCTATTCATCAACAGATTGGTGCCGTCTGTGGGAACGTGTTACAAGCATTGTTCTCCATCAAAAGCTAAGTTTTTATTTTCTCTACGTATAATCAATTATACATACATCTTTTGATTCAATCATGATTTTTATGTTTATATACATAAATTAATTGTCCAATTTTTATCTGCAAAATATTGCATATCATGATTTTAAAATCATAACTGTTAGATTAATTCTTATTTAGAAATCTGAAAAATAATGGATTTCATAAATCATAACTTTTTGCTTGATTCTCAAGTTTCAATTTTATATCATGGAATAAATATTTTAAATGATTACATATACCAATATATATGACGGTGGTAAGATTTGATAATTTTCATTATAAATTTTGTAAGATCTTTGATGTCTATTCAAATTCCCATCATATTTTTAATCAAAGAATGGGAAAAGTTAAAATCAAGAACAATTTCTCTCTCTCGATAATCACAATTCTGACCCAGATCTGCTTTAAAAGTTCTCATCAATTTGATTCATAAAATAATATGTATATATATATATATATATATATATATATATATATGTTTATATTCAGTGTTAGACAATTTTCATCATGAACGTTAAGCATCTGTGACTCTTCTTGAAAATGTTCTGGGCAAACACGTTTATGTAATGAGTTACATCAAGGAAAAAGATTTGACATATGTTGATTCACATATTTCACATCTTCTACAAGGGAGAAAAAATTCAAAACCATTCTTTTTCCTCTTGGATGTTGATCATATTTTCTCTTAGATCTGATGATTTCTATTGGTTATCTCTTAGATCTAAGAATTTTGATTTGTTACGATTTATTAATTTTGATAAAGATTGATTTATTGGTTCGATGGTGGATTTTTGGTATAATTTTCGTAATGATTTTTATCATCCACCATATTTTTTATCTCCACAAATGGAAAATAGGAAGGAAACCCAAAATAACCTTCTCTCTCCTGAAAAACCTTTACCCACTTTCGTAAAGAAGATGAAAAATGAACAGTCACTCAAGAAAAGGCAATGGAGAAACTTTCCCATGAAGATGAAGAAATTTTGGATTTATTAAATTCATATCAATCGTTTTGACTTCAACCGTCTACAACAACAAAAATAATGAAACTGGGCGGCATAAAAAAAATAACCTACAATTCAAGGACGATCATCCACCTCACAACTTGGTTCGGTTTCAGATGAACAAAAAAATTTCAATCCCAGGATTATATTACTCTCCGATTCAAAGTCTGCCTGCCTTGGGCTTAAAGGTCCCATGAATCTGCAACTACTGTTTAGCATAAATTGTGTGAGGATGAAAAATCCAGAAGAAGGTCGCCATATGAGTATTTCTGGTCGGTGAAAAACTATGTGAATTTTTGCTCTACTTAATCGGAATAAAGAAGTAATCTCCTCGGTATATCTCATTGACAAGTATTGTTAGTCAGTAGATTCGCCGGACTATTTTATTTTTTTGTTGGTCGGCGGTCATTATTTCTACCAATTACCTCCCCTACCAATGCGATCACAGTACCAAAGTTTTGTTCACTTGCACTGGGTGATCGGCGACTTGAAATTTATGTGGTCTCGACCTCCTATCTGTTGGTCGGTGAGGAACAAATTTCCCTCTGACTGATCTGCGACACCAGGTATTATACAAGTTGAGGGGTTCCCAACCTCTTATGTGTTGATCGCCCACATGTATGTCCGATCGACAACATCTATATTACTGATCGATAGCAAATGACAAGACCCGTTTGGAACGTTTGGGTCTCAATAGATGATTATGTCCATTCATATTCCATAACTTTTGATGGGTTGGTCGGCAACATTTTTATTGGTCGGCACCATCTATTGTTGGTCGGCGACATCTGGTCGTTACCCGACCAAAATTTGTTTACCAGACCATCCTTGCTGGTCGGTGGTCATTTGCGAAGAAAACACGAACAACTTCACCAAATTTTCCAATCACGGTCAACAAAATCTTCTGGTCGGAGGCACCTGATTCTAGTTGGCAGCAGTTATATATCGGTCGGTGGAGGGCTTCACCCAGGTTGAAATGCCTCCCGACTAACTAAATTAGGTGAAATTTTATTGTTCAGAGACATCTAATGGTGGTATGCAATTGGTTGGTGAACCTATTTGTTGATCGAGAATTTGACCAGAACATTTTTGATGGTCGGTGGTAGGTTGTGAAGATCCATCAGCAACATTGGAGTAGATCGGCAACACCTCGGTGGTTGTTTCAAAACAAGAACATCTGGTCGACATCTACTTTTGATAACAAAGAAATAGTTGGTCAACAACTTAAAAGGCCAAAGTTGGTCGGAAACAAGTTTTAGCCAAAATAAAGGCTTCTTGATCGTATGTACATGGTCGGCAGATCAAAACGAAGGCATCCCAACACTGACGTCACACGATGCTGGTCGGCGATACCACTGGTCAGAGATAGTTATCACCTATTGACGAGGAATGCTGGAATGGAGGGATGACAAATTTATTTTCCTAGATTATTAATTTTGACTTGCTACCTATTTATTTTTCTCAGACTTCTCTAACAAAATAAATGTTTTAAAACTAAATAAAATATATCCCTGAACTTTATCTTAGAATAAATTTTTCGATCCCATATTTGAGCATTTATTTAAAAATAAATTTATTTTATAAAAAGCCCAAATCAAACCTTATGACATCTAGTTGATAAAAAATTGCTCACATTGACACACATTTGGCACAAAACATTTTATTTCATATTTTGAAATTTTTATTGCCTTATGTCTGAGCTGATACATATTATATGATATTTAGCTGAAAAATTTTGCTAATGATAATTTCTATGACAATCAATCTCAACAGGTATTCGAGCAACTTATTAAATGATGCATGTACAAGATTCACCCCCAACAGTTATCCTTTTATCATGTATTACACATCAAGAGGAGCTCCACGACTTACTATTTGTTGGTCGATGGCATCTATTTCTACTCGGCTGTTCTCATACACTTGGTCGGCATCAAGTCGGCAACAATCCTCCATCGAATTTCAGTTTACCAATTCCAGTCATCAACAAAGAACGATTGAAAAACTTCTGGCATAGGTCGACTGTAAAAGGTCGGGGCACCTCATAATTGCAAGTATGGCTGAATGATTATTGGAGAGCAGGTCGGCAACCAGTACTACAACAATAAACATCACCAGCACCAATTGTGTTGGTCCACTATATATAGCTAGTCGAAAAAATCAAATGTTGGTCGGAGGCATTTCATTATGATCGGTGATGGATATTATGCAATTTGAGGACTTTCCGAGCTCCCATTCGTTGATCGACTACATCTATTTTTACTCGGATGTACCTATTGTTGGTCGGTGTGTATATAGTTGGTCGAGAAAATCAATTGTTGGTCAGCAACATCTCGACCTTGGTCAGAGGCCATAGAAAGCTAATACCAGAATTGTAAATTGACTATTCCTTTGGTTCTCTCTTTTTTATTTTGACAAAATCACTACTTAGCTACCAAAGGACAAGACTATCCCCTTATTCCTATCCTTATCCTTTATTAATTCAAAACATGAAATTCCTAATTGAAAATTTGCATGGAGAAAAATTAAAATGCACACTTGGTTATTTTCTAATCCACATAAACTTTATGTGAAAAATATTTCAAGACCAAAAAATTATATTTGAGCATTTATTGAATTTTAAATAATTCCTAGAGTGATAAATAATTTCTAAAAAATCAATGTACATTTGGTCTTTTACTCAAAATTAAAATGTCGGGTATTTTTTATAAAAATCTGCTCACATGACATCATAGTCGGCATGACACAAGCCATATTATTTCATATTTTGAAATTTTTATGCCTTATGTTCGAATGAATACACATCATATATTGTTTGGCTGAGTAATTATTCTAATGAGAATAACTATTTTATTTAGTCTCAACAGGTGTTCGGGCAACCTATTAAATTCCACGAGTACAAGATTCAATCCCGACGAAAGCTCAGTCACAATCTTAAACTTATGGAAACTATTATTATTGCTCGACGTCATGCAATTTTGCCTCAACAAATCAGTCGGATATATATTATTTCATATTTTGAAATTGATATTTTTATTGCTCGAGCTAATAAATATCATATATTCATTATATTGACTAGATTATTCTCATGATAACTAACTAATTCAGTCTCGCATATGGTAGAGCAAGTTATTAATTTTTACAGGTACAAGACTCAACGCCGACGAATGCTCGGAAACAATCTGGAAACTATTATCATTGCTTAGCATTATCATTTCACCTCAGCGAGGCATTATATATTTTATTATTGCTCGGAGATATCGGCTCACGGACAAATTATTCTATATATCCCTTGGGATTCATAATGTATATTTATCTCAACACGGAACTCGGCGAGATATTCATATTCAACTCCGAGGAAGAACTATAACATTTATTATATTTCACCCCCAACAAATAGTTGTTCGGGGTAATTCTTATTTATATCCAGCATGGAGCTCGAAAAATTTCTTCTCTCTATATATATTCAGCTTCAAGGATGTCTCCAACAATTATTATATCTTATTCCCAACAATCCGTTGGTCAGCTCCGAGGAAGTCTCCATCATTTATTATAAAAAATCCACCAACTAAGGTTGGTCGGGAATAAAAAAATTCCCAGAAACGCCAACTACGGTTGGTTGGAAAGAAAATCCACCAACTAAGGTTGGTCGGCAATAAAAAATTTCCCAGAAACGCCATCTACGGTTGGTTGGGAAGAAAATCCACCAACTAAGGTTGGTCGGGAATAAAAAAATTCCCAGAATCGCCAACTACGGTTGGTTGGGAAGAAAATCCACCAACTAAGGTTGGTCGGGAATAAAAAATTTCCCAGAAACGCCAACTAAGGTTGGTTGGGAAGAAAATCCACCAACTACGGTTGGTCGGGAATAAAAATCCACCAATTACGATTGGTCGGGAATCAATCTCCATCAACTCCGGTTGGTCAAACAGCAGACAACGGGTGGAGTAAATCTTATTGTCTATGCAAAATAAGAAAATTTGTCAAATAACATACTTCAAGGCCGGGAAAGCATTCAAAATTCATATTCCACACTTGGGGGCTTCTATTACAAATTCAGTTGTTAATTCGGTGGCACATTCTCATAACATCATGCAGTCGAGCATCAAATTCAACTCCACAAACTTACTTAGTCGGGGCCCCGACTAAATTATCATTCAGAAGTTGTTTTTCTTGCTCGAGAATTAGTTTTTATATTGAAGTTCAAGAGTTATATTGAAGTTCAGGAGGCGTATTCAAAAGTCCATGAGTCAAATTCAACATCTACAGCACTGAGATCTTTACTACTACTGTCCCGACCAATATTGAAGAAGTTGTGTGAAAATGTTTCGAAGTCCACCACTAGCTTGGTACTAATCAGATTGAAGAGTTGGGTTCAAAAGCTAGTATGTTACTCGACAAAGTATTTAGAAGAGCATAAATCAGAAAAATCAAGCACGTGAAGTTAGCACTCAGTTGCTCGGCACAGGAGGCAGTTGGTCGGCTAGCAAACCAATCAACATACTTGAAGATTATGACAAGCTACAAGTTGTATACTATGGCATGGCTACATCCAAATTCCCAGGGGTGATACATAGCACACGTTCAATTAACGAACAGAGTTCCACAAAAGAGGTATTAGCAACCATCGATCAGCTAGCATCATATATCATCCAAGAGATAGTGCACTTTATGTTGAACAAATCAAAAAGGTAAATCAAGAATTTCACGAGCACCGAGCAAAACTGCAGAATAAATACTCCATCCTTTCAGTAAACTATCGAGCATGGAGTATTGGGGGCTTCTGTTGACACAAAAATTCTCCATCTACGAGGACCAATCAGAAAAGGACACATGACATCCTACGTGGAAATATTCGGCACCCGAGGAGAGTTGATCGACACCCGAGGAGAGTTGGTCGGTACCCGAGGAGAGTTAGTCGACACCCGAGGAGAGTTGGTCGGCACGGTATTATTCTGGACCATTTATTGAATTTTATAAAACCCAAGGTATTATTCACGAAAAAACTGCCCCTTATTCGCCCGAAATGAACGGTAAAGCTGAAAGAAAAAAATAGGCCATTAACTGAATTAGTTGTTGCTATTTTATTAAATTCAGGGGCTGCCTCACATTGGTGGGGTGAAATTATTTTGACTGTGTGTCACGTGCTTAATAGAATTCCTAAGACTAAAATGAAAATATCTCCTTATGAAATTTGGAAAAACATTAAGCCCAACGTGTCATACTTTAGAACGTGGGGGTACTTAGCCTATGTACGTATACCCGACCCTAAAAGGTCTAAATTGGCTAGTAGAGCATATGAGTGCGTTTTTATAGGCTATGCTATTAATAGCAAAGCATACCGATTTTTTGACTTGAAAAATCAAGTAATTATTGAATCAAATGACGCCGATTTTTATGAAGATAAATTTCCTTTTAAATTGAGAAATAGTGGGGGCGAGTCATCCACTAATATTTCTTTAAACAAAAATAAAGAAAATAATGAATCCATTTTAGAAATTCGAAAAAGTAAAAGGGATCGTGTGGAAAAAGATTTTGGTCCCGACTTTTATGCATATACTTTAGAAGAGGATCCTAACACTATTCAAGAAGCTTTATCTTCTTTAGATGCTGATTTATGGCAAGAGGCTATTAATGATGAAATGGATTCTTTGGAAACAAATAAAACTTGGCATTTAGTGGATCTTCCTCCTGGATGTAAAAAAATTGGGTGTAAATGGATTCTTAAAAAGAAATTAAAACCTGATGGCACTGTTGAAAAATATAAGGCACGTCTTGTTGCTAAAGGTTTTAGACAAAGAGAAAACATAGACTTCTTTGATACATTTTCACCCGTGACTAAAATAACGTCTATACGTGTACTATTTACTATAGCTGCCTTAAATGATTTAAATGTACACCAAATGGATGTTAAAACTGCCTTTTTAAATGGAGAATTAGAAGAAGAGATTTATATGGATCAACCTGAAGGTTTTATTGTACACGGTCAAGAAAATAAAGTATGTAAACTAGATAAATCTCTTTATGGACTCAAACAGGCACCTAAACAATGGCATGATAAATTTGATAGCTTAGTCATCTCTAATGGGTTTAAAATTAATGAAAATGACAAATGCATTTATTATAAATATGTGGAGAACATTTGCACTATCATATGTCTTTATGTTGATGACTTGCTTATATTTGGTTATAATATTCATGCCGTAGAAAATGTTAAATCATTATTATGTGCCAATTTTGATATGAAGGATTTGGGTGAAGCTAGTGTAATATTATGAATTAATATTACTAGGTCAGAAAAGGGACTTTCTTTGGATCAATCTCATTACATTGAGAAAGTTCTAAAGAAATATAATTACTTTGACTGTAAACCTGCTAGTACTCCATTTGACCCTAGTGTAAAGTTATTTAAGAACACTGGCGACAGTGTAAATCAAAATGCTTATGCAAGCATTATAGGTAGCTTATGTTATGCTACAGATTGCACTAGACCTGACATAGCTTATGCTGTGGGAGTACTATGTAGATTTACCAGTAGACCTAGTATAGAGCATTAGCATGCTATTGGGAGGGTCATGCGGTACCTTAAAAGGACGACGAACCTCGGATTACATTATAATAAGCATCCCGCTGTCCTTGAAGGATTTAATGATGCTGATTGGAACACCCTATCTGATGATTCTAAGGCTACTAGTGGATATATATTTAGCATCGCTGGTGATGCAGTTTCTTGGAAATCTAAGAAACAAACTATTTTGGCTCAATCCACTATGGAGTCTGAGATGATAGCGCTAGCTACTGCTAGTAAAGAGGCAGGTTGGTTAAGAAACCTCATGTCAGATATCTCATTATGGGAAAGACCGATACCAGTCGTTTTGATTCATTGTGATAGTACCGCGGCTATTGCAAAAGTTGAGAATCGTTATTATAACGGTAAGAAACGACAAATACGTCGTAAGCATAGTACTGTTAGAGAACTTATCTCTACGGGTGTTGTGAGGGTGGATCATATACGATCTGAACAGAACTTAGCTGATCCTTTGACGAAAGGACTAGCTAGGGAGAAGGTGTGGAACACCTCGAAAGGAATGGGACTAAAGCCCTTGGATAAATGAGTCATTTGTGATGGTAACCCAACATATAGACTAGAGATCCCAAGAAATATGTTCAAAGGGTAATAACAAATCACAAGTGATATGGGTTGAATCATGCGATTATTAATTAATATAGAATGGGGTTTTACTCCGAGTCCATCCCTATGGAGTATGATATCCTGAAGCGAGTTGAGGATGAGTTATTATAACTCTTAATGAGATCTATAGCTCTATTTTGAGTGGGGTTCTTAGCTACAGGAGTATTCTTGATAGACTCACCTATGTAAATGTGGAAGTGTGACCGCTTCCTATGAATATTTTGGACAAATTTCTAAAGCGTTCACTATACTGGGATAGAAGCACATGGCCGTAACATGCTAGCTATTAAAACTACACCCAAGTAGGGTTGTATGTGGGATGTTGTCAGAGATAGAGTTCAAAACTACGGTTACTCTAGTATATTCTGAATCATCTTTACTACGTAAAAGGTTCAAGTCGAAAGACACATTTGCTTATGCACAATTCTATGAATTATTGCTCGATAAAAATGTTTTTTCAAATTTTGCTAGTGGGGGATTGTTGGAAACAGCTGGCAACAGCTGTCATTGCAAAGATTTGAAAACAAAACTTTTTGTCTGTCTTTGAACAGATATAGGAGTTGCACGCCCTTTGAAAATAGTCCCACATCGGTAAGGCACTGAAATAAGGTGTGGTATATTTACATTTTTTGTGGAACCAATGGACAAGCCTTTTGGACATTAGATGTTTTGTGTGTATGGGTGGGGGACTTATTGGGCCAAGTCACACGCGCGCGCGCGCCGTCGCCGCCGTCCGTTCGGCCCGCACCCATGCTCGTGTCCGGGTCTTGGGCTTGGGCTCATTAAGAAATAATTTTTTGGACAAATACATAATTGTTTTTTGGGCTTTAAAAATTATTTTTTAACGTTTTTTAATTCCGAAAAATTAAAACGTGTTTTATTCTGAGTTGATTTCTTCAACCGAGTTGCCCACTACTTCCAGTTTTTTCTCTCCACGTTTGTTTACCAACGTCTCTTTTTTGTTGCTCATAAAAGAGGTTGTAGCCTCCGTTTTTTAACACACAGTTATCTCCCACAAAAATTCTGCAAACAGTTCTCATCTTTTCTAACCTGCGAATTTTTTTCAATACACAGAAATAATTATTCATCCACTGAATAATTATAACGACACAGAAATATATAATCTTTTCCAGATTATTTATATTTATCATGATCGAGCAGTATATATATTTTAGAATGGGTGTTTGTTGAGCGAATCAGATTCGTGCTGCTGATTCGTATTATTTTCTGAGGCTGTTTTATTCTGGGGGTGACGGGGCTGTACACTGTCGGCACAAATTGGAGGCAGAGCCGCGAAACACCTTAAAGAAAGCGACATTGTCCGCAACTCAGCCATATTTCTGGACTGTCCAGTTTCGGGTTTCTTATATTTTTCGCCTTCGATTTATCAGCTCCTAAATTGGGTAATTTCGTTTCATACTTTAATTCTGTATTTATTTAAATTGCTGCAACAACAATTATTTGCATCGGCCGTGGACGCATGGGAGGATCCATGCTTAAGGTATGGTGTGCAAATTAGGGTTGTGTTTTTTTTTTTAACTTTCCGATTTTTTCAATTTCCAATTTGGTTTTTTTCGAATTCGGAATGAAATTTTAGTTTTTCGATTTTCGATTTTCAATTTTTCCTAAAAAAATGGGAACGAAAATCGAAAACAATTCTAAATTTTTATTTTTTTGATTTTTTCGATCCGATTTTTTCGAAAGTATGCCAATCTGATTTTTTCGAACATTTTCGATTTTTTCTGAATTATTTTTCAATTTTTTATTTTTCTAATTTTTTAAAAGTTTTCCATATCCCACATCAGTTGGGAGATGATGAGAGCTCCAAAGTGTGTTGTATAAAAGGAGATTATCCTCTTAACTTCTACACAAATGAAAAATGGGTCAAATCCTCATGTATTTACATGTTGGGTTAAACCATTTTCTTTGTTTCTTTAAAATGAGAATTTTGAACAATCGAAAATCCTAAATTTATTTTTTTGAAATTTTGAAATTTTCAAAATTTTTGGATTTTTAATATAGTTTTGTGAATTTCCAATTTTTTCGATTTTTTTTATTTTCCCTAATTCGATTTTTTTTAATTTTCCAAAGAAATCAGATCATAAATTGAAATAATTATTTTATTTTCGAAAAAAATGATTTTTTTTCGAAAAGTCATTTTTCGATTCAATCCGGCCGAAACACAGGCCTAGTGCAAATGCCCACCATTAAGTTATAAGAATTTTTAACATTACTATTATAAGGTGTGAAAAGTTAACGGAAAACATAGGAAATTTTGAAAATTATAACATTTTTCCCACTTTAATTTTTGGATAACATGTTAGTATTGCATGTTGCCCACCTTAATAAAAAGTTTTGGATTCGCCCCTGCGTGATCTTAACTTCTCACAATGAGAGTGAACTGCGTAAAAAATCTTGTGTCGTATGATTGTATGTCTACTTTATTATTTGTTTCTATTCCCTTTGGCATAATCGTAATTAGGGTTTATTCGCTAACAAATTTGACCAATTTATGAGGAGAATTAAGCCAAACGCTGAGAGATGGTCTTTTAGTTTTTTTTTTTGCAAATACTTTTAGTTCAATTTCAATTTTTCACTTAGCCTCGCGCGCGTGCACATACACACAGAGAGAGAGAGAGAGAGAGAGAGAGAGAGAGAGAGAGAGAGAGAGAGAGAGAGAGAGAGAGAGAGAGAGAGAGAGAGAGTTTCAAGGATGAAAGTATTTATTGTTACATCTACACTTCCATGAAAGAAGATAGTAACCTTCATCTCGTACATGTGCTAATGATGCTTTAAAATTCTTATTTTCCAAGTGGGGATTGTGAATAACCAGAGCAGCCATGCAAGGCCTACAACCCATGCATCTGTTGTCACACTTAGGAGGCATTGAGCCCAACACCAATGTCATCTCTTTCTTCAAGACCCCATCCTCTCCTAAATTTACATTTATTAAGAAAAAAAACTTGTTGTGGTCACATATATTTGGAAGACATAAGAGTGCATGAATAAGAATCACTTGTTTTTCGGACATTTTGGAATTGCCTCCAACTATTTTTAATTCTTGGACTTCGAGATTTATTTCACTACTTATAACATTTATGTACACTAAATACATTAAGAAAGTTTTTTAAAATGTGGTAAGAAGTGAAAATAGACCTAAATAATGGGCCAACTTCACTTTTTATTAGATAGATGCTTAGCTTTGGAAATATTTATAAAATGATGATTTCGCATTTGGCCCCCATTTGTGTAGTCACATTTCATTTTGGGTGCGATTTTTCCACAATTGAGGGTCAATTGTATATTTATTTAACACTTTGGTATTCAAACCGAAATACTACAAGAAATATGGGGGTTTTATAACTAGAAATTTGAAAAATCCAATGACAAAAATGGAATATCATAATGAAATAATACATTACCGGATGACATTCTTTATTCATATAATTCATGTTTACCCAAATAAAACACATTCTTCACTTTTCACATGCAATATTTTTCAAAACTAAAAACTGAAATCTTGGGGTTTTCTAAATTTACTACAAGATAAGTGATGCACATTTTTATATTTACACTAAATAGGTATCTAACCATCCTCACAATTTTTCAAGTTTATCCTAGATCTTACATTTATATGTTTAGAGTGCAATTTTTCACCCCCCCAAAAAAAATAAAACTTCCAAAACTTGTTTATATTTTACCTGATTTGGAAGGAAGAATTGTGAGAGAAAAAATGAGCATCATCACAATAACTAAATTCCTTGAGCAAATCTGGTAGTCTCTTGATGAAGCCATCAGTCTTGTCTGTTGACTATGATGAGAAATGGAATAATATGTTGAATAAGGGTCTTGGCATAGTGTCTATGTATAGAGTAAGGTATTTGCTTTAATAGCTGTAGTGCCTAATAAAAGAGAGAATAAAATTTTACAGAGGTGATTTGTTTTTGCCCAAGCTCATGGATCTGTAACTCTGACTCCAACTTCTCAGAGTGAATGACTGAAAGTACCAATTTGAAACCACAAGTTTTCAAATTATTGAGGTACTAGAGAGCCTTTTTGCCTTATCGATTCAGTTGGAACTGTTCAATCTTGTTTGATTGTTATTTCTTTGTTTATCCTTGTTAATATTCTTAACAAGACTAGGTTTTCCGAATATTGAATTCGAAACCGGTTTTGTTTATTGTAGATTTCACTCTATTACATCGCAGGATGCAATAAAATATGCTTGCTAGTTTACATTTGTCATGACAAATAGATAATAAAACTGTATTTTTTAATATTTAGGTGTGTTTAATGGCGCACAATTCTCTTGGAAAAAAAGCAGAAGATTAAGGCGTTCTTTATTAAATCACGGGGATACAAGTACGGAGGATAGAGCCCCATGCAAAAAAAAAAAAAGGATTAACGCGTTCTTTTATTGTGGACATGATTGCTGGATATAGTGAAACTTTGTTTAGCTGTAACCTCAAAATTTTCAATAAAAGTCACAGTATTCCCGTGACAGTAAACAATTTGTCGAACCACATACATTGTTCCTTGTATTCATTATCGAAGTTGTTGGATGGTCTTAGTTACTATAGATTTTTCCCCTACCAATAATACAAGACTTTATTTTCCTCCCTCCCCTAAAGTAGATTTCCCAAGGCAAACTTTTGTTGGTTTATGCTATAATACCCACTATTTATCTTTGGGGGAGATGAATTCGTACCTTCAACCTCCTACGTGATGGTGAGAGCTCTCGCTAGTAAACTTGCTCGGACATGTCCTAGTTGAAAATTTTGGCCGCGGTCTTGATCAAAGTGGCAGGAAATTTCATCCTAACCAAATTTTCTTCCCCAAAACTAAAACAGTCAACACATCAAAATTGGAAAAACATACATTTTCATGTCAAATATTGATAATTAAACAATCCCTTACTATTAATCTCGTGCAAAGTGGTAATGTATTTTGAAATTATCAAAGATATCCTATCTTTGACTTGTAGAAAAGCAAAGCTTACAGAAAATAGTATTTTCTGAGAATATTAGGTGGACAAATCGCTAAGATGTAGGCCATGTTGATCTCCCAACAATATCCAGAATCCATTGAATCTAATTTGCTATACAGATCCACCCTCACTTTTATTAATTATAAATCCAACACTCTAATTACAGCCACATGCTCTCAACAAGAGGAACTGTTTATGCAATCATAGAACAGGCTTTACTCTGTTAAATGCTGAGAAACACTATTTGGATGCTGAAAAGTAGGGGGGGTGTTCGCGGTCTGGTCCAGTCCGGTTTTGAGGTATTTTTGGGACCGGACCGCATTAATCTGTCCTAGGAAATTATGGACCGAGACCGGACCGGAATAATCGGTCTCGGTCCTATTCGGTTTTCAAATGGTCCGGGTTCGGTTTCGGTCCTATTCGGTCCATAAAAAATAGCGCGTTTCCTATATATAAAAAAACAACACTTTTTTTCATAAACTTGGAAAAGCAAAGAAGAAGGAAATTGAACAAGTCACTGCCAAAACCCAGCTAAAAAATTAGAAAGGCATTTTCATATATCAGGGATGCAAAATCAGAACTTAAGCCAATTCTGAACAGCAAACGATCAAATTGAAACCTTGATGTAGAAATAAAAACCAAAACTTTTCAGCAAAACTAGACTAAAGTACCCAGAAAAAAAAAAGTAATACTGTAAACCTTAAAACTGAAATGACAAAAATTAAGAAGTTAATATCAAACTCTACATCAGAACTTACAAACTCAAGTGTCAAAGGAAGCCTTAAAAGCTTATGAACTACTCCAAAAACAAGAATCCAAATTTAGAAGCAGGAGGCACACATCATAAAACTCAAATCTTATATGAGGTAAATAATGAGACCTAGCTGATGCAGAACCTCAAACCTAAATTACACAAACACCACTTTGAGTAAACTGGGAAAAAAGAAAGCACAAAAACATCTCGGGATCTCACACAGTGAAAAGAAAGCAAGCGCGTTAATTATCAAACAAACACAAAAATGAAAGAGCAAAAGATTTAGTATTTTAAAATAAATTAGATGTTTTCTTACCTTTAGCTCCAAAGTCAGTGAAAAGAATTGCGTGGGGGGGTGGGTGTGTGGGGGTGGGGGGGTGAAGGGGCTGTTTGATATAAAAACCAAAATTATTTATTCTTTCCTTTACAAAATTTACAATTCTCTTTTTTCTCTCGGATTAATCTCAATTAAACTTAATAATGCATTTTTGGAGTCAGTCATGTTTATAAGAATTTGATAAACTTTTACGCTAAGTGTTTACTTCTCTTTTATCAGGGATCGGGACCGACCGTATATAAATAAAATGAGAAACTAAGCATGATACAGGTGAACAAGAGAAGGAAATCAAGGCTCTTAATCCTTACTTTAGGAAAAATTGTGTACAATATGGAAAATTAACAGGACAATCTTTCTTTTTTCATTTCCCCCCACTTTAAATTTCCCCACCCTCTCTAAACATGAATTCTATAATTTCATTTCCTTTCTATTCAATACTAATTACCCAAAATAAGAAATGGCACTATTAAATTTCTCTTTCCTCTGCTTTCTATATTCCTTATTAAAACATGACTATAATTTTAGGAGTGAATACTACTTTAAAAGAGTACTTTAATCTTCCCAACCTGTATTCTTTTAATTTCTTTTCCTTTCCCTTCATTCCATTACTATTTATCCAAAAGAAAAAAAGGACTATTTTTGTCCCCAAGGCTAAAATACACTTTACACTTAGCCCACCTTATTTCTTTATGTTCTCAAAAATCCTTTGTCTATTTTTGGACATATAACAGTGTTTGCAATTGTTTTATATGGTGATGACCTTTTAGGAATAAAATAAAAACACAAAGACTAACTTTAATTTAAAAAATATCTTGAATGACCAAAAACAAAAAGAAAATTGGCACTATAAAATTTCTCTTTTGCGAATTTCTATTCACTATCCTCTACTTTCTAAAGTTTCTTTCTCCTTTTTATATATGTCCTGTGGTGAACCTTTCTCTCCAAATTGTGTGTTTCTAATGATATGTTTAAATTGGGTGAGTTTGATTAACAATATTATTCATAGAATAGTTATCAACTTAGGTGTGATTGATTGTCCACTTTTTCTTGAAATATTTTGGTCGAGGCTGAGAGTACACACTTTGAACATTTCCATGGTAACTTTTGAAATTAATCGAACAGTATCAATCAAAACACCATTCGTACAAAACAGATAATGAAAAAACAATAACAACAAACACAACTCAACTTCATTTCATTACTAAACAACAAGTGCAGTTGCAAAGTACAATTTACAAGAAGGAATGATCTGCAAAATAATAGGATTCTATAAAATCCCATCAAAAACTAGGCGTTGGCAAGAACAAAAAACAACCAAATCAAACTTGTCCTCATGGCAGCCAAAATGAACTTAGCTGCCATCTCCAAATCCCACAAACCAGACCTTACCCAAACTTCTAAACTGCCCAAAGCAACTACAAGAACCCACAAACCCTCAAACAAGGGTCTCAAACAAAGTGATCCCTTAAAAACAGTACTAGCTTATTTATTCTCACTATCAAGGCATTAGCTGAATAAAACCCTAGGTATAGGGGCACGTACCAGAAAATACCCTCAAGTGGAAATTTGAAACCGGGATACGGTAAACCGTGTTCTCGAGGAACCATGGCCTGAAAAAAGGATTTGCTACAGGCAAACAAGCCTGGAAAAAGGGGTGGGAAAATGAACTGCCAAAGTTCCTCGGAAAACAACCGAGCCATCGAACCACGGAAACTGAAAATCCACAGAGGAAATCAACCGACCAGAGCCACCAATACCACGAATCATCATACTGCCGAAGTGAGAAACTACTACCAAACACACATACTACTTCTACCCAAGTGAGTTGAGCTTTGTGTTACTACTTCCTCCCAAATTTTCAAATTTTCTTGCTTGCTTCATGAGAGGATATCGCATCTCCACAAATTCTCAACGAGCCTCTCCACCGTGCTGCTGGTGATGGAATTGCAGTGTTGGAGATTTAAACCCAAAAGGGTCTGACCCAATTTTCTAAAACAAGGCATACTCTTGTTGGAAACTTTTGAGCAGCCAGATAATGAGAGAACCTGCAAATTGAGCTGCACTCCACACGATAAAGCAGAAACACCGAAATCAGTAATTGAACACTTGGACACATCAAGATCGTTAAGTAACGGGCAGTTTTCTGCTATTGCGACCAAGCTTGCGTCCGTCACCTTCCTGCACCCCTCGAGATTCAGTACTTCTAGAGTTTCGCCGTGTAGCCTAGCGAGTGCCAATACCACTTCGTCTGTCAGATTCAAACAATCGCTTAGGTTCACTCTAGCAATTCCAGATTCGCAACTCTCCAAAAGAGGAAGAAGACCCGCGTCGGTTATGCCACAAAGCCCGCTTAGATCGACATGATGTAGCTGAGGACACAACTTCCCTACAATAGCTAGGCTGGCACTGCCAAACCCTAGGCAGCTTCGGATGGTCAAAGATCGAAGGGATTCGCAAGGAGAGAGAACTGGTGTCTCCAAGGCTAAATCCTTGATTCCCATACACTTCACAAGCGATAGAGACTTTATTTTCGAATTACAATTTGACAATGCAGTAAATATCCCTAATTGGGTAATCCTATTACACTCTTCTAACTGTAGGCTCTCGAGAGAACCCACGGTTTTGGCGAAAGCCACCAACCCGTTATCGGACACAAAACAACACTTCTTAAGAGACATTTGTTTTAGGTTGGGGCAGCCCTTACCAATAGCTTCGAGACTCACATCTGTCGTTCCTCTACACGAAGTTACCGCCAAGGACGATAGAGTCATTAAACCCCGGGCATTACCCATAGCCCAAAATCCCTTTTCGCTCACATTTTGAAGCCCAACGAGGACGAGGTTGGTAATTCCCTTTCCGTAGTGCCCGATGACGGCAAGAGAAAAGTCGGTTATGTTCAAAGCTTGAAGCTTGACCCTTTTTAAGACTGAAGATGCCGATGATAAGAGACTCGCGATTCCCTGATCACCCAAAAGGGGGCAATCTTTAATAGTGATGGATTGTAGATTAGGGCAGCACCTTCCAATGGCTTGCAGGCTCTCGTTTCCGATATTCGAACAAGATTCGATTGATACCGCTGTCAAATTAGGGCAATTCTCGGCGATCGCAATCAAACCCTTGTTGGAAATCGAAGGGCATTGGCAAAGATCAAGCTTTTCTAATAAATGGCATTCTTTAGCAATCTCAAATAAACCCTCATCTCCTATTGAAGGGACATTCCATAAAGAAAGAACCCTAAGAGAAGGGCAGCCATGGGCAATTGCTGAGAGACCAATATTTGTAACCCCACGAGTGGCATTACTTCCGCGAACCGATAATTTTCCGAGTCCCCCATGGGTGGCGGTTCCAACTGCTATGGCGGCTAGTCTAATATCAGTTGCTTTTTTCCCATCTAAACACCGTGTAAGATAGCCATCACTCTCATCCTCCCTAGTTTCTTCACCGTCTCTCATTTCGACATCATTTGAAGATATTCTAACATTATTTGCAGATGACCTGCAAATTTCGGAGTTGCGAACACTGCTCAAGATTGTAAGCCATTTTTTCGATACACAAGCTGCAGCGCTCCTTTCGTTGCCACCCGACATGCGTCTAAAGATCTCGAAAAGGCATTCGTCGGGTAGAACATCAATAGATACTTTCTTCTCCTCTTCAATAACAAATGGGCCGCTAATGCGCGCCCGTTTGCGAGGAGGGCTGTAAACATCCGCGTGAGTACCAATAGAAAGAAAAACACCCAAATCGCCGGAACAAAATGGACCTCCTGAATAGAATTCATCATCTCCTGTAAAACCCAATCACAAGAAGTAACATCAGACACAAAATTTTCTTAAAAGACTTTCATACCTGAGTCAAATTTAGACCACTTCACATATACATTTTTTCCTTTTCATCTAACATAAAACTATTAAATCTTCTTTCCGGGTTGAAAAGAAACAAACAAAAATTTGAAAATTTTAAGAAAAGCCAAATCATCAAAATAATCTTCATATCTGATGCAATACTTCATTTTAGGCATTCTTTATAAATTCTTACAAGCTTTAGATAGTATATATACAGCACAAACCACTTGGTAAATCGATTATGAACATTATGTTACCGGACTAGAGTTTACCTATTAACAATCCGTGCGACACTTAGCCCTCCAAATGACGGATGAGTTACTAACTATTGTCATACATTCAATCTATCCAATACAGAATTTCCAAATCACAAATTTAATTCCAAACATTGTTTTTTAGAATTCTAAGACTAAAAACTTATTTTCAACACAAATCTCTTAACAAAGCAACATTTAGCACTCCAATGACCGATTATAAACCATTCTTAAAAATTCAAAACAGAGTTGATCCTTTACATTTCCTAAAAATCTAAGATTTAAAAATTATTTTCAACACAAATCTCCAGTCAAACACTTAGCACTCCAATGACCAACGAGTTACTAACACCATTACCACACATTCAATCTATCAAAGATTTAAAACTTTTCCACTATAATTGACGAGAGTAGGCATGTTTGTTTCTCAAAATCCAACACTCGATCGAGTACCAAAATGATCAAATCGATAGCAGAAACAATTTGTAGATTACGTTCAACACAAATCTCCTAACAAAGCACCATTTAGCAATTCAAATGACCGATGAGCTACGAACCATTAACATACATTTAATCTATCTATAAAAGAGTTGATTCTTAGCATTTTCTAGAAATCTAAAATTTAAAAATTATTTCCACCGCAAATCACTTAGCACTCCAATGACCGATGAGTTCTTAACCATTAGCATACATTCAATATATTCAAGGTTTAAAACAATTTTCAAAATCCAAAACTCACCACTACAATTGACGAGAGAGTAGGCATGTTTGTTTCTCAAAATCCAACACTCGTTCGAGTACAAAAATGATCAAACCGATCACCAAAAACAACTTGCAAAGATCTTTTAGCCTATTTTCAACACAAATCTCCAATGAAACAACGATTAATATACATTTAATCTATCTAAAAAATAGTCGATTCTTAACATTTCCTAGAAATCTAAGATTTCAAAATTATTTTACCGAAATCACTTAGCACTCCAATGACCGATGAGTTACTAAACAAGCATACATTCAATCTATCCAAGATTCAAAACTTATTAAAACAATCTTCAAAATCCAAAAACTCACCACTATAATTGACGAGAGTAGGCATGTTCGTTCCTCAAAATTCAACACTCGATCGAGTACAAAAACGATCAAACCGATCACCAAAAACAACTTGTAAAGATCTTGTAGCTTCAATTGCATTCCAAAAAAACCCTAACCACTAGGGAAAAAAAAGGAGAGAAGAGAATGTAAATTGTAATGCGCTGTTTGATAAACAACAGTTATGGAGTTGGGTATTTATATGTGTAATGAATATTTGGTGGTGTGTCGGGCTTCAGATACATTAAGAAAACCAGCTCCCCTAGCTTTCATTGTTCAATGAATCTTTCCCTAAAACCGGTTTTCCCGGTAATTGCTAAGCTACCTCCACTTTCACACAAATTAGGTACTCTACACAAAAGATTACGTGTCTTTCACCGGCTACCGGAGCTTAACGTTAAATGGGAGCTAAATAAGTTTCAAAATGAAGTTTTGAGTTCATATTCATAAAATGAGTAATGAGTTTAGCTCTGTGTAAATAATAATTGGGTTTTGAGCCTCATTAGTTATATTCTTGGAGTTCTTGTCCCCAATTAAAAATTATTATACGTTTGATTTTTTTTTTTGGATCAAATATAAAAAAGTTTCTTAAATATTTTTTAATACACATTTAGTCAAAGTTTTTTATTTTGTACCAAAAAATCTCTTATTCTCTTATGTTTAAAGGTCCGTGTCAGCGGCATGGTAAAACTTTTTTAGCATGGTGAAGAACTTTTTGGTGCAAAATAAAAATGCTTGGACTAAACGTGTATTAAAAAAAGTTCGAGTGACTATTTGGTATATGCCCCTTCTTTTTTCACTTTTAATGATACTTTATGAATTTTCTTTTAATGTTTAACGATACATTATTTTCAAAAAGAGTCGATAAAAGTGAAAAATGGGTATCAACCATATACTAGTTATTAATTGGAGGCCAAAACCCATAGTAATTTTAGGGGTGTAACACTGATATAATAAGATGATACGATATGAATTTTAAGTTGATGACTTTAGATTTTTATAGTTTTGATAAATATCGAATCAACATGATATATGGCTCATTTGATCCATTTGTACCTATTAAAATCCGTTAACATTACCATTACTAGTTGTTCATAATTTATCTTTGATAAATTTTGTAGTTTTTCTTATATTTGTAAATTTGGGTTAGGAACATTTAGTGTTTGAGATCCTATTACTATTAACATTTGTAACCTAGTATGTAAGAATTAATTATATTCTTTTTTGGGGAAGAATTTTGGTTACTTGATTATTTGGGTCGTGTGGCTTGTTCATAACGATTAGGGTTTGGATTTGTTATTGGAAACCGAATTGTTAAGTGATCGTGTATGAAGCTGGTATCATACGACATGAACACAATTGGTTGACATGTTTATATCCAACATCATAAAAATCCTCATTTTTTGCACGGAGGAACTCTATGCTTGAATCCAAAAAATAACAATACAAATTGAGCTACTCTAAATGTCGTTGTTTTATATCATACGTCAATTTAATCAAAATTTTCTTTTAACAGTTGAACTTTGTAAGAATTTGGATATTAGTACCGTTTTTCAACTATACGAATATCTATTTTTAACGAACCCGGTGAGAAAACTCTTAGTTATTTTAAAAGTTTTATTGGAATCAAATGTTCAATTATTAATGAGTGACTCGTACTAATTTTTTACCTTTAATTTTAAATTTCTTATGATATATAATATTGTAAAAATAAGTATGCACATGTATCACCTCTAGCACTATATTAAATTATTTTTAAACAAAAATATAATAATAATAAAAATAATAATAATAATAATAATAATAATAATTTTTTTTTAAATTACTGTTAGAGTTAATTTTACATTTATATATCAAGTTTTGGAACTTGTATAAATACGTTCCAAATGACGTCGCAATGTGCAAATGAAATGCAATGAAATAATTTTGTGATCGTCATGTCTTAGCACAATCGAAGTCGAGTAATAATTGTCGCCCCAATATGGACACTTACTTAATTGCCTTAGCATGGGCCCATTGTTTTCCACCCCGATTTTAACAATTAAAATTGATAATGGGTTAATACTACATAAATTTCAAAATATATGAGTTAACATTACAAAAGTTAAAGTAATTAATTTATAATTGAATATGAACTAAACTTGATAGTTAAATTTACATGTTCCCCGATATTAACTATCAAGGTACTATAACAACTTTATACATGAAAGTTTAGATTTTACGCAATAAATATAAGTATTTTACCTTACACTCGAGGATGAATTTATTCATAGTATATGAAATTAGTGTATTTGATGCAAGAAAAAAAAAAGGTCCTTTGACGAAAAGTCCCTCGACAATTTTTTAATTGACAATTAGTTCAATTACTTTTATTTTGTTTCAAATAGTCCATCACCATGTAAATCAGTGACAAACGCTCTTTCTTTCTTTTTTATCCTAAATCTTAAGAAAAATTTGTCAAAATAATAAACAACAAGCTTTTTGTAAGATTGGAAAATAATATGGACTAAATTTAAAATGTATTTAACTCGTAAGTACTAAACATTAATTGTCCCAAAAAAGGCAGCCTTGAGTGAAACAAATTTAACAATATATAATTAGTGAGGCAGACTCTCCAACATACCTCATTAAACATACTTATGAACATACCTATTTTTTAAAATAATAGAAAAATTAATTTTGAATTGATATTTTTTACATGAGTTCATGATATTTCAATATGCCCCTGTAAAAATATTCAACTCAAAATAATGTATTTTGATATTTTTAAAAAATAGGTAAAAAAATTGACACTTTTAAAGAGTAAAAACTGTCAGTTTTTTTAGCTATTTTTTAAAAATAACAAAAAACATTATTTTCAGTTGCTTTTTTTACAGGGGCACATTGAAATATCATGAACCCATATAAAAAAATTTCATCTCAAAATTACTTTTTTTAAAAAAGGGTATGTTACTAGAATGTATGTTGGAAAGTCTGACCACATAATTAGTATTGATTTACTATTTAAACCTATTTGCTAGAAATCCAATGTGGAAATATTGGTTTCTCCAACAATTAAAAACTTGGAAATCTGCAATGGGTAGATATTTTATTAAGACACGTATTCAATTACTTGTAGAACATTTGTTACATAAAGTGGCATATGAAAAGTATTCAAAGCATATATATATATATATATATATATATATATATATATAGAGAGAGAGAGAGAGAGAGAGAGGCCCTCTCCTGTAAGGGCTCCTTATGTTGCAGACCCCAGTACATACCATTTTTTTTAAATAATAAAAAAATGAATTTTTTTATGAAACTTCATGGATATAATCTTCACGGTGAGAAGATCATCTCCAATTTTTTTCATCCAAAAATTTAATAAAAAAACCGTTGAGATGAGGTGATATGTAAAAAAATGGTATAAATATGCATTTTCGACCGTTGAAATGTTGGCGATCATCTCACCCACTTATTGATTGAATTTTTTGATGAAACTTCATGGATAAGATCTCGATAGTGAGAAGATCATATCCATGAAGTTTCATCAAAAAATTCAATCAATAAAGCGGCTGGCGCCGACCCAACATTTCAACGGTTGAAAATGCATATTTATGTAATTTTTTTACATATCACCTCATCTCAACGGTTTTTTTGTTGAACTTTTTGACGGAAAAAATTGGAGATGATCTTCTCACCGTGGAGATCATATCCATAAAGTTTCATCAAAAAATTCATTTTTTTACTATTTTAAAAAAATGGTATGTACCAGAGTCTGCACCATAAGGAGTCCTTACAGGAGACTTTCTATATATATATATATATATATATATATATATATATATATATATATATATATATATATATATATATATATATATATATATATCATAATTTAAGATAATTGAACTTGGTCCATTAATATATCAGCAGCGGTCTGTTTTGGTCTATTTTGAGAGGAGAGGTTGTTGGGGTATGAATATGGATGAGTTAATAAAGAAGAAAGTGTCAACAGAGGGGCTAAATGGGGTGACCACATGGTGACCTGTGGAATGGTTCTCTTCTTTTGGACAGCTGAGGTGTTCAATTCAATGAATATTAATTTTGTTATTACTTATAGGATGACATCCAATATTTTGAAATTGGACCAAGAAAAGGCCATAGACAAGGTTAGAAACAATGGATCCAAATGAACCCTCTAGACACACAAAGAAATCTAATTATACATAGTTATGGGGAAAATGTGTAATATAGTCTATTATTGATTCTCATTATGACCACACATAAAATGACTAAAAGTTAATATTTGGCTATTGGAATTCCAAATATGATGTCAAATATATGTTTGCTAGTGAGGGTTATTGCATAAAAAATATCTCCCTATAAAACACACACACACACACACTTACTTTATCTTATCTAATATTCCCACTTGAAGAGATCACACATCATCTATGATTGCCTTTCCACATTCATCAGTTTACCACCAAAACAGAGCTACCCAAATCCTTTATCCATCCACAGGATCCATTAAAAATAAGAATACAATAATACTGATAAAAAAAAGATTCCTCTCTCTTAACTTGATGACTTAGATATATTTCCAACTCATTCACACTTGATGTTCATTTGAATGTGATGTTTTAAGTAACACTTACATTTGTGCTAGATGACATTAATCCACTGGCTTTTACCAGTTAAATTAATAATGCATTCCTACTTGCTTTAAAATCCACTTGTTCTATTGTAAACGGTTTAAAACATTAATTTGAAATTTGACAAGTGAGAAACTCCTGGTTGGGTACATGCACAATGTAGGGTGGCAATTCGGGTTAGTCCTGTCATTTTCGGGTCGCGTTGACTTTGATTTGAGTATAAATTTTAAGTACTCTTAAATCTATACAAACTAATCGTGTCATGTTCGGGTCAGTTTCGGGTTATTACCGTAAACGGATTATCGTGTCAATCTGTGGGCGCTTAATACCATGCCTTTTTACAAAGTTGGGTGATAATCAATGTAGAATTTTTCCTTTCATCAATAAAATTATAAACACATTTTTTGTGCCATATGTATCGGGGATTTCGCTGATTTATTTGTTGTTATTTATATGTTGAGGATTCATTTTTTTATATTAATACCACATAAAATAAGTCTATTTTATATTTTTTGCACGAAATCTTATTAATTTTTATCAATTTCAGAATCCAGCGATCCTATGGATAGCATTGTCCACTTTATCTCTTATACATGTAAATGTATAGACATTACACAAATAGTAAAATAAAAAGAGTAGAGAAGTAGTGAGAGTGTTGAAGTTATTAATAATTATCATATTCAAAATCTATTGTTGTTGACTTTATCCCTAAACAACTTTGTATCTAAACATTTTGTTGTTGACTTGTAAGGTACGCTTCTTTGCGTTCATATAATAAGCGTCGCATGGAAGTTTGATGTCTCCGATATATAATTATTTTGGAAAAAAAGTTTGATGTCTTTGACACATCAAACTTTTTTATGTCTTGAATTGTGGTTGGTCAATATTGCTGTCGCAGACCCACATCACTTATGAAAATAGATTTGCGCCAGCGGTATTGACCAACCATAATCCAAGACATCAAATTTTTTTCCTTATCTCGAGAGCTCATCCGATTTGAGATTTGAGAAGTGAATTTAAAATTCCTGAAATTTAGAATTCTCTTTATCTCGAATTAAAATGTTTGGTTGAAAATTTGGGGAACTTAAAAATCACCACAAAATTGGAATTCTCATTTCCTCTCTAAAATGTAAAGAATCCTATATTTTCGAAAATTATCTTTTACTTTTGTGGCGAGACAAAAATACCCTCACATAAACTCTCTCACGCACACATACCCTCACATAAACTCTCTCACGAAATAAGTGTTGCAAAAGGTAAAAAAGCGTCACTAATTATCAAAATGATCTGTAAAGTTTAAAGAAAAACAAAATAATAGGTAATGTCAAATAATGATAATTACATGGTCGAAATAATTCTACAATTCTATTTATGTTAGTGCACCTCTTTGTTTTTGCCTATAAAAAACAATCATATTAAGTTGAAAATATGCCAAATTTGAAACATCACACTCTGAATACTAGTGTTAAATAAAATTATACATGTATACTAATAATTCCCCCTAAATCTTCAGTAGGTATGATTTTTCTTACATATGCCGGTGAATATGCATAATTCTATGAAGTAGAACTTTTGATTGTCTCAAAAAGTATATTGTGTAATTTTTTTATTAGAAAAAAGTTCTTTTTTTATTAGAAAAAAGTTTTGCTCCTATATCAGACAATAGTTAATGTTTTTTTTAAATATATTGTAACTTTATTTTAGAATTATAAAAATACAATTTTTATTTTTTGTAGACAATCAAAGCATGTAGAATTGCCTATATACTGTGTTAACTTTGTAGGTTGGGAAGTATTTTTTTTTCACAACAAACAGCTGAACTGAGTTGAAGAAATAATTTGATGAGTAGTGTTAGCTGAAATTTCCATGTGCGCTTTTGAATAATGAAAATAATATTATGCATGAAATTCAAAAAATATATATAAAAAAAAAGTGTGAGAAAAATGACAAATTTATACTCTTTTTAAAAAAAAAATTGTAACATATTTTTGTCACGCTTTCTTCATACTTTCCAAGATTTACATATAACTGGCCATTATTTTCTACTAAAATTCCAAAATCCAAAAATATTGGATTCTACTTTATTAAATTCTGAAGGTGTAGGGAGGATTATAAGTTAACCCTAGGTAAAAGTTTCGACACATTTTTAAACAAAAAGGTGAAACTGTTTTTTTTTTCTAGTGTCCCGAAATAAAATCAACATGAAATTTGAGATGAAATAGTTTCACACTAAACCAATTACTAGTTTTTATTTTTGTGAGAAACAAAAAGTTTTAGACTATTTGTGCACGGATATATTGCTCAAAAATCTAAAATACTATATTTTATTGAAAATAAAAATTAAAAATTGATTATTAAACTAACAATGTTTTTTTTTTTTTGTTATGAAGGGTAATCCCGGCAAACTTAAGCGCATCTCGGATTAATCCCACCACTTCAAGCAATGCTTTCGAAATAGGCATTTAATTTATGCGATTCGTAACTCCAAAATACAGCCGTCAAGGTTCGAATATGAGTACTTGAATTTACAATTATACCCGATTACCATTTTTGGACATCCTTTTGGTTTTAAACTAACAATGTTGTTATTACTTTTTTAATATATTTTCTATAGAATTTCTACTAACACTATTTTTTGAAGATACCATAACCATCTCAGTCCTTTCAATGATTAAAACAAAAGTACAACATGTCATCTGAATAGTTATCGAAATTGATTAAAATATAAAAGATACCATGCATGAATGCTCCTGGTGAGATGGCCCCATAAGGATACATTGTCCCACTTGTTTTGGCTACCAAGTCATGCTTTTTTACAAAGGGTAACTTAAGGCATCATTGAAAGAAATTCTCATCTATAGAAATGAATTAGTTATCTCACACGCAATATGTCTAATACATACCAAGTATAAAGAAAAATATGGTGAAAGAAACATGATAAAATATATAATATATAAACGATTTACATAGCTTGTCTTTTTTTATTTCAATGATAAAAATTAAAGATAACATATTTTGTGAGCATGGCATGGTACCTCATTCAAAACTTAGAATTAAAACTTTATGCTTAAGATATTTTGGTGAGTTAGAATAGTACTCAATCCTTTTTTGAATAACTCGCACATCTTCTATTTTTTTTTAAATATTCATGAAATGTTATTGTCGAAACGATTGATGATAAGCTTGATACATTCAAGAAAAAAATTGAAGTTATTTAACTCACGAGAAAATGGATTTACGACTTTGACGAATACGAAAGGGAAGAAGGAAAGTAATACGCTAATTTTAATATTTTCAATTTTATTTTAAAATGCCAAATTCTTTTTTAATTACATATTAAACAATATATTTAAATTTATTAAAAATATGGGATATTTTTTTGGGTTAAAATGTAATTTATTAAACCAAAAGGCAACCACTCAAACGAATTACAATAAGGCCCAAACAAAATAAACACTAAAACCCCAAACCCAGACACCCAACTCAAACAACACACAAACTTCCAGCCTACCATTTAATCCAATGAAGCCCATAACACGGTCTCACGACACCAACTACGGCTAAATCCAAACAACCCAAATGGCCAAAACCACCCATCATACAACCTAAACAAAACATTGAAAGCACGCAGGGCTAAAACCAAATATCACTGAAAACAAGGATCTTCTAATAAAACATCACAACATCACAACACTCATCATAAAGGATTTGACAATAAAATGATGAATCACTCAACAACAACAAACTCGAGTTGATCAAAGGACCAATGCACGAACCACAACCAAGCAACACTACACAAAACAACCCGAATCATAATCAAATCCACGAGGCAGGGAACTGCCACTACCGGAAGGATGCCAACTCGTCGTCCTGACCCGAGGAATATATCAAAGATGACGGTTTTGAATTGGATCTTCACACTCATGGAGAATATGGTGGAGGGCGCCAACTGGTTCTCGAACCTAATAAAAATACCAAAGAAAAGAGTTGAATCAACAATTGAACCCCACAATCTTAACATGACACCGAACAACCCCATAATTGGGAACACCCAAACCATTTAATCTGACAAGAAGCTTTACAAAAAAATAGCGATCAAGACAATGGTAAGATAAATACCATCAACGGAGAGAGGCGGAAGTCACAAGAAGGCATCCCACCCAAACAACAAGCTATCACACATAGCCGAATCTTACATGAAGTGCATATTGAAAAAAAATGACGATCTAGAGAAGGTGAGAAGCTATACTGATTTAGATGGGTGTGTTCATATAGGGACGAAGAAGACTAGGAGAGGTGGTGGAAAAATCTGTGGTGGTGTGCAAGCCTCAACAAAATCTTAATAAGGTAACGCAGAAAGACCATTACCCCAAAAGTCCAAAATTGCACCTAACGAACAACCGGACCGCCGACGATCCAATTGGATCCAGTATCATAACATCACTGAAGAATATGATGGTGTTTCTATTTATTATTATTCGAAATCACACTTACAAATGAAATAGGAAGTTAGTTTATATACTAATCTTCCTTAACTGATTGAACTAGATCTAGTTACAACAGAATAACATAAGTACTAACAGAAATAGCTGTGTAGGGGTATTTATTATAGAAAACTATAAGTAGTAGCTATAACTAACTATCTAACAGCCCACTTCAAGTTGGAGCTGGTCTGCTGAGGTAGAACAGGAGCAACTTGTACTGTGGAAAGATGACCATGAGGCATGACTTTGTCGCGAAGATAATGGAACCTAGAGACAGAGAGAACTTTTGTGAACATGTCTGCTAGTTGGTCCATAGATGAAATGTGAGCAACTTGAAGTTGTTTGGAAGCAATCTTTTTTCTGACAAAATGGAAAGCAACCTCAATGTGCTTGCTCCGAGCATGAACTACAGGATTAGCTGCTAGTGAAAGAGCCCCAATATTATCACACCATAGAGTAGGAATAGATGATAGAGGAACCTGAATATCTGTGAGTAATTGTTGAAGCCATAATACCTCTGCAACTGCTGTAGAGAGAGCCTTGTATTCAGCTTTAGTGCTGGATTTGGCAACTGATGTTTGCTTCTTTGCAGACCAAGCAATGAGATTAGGACCTAGATAGACACAATATCCAGATGTAGACCTTCTATCAATAGAATCTCCAGCCCATTCAGAGTCACTGTATGCAAGAATTTGAAGTGGTACAGGCTGAAACATAAGACCAAAATTGATGGTACATTTCACATACTTTAGAATTCTTTTGACAGTAATAAAATGGCAATTGAGAGGTTGATGCATAAATTGAGAAACCTAACTGACAGCATAGGAGAGATCAAGTCTAGTCACTATGAGATACTGCAAGGAGCCTGTGAGACTTCTATAGAGTTGAGGATCATTAAAGGGTGTAAGATCAGAGGAAGAAGATGGTTTGGAGGCTGATGGGGAAGCACAAGACTTACAATCTGATAAACCAGCTTTGGTTAATAGATCTGTGGCATACTTTGCTTGAGACAAGAGTAATCCATGAAGAGTTTGCTGCACTTCAATGCCTAAAAAATAATTCAAAGACCCCAACTCTTTCATTGTAAAAGAAGCCTTCATGGCTGTAATAAGAGATGTGATAGCACAAGAGGAACTACCAGTAACTAAGATGTCATCTACATAGACCAAAACTATTAAAACATGACTTGCATTGTGCATGATAAACAAGGATGTATATGCTGAGCTGTTTGTAAAACCATATTGTGTTAAGAATTTGGACAAAGTGGCAAACCATGCTTTAGGAGCTTGCTTAAGTCCATAGAGAGCCTTTTTGAGTTTGCAAACAGAAGTAGGTTGAGTGGAATCAATAAAACCTGGAGGTTGAACCATATATACTTCCTATTCTATAATCCCATGTAAAAATGCATTGGAAACATCCAATTGTTGAATTGTCCAACCAAAATGCAGAGACAATGAGATAACCAATCTAATGGTAGGTTGTTTCACAACAGAACTAAATGTTTCAAAATAATCAAGACCTTATGTTTAATGAAATCCCTTGGCAACCAGTCTGGCTTTGTGCCTAGCTAGTGAACCATCTACTTTGAGTTTGATCTTAAACACCCATTTGCATCCAATGGCTATTTTATGAGTAGGTAAAGGTACTAACTCCCAAGTTTGTTGAGCTATCAAGGCACTAAATTCATCAGACATAGTTGTTCTCCAAACTGGTGAGGTATTGGCTTGTGAGAAGCAGGTAGGTTCAGTAGTAAGGAAAAAATCATTGGATGTAGTGATGAGTAGAGCAGATGGATCAAAAGGTAGTTTTGGTTTGTGAATGCCTATTTTGGCTCTGGTTAACATGGGATGATTAGATATAGGAAGAGTAGTACAAGCAGTAGTAGGCATAGGAGAAGAGGGTGAAGGTTCTATGGATAGAGATGTAGTAGAAGAAGTAGAGGTAGAAGGAGATGTAGTAGAAGATATAGAATTAGAAGAAGAGGGATAGGATAAGGAAAATATAGATGAAAGTGGGGAGAATGGGGAAAATGGAGAGATTGAAGGGGAAGGACTGAGATTAGGTGTGATGAGAGGGGATAAATATTGAGTAAATTTAGGTGAGAAAGGAAATTGATTTTCCACAAAAGTGACATTTCTTGATATATAGAGTTTACCACTGGATATGTCTAGACATTTATAGCCTTTGGAGTGAGGAGCATAGCCTAGAAAAACACATAACTTAGATTTTGGCTCAAGTTTAGAACTTCTATAAGGAACAAGCCAAGGATAGCAACAACAACCAAACACTTTAAGAGATGAGTAATGAGGTGGATGATGAAATAGTAGTTCAAAAGAAGACTTAAGATTCAAAGAGGTTGAAGGAAGTCTATTGATAAAAAAAGTAGCTGTGAGAATTGTGTCAGGCCAGTATTTAGGAGGAACAGAAGAGTGGCTTAAGAGAGCCAAAGTGGTTTCAACCAAATGCCTATGTTTTCTTTCACTAACACCATTTTGTTGGGGAGTATATGGACAAGAGGTTTGGTGAATGATCCCTTTTTGAGACATGAATTGAGTCATGGGGAGGTTGAGAAACTCAGTTCCATTATCTGTTCTAAGAATTTTAACAGGCAACTTGAACTGAGTAAGTACCATAGTTACAAAATGAACAAAAGTATGGAAAACTTTTGTTTTGCTTTTAAGAGGATAGAGCCAAGTAAATTTGGTAAAATCATCCACAAATAGAATATAGAACCTGAGACCAGTAGGAGAAATGTTGGATGTGGGGCCCCAAACATCACTATGAACTAATTCAAAAGGTTGAGTAGTAGGAGTGGAAGAAGGTTTAAATGGGAGTTGATGACTTTTTGAGGTACAACATGCATGACATTCTGAGAGAGAGGAAAATGAAGGAATTAGATGTGTTTTAGACAAGTGAGATAGGATCTGAGAGGTGGGATGTCCTAGTTTAAAATGCCAGAGGTGAGTGGAGGATGATATAGAAACAAAAGCATTGGATGACATAGTAGAAGTGGGAGAAGAAAGAGTGTAGAGTCCTTTAGAGCAGGCTCCTTGAAGAATGATTTGTTCAGAGAATTTATCTTGGATATAGAAGGTGTGAGAATAAAAAATGACCCTGCAGTTGTTGTCTTTGGCAAGTTGATGGACTGAAAGAAAATTGTGAGTGATATGCGGGACATGAAGAATATTAGAAAGAAGGAGATTCTTGGAGGGTGTTGGGAGCAGTCCATTTCCTGTATGGAGTATAGGTACTTTCTGACCATTACCCACTGTAACAAATTCAGTTTCAGTATAATTCTTGAAGGAGTGAAAGTAATGAAGATTGTTGACTAGATGACTAGTGGCCCCTGTGTCAAATAGCCAACCAGTTGAAGGTGAAAGAGTAGTTTGTGCTATAAAAGCATGGGGAGAAGGAAGACCAGGAGAAGAAAGATCTCTGGAGATGTGGAAATGGAAGAATCATGAGAAGATGAGATATCTACATACCAGTTGGGAGGTGGGATAGGTGATGATGATGAGGAATGAATTGGTGGGTTAGAATAAAATGATGATGAAATAGGAGTAGCAGAATATGGAGGTGTAGGTAATAGTGGAGGATTATAGGGAAATGAAGGTACTAATGTGGGGTGAGATGGTAGATTTTGAACATATGAGGGTATGGATGAGGGATGGGATAGTAGAGATTGAGTAACATAAGCACGAGGATGATTATTATTTGGTGGAGGTGCAGTCATGAAAGATGAATTAGTGAGAAATTGATTAGTCTGATTAGAAAATTGCTAGGAAGCATTGAACATGTGATAGCAATCTGAGGCACTATGGTTGTTTTTTCCACATATTTGGCATTGTACTCTACCAAAACCTCTTCCCTTCTGAAATTTATTTCTACTAGCTCCTCCTTTGTAATAAGTAGATGAATCTTGAGGTGGTCTATATCCATAGGATTGAAAACTCTGAAATGGGGGTTGTGTTGTGTTTTGAGATGGTACAACTGCTGCTAGAGCCGTGTTGGATTCAATAGAGACATTTTTCAAATCTTTAAGAACATGAAGTTCTTCAGATCTTAATAAAACTTGTAATTCAACAAATGAAAGTAGGGTTGCACTATCCCTAATTGTTGTTTTAATAGCTGAATAATCTGCAGGTAATCCATTCACAGTATACAACACTAGGTCTTCTTCACCTATTTCAATACCCGAAACACTCAATTTGTCTGCACAATCTTTAATTCTATCCAGATATTCATCCATACAACTTTGATCTTTTGATGCATTGAGTAATTTTAACTTCAACTCATGCACATGTGATCTTGAAGTTGACATATAACGTTTTGCCAGATATCCCCAAATTTCAAATGCATGATTAAACCCTACTATTTGGGGAAGAATTGAAGGGGATATGATTGCATTAAAACAACTCACTAGCTGATAATCAATGTTGCTCCATGTAGTAAATTCAGGATTGAGAATCTTAATACCTTGATCATCTTCAATTTCAGTAGTTGGTGGAGGAGATTATCCATCAACATAGTGCAATAGATGATTTTCTCGCAAAGTATTCTTGACTTGAAATTGCCAAACCATATAGTTGGATGAATCTAGTTTAATGGTGATTAACGAGTTAAGATGTGATACAAAAAAGACCAGATGTGGTGGAATATCAAGATTATTGATAATCACCATTGATGAATATCTGAAGTTTTAAGAGAAGAATTGAAGAATAAGGATTGAAGAAGATGAAGAGTGAGATTTCGAAGAGAAGGACTGAAGAAGTGATGTTTGAAGAAGATGAAGAATGAGGTCAGGAACTACAGCCCTAGGGCTCTGATACCATGAAGAATATGATGGTGTTTCTGTTTATTATTATTTTGAAATCACACTTACAAATGAAATAGGAAATTAGTTTGTATACTAATATTCCTTAACTGATTGAACTAGATCTAGTTACAATAGAATAACAGAAGTACTAGGGGTATTTATGGAAAAATATAAGTAGTAGCTATAACTAACTATCTAACAATCACAACTATATGGTAGCGCCCAACCAATAACCGGACACCAAACCACACAACGGAAGCGCCGCCAGAATTCACATCGTACAGACAAAAAGCCATACCAAACAACATAAAACATCAATCTCAAAAGAGACGGAACAAAGCTCCAATAGAGCAAATCACCCCAACAAACAACCCATTTGACTACTATCATCATCCAAGCTATAGTCCAACCAACTAATTCCTCACCATAAGGCACCATCACCCGAACCACTCAATCATCCTCGATAAACGACCTTTGACCTAACATGAAGCAAACTAGTAGGATGACGATCTCAAGAAGTCTAACCATGATGACGAGAAAGGGTTATATGAGGCTTATGGTTTGCACTCTAGATGGCATCTCCAGGGACAAAACCTCAAAATTCAAACTTGCCCCAACAATAGTAAAGAATCATGAGTAAAGGATCCATCCATCTTGGTCTGACTTAAAAGCCCTTGTTGAAAATGGCGACCATGTTAAAAAGGGCAGATCTAACATCAAGAAACGAAGCCAAGAGTGGCATAACCCATCCTCGAAGGTTACAACCATCATAAATCCAATCTGACATGAAGAGCATCAGATAGAAACGATTGAAAATGGTAGAATTCATCAGCTATAATGGGGTGGGGATGACACAAAGAAGAGAGAGGAACAAAGGGGCGGACAATTGAAAATGGAAAAAAAAATATGGGATATTGCACCTTTTGATCAACAAAACTCCAAGAACATATACAAATGGATTTAACATTTTACTTCTTCACATCTTAAGAAACTCATAGCCCATCCAAGGACAGAATAAAAGGATTACCTCTCACACCAGTACCAATATGATTTGCTTAAAAAAAATTATATAAGACGTAGTAAAAGAAAAATTAAATGGATACATAATATTGAATATTATTATCGACTTCAATCTCAACAATATATATGAATCTTTCTAGAAAAAATGCTCCAATTGGATCCATCATAGGATTTTTTTTCGGTTTAGTTCGCCTAGTAAATAATGGTTTTTCCAGTTTAGTTCGCTAGCTTAAAGGTAGACAGTCCACCTTAGTTTATGAGGTTTGTTGATACCAAAATTAATCTGCTGACATGGACCAATCATATGAAGACACGTGGCTATCTACATGGCAACAACAAACACTTCCGAGAAACCCACTCGCTCCGAGGAACAAGATTACAACGAGGAAGACTAGTTCCCCGAGGAACTCACAAGTTTCGAGGAACAATGCCTCTCCAAAGAACTCACAAGTCCCGAGGAACAATGCCTCTCCGAGGAACTCTTAAATTCCGAAAAGCTTAGGCGGTCCGAGCTGCACTTCGAAGCAGGATACCAACAGTTTAACTGCTCATTAAATGCTTATCATTTGGACGCGCACGCAAAGAGGGCATTAAATGTATTACCCTTTCATATGTATATCATTTAATGTATTACCCTTTCACATTACATCCTCAGGGCTATAAATACATTGTACAATCCTCATTGTAAAAAAACTCCCAGACCGGAATTTCTTGAGATAACTTGTAATCAAGAATTCTCAAAAACTCAGCAATAAATCAACAGTGGACGTAGGCCATTCTTATAAGGCTGAACCACTTTAAAATTATTTGTCTCGTTTATTTATCTGTGATTGAATTATTAGAGTGATCTAATTTTTTACATCAACAGATTGGCGTCGTCTGTGGGAAACGACTGATAATATCGTTTTTCATCAAAAACAATCCCTTACCAATGGCGGATATTCCTGAATCCAGCAATCGAAACGCTGGCACCCCTCCAAATCCATCTGCTCCACCAATTATTCCAGATCTGACCGGAATAATGGTAAATCTGGCTCAGGGCCAGACCGTCATGTAAGAAACAATGCGACAACTCATCCAAACCCTCCATGGCGGTGCATCAGCCCATTCCGGACCACGAAGCATTCAAAGAAATACCCGTGCGCCTTCTTTGCGTACTAGGCGTACTAATTCATATCGCAATGAGGAATCTGAAGATTTTTCTTATCAACCTGGGCGAACTTCATCAGTGCGAGCCACAGATACTGAACAACGTGTCACTCTCTCCCCAGAAAGGACCAGCGCATTGGAAAGATTAAGTCGGGTTTCTCCTTTCGACCGATTAGGCCCTAGGAGGAACAAAAGTCCTCTTAATGCAGCGTCGAGGAACTTTCGACGACCATCAGATTTAAGGAAAGGATCTGCCCAATCGCGACCAGCTACTCGTCAAGGTAGATTCTATGACCGACCAGCTGCTCGTCAAGATAAATCCCAGGAAGCTACTTCAACGCAATCAGTTGCTCGAACCAATAGGCCCGAGGAAGGAAATGACGCATGGAAAGGATCTATTCAGAGGTTAGAGGATAAATTAGGGGAAATGGCTAAGGCCAATAATCCTCTACAATGAACCTTTGTTCGAGGAACACCTTTTGTCCAGGACATTGTTGATTTTTCAACACCACCAAAGTTCAAAGCACCTGTTGTGACTCCCAAGTATGATGAAAAGACTGACCCTGTCCTTCATATAGAACAATACCAAGCTGCAGTCGACATCTATGCTGTCCCAGATGAGATGAGATGCAGAGCATTCTCGGGAACACTTACCGGATCTGCTCAAATATGGTATAATAGTCTTCCTCGGGGTAAGATTTCAACTTTTCTTCAACTGGCCGAGCTATTCATTGGGAATTTTTGCTTTGGAGCTAAGCCAGTGAAACGAGTAGCTCATTTGTTAAGTGTTAGACAAAAAGCTGGTGAGAGTACCAGAGATTGTATAACTCGTTTTAATAGCGAGAAACTCGAAGTCGTTGATTATGAGGAGAAGACAGCGATTACCGCTTTGATGAGTGGACTACTGCCAAATAAGTTGTACTACACTTTGGCCAAAGATCCACCTCGCACCATGTCGGAGCTGATGGGAAAAGCGTCCAAGATTATGAATACCGAGGAGGCCATATCTGCGAAGAAGAATATAGACGCCAAAGAAACCAAGGTGAAAAGTGATAAAGCTAAGAAGAAGGAACATAAGAACAATGGTGATGACAAACAATCCAAAAATAGGTCGTCATGGGAGGTCTTGAGAAAATTTGATAATTACATACCTTTGAAAGTAAATATCAACCACGTCCTAGAAGAAATTAAGAACAGCGAGGAGTTAAACTGGCCAAAGAAAATGAAGGCAGACCCTGACACGAGGAATAGGGAAAAATATTGCGAGTTCCACAAGGATCATGGCCATATGACCAAAAATTGCATAGCTCTTCAGAGTGAGATTGAAACACTCATTCGACGAGGAAAGCTAGAAAAGTATGTTGATCGGGGAGGCGAAAGAAGAAACAACGACCGAACTAGAGAGAGGTCTAGATCTCCTCATCAAGTAGAGGAAAACAAGAAGAGAAACCATGAAGTTGATCCAGAGGATGATCCCGATCTTCTCAAGAAACCAAGGCAGCCAGAACGAGAGGTATTTTCAATATGCTTTGGGTCATTTGATTGTAATGTTATTACAGGAGGAGATGCAGGAGGAGGAGACCTTACTGCAGAAAGAAAAGCTTACCTCGGTGAGGCTCACTCTTGCTCGTACATTCAGCGAATAAATCTAGCTGAGGAAGATCGCCCGAGAAAGGTGAATAAGGAGAAATTGGTTATCGGTTTTTCAAAAAATGACCTTGCAGGTGTTTTATATCCTCATGATGACCCGCTGGTGATCAAAATGAGAATGAAGGAAGTCATGATTTTAAGAGTACTGATCGACAATGGTAGCTCGGCAGACATCATGTTCTACTCGTGCTTCGATAGTTTAAATCTAAAGCTATCACAACTGGAGCCTTACCACAGATCCCTCATTGGTTTTGCTGGCGAGAAAGTATTTCCACTTGGGACGATCAAGTTGGATATATTCATTGGTACGTGGCGTGCTTATCGGACAGAAAGAATACGTTTCTTCGTGATGGATAAGAATGTCCAGTCATCGTACAATATCATCATGGGAAGAGTAGGATTGAAGAAGTTCGAGGCTGTGCCATCTACAGTGCATCAGTGCCTAAAATTTGCAACAAACTTTGGAGTAGGAGTTGTGAAAGGTGATCAGAAAGTAGCTCGATAATGCTATTATTCATCCGCCGTGCAAGAAGAATTGGAAGAATCAAAGAAAAAGACTACTACCTATCAAGTGGATGAAGGTACAGAAATTGAAACATTGGATCCTCGAGATGAGTCGCAACTTGTGAAGGGTCAAGTGGTAAAAGCTACTGAAAACATCATTCTGGACGACGAGCACCCTGAGCGAACTACTCAAATAGGTTCGTCGTTGGAAGCCTCATTAAAACAAGAATTGATAATTTTCCTTAGAAGCAGAAGATAAACTTTTGTGTGGAGTCATGAAGATATGCCTGGGATAGACCCAAACTTCTTATGTCACGAGCTCGATGTGAATAAGGAGATCAAGCCTGTGAAGTAGAGAAGAAGAGTATTCAGTCCCGAGAAGAATCAGGCTATACAGGAGAAAGTCGAGAAGCTCCAAAAAGCTTGTTTCATTGAAGATGTTAAATATACAGATTGGTTAGCCAATGTGGTAATGGTAAAGAAGAAGAACAACAAGTGGAGGATGTGTGTGGACTTCACCGACCTCAACAAAGCATGCCCAAAGGATCATTTTCCATTGCCTCGAATTGATCACTGGTGGATGCTACCTCGGGACACGAGTTGCTGAGCTTCATGGATGCTTATTCTGGCTACAATCAAATTAAAATGAAACCTGAAGACAAGGAGAGTACTTCTTTCATTACCCCTAGGGGAACTTATTGTTATAATGTTATGCCTTTTGGTTTGAAAAATACAGGTGCGACATATCAGAGGCTGATGAACAAGGTCTTTGCTGAACAAATCAGTGACAATATGGAAGTCTATGTTGACGATATGCTGACGAAAAGCAAGAAAGTCGCCGATCATCTAGTTGACTTAAGTCAAACTTTTGATCAACTAGATAAATATCAAATGAAGCTGAACCCGACGAAGTGCATCTTTGGAGTACGAGAAGGCATGTTTCTCGGGTACATTGTCAATCAAC
This sequence comes from Sambucus nigra, assembly GCA_949130495.1. Lineage (NCBI taxonomy): Eukaryota > Viridiplantae > Streptophyta > Magnoliopsida > Dipsacales > Adoxaceae > Sambucus > Sambucus nigra. The sequence continues at coordinate 416,145,662 of OX422223.1, forward strand.
GAGGCATTGAAGAAAATCCTGAAAAGATCAAAGCTCTATTAGGGCTGCGATCTCCAACGACGAAGAAGGAAGTACAGAGTCTCACAGGACGAGTAGTAGCACTCAACAGATTTGTGTCACGAGCAACTGATAGATGTCTCCCATTCTTCAAGACACTCAGAAAGACTTTTGAGTGGAATGATGAATGCGAGAAGGCTTTTCAAGACTTGAAGAGGTACTTGGGAGAACCTCCACTGTTGTCCAGGCCAGTGATGGGAGAAAAATTGTACTTGTACCTTGCAGTGTCCGAGAATGCAGTTAGCTCGGCGTTAATCAGAGTGAAGAATGGAGTACAAAAGCCAATTTACTACACAATTAAGGCCTTCCGAGGAGCAGAGATCAGATATCCAAGGCTGGAGAAATTGGCACTGGCGCTGATTGAGGCGAGTAGGAGAACGAGGCCATATTTCCAGTCTCATACCATAGTAGTATATACTAATATTCCATTGAGGCAAGCCCTGCATAAGCCAGAAAAATCAGGAAGATTGATGTACTGGGAAATAGAACTCGGTGAATATGATATATTCTATGAACCCAGATCATCGCTTAAAGGGCAAGCTGTAGCAAATTTTATAGCAGAGTTCACCTATCCTGATAGCTCCGAGGAACAAAAGTTGCTCGCTGATCAACCTGTGGATGTTACAGGATCAACAAATACAAGCTCAGACCAATTCCGATTGGAAAAAGAGCGTGTGGATGTTACAAGATGTGACGCAGAGATAGTTGTGAGGACTCCAGACGAAAAATGAGTGTTGCTCGCTCATCAACCTGTGGATGTTACAGGATCAACAAACATTGGCTCAGACCAATTCCGATTGGTAAAAGGGCGTGTGGATGTTACAGGATGTGACGCAGAGATAGTTGTGAGTATTCCGGATGAAAAATGAGAGTTGCTCGATGATCAACCTGTGGATGTTACAGGATCAACAAACACTAGCTTAGACCAACTCCGGTTGGTAAAAGGGCAAGTGGATGTTACAAGATCATTGAATTCGGGCTCAGACCAACTCCGGTTGGTAAAAGGGCAAGGATAAATGATCGACGAAGAGCAAGAAAAACCCGAGGAGGAAAGGAAGGAACAAATATTTCACCGAGGAACTTTAACTGATCAGAAATTTGAAGACGAGTTACTTATATGGAGACTATATGTAGATGGCTCATCTTGCACTGCAGGATGCGGCGCAGGGATAGTTTTGAGCACTCCGGATGAGGTCGATATGGAATACGCCTTGCGTTTCCAATTTAAAGCTTCCAACAATGAGGCTGAATATGAGGCCATGATTGCAGGACTTGGTTTAGCAAAAATTATGGAGGCGCAACAGGTCATTGTTTTCAGTGATTCTCAATTGATCATAAACCAAATAATGGGAGTATATGCAGTTAGAGGAGAATTAATGATCAGATATCATGCAAAGGCAAAGGAGCTGGTGTCAAAATTTGCCGCTATTCAGCTGGTCAGAATACCAAGAATGGAGAATGCAAAAGCAGACGCCCTAGCTCGACTAGCATCATCTACTCGCACCGAGCTACGACGAACAATCCCAATTGAAGTGTTAGCTGATCGGAGCATAGATGAAGATCTGACGACGAACTTTATCACCCTTGATTTAGGACCATCTTGGATGGATTCCATCAGGGCGTATATTGAGGAGGGAGAATTGCCAATTGACAAGCTCGCTGCCAAAAAAATGAAGTTTAAAGTTGCTCGGTATGTACTAACTAATGTTGTTTTATATAGACGAGGAATTATGGTAGGTTTGCAGAGATGTGTACATCCCTCCGAGGTGAAAGAATTATTTAAAGAGATCCACGAAGGGTCTTGTGGAGCATATGTAGCAGGTCGGACGCTTTTACAAAGGGCGATGACGCAAGGATACTACTGGCCGACGATGAGGGCTGATTGCATAGCCTACGCCAAGAAATGTGACAAGTGCCAGCGCTTTTCCTCCATCCGAAGAACTCCACAAGCATTATTGACACCCATAACTTCCCCTTGGCCATTGCCATGTGGGGAATTGATTTGGTTGGGCCACTGCCAACAACCCGAGGAAGGTTCAAGTATCTCGTCGCCGCAGTGGATTATTTTACTAAATGGGTAGAAGCTGAGCCACTCATTGACATGACGTACGAGAAGGTGTACCAATTTGTTTGGAAGAACATCATTTTTCGACATGGTCTACCTCATGACTTCATCACATACCATGGAACACAATTTGATAACGAGGAGTTTTCCGCCTATTGTCATCAATCAAATATTTTGAAGGTCCACTCAGCACCAGGCCATCCTCAAAGCAATGGACAAACTGAAGTGACAAACAGAACGCTGCTAAGTGGCTTGAAGAAAAGATTGGATGATGCAAAAGAAAACTGGATCAACGAGTTACAATCAGTACTTTGGGCTTACCGAACTACTCCCCGAGTAGCAACTGGAGAATCACCATACATGCTGGCGTTTGGAAGTGAAGCTGTCATACCTGCCGAGTTGGGCCTTCCAACACACAGGGTACTGAATTTCAATTCCCCTGTCAGCGACTTAATGAGAAGACTGGATTTAAACATGCTCGAGGAAGTTAGAGAAGAAGCAGCCATTAGAAATGCTGCTTACCAGCAGCGAACAACTCTGTTCTACAACAAAAGGGTGAAGAAGTGCGACCTGAAAGAACGAGACTATGTGCTGAAGAAAGTAATTCAAAAGAACAATAAGCTAGAAGCAAAATGACATGGACCATACCGAATTACAAAAGTTGTTCGACCAGGAACTTATCGAATAGCAACTCTAGAGGGGGAGGAGTTCAAGAATGCATGGAATGCAGAGCACCTACGCAAGTATTATCAGTGATGAATATGTAACACAGTTCCATCATTATGAATAAAATGAAGATATTCTGCCAAAGTTCTTCCTTTTATTGAGAATTTTTTGGGGAATACTAGTGCTACACACTACTCGGCAAAGCTCAGACTGCTCATTAGCAAAATATTCCTAAAAATGCCAACCTCGGTTGGTTAGGAAACAAAATATTCCTAAAAATGCCAACCTCGGTTGGTTAGGAAACAAAATATTCCTAAAAATGCCAACCTCGGTTTGTTAGGAAACAAAAATATTCCTAAAATGCCAACTTCGGTTGGTTAGGAAACAAAATATTCCTAAAAATGCCAACTTCGGTGGGTTAGGAAACGAAATATTCCTAAAAATGCCAACCTGTTTGGCTAGGAAACGAAATATTCTCGCAAATGCCAACTTATGTTGGTCGAGAGGTAAGATTATTCCAGAAAGTGCAAAATCTACCAAGTATGGCTGGTCGGGGATAAAAACCCACTAACTATAGTTGGTCGACAAGAAGAATTTAACGACCTTGGTTGGTCGGACACATTTTATGAAAAATCTACCAAGTATGGCTGGTCGGGGATAAAAACCCACTAACTGTAGTTAGTCGACAAGCATAAGTTAACAACCTTAGTTGGTTGGAAAAATTTTAAAACATTTTTATACTCATTACTTTAATATTAAGTAATCGAGCAACAATACTGATACTTGTAATTTTTAATTGTTACTGAGTTGATCGACAAACAACACAATATTGTTATTTTTTTACAGATATGCATAAATATAAAGTGTTTGATAAATACAAGACAATAGCAATCAAGATTTGCAAACAAAAATGAAAGTATTTCATTGATTCAAAATAGATTACACTGATAATGAAATTACAGTTACATTGACATGTATACTAACTATTACATCAAAAATTCCTATTCTACTGGTTTCTTCCCCTCTGCTTTTGACACAGGTTCCTCACCAACAGGCGGATCATTTAAAGACAGAGGAGAATTGATGAAGTTGAGATCCTTCAACATCCTGACATTCATCACGGATGGTCGATCTAAGAGATGCTCAGGACGAGATACCTCGATTTGAGAATGCAAATTGTAGTCACCGAGATACTTTGAAATTAAGCTCTGAGGAATGGCCCGAGCAGGGATCCAATCCATGTCCAAATTATATGGCAGCACAGGCAAGTCGAGCAACCCGGGATCATGGTAGTCCCACAGATAATGACCTTGTTCGAGCTTCAACACACCTAAGGCATTCAACCAGCCTTGCTTGTAGCCCTCATTATTGTCATTCTGGATACGATCGTCCAAATGGAATAGTGCTTCGTTGTATCCAGCCATCCAGAACTCCCTGGGCTGTTTGTGGAATTGATATGTTAGCTTTTCTAGCTGCTCGTGAAGATTCTTGATAAAAAGTTCCTTATTCTCCAAGATTTACTTCTGCGCAGAGAGCTGTTTTTCCAGGTCCCTAATCTTCTTTGACATATCAGACAACGCCTGGTTCTTCGCTATTAGTTGGAAAGCTTGGTTCTCTGACGCAGACTGAGTTCTCTATTCCTCGACGAGAACCCGAGCTGCTCTCCCTCGTCCCCGAGGAGCTCTTGCTCGACCGCGAAAAAATGTAGAGGTTCCATAACTCTTCAAAGTCTCCAACTCGTCCCTCAACTTGGCATTCTCAACCTCTAGGAACGAGAACCCCTCGTCGGTCACTGGGATCAAGGCACTGGAAGTGGAGACTGCAGACTTCAATTGTGATAGCTCTTTTTGCAAGTTGTTGTTCTCTTGCTCCAGCAACTTGGCAATCTGTCTGCATTCCTCGACCTCACCCTTTAAAGTTCTCTCTCTCAGATCATATCCAGTAAAAAGCTTCTCGTAGCCCTTGTCAGCCATGATCAGTTTGTATTTCTTCTCGTAACCCTCATGTAACAGAGCAGTTGATTCCTTGTATTGATTCTGAAGGTCTTCGAGGGTGCACTGGAGATCCTCAATCATTTCATAGTAAGCCACATTATTGGCCACTGCTCGGTCAAGTAGACACTTCAGGTACTGATATGCTTCAACGGCCTGTTCTAAAGCATCTTGTCCGAGGATGTCGTCAACTTGTGCAGCACTCAAGTCTGTGTGACCAGCCTTAAAGTACTAATTACATTGCTGCAACAACTTTGTATCATGGGCAGATAGCAGTTCCATCCTGGCCAGAAACTAGCAGAGAAGGGAAAGAACAATCATCAATAAAAGAAACAAGTAGAGTATGAATGTAAGATGAACAACAGTATGGAAAAAAGTTTAAGTTTTATTAGATCATAATTCAGAGTTACATCTTCTGAGTTGCATTTGAAAAAGAAAAATAAAATAAAGAGAAACCCGAACAACACTAAACCTTTTCCTTATCTCCCAAAACCTTCTCGGGAGGCTGGGATGAAAAGGTAGGTTGCTCGGAGGGAAGAGATAGCTGCTCGGGGAGAATAGGCAGTTGCTCGGAGGAAGAAATGATTTGTTGATTTTCCTCATCAGCAGGCTGAATGGCTAGGGCATGATCTCCCATCACCATCGAAGATTCTTCAGAGGTAGCTTCGTCCTCTTCTAATTCTTCTGGAGTTGGAGGGGGACCAGAGATATGTCTCTGGAAGAGCTCGGAAGACTCGTCGACCTTCATCTCCTGAAGGGCGGCAACCCATCCATCCCTAAAATATTTAAGACCGCCATAGTCCACTTGCGACACCATGGCGGCCAACCCCTTGTTCCAACCCTTGTCCCAGCCAGAGCTGAAGGGCTTCTTCACAGCAGCTTTCCTCTTCAGCTTCTCCGAGGAAAGTTTCTCAGACAGCAGGTTCTCAGCAACCTTCAATTTATTTTCTGCTTCCTCCTTTTGCTGACCTACTTCTTGAAGCTGGCCCAACCTTTCCTCAGCAACCCTGAGCTTATCTTCAAGCTCTCCAGCAGTTTTGAGCTTCTCTGCGAGCTCTTTATTTGCCTTCTTCAAGGCATTATTTTTCTTCTCCAACTCTTTGGAGGCCTCAACAGCTCGAGCTTTATCCTGCTCGGTGGAGGCAAGCTTCTTCTCCCAGATAACTTTTTCATCAGCATATTTCTGACGAGAATCTGCCAGAGACTTAGTAGCTTCTTTCATAGCTCCCTCCACGCTGGACGAGGAGTAAGAAACCTTAATGGCTTCATCCTTCTTCAGGATTATATTAAAGAAGCTCATCAACTGTGAACAAAAATAGAAAGCAAGTTAGAAACAAAAATGACAAAGAAAATATGAAAAATTCAAAGTAAAGAGACTTACAGAAGCAAGGTGGCGAGCAGCTAGTGAGGTGACCATTTCCCAAGTAAGGTTTTCTTCAGTACCTTGTACCTCGGGAATGGTCGAGGACTTTACCGAGCTCATTGCAGAGCTCCGGGGAACAAAAGTTGGAGCCCCAGTTCCAGCAACTGGGGGCTGAGCAATGGTATCAGCCAAATTGACCGAGGAGCTCTTCTTCAGCCTCCTCGGAGGAACAGGCACCGATTCAACCAAGGAAGAACCCTTGGTCGGTGATATCATAATCACCTCTCCAGGAGCAGCAGACCTGCTCGGAGCCACTGCGGGCTTCTCAACAACTTTGACAGGAACAGTTGAAGGAGCTGCATCAGTCTTCTTCGTCCCCTCTCTTGGGACATCAATCGTACTCCTTTTTACCTCCCCAGAACCGGAGGCAGTTTTCTCAAACAGAGCAGGAGGTCTTCTCTTCTTCATCCTTTCACTTAAAGGAATATGGGATTCAGGTAATGAGCTTGTGGAAGCAGGAACTGGCTCTGATTCACTTATCACTGGACGAGCAGTGAAGGAAGTGGTGTAGCTCTTGTACTGGAGCAGATACGAGGCCGACCTAATGTGCTCGTCGGCAACACTCTGATACAGACTCCAGATAAGTTTAAGATGTCTTACATTAACATCAGCTTCCTTTGGGCACTTTCTTTTGTTATCAACTGTAAATAGATAAACATTGTTATCAGTGGCACATTTTATCAAACACAAAAGAAACATGATTTCAAAACAAAAATAAAATAAAAATAACCTATCCCGTTGCCATAAGGAGGGCATCTAGGACCTTGGTAAACCTCATCTCCAGCTAATGGAGGGTGTTGCCAACTTTTTATGATAACCCCATGTTCAAAATAATCCCTATTGACATCAGGGAGATTGACTACTAAGGCTCTATTTAAAAATCTAGTTTTTAAATAAAAAATATTATCATTAACTGCCCATCTATAGCAGTACATGATTTCTGGAATTCCTATGCGAGTTCCATGGACTTGATTTAATTTATGCACCCCATTAACTATTCTCCATGTGTTGGGGGCTATTCTCGCAGGAACGACGTCAAAATAATGACAGAATTCCAAACACAAGGGATTTGGTGGAAAAGAAAATCCACACTCAGCAATAAAAAGGCTGGGGAACCAATGTCCCTCAGCCAAATTGAAATAATCAGAAGGCCCAGAAAGCTCTTCCAAGACAACCCAAGAGGGAATGGAAAAATCAGAGCGAAACTTTTCAAGAGACTCAATAGAGTAAACCATGATGATGAATAAAAGAAATGAAGAATAAAGAAGAAGATCTTACAGAAAAAGAGTAGAGCTGTTGACAACGAGCGACGGAAAAGATGAACGCACAAGAGAGTAGGAAGAGACGACGTGAAACTCGAAGATAAAAATTTGAAAGGTAGAAGACGATGGGAACGTCTGTGAAGTTTAAATACCTTGCCTTGGAAAATGGTGAAATAATGATTACAAAAAAGGATGATTACGTTACCGGCGGCTAAAAAGATGAAAAGTAGCGCGGGAATCAAAGCGGACAACAGTGGCTAAAAAGAGAAAAAGTGGCACGGGAATCAAAGCAGACAACAGCGGCTAAGAAGACAAAAAGTAACGCGGGAATCGAAGCACACAAAAAAGTCTAAAAAAGCATGATTCTACGAATTAGGAAGGAGAAATAAATATAAGGAAAACGCTCCTAAAAATCAGGAAGACTATTTAAAGCTACCATATTCCGAGAAAGAATGTTCCATACTCCTCAGATTTCAAACTATGAAACATTGGGGGCTTCTGTTGATACCAAAATTAATCTGCTGACATGGACCAATCATATGAAGACACGTGGCTATCTACATGGCAACAACAAACACTTCCGAGGAACTCACTCGCTCCGAGGAACAAGATTACAACGAGGAAGACTAGTTCCCCGAGGAACTCACAAGTTCCGAGGAACAATGCCTCTCCGAAGAACTCACAAGTCCCGAGAAACAATGCCTCTCCGAGGAACTCTTAAATACCGAAAAGCTTAGGCGGTCCGAGCTGCACTTCGTAGCAGGATACCAACAATTTAACTGCTCATTAAATGCTTATCATTTGGACGCACACGCAAAGAGGGCATTAAATGTATTACCCTTTCATATGTATATCATTTAATGTATTACCCTTTCACATTACAGCCCCAGGGCTATAAATACATTGTACAATCCTCATTGTAAAAAAACTCCCAGACCGGAATTTCTTGAGATAACTTGTAATCAAGAATTCTCAAAAACTCAGCAATAAAGCAACAGTGGACGTAGGCCATTCTTATAAGGCTGAACCACTTTAAAATTCTTTGTCTCATTTATTCATCTGTGATTGAATTATTAGAGTGATCTAATTTTTTACATCAACAAGGTTCAAATTAATTTGGTAAAAAATATGAATTTTTTATCTAGTATAACTTTGATCACCTTGAGTTATTCCCGAAAGTTACATGCCTCAATAGCCTGTGAATGGATCGGATTCGGACCAGATCACACCAATTCAAATCCATATCCGTTTATGTTAAACAAATTCAGATCCGATCCGTTTATTAATCGGATCGAATCAGACAAATTCAAATCCATATCCATTTTTGTTAAACGGATTCGAATCCGATCCGATTATCCGGTTATGTTAAACTTGATTTGCAACATTTTTATTTTCAACTCTTATTTCATAAATTTATTTTGCAAATGTTCCAAAAAAACGGATAGTGAAATAAAGAACTATTATAATAAATATTTAAAATATTATTAAATACAATATATACTAATTAAAAATATTATATATATATATATATATATATATATATATATATATATATATATATATATATATATATATTTAAAATATTAATCGCTTTAGATTATTAACGGATCAGAGTATATGAATTCAAATCCGCTCCATTTAATAAATGGGTAATCGGATAATCGAATTTTAGGCATGATCCATATCCGCTTAAATATTCGGATTCGAATAAAATCCGATCCATTGATAGGCCTATGCCTCAACACTTAAGTGGTACAAACTATAAACCTTTGAAGTCGTAAACCAATTAATAAAGGAGTCGTGATCGTGGTATCCATTTTGATGGTAAATTTTATTTCTTTAGAATATGAACTAAAACCGAATAAATTTTTTCTTGTATGGTTGATTTCCTTAAAAAAAGTTCACCCATAATATATATTTCGGTAATGCTTTTGTAATAAAAATTGAAGTTTAATTTAATAATTTCTTTACTATTTTCTAAAAAAAATTTCTAGATTATTAATACAAATTTTTTATCAAATTTATATTTTCTACCCACATGAATAAAAGTTCATGGACCCGCCATCTAAATAGTTATCAAAAAAATTTAACGTATAAGAGATCCCATGCATGAATGCTGTTGGTGAGATGGTCCCATACCCTTTATGGATATATTGTCCCACTTGTTTTGGCTACCAAGTCATACGTTATTATGAAAAGGGCAAACTTAATGCATGATTGAATGAAATTCTCATGTATAGAAATGAAATAGCTATCTAGCACACGCAATATATACGTGTAAATTAATACATTGTGTAAAGAAAAATATGGAGAAATAAACATGATAAAAGATATATAAAAGATACAAGGGTTAGTTTGGTTGGCATTAAATCATTTATAAAAAAAATTGTAGTTTTTAATTTCAAATACATTTTATAAAAATAATAGTGATAAACACGAAAAGTGTTCTACAATTTTATCATAAAAAATATTTCTTACCTGAATTTCAAAGAATTAATTTTCATGAAAGATTTAAAAAATAAGACTACATAACTTTCATATATTTTCACTCATTTTTCAACTTATCATAAAAATAAATTAATTCTAAATTATTTTCCAACTTTGATATCACACCTAAAAGATTTACATACCATGTCTTTTGATTTCAATGATGAAAATTAAAGATAACAGGGTGAAGACGGGGGATTTATGTTGTAGTGGGCTGGGAAAATTCAACTTCTGCCCTTATAATTTGTGGGCAAAGTAAAGTATCGCATTCAAAAGTTGAAATTAAAATTTTATGCTTAAAATATTTGGTGGAGTTAGAATAATACCCATTCATTTTTCCATTTGAAGATGACAGGGTGAAGACAGGGGGGATTTATATTGTAGTGGGGTGGGAAAATTCAACTTTTACCTATGAATATTTTGTGGGCAAAAAAGTATGGTACCTCATTCAAAAGTTAAAATTTAAATGTTATGCGTAAGATATTTTGTGCAGTTAAATTAACTGGTAAATCTTCTATTGAATTTTTTTAAATTTTTATAAAAAATTGCCGTGGAGACGAGTGAGGAAAATCTCGATACATTCGTCGAAAATTGTAAGATGTCTTTTTTTTTTTTTGGTATCATAGTACATGGTGTTTGACTAGCTTTATGCGCACCTCGATTAATTTACGTTCGCGGTTCGTAGCTTTCTTTGGTCAAGCATTATTCTGATAGTGCCGAAGATCGAACTAAGGACCAAACTCAATCCACCCTCAAAAGTGTCACAGTCCCTTACCATTAGAAGAAAGAAAATTGTTAAAAGAAAATTTAGACCAAAGTTCCTCCTACCTTTACGATTATAGATATAGAAAAAAATGTCACAGTGAGCTAATACTTGTTTACGTTAAAGTAAGTGATCTTATTAGAGTATCTTAGATGGTATAATAAAATATATATATATAAAAAAACTCAAAGTTACCACATTAATGTTTGATTAATTATTTAGTTGATTGCTAAAATTGACAACCTAAAACTCTATAATAGTTATTGTTGTCAATAATCAAAACTCTAGGACTCGCACAAAATATAATTATATTTACGGGTGGTTACGGTACGGTGGAATCCTGAAAAAATATGGTTTTAATTTAGTACTTTTGTATTACTGAAAATCGAAATTACCGAACTGCAATTACCGAAATTATGGTTGGTTTTGATTTAAAGATTTAAAAAATCGATTTACCAAAATTATCGTACTAAAATTAAAATACCGAAACTATTATAAAAAATATCGATTTAATATGCTAAAAATGTCAAATTTATATTATACTATCTTTGTCTCAAATTAACCGTCATGTTTTCCTTTTTAGGTCGTCTCAAATTAATTGTCGCTCTCATTTTTTGGACGTAATAAACAGACCAAATTTCATAATAGTGAACACGTATTGATCTTGGCCATTAATTGAGTAAATTCAAGTACCAACAAAAAGATTCAGTAAATCCTTAAAAATCGTTGTTTTTTCAAATGTCGATTATTAATTTGGGATGGTGTATTTGCTAATTTCTATTAAAAATTGGACAAAATTATCACAACAATTATTATAAAAAGTGATCTCAATCATTAATTTTCTCATCCATATAAAAGCTCTAAATTGATTTTATCTTCTCATTTTAGAAGTGTTGTTTTAAACAAAGTATGTGCAGGAAAATTTCCAAATGAGTTGAACTCATGCTTACTCATTTATGTGTTATTTGATAGTTTATATTTTAATTTAATTATTGCATTTGAAAAATGAAAATATCGAAAAGCAAATAATATTAAAAAGAAATCAGGGTTATTTTTAGTGCACAGGTATCACAAACCTAATAATAAATAGATCTTGATAATATATGCTTTTAAGGGTACACATTTAGAATTCAAAAATAGTATGAACAAAGTTCCACGTATAATTAATATAACAAAAATATTCATATTTTGAGGTTCAAATCATGCTTATTTAGATATATGTTAACATTTTTCAATTATATATATATATATATACACACACACACACATACAGTCTTACTCTTGTGCGAACCAGTCTGCATTTTAAGAGTGTGGACCGGACATGTGTCACCTGATAGTGAACCAGAAAAGAGAGAGAGGAAAAAGAGAGAGAGTATGCTTATAACTTAGCCGATAATTTCTAAGTGCACCGTTAGGTGACACATGTTCAGTCCGCATTCTTAAAATTCCGCATTTTAAGAATGCGGACCAGGCATGTGTCACCTGGCGGTGAGTCTAGAAAAGAGAGAGACTGCGCCTATAATTTAGGCGATAATTTCTAGGGGCACCGTTAGGTGACACATGTCCGGTCCGCATTCTTATAATGCGGACACGAGTATTATTATATATATATATATAGGAAGAGGATCACAAGTGGACCAAAAGAATGGACTTTTTAATGGACTTAACAAAAAAGACTAATAACCCACTAATTTTAATTCCTTGGTGTAATGGGTCCGCGCCAGCGGCACCCAATATTAGTGGGTTATTAGTCTTTTTTGTTAAGTCCATTAAAAAGTCCATTCTTTTGGTCCACTTGTGAACCTCTCCCTATATATATATATATATATATTACTGCTCTTGTGTATATCAGTCCGCATTTTAAGAATGCGGACCGAATATATATCACTTAGCGGTAAGCTCAGAAAAAAAGACAGAGTCCCTATAATTTCGATTCTCACTTTTAAATATTGTATGCATAATTGCGATAGTGTATATATATTATGGTGACAGAAACCAGGGTTATTTTTGGCAACATAGCTGCACATGATGTTGAGGGAGGTAGAGAGACAGCGAGGTGCATGCATGCGATGTTAGTAAATGAAATGAAACTAGATGTGCATTGAATAAGAGTTTATTGGCCTGTAGGTCTATTCCTAGGTATAGTTATGGGGCTGAAATTAAATAAGAAAAAAGATAACTGACAAAGTGAGGACAGACAGCTAGAATCATTGGATCTCTCAATTCCCACTTGCCGACTTGTTTTCATGTTTATTATTTAGACTTTGTCCTCACAAACACACTAGTCCAAGTCAATGCTTGTTTTTCCAAAAACAGAAAGAAAGAAAAAAACATTACAAAGGCACTCTCTAGTCAATGCTTGAGTACGATTAAATTTTTGTGTTTGAAGTATTTAAAATAGATAAGGTTAATTAATACTTATGTGTAATGGAGCACTCATCAGTAATTGATTAGAAATTAACATGACTTTTGGTATTAGCATTGCATTCACATTAGGTTATTTTGATATGAACAATCATTTTAGAATATGAGTCGTGTTGTTCTGTATTATAGTGTTAATCGTGTTTTCATTGAGATCATTGTGCTTATTAATTGTACATTAAATCTCAGAAATTATGTTAATCATGTCATGTTTTAATAAAACACGACACGACAAGAATTTTTCGAACACGAATTCGTATTTTTTTAGTTGACACAAACACGATCCAAATAGAACATGACATGAATAATATGATTTTTTTAATTTTACAGTAAATTACACATAAACAGACACGATAACCCTAAGAAAAACACGATTAATACGACAAGACATGATAACACGATTCATAATTTAGATACGAACACGACACGAGAGGACTTCGTATTTTAAACCACGAACACGAACACGACAAGCCGAATTAATTTAGCGCCAATTTCATGTCGTGTCGTATTGTGTTATCGTGTCATGTCTAAAATTACCAATTTTATATGAATCGTGTTCGTGTTTATTTTTTTTTGTCATGTTAGTACGAAACCTGGTAAAAAAACACGAATATTCACCCATAAAAACTTATGATAAGGGACACTTATAATCGATAATGACAATAATTGTAATGGCTAAATTTTGTCAACACTATATGATCAGAAAACTTACATGTCAAATTATATTAATTAAAAATAGATAAGAAAACTGCACAAAGTCCATTATGATCATGGGATTTTTTTTTTTTTTGAAATAACATATCGTAGATAAAGTGGGATGAAGATTTTGAACACTGTGAAATTGATAAGTGAAGAATTATGGATTTGATACATGAAAACCTATAAATGGTTTAGGTTCTCAAACCTTATTTAAATTAAAATTGTGTAGTTAATGAACTAACAAATAATTTTGGGGAATTATCAATATTTGATTGACGTGATATTTTCACCCTATATGTAATTTGCATATAATTTTTTTCAAATTCAACCGTTAGTTTGTTGAATTATGGTTCATAAAATAGAAAGATTTTAAGGGTTGTAATTATTTTCTTGGCTTATATTGGTGCAACTGGAACCCTCCCAAGCCCAACCATTAAAATATAAATATGTTATGCATTCTGAAATATACATATAAACATGTTAGACAGTTTAAAATTAGTGAAATCTAAATTTCACTCTTTCATTATACAACCAAAATTTAATTTTTTATTTTTATTATACCACACAACATCCTCTATATTGAATTGTAATGATCTTGCAAGGATTTAAAAAATAAATTTATTATGAGAACCGTGTTTACCACCATTATATGTATTTTGAATCAGTACATCTTATGATATTTATTTTAAGTCTTCGCTTTATGTTCCTTACAAGACCATTTTTATGCTTATCAAATAACCTTTTCTTTAAGAACTTATTTAAAAACAGAAAAAAATCTCAAATTGAAATTAAATATTTCTATGACAGCCATTTTGCCCACAGATTATATATGATCAACTAGCAATTAAACTTTTGATGATTAACTTAAACTAACAAACTAAATTCTGTCCCATTCCACTTTCCACCCCAAACATTACCTGTCTTGCGAAAATCGATGTTGTTCATGCACTTGCAAAGCAAGTTGACATTTAAACTTTAAAACCATAAAAGTTTATTAATAAAGTGCAATAATCAAGGATGTACCGATAATCTTGTTAAAAAAAATGAAAGAGGATTTATTGTGATAATCATTATTCACTAATAACCTAAAGCTTTTCTAGGTAGGAATTTTTTATTATAAAATTATGAGTTAATTGCACTTCAACCTCCTCCCAACTTTACCTTTATTTTTCACTTCACCACCATATTTTTTTTTTAAACCAACCCCCTCAATTTTATTAAACACTACAAACAAAGCCCTAACTCTAATGGTGTGGATTTTTTGGACAAAAAGTTGATCAGGTGGTATTTTTGTCCAATTCAATAAGAAGAGTCGATTTAACATTTTAAAAGAAATGTTTTGGTGAAAAGAGGTTTTAGTAGGCTATATTCCTAACATATTTATCACGGACCTTATCATGGTCCCTGATCATAATAAAATTATCTCGGCCTTATCACGGTCAATCGTGACAAGTTCGTGACAAATCTTATCTCGGTCTTATCACGATCATGGATCATGATAACACGCCCATATTTTTTCTTACAGTTTTTTACCGTGACAACACCTGGGTAAAAATGTGTGACAATTTTAGTCAAATGGTGTAGTAATCTAGAGCAAGTAGAGAAAATCTAGGGGTGTAAGCGGTACGATTTGGTCGGTAAATAGTAGATACCAATACCAAAATCAAACTCTATATGGTAAAACCAAACCGTACCAGTTTACCACCCGGTACACTAAAATCAATACCAAAACCAAACCGACTGGTATTTCGGTTTTTTCAATAATTTCGGTTTTTTTTTGGTTTCGGTTTTTTCTGGTTTTTTCTGGTTTCGGTAAATTCTGGTTTTTTCTGGTTTCGATAAACAACACTAAAATTCCCAAAAAATCAAAAACAAAACCAACCAACTTTTTTAAATATTAAAACCAAAACCAAAACCAACTTTTTTCTGGTTTTGGTAAATTCAGTACGATAATTTTGAAAAATTCGGTACGATTTTTTCTGGTTTCGGTAAATTCGGTACGGTATGGTAATTTCAGTACGATTTTTTCTGGTTTTAGTAAATTCGGTACGGTAATTTCGGTAAATCGGTTTTTTAAATATTAAAACCAAAACCAACCAACTTTTTTGCGGTAATTTCGGTTTCGGTAAGACTGGTTTCTAGTATTTTAATATATGAAACCAAAACCATTTTTTTCGGACCAAAACGGTACGGTACGGTAAAAACCCATACCGCTTCCACCCCTAAGAAAATCTGTCAATCGCACGCAAGTGGAAGATCACTCTCATATAGGCGATTAGTGGTCTTTCCTGCAGAATGATGTCATCCAGTTCATCGCAAATGCTCAAAGTGTCAAGAGCTCCCTTATCATCGAAATACCGACCGATGATCTCAATCCTATCACTATCCCATGACCCTTTGCTCAATGGGGCATGGATATTATGGGAAATCTACTTGCAGAGCCACGGAATCAGACGTACTTGATAACTGCCACTGATTATTTCACCAAGTTGGTAAAGGTCGAACCACTAACTCATTTAAGGGAGACACGAGGCCATTTGTGTGGAGAAATATCATCACCAAGTTTGGTATCCCTAGAGCTCTGGTAATAGAGAATGATACTCAATTCAATAATGATATATACATAGATTTCTATATAGAGTATGGGATTAAGATTCACCATGCTTTAGTGGTTTTCCCATAATACAACGGTTAGGTAAAAATCACCAACAATACTATTCGCCAGGATATTAGAGAATGAAAAGGGAATATTTGGGGACGAGCCTCCGTCTATCCTTTGGGCCTACATAACAATGCCCACATGATCCACATGAAAGACCCCACATTCTTTGGCATATGGCATAGCAGTTGTCATCCCATTAGAAATCGGTCTTCCAACTCTGAGGACCAAAATCTTTAAAGACAATTACAAAGATGACCGTCTGGCCCACGATCTTGATCTAGTTGAAAATTAGAGAAATCATTTGCATATCCACCTTGCAATACATCAATAATAGCTCGCTTAGTAGCACGACAAAAGGTTAGGGAAGAGAATTCCAGGTCTGAGATTTAGTGCTCAGGAAACTCTTACCGGCCGCCAAGAAACCCCCTGATGACAAACTGACACCGAAATGGCAGAGTAGTGTCAAATGGAGGAAATATATCATACCACCTGGCTACACAGTAATACCTACATCATGGAATGCCTTGAGCCTTAGCAAATTTGATTATTGATTAGATATGTTAATTTTTGCAAGTACCGCAATTCAATAAAGATGATTCATGTTAATAAAAAAAATTCTTTATAATTTTTCCTCCAAAGTAAGGACTCCATTATTAAACCCACTTGAAATGGTGGTACAATCCAACTTGGATTGGTCAGTCCAGAACAAGCATAATACCACATAAGAATGGGTGATACAACTTAAAAGTAAGTTGTTCGCCTAAAATTTGGCATTAAATCCATCTGAATATAATGGTACATCCAAACGTGGATTGGTTGGCATAGAACATGCATAAACCAACCTAAGAAAGGGTGGTATAACTTAGAAATATGTTGGTTGCCTATGTTTGGGCATTAAAACTACCTAAAGAAGGTGGTATAACCTAACATGGGTTGGTCGGTCTAGAACATACATAAATGCACCTAAGAATGGGTGGTACAACTTAAAAAATGTTAGTTGCCTAAGATTTGGCACTAAACCCACCTAAAAACGGTGGTACAAACCATCTTGGGTTGGTCGTCCTAGAACACGCATCAACCCATCTTAGAATGGATGGTGCAAACTTAAAAATAAGTTGGTCGCCTAAGATTTGACATTAAGACCACTTAAAAACGGTGGTACAACCTAACTTGGTTTTGTTGGTCCAGAACAGTTATAAACCCACCTAATAATGGGTGGTCCAATTTAGATATATGTTGGTTGCATAAGATTTGGCATTAAAATCACTTAGGTTAGTTGGCCTTGAATAAGCATATAACCCACAAGGACACAGTGGTACAACTTTTGAAATAAGGTAAATAATAACGTTAACTTACAAGCTCTAATTAACTGGTTAGTTAGTTATATTAATACGATTGATCTCAAAAGACAAAACAAGTCAACAAGTAACAAACTCAACTAAATCTTGTTAATTCAACAAATGCTTATAAAAAAATTCCAGTTGTAGATATTGTTGATGTAAAAAATTAGATGATATCTAATTATTTAATCACAGATAAATAAAATGAGACAAAGAACTTTTAAAGTGGTTCAGCCTTATAAGAATGACCTGCGTCCATTGTTTTTGTTATTGCTGACTGTTTGGGAATTCTCGATTACAAGTTTTCTTAAGAAATTCCGGTCCCCTTAAATGAGGATAATACAATGTATTTATAGCCCTAAGGCTGTAATGAGAAAGGGTAATACATTTAATGCCCCTTAAGCGCATACATCTGTATGATAATAATAAGCATTTAATGCTCAGTCAAACTGTTGGTTATCCGGCTATTAATGCTTTGTCCGAGGTTCAGCTCGGACCGCCTAAGTTCCTCGGTGCTCAAAAGTTCCCCGGAGAGTTCTTGTAGGTCGGAGCGTCTGAGTTGATCGGGGAAGCAGAGTTCCTCGTTGCAGTATGGTTCCTCAGAGTCGAGGTGTTATTCGTAAGTGTTTGTCGTTGCCATGTAGATTGCCACGTGTCTTCACCCAATTGAGCCATGTCAGTAGACTAAATTTGGTATCAACAGAAGCCCCCAATATTTCATAGTTCGAAATTTGAGGAGTGTGGAACATTCTTTCTCGATATATGGCGTTTTTAAATGGTTATCCTGAAATTTAGGAGTAATTTCTCTTGTATTTATTTCTTCTTCCAAATTCGTAGAATCGCTTTTTTTTTGAATTTTTCTAATTGCTTCGATTCCCGCGCCCCTTTTGTCTTTTTAGCCGCCGATAACGTAACCGTCTCTTTTTGTAATCATTACTTTTACCCTTTCCCAAGGTAAAGTATTTAAACGTTGCAGAAAATCCCATCGTCTTCTACTTTTTCAAATTTGTGTCTTTGAGTTTTCCATCGTCTCTTTCTCTCCTGTGCGTTCATCTCTTCCATCATTTGTTGTCAACAGACTCATATCTTTGCTGTAAGATTTTCTTCTTTCTCTTTGATTTCCTTCTTTCATCATGGTTTATCCTGTAGAATCGATTGATAAATTTCGCTCTGATTTCTCTATTCCCTCCTGGGTTATTTTGGAAGAGCTTTCTGAGCCTTCAGACTATTTTCGTTTGGCTGAGAACATTGGTTCCCCAGTCTCTTTGTTGCTGAGTGTGGCTTTTCTTTTCCCCCAAACCCTCTATGTATGGAATTCTGTCAATACTTTGACGTAGTTCCTGCAAGAATAGCTCCCAATACGTGGAGAATAGTTAACGGTGTTTATAGATTAAATCAAATTCATGGAACCCGTATAGGAATTCCTGAAATCATGTTTTGTTATAGATGGGATGTGGGCGATAATACTTTTTATTTAAAAACTAGGTTTTTAAATAGAGCTTTAGTGGTCAATCTCCCAGATGCCAATAGGGACTACTTTGAGCACGGGGTTGTTATGAAAAATTGGCAACACCCTCCATTGACTAGAGATGATGTTTACCAGGGTCCCAGATATCCTCCCTATGGCAATGGGATAGGTTGTTTTTATTTTATTTTCAAAATTATGCTTCCTTTGTGTTTGATAAAATGTGCCACTGATATTTTAATTTTGATTTATTTGCAGTTGACAGCAAAAGAAAATCTCCAAAAGAGGCAGACGTTAATATAAGGAACTTAAAACTTATCTGGAGTTTGCATCAGACTGTTACCGACGAGCATATTAGGTCAGCTTCATATTTGCTGCAGTACAAGAGTTACACTTCCTCTTTTACTGCTCGTTCGGTGATAAGCGACGCAGAACCAATACCAGCCTCTACCAGTTCTTCACCTGAGCCACATATTCCTTTGAGTGAAAGGATGAAGAAAAGAAGACCTCCTACCCTTTTTGAGAAACCTGCCTCTGGTACTGGAGAGGCAAAAAGAAGTAAGCTTGATGTCCCAGGAGAAGGGACAAAGAAAATTGATGCACCTCCCTCGGCTGCTCCTATGAAGGTGGTCGAGAAGCCCCCAGTGGCCCCGAGCAAGGCTGCTGCTCCAGGCGAGGTGATTGTCATTTCTCCGACTAAGACTACATCGTTAGTCGAGAAAGTTGATGCTCCTCTGAGTAGGCTGAAGAAAAGCTCCTCTATTAATTTGGCTGAATCCATCTCTCAGCCCCCGACTAGTGGTGTTCCCACTTTTGTTCCCCCGAGCTCTGCTCTGAGCTCGGTGAAGACTTGGATCATTCTCGAGATCCAAGGTATTGAAGAAAACCTTTCTCGGGACACTGTTACCTCACTAGCAGCTCGTCATATTGCTTCTGTAAGTCCCATAGTCTTAAATTTTCATTTTTTCCTTTTTGTATATGTGCACTGACTTGCTTTCATTTTCTTTTCACAGTTGGTGAGCTATTTTAATACAATTTTGAAGAAAGATGAAGCTATTAAAGCTTCAAGCTCCTCGTCTGGTGTCGAGGAAGCTTTGGTAGGCCAGGCGCAGTCTCTGAAAGATTTTCGTTAGAAATATGATGATGATAAGGCAGTTTGGGAGAAAAAGCTTACTTCGACTAAGCAGGAGAAGGCTCAGGTTATTGAGATCTCCAAGGGGTTGGAGAAAAAAATGAATGATTCGGAGAAGAAGAATAAAGAGCTCGAAGGGAAGCTCAAGAATGCTGGGGAGCTTGAAAATAAGCTCAAGGCTGCTGAGGAGGAGTTAGGTCAACTTAGGGAAGTAAACCGTCAGAAGAAGGAAGTTGAGAATAAACTGAAGGCTGCTGACAATCTTCTTTCCGAGAAGCTTTCCTCGGAGAAGACAAAGAGGAAATTGGCTGTGAAGAAATCTTTCAGCGCTGGCTGGGATAAAGGGTGGAACAAAGGTTTGGATGCCATGATGTCGCAAGTCGAATATGGCAGCCTCAAATACTTTAGAGATGGATGGGTCGCTGCTCTACAAGAAATGAAAGTTGATGAAACTTCTGAATTATTTCAGCGACACATCCCTGGCCCCCCTCCAACTCCTGAAGACGAAGAAGAGGACGAAGCTGCCTTTGAGGAGTCTTCCATGGTGATGGAAGATCAAGTTTCTCATCCCCCAACCATCCAGCCCACTAACGAGGAACTTCAGCAACTCGTTACTTCATCCGACCAACTGCCAGCACGTCCCGAGCAACCCTCTGTTTCCTCCGAGCAACCTACCTCCTCGTCCCAGCCTCCCGAGAAAGTTCTGGGAGACAAGGAAAAGGTGTAGAGTTGTTCGGATTTCTCTCTATATTTTATTTTTCTTTGTCAAATGTAACTTCTGAACATGTAACTCTGAACTTTGTACCTCTGAACTTTGTGATGTAATAAAATTTGAACTTTTGCTTATGCATACTGTTGATTCTCTTCTTCATGCTCTGTTTATACTCTTATTGATTATTGCTTTTTCTTCCTTTACTAGTTTCTGGCCAGGATGGAATTATTGTCTGCTCATGATACAAAGCTGTTAAGGCAATGCAATGAATATTTTAAAGTCGGTCATACAGACATGAGTGCAGCTCAAATTACTGACATCCTCGGTCAGGGTGCTTCAGAGCAAGCAATTGAAGCCTATCAATATTTTAAGTGCCTACTCGATCGTGCAGTGGCTAACAACGTAGCATACTATGATATGATTGAGGATCTCCAAGGCACTATTGAAGAACTTCAGCAACAATATAAGGAGTCTACTGCTCTTTTGCACGAGGGGTACGAGAAGAAGTATCAGCAAATCTATGCTGATAAGGGATACGATAAACGGTTTGCTGCTTACGATGTGCGGGAGAGAACGTTGAAGGCTGAGGTCGAAGAGCACAGACAGATAGCTGAGTTATTAGATCAAGAAAATAATAACCTGTAAAGAGAGGTGTCTCAGTTGAAGTCTGCAGCTTCCACCTGAAATGCTTTGATCCCAGCGACCGACGAGGGATTCTCTTTCTTAGAGGTCGAAAAAACCAACCTGAGGGATGAGTTAGAAACCTTGAAGAGGTCTGGACCTTCTACTTCTACTCGGGGACGAGCAAGAGCTGCTCGGATTCCTGTCGAGGAACAGAGGACTCAATCTGCTCTAGAGAACCAGGCCTTCCAACTGATGGCAAAGAACCAGGCATTGGCTGAAATGTCTAAGAAGATCATGGGTCTGGAAGAGCAGCTTTCTGCGCAGAAGTCTGTCTTGGAGAATAAAGAACTCTTTATAAAAAATCTCCACGAGCAGCTGGAAAGATTGACATATCAATTCCACAAGCAACCCAGAGAATTCTGGATGGCTGGCTACAACGAGGCTCTCTACCATTTGGATGATTGTTTCCAAAATGCAAACAATGAGGGTTACAAACAGAGGTGGTTAAATGCCTTAGGTGTGCTGCAACTGGAACAGGGTCATTACCTGTGGGACTACCATAATCCAGGGCTGCTCGACCTACCAGTGCCACCATTCAAGCTTGATATGAGTTGGATCCCTGCTCGGACCACCCCTCGGTGTCTGATTTCCAAATACCTCGGCGATTACAATCTCCATTCCAATGTCAAGATATCTCGTCCCGAGCACCTACTAGATCGACCATCTGTGATGAATATCAGGATGCTTGAAGATCTCAACTTCATAAATTCCCCTCATGCTTTAAATGATCCACCTGTTGGCGAGGAACCTGTTTCAAAAGCAGAGGGGAAGAAACCAATAGAATAGGAATCTTAATGTAATAAATTTGTATTTCATTCTTGATGTATTTTGTTCTACATTTAATGAAATAATTTTATTTACAAATCTTGATTGCCATTGTCTTGTAATTATAAAACACTTTACATCTGTGCATGTATATCTGTTAAAAAGATAACAACATTGTGTTATTTGTCGATCAACTGGAGTTTGTTAAAACTTATTGTCGACTATCTTGAATTTGTGGTAATCATTTGATGACTAACCAAAATTGACGATATTTTATTTCTCGACCAACTTGGTAGTAATTTAAAAAGTCACGAGTATCAAAAATTTTGCTCGATCACTTTCTCGTACTCATAAAATTTTTTCGACCAACCAAGGTCGATAAATTTTTCTTCTCGACCAACTACAGTTAGTGGTTTTTTATACCCGATCAACCATAGTTAGTGAATTTTTCTTACCGACCAATCTTTGACACTTTTTGGAATAGTTTTTCTTCCTAACCAACCATAGTTGGCATTTTTAGGAATAGTTTTACTTCCCGACCAACTTTAGTTGGCGTTTTCGAGAATATATTTACTTCCTAACCAACCAAGTTGGCATTTTTAGGAATAGTTTTACTTCCCGACCAACCTTAGTTGGCGTTTTCGAGAATATATTTACTTCCTAACCAACCAAGTTGGCATTTTTAGGAATAGATTTACTTCCTAACCAACCAAGTTGGCATTTTTAGGAATAGTTTTACTTCCCGACCAACCTTAGTTGGCGTTTTCGAGAATATATTTACTTCCTAACCAACCAAGTTGGCATTTTTAGTAATAGATTTACTTCTAACCAACCAAGTTGGCATTTTTAGGAATAGTTTTGCTTCCCGACCAACCTTAGTTGGCGTTTTCGAGAATATATTTACTTCCTAACCAACCAAGTTGGCATTTTTAGGAATAGATTTACTTCCTAACCAACCAAGTTGGCATTTTTAGGAATAGTTTTACTTCCCGATCAACCTTTGTTGGCATTTTCGAGAATATATTTGAGTAGTCCGAGTTTTGCTGAGTAGTGTGTAGCACTAGTATTTCGCAAAAAAATTCCAATAAAAGGAAAGAACTGGGCAGAACATTGTCACTTTATTCATACTGATGAAACTGCATTACATGAGAGTTTACATTACTGATAATATTTGCGCAGATGCTCTGCATTCCATGCATTCTTAAACTCCTCCCCCTCTAAAGTTTCTATTTTATATGTCCCTGGTCGAACAACTTCCTTAACTCGGTAGGGTCCATGCCAGTTGGCTTCCAATTTGTTGTGCTTTTGAATCACCTTCTTTAGCACATAGTCTCCTTTTTTCAAGTCGCACTTCTTCACTCTCTTGTTGTAGAACAAAGCTGTTCATTGCTGGTAAGCAGCATTTCTAATGGCTGCTTCTTCCCTAACCTCCTCGAGCATGTCCAAGTCTAACCTTCTCATTAAATCGCTGACAGGGGAATTGAAATTCAGTATTCTGTGTGTTGGGAGACCCAATTCGGCGGGTATAACAGCTTCACTTCCAAATGCCAGCATATATGGAGATTCCCCTGTTGCTGCTCGGGGAGTAGTTCGGTAAGCCCATAACACTGATTGTAGCTCGTTGATCCAGTTTTCTTTCGCATCATTCAGTCTTTTTTTCAAACCATTCAGCAGCATTCTGTTTGTCACTTCAATTTGTCCATTGCTTTGAGGATGGCCTAGTGCCGAGTGGATCTTCAAGATATTTGACTGATGATAATAGGCAGCGAACTCCTCGTTATCAAATTGTGTTCCATGGTCTGTGATGAAGGTATGAGGAAGACCATATCGACAAATGATGTTCTTCCAAATAAATTGGTACACCTTGTCGTATGTCATATCAATGAGAGGCTCAGCCTCAACCCATTTAGTAAAATAATCCACAGCGACCACGAGATACTTAAATCTTCCCCTGGTCGTCGGCAGTGGCCCAACCAAATCTATTCCCCATATGGCAAATGGCCAAGGGGAAGTAATGGGTGTCAATAACGCTTGGGGAGTTCTTCGGATGGAGGAGAAGCGCTGACACTTGTCATATTTCTTAACATAAGCTATGCAATCAGCCCTCATCGTCGGCCAGTAGTATCCTTGAGTCATCATTCTTTGCAAAAGTGTTCGACCTGCTACATGGGCTCCACAGAACCCTTCATGGACCTCTTCAATCAAATCTTTCACCTCGGTGGGATGCACACATCTTTGCAAACCTGCTATAATTCCTCGTCTGTATAGAATACCATTAGTCATTATATAACGAGCAGCCTTAAACTTTAGTTTCTTGGCTACAAGTTTGTCAGTTGGTAATTCCCCTTTCTCAATATATGCCCTGATGGGATCCATCCATGACGACCCTAAATCGGGGGTATTAAAGTTTATCGTCAGATCTTCATCTATACTCCGACCAGCTAAAACTTCAATTGGGATTGTTCTTCGTAGCTCGGTACGAGTAGCTGATGCTAATCGAGCTAAGACGTCTGCTCTTGCATTCTCCATTCTTGGTATTCTGACCAGCTGAATAACAGCAAATTTCGACACCAATTCCTTTGCCTTTGCATGATATCTGATCATTAATTCTCCTTTGGCTACATATACTCCTATCATTTGATTTATGACCAATTGCGAGTCACTGAAAATAATAACTTGTTCTGCCCCCATAGTTTTTGCCAAACTAAGACCTGCAATCATGGCTTCATATTCAGCCTTATTATTCGGAGCTTTGAATTGAAAACGTAGGGCGTATTCTATGTCGACCTCATCCGGACTGTTCAAAACTATCCCTGCGCCACATCCTGTAGTGCAAGATGAACCATCCACATACAAACTCCATATAGGCAACTCGTCCTCAAATTGCTGATCTGACAGAGTTCCTCGGTGGAAAATTTGCGGCTTCCTTTCACCATCTCCTGATATTTCTTGCTATTCGTCGATCATCTTTTCTTGCCCTTTTATCAACCTAAGCAGGTCTGGGCTTAAATTTGATGATTCTGTAAAATCTACTTGCCCTTTTACCAAGCTAAGTTGGTCTGGGCTTATATTTGATGATCCTGTAACATCCACAGGTTGATCGGTTAGCAACTTTTGCTCCTCGCGGGTATCAGGATAAGTGAACTCTGCTATAAAATCTGCTACCGCTTGCCCTTTTAACGATGATCTGGGTTCATAAACTATATCATATTCACCGAGTTCAATTGCCCAGCACATCAATCTTCCTGATTTTTCTGGTTTATGAAGGGCTTGCCTCAATGGCATATCAGTATATACTACTATAGTATGAGCCTTTAAGTATGGCTTCATTCTTATACTTTCCTCGATCAATGCTAATGCCATTT
Source organism: Sambucus nigra (assembly GCA_949130495.1). Classification (NCBI taxonomy): domain Eukaryota; kingdom Viridiplantae; phylum Streptophyta; class Magnoliopsida; order Dipsacales; family Adoxaceae; genus Sambucus; species Sambucus nigra. Next base: position 416,171,621 of record OX422223.1, read on the forward strand.
TTCCAGCCTTGGATATCTGATCTCTGCTCCTCGGAAGGCCTTACTTGTGTAGTAGATTGGTTTTTGTACTCCATTCTCCATTCTTATCAATGCCGAACTAACTGCATTCTCGGACACTGCCAGATACAAGTATAATTTTTCTCCCATCACTGGCCTGGATAACAGTGGAGGTGTTCCCAAATATTTCTTCAAGTCTTGGAAAGCCTTCTCACATTCATCATTCCACTCAAAAGTTTTTCGGAACGTTTTGAAGAATGGAAGACATCGATCAGTTGCTCGCGATACAAATCTGTTGAGTGCTGCTACTCGTCCTGTAAGTCTTTGCACTTCTTTCTTCGTCGTTGGGGATCGCAGCCCTAACAGAGCTTTGATCTTTTCAGGGTTAGCTTCAATGCCTCGCTGATTGACAATGTACCCGAGTAACATGCCTTCTCGTACTCCAAATATGCACTTCGTCGGGTTCAACTTCATTTGATATTTATCTAGTTGATCAAAGGTCTGGCTTAAGTCAACTAGATGATTAAAAGCTTTCTTGATCTTTGTCAGCATATCATCAACATAGACTTCCATATTGCAACTGATTTGTTCTACAAGCACTTTGTTCATCAGTCGCTGATATGTTTCACCTGCATTTTTCAAACCAAAAGGCATAACATTATAACAATAAGTTCCCCTAGGGGTAATGAAAGAAGTACTCTCCCTGTCTTCAGGTTTCATTTTAATCTGATTGTAACCAGAATAAGCATCCATGAAGCTCAGCAGGTCGTGTCCCGAGGTAGCATCCACTAGTTGATCAATTCGGGGCAGTGGAAAGTGATCCTTTGGGCATGCTTTGTTGAGGTCGGTGAAGTCTACACACATCCTCCATTTGTTGTTCTTTTTTTTCACCATCACCACATTTGCTAACCAGTCTGGATATTTAACATATTCAATAAAGCAAGCTTTCTGGAGCTTCTCGACTTCCTCCTATATAGCTTGATTCTTCTCGGGACTGAATACTCTTCTTCTCTGCTTCACAGTCTTGATCTCCTTATTCACATTGAGTTCGTGACATAAGAAATTTGGGTCTATCCCAGGCATATCCTCATGACTCCACGCAAAATTTTGCTTTCTGCTTCTTAGGAAAGTTATCAATTTCTGCTTTAGTGAGGCTTCCAACGACGAACCTACTTGAGTAGTTCATTCAGGGTGCTCGTCGTCCAGAATGATATTTTCAGTAGCTTCCACCACTTGACCCTTCACGAGTTGCGACTCATCTCTAGGATCTAATTTTCAATTTCTGCACCTTCATCCACTTGATAGGTGGTGGTCTTTTTCCTTGATTCCTCTAGTTCCTCTTGCTCGGCGGATGAATAATAGCATTCCTGAGCTACTTTCTGATCACCTTTCACAACACCTACTCCAAAGTTTGTTGGAAATTTTAGGCACTGATGTACCGTAGATGGTACAGCTTCGAACTTCTTCAATCCTACTCTTCCCATGATGATATTGTATGCTGATTGAACATTCTTATCCATCATTAAGAAGCGTATTCTTTCTGTTCGACAAGTAGGAGATGTACCAATGAATATATCCAACTTGATCGTCCCAAGTGGAAAAACTTTCTCACCAGAAAAACCCAGGAGGGGTCTGTGATAAGGCTCCAGTTGAGATAGCTTTAGATTTAAACTGTCGAAGCACGAGTATAACATGATGTCTGCCGAGCTACCATTGTCTACCAGTACTCTTGAAATCATCACTTCCTTCATCCTCATTTTGATCACTAATGGGTCATCATGAGGATATAAAACACCTGGGAGGTCATTCTTTGAGAAACCAATGACCAATTTCTCTTTGTTTACCTTTCTCGGGCGATCCTCCTCAGCTAGATTTATTCGTTGAATGTATGATCAAGCTTTAGCCTCACAGAGGTAAGATTTTCTCTCTGCAGTAAGGTCTCTTCCTCCTGCATCTCCACCTGTAATAACCTTACAATCTAATGACCCAAAGCGTATTAAAAATACCTCACGTTCTGGCTGCCTTGGTCTCTTGGGAAGATTGGGATCATCTTCTGGATCAACTGCATGGTCTCTTTTCTTGTTCTCCTCTGCTCGACGAGGAGATCTAGACCTCTCTCTTGTTCGGTCGTTGTTTCTTCTTTCATTCCTCCAATCAACATACTTTGCCAGTTTTCCTCGTCTGATGAGTGTTTCAATCTCATTCTGAAGAGCTATGCAATTTTCAGTCATGTGGCCATGATCTTTGTGAAACTCGCAATATTTTGCCTTATTCCTCCTGTCAGGGTCTGCCTTCATTTTCTCTGGCCAGTTTAATTCCTCGTTGTTCTTGATTTCTTCTAGAACATGGTTGATGTCTTTCTTCAAAGGAGTATAATTATCAAATTTCTTCAATACTTCCCATGACGACCTTGTTCTTGAGTGTTTGTCACTACCATTGTTCTTATGCTCTTTCTTCTTAGCTTTATCATCTTCCACCTTGGTTTCTTTGGCATCCATATTCTTCTTCGCAGCCATAGCCTCCTCGGCATTCATAATCTTGGCCGCTTTTCCCATCTGATCTGACATAGTTCTAGGTGGATCTTTGGCCAAAGTATAGTATAACTTGTTGGGCAGTAGTCCACTCATCAAGGCGGTAATCGCTATCTTTTCCTCATAATCAATGACTTCGAGCTTCTCGTTATTAAAACAAGTTATATAATCTCTGGTACTTTCACCGGCTTTTTGTCTAACACTTAACAAATGCGCTACTCGTTTAACTGGCTTTGCCCTAAAATAGAAATTCCCAATGAATAACTCGGCCAGTTGAAAGAAAGTTGAGATCTTACCCCGAGGAAGGTTATTATACCATATTTGAGCAGATCCGGTAAGAGTTCTCGAGAATGCTCTGCATCTCATCTCATCTGGAACAACGTAGATATCGGCTGCAGCTTGGTATTGTTCTATATGAAGGACATGATCGGTCTTTCCATCATATTTGGGGGTCACAACAGGTGCTTTGAACTTTGATGGTGTTGGAAAATCTACAATGGCCTGGAAAAAAGGTGTTCCTTGAACAAAAGTTCATTGTAGAGAGTTCTTGGCCTTAGCCATTTCCCCTAATCTATCCTCCAGCCTCCGAATATAACCTTTCCACGCATCATTTCCTTCCTCGGGCCTGTTGGTTCGAGAAACTGATCGCGTTGATGTGGCTTCCTGGGATCTATCTTGACGAGCAGCTGGTCGCGACTGGGCAGATCCTTCCCTTAAGTCTGATGGTCGTCGAAAACTCCTCGATGCGGCTCTAGGAGGACTTTTGCTCCTCCTAGGACCTAATTGATCAAAAGGAGATACTCTGCTTAATCTTTCTAGTGCACTGGTCCTTTCTGGAGAGAGAGTGATACGTTGTTCAGTATCTGTGGCACGTACCGACGAAGTTCGTCCAGGTTGATAAGAAAAATCTTCAGACTCCACAGTACGATATGAATCGGTACGCCTAGTACGCGAAGAAGTTAAACGGGTATTTCTTTAAATACTTCGCGATTCTGAGTGGGTTGGTGCACCGCCATGGAGAGTTCGTATGAGTTGTAGCATCGTTTCTTGCATGACTGTCTGGCCCTGGGCCAGATTTGTCATTATTCCATCCAGATATGGAATATTAGGCGGAGCAGATGGATTTGGAGGGCTTCCAGCATTTGGATTGCTGGGTTCTGGAATATCAGCCATTTGTGATGAATTGTTTTTGATGAAAAATGATATTACCAGTCGTTTTCCACAGACGGCGCCAATCTGTTGATGTAAAAAATTAGATGATATCTAATTATTTAATCACAGATAAAAAAAATGAGACAAAGAACTTTTAAAGTGGTTCAGCCTTATAAGAATGGCCTACGTCCACTGTTTTTGTTATTGCTGACTGTTTGGAAATTCTCGATTACAAGTTTTCTCAAGAAATTCCGGTCCCGTTACAATGAGGATAATATAATGTATTTATAGCCCTAAGGCTGTAATGTGAAAGGGTAATACATTTAATGCCCCTTAAGCGTATACATCTGTATGATAATAATAAGCATTTAATGCGCAGTCAAACTGTTGGTTATCCGGCTATTAATGCTTTGTCCGAGGTGCAACTCCGACCGCCTAAGTTCCTTGGTGCTAAAAAGTTCCTCGATACTCAAAAGTTCCTCGGAGAGTTCTTGTAGGTCGGAGCGTCTGAGTTGATCGGGGAAGCAGAGTTCCTCGTTGCAGTATGGTTCCTTGGAGTCGAGGTGTTGTTCGTAAGTGTTTGTCGTTGCCATGTAGATTGCCACGTGTCTTCACCCAATTGAGCCATGTCAGTAGACTAAATTTGGTATCAACAGATATAATCTGATCCATTGATGTATAAGTTGTAATCTCTTCCACTCACCTATAACTAATCTTTGGCTCTGAAGCCTATATATAGTTTCACTTGTATCTTATTTGAAAAGTGCTAGATTAAGTTTTAGTTTTATTCCTATGAAGAATTCTTCTCTGTGAAGTTAGGGTTTATCATAGTATTAGAGCAAAAAAAATACCTCGCGGTTCCTTTTGATCCTGCACCAGAATTCTTGCATCTTTATATTACACCCTGTATTTTTGATGATTTAAATAATTATGGGATTAATTATTATTGTTGAATTAATTAAATTAAAATGCGAGAAATTATTTATTAATTAATTCAGATTAAAATAATTATTAACTAGTGTGCCAAGAGTTAATACGTATTGATGAAAATTATTGAATAGCACTGTGTGGATATATAATATGAAATTATGAAATTTTATAAATTGTCGAGAGTGAGAAATACGACAGTTTGGTATACTAAGTCGGGATGCACGTGTGAGTCATGTCAGTACTAATTTAATGGATCAAAGAAGTAAATTATTTTTAAGTAACTTGTATGGTCATTTTGAGTGTGCCATTGAGTCAGGAAGGGTCGAGATAGTAAAAAAACTCTATCCGGATATTTTATTTGGACTCCGAAATATTTTTAGGCCTCACCGGCACCCCGTAGGGGTATTTTTGTCCTTTGAATTTTTGGGGAGACATATGGATGAAAATTAGAAAAATAAAAGGGAGTATACGTGGGTGAGAGGAAGTCTGTCAGTTTCTACACCTAAGAGAGAGGGAGAGAACCACGGAGGAAGATGGAGAGAGTCCATAGGTGTTCTTGGTGCAAAACTTAAGAACTCACAACACAAATCCTACCAAAGCGTAGATCGGAAGACGAGGAACAAGTCTATACCAATTTCACCAGCGGTTTAGAACATCACAATAGAGGCAAGTGTTTATTACTTTCTTTCTATTAACAATAATTGTGCTCATGTTAGTATAGGAATCATATACATGATGTAGAATTGATTTAAGTGAATTTAAAGAATTTAAATCATGGATTGAGAGTTATTTTGATGAAGAATTCAACCCCTTTGCATGTAGAATAGAAATCCCGAAATTATATGTTAAAATTGAGAAACGAATCCGAGTTTTAATTTAGAGTTATGCATATAATTTGAGAACTAGAGTTCTTAATCGAATTTTTATGATGATTATTGATGATTTAATGATGATATATTATTGGAAATTATATATAGATGTTAGGTAGTTTATTGAAATTGAACGATTGGTGTTTGGGCTGATTATTTTAGAGGTTTTAGGCTTAAAAATGGTAGAAAACGAAACTGTTAAGGGTTTAGAACGTAACAGGTATGGTGGGAAAGAGTACTAATCAATCTCATTCGAACGAGATTGAGCTTCGTTCGAATGAGAAAGGATATCGCGAGATGTCGTTCAATCGACATCTGACCTGGTTCGAATGACAGGTCCAAAACTTGGAAAATTATAAATTTTTCCCAATTAGGTCTACACAATTTTTTTGAGATAGGGAACTGTCATTTGGTGATTGTAGCATAGTGCAGAATTGCTAGGAAATATTCGTAGAGTAATACCTTAAATATTTGGAAAGGTGAATTAACCTTGGAAATTTTGAGAGAGGGAATAATGGAAATAAATATATTATAAGTAGTAATGAGAGAATACTACGTATGGAAAATACATGTAAGGGTTGGGTGAATACTTTGAATTTTAATGGGATATGGGAATGCCTATTATTTGATTATTATTATTATTGTGTGTATAGCATACATACGCTTCTTGCTATCGGGAGGAGGTTTTGCGCAGTGGACAGTTTTATCCTGGGTGGCCCAATAGGGGGATATTTGACATGTAGCCAGAGTATATTAACTTGGTTATGTGCTATCTGAGATGTAGGATAGTTTCGACGGCTAAATGGGAGCGTAGGCATGTGCGTGACCCATTTGGCTGGGGAATATACTCGCCTCCAATATATGTGATTTGAACTTTATGGTTTGTGAGAGATTGAACCAACAGTCCTTTATGCAGTGATTGATGCACCGAGACATGATAGCAGAATATGCATTGCGCCAAGTGGTCTTAACCAAGGGGTGCATGATTAGTATATATATGTATAGGGATGATGTGGCTATATATATATATATATATATATATATATATATATATATATATATATATATATATATATATAGTTCTACTGTGTGAAATTAGTAGATATAGTGATAATGAGAAATAAAATAATCTTAGTGGGTAAAATATTAACCAGTCGAATGACGAATAATGATATTTACTTATATGGGATAAACGATTTCAATAATATTGTATAGGAGATACGAGTATACTACTAGTGACGTGGATGGTGGTATGGTGAATTCGAACTAGTTAGGTTGGGTAGCATAACTAATATGGGGTATATGTACGTTAGGCGTGTACAATAGATGAGAGGTGAGAATCTCATGTGAGAGTCCGACAAGCTAACATGCACATAATACTGGGTCCATTGCAAATTTTAAAGACTTGGTAAAATAAATATTTTTACAACTCAGGCTCTAACCCGTCTCTTGCTATTCTTATCTCTTTTGCTATATATGTGTATTATATCAGGTGCCTGGCCACAGGGTTACCAGACTCAGACGCTTAGATTGTTTAGCGAGCTCCAGCGGTTGTGGGAGTTGCAGGTCCTTGCATTTAGACGCCTATATCATTTCTTTTAGTTCTATTCAAACATTTTATTTAAGGCATGTGTCGCCCATTCTCAATTGTTTTATCAGAGATATTGGACTCAGTTTATTTTGGTAGTTCATTTTAGTTGGATTGAGTATTTTACAGTTTATTAGTTTGAGACTTTAAACTGGAATGTTTTATCCAGTCTGATTTATTTCAGTAGTTGGTTCATGTCCATTATTTATTATATTTATGTGGAATATAAATGGCTAATGGCTTATACCTTAAAGAATGAAAATTTATTAATGGATTATTTGAGTATAATTATAATAAATGTTTTGACACTTAGCTTAATTATTTATTAGGTGTTAAATAAAGAAAAATGGATTTTCGATAATGATGCTAGGAATGAATCCACTGAACATTTTGTTTTAAATTTAATAAAGGACTGATCACCTGGTATTTAAATTAGGCAGGGTGTCACACTTTAATACTTCTGGTTAGATAAAAAATTACATCATCTGATCAATCATCATCATGAATTTAGAAAATTCTTTACCTACTCCTTATCAAGTTGTCAATCTTATTCCCATAAAATTTACCTCTGGAAACTATATTACCTGAAAATATTTGTTTTTACCAATTCTTCATCGTTATATTGTTCTTGAACCTATTGATGGTTCATCCAAATTCCCTGAGAAATTTCAAGTAGACAACTCAGAAAATGTAACTAAAAATTTGACTCCATCTTACACTGAATGGATGGACCATGACCAAACTCTTTTGATCTAGCTCAGTTCTACACTTTCTGACAATCTCCTACCATATGTAGTTGGAGTTTCCTCATTCAGAGAGCTATGTCTAACTCTTGAAAAACTCTTCTCTTCGATCTATAGTTAGCATATCATACGTCTCCAATCACGTCTGCCACAAATCAAGAAAAGCATTTCTTTAATAACAATCTATCTTCAACAAATCAAAGAAGTTGTAGATTATCCTATTGCATAATCCTGATCGTTATCTTATATATTATACTCTCAAGGGAATTTCACCTGAATATGAATCTTTTATAAAACCTATTAATATTTGATATCCTCCTCTAACTATTAATGAAATTCACGGTATTCTTATCAATTATGAAATATCTATTTAGACATTTATAATTCCTCTACTGTAACCGAACCTCTGAGATAAGCCTATTCTTCCACTCAAACCAACACCTATGGCCAGTAAAACTTCCAAGGTAATAGAGGGCGAGGTCAATTCTTTAATTGTGGCAGAGGAAGAGGATGATACAATTCATTTCAAACTCAATCACAAGTTCAACCTCAGGAATAAAGTGTTGTAACCTTCCATACTATTTGTCAGATTTGTAACAAATTTGGCCTTCTTGCCATAAATTGCTATAATCTCCTTAATCTTTTATATTTGGGCAAAACTCCACCATCCAAGATTCAAGCCATGATTTTTAGAATATCTTACAATCTTGACTATTGGTTTACTGATACAAGAGCATCCAATCACATTACAATCGATCGCGACAATCTCTCTATTCACTCCAGTTAAAAGGAAATAAAAGGTACATGCAGGAAATGGTAAAGGTTTGAGAATACTCAACATTGGCTCCTTAGTTTATTTTACAAAAAATCAGACATTCCATCTTTAAAATCTACTTGATGCTACTCAAATCTCAAAAAACCTTCTTTCTATATATAAATTTACCAGAGATAATGATTGTGTTATGATTTTTAACTAAATTGGTGTTAATGTGAAGGACAAAACATCATCGAGGACTCTTTTCTAGGAACAACATAAAAATGGAATGTATCTAACCCATTTCTACACCATAAGCTCCTCCCACACTTTAATAACCTCCACCCCTTCAACAACTTATGTGTTTATGAAAGCCTCACCTTCTCCCTGGAACTAAAATCTCGATCACCCATCCATTACTATTTTACAATGGATTTTTTCCTCCAACAACTTATCAGTATATGGTAACACTTCATGTATTTTCGTATGTAATGCTATCCATATAGGCAAAATCAGGAAATTACCCTTTCATTCCACTACTTTTAAGTCAAAAATAAATTTAGAACTTTTATTTATCGATCTTTGGGGTTCCTCACCTATTCTTTTTGTTAGTGGATTTCATTATTTTTCCAACATTGTTGATGACTATACCAGATATTATTGGATTTCACCACTTGTTAATAAATCTGCATTCTATAAATCTTTCATATTTTTAAATCTAGAATTACAAATTAGTTAGGTACTATTATTAAAATCATTCGTACGGACTCTCCTAGTGAATTCACTAGTGCTAACTTTGAGGTTTTTAGCCACTCATGGAATTATTCATCAATTCTCATATCCACATAAATCTAAGGAAAATGGTGTAGTGGAATGGATACGTCAACATGTTCTCAAAACAAGTCCACACTTATAGCTCAGTATTCCATCCCTGAATAATATTGGGTTGAGGTGTTTAACACAATTGTATATCTTATCAATAGATTGCCCACTCCCACTCTTCAGCACATTTCCTTATAGGAAAAACTTTATTAACAATACCCAAATTATTTTGTCTTAAAGCCTACGGTTGTAGTTCTTTTCCTTGTCTAAAGCCTTATACCTCTAATGAACTCTAACTAAGAAGCAAGAATTATGTCTTTATTGGATATATTTTAAACCATATGGGATATCGATTTTTTAATCCACTCACTCGCAGAGTCTACAACTCAATACCCGTTACTTTCAGGGAAAATAACTTTCCTTTCTATACCCAACATGCAATTCCTATTCTCCAACAACCAATACTCTCCTTAACATATCATATTTTCTCTAATGTACCACTCCCTACTCCATCCAGTAAACCTAATGACTAACCACCTATCTCTCTTAAGCATGTAACAATGTCATCTCTTAGTACTACTATATCTGCTATACCCACTAATCCTACCTCTTCATTTACCATCCCATCCTCCTCTTTTACTTCTCCATCACCACCTCCTCCCCCTCCCCCTAAAAATTCCCACCCAATGAAAATAAGATCCAAGTGTGGTATCTTCAAACCTAAGTCTCATTTCATAACCAAACATCCTCTTCCTCACATATTGGTAGCTCTGTTCTCTTTCAGATATGCTCTTATTACAACAACTTACTTCTCCCAAGCTGTTAAGGATGAAAAAAGGAGAGATGTTGTGGATTTGTAATTAAATGATATTCAACATACACAGACATGGACACTCGTTCCTTATGATTGAAATGTTTAGTGGGCGTCAAATGGATATTTCCTATCCAACAAAACGTTCATGGATCAATCGAGTGGTATAAAGCCCAACTTGTGGCTAAAGGATTCCATTAGCATTTCGGGGTTGACTACAGTGAAACATCTAGCCCACTAACCAATCCATATATAACCAAATTAGTCTTACATTAAACTTTTTCAGTTTAACTAGGAAATTAGACAACTCGATATTATAAATTCATTTTACATATAAATTTCTAGGAGGAGGTCTACATTTTGCAGCCTTCTTGTTTTATTAATCCAGACAAGCCTCATCATGTTTTCAAACTATGGAACTCGTTGTATTGAGTGAAATAGTTCCCTCGAGCTTGGTATATGGCATTAGTCTAATAATTACTCAACTTATGCTTCATTACTTCTTATTCTGATACCCCTCTTTTTGTAAGAAAAGACACCACTTCTATTATCTACATTCTTAATTATGTTGATGACATTATTTATTACTAGTAATTTTGCATCCAAATGCCACTCTATTATTAGTTAATTAAGTACATGCTTTTCCATAAAGGACTTAGGTACCCTTAATTACTATTTTGGACTTGAGGCTCACAATTATGTTAATGGTATATTTCTTGCACAAAAAAGTATGTTTTGGATATTTTTAAATTTATTGATATGCATGGTACTAAGCCTTGCTCGACACCGGTCTCAAGCTCCACAAAACTCTGTCATTTCATCAATCCTCTGTTACTTGATCCCTTAAAATATCGATCCCTTGTTGGAGCCCTCTAATACTTAACTTGGACTCAATCTGATATTTCTTACATTGTAAATCAAGTGTGCCCATATATGCATAATCCAAAAGAGCCTCATTTTTTTGCTGTAAAATATATACTACAATACCTCAAAGGCACCATTTCTCATATCATACCAAAAGAACTTACAGCCTATTGTAATGTAGATTGGGCAAGGGACATCTTTAACATACATTCTAAAGATTGTTATGTTATATTTTATGGTCAAACTCCCATCTCCTAGAGTGCTAATAAGTAACCAAAAATAGCCCGATCCTCTACTGAATTTGAATACATATCACTTTCTACAACATCAGCTGAAGTTATCGGGGTATGCTCTCTTCTTAAAGATTTTAGAATCTTTTTAGGCACTACTTCCAAAATCTGGTGTGACAACATCAGTGTCTTATTTCTTATTATAAATTCGATCTTCCGTGCTTGTACCAAACATGTCAAAGGTAATTATCATTATTTTTGTGAAATTAGTAAACTCGAGCTTATTCCTATCTACTATGCTTCCACCAAGGATCAACTAGTTGACCTCTTCACCAAGGGTCTCTCTTATCAGTGCTTCTTCACTCTCTATCACAAGCTTATTATTCTCCATGCTCCCTTCAGCTTGTTGGGGCCTATTAATGAAGCTGAGCCCAGAAGACAAACAATTCAACAAGTAACTAACTCAACTAAAACTTACTGAATCAACAAATGGTTATAACAAATTCAAATTGTAGATAAAATTTAAATATGTTAATTTATAAGTTGAAAGCTCCTTCACTCGTCTATAATTAATCTCTGGCTCTCATGTCTATATATATTTATACTTGTCTTTTAATTAAAAAGTAATAAAAGTAAGGTTTTGTTTCATTTCTGTAAGGACAATTTTCATTTGAGTCAATTTGTATGTATTGGCTTAATTTTGCACAAAACACCTTGACTCATAGGGTAGAAGTTATATGTGTGATCTTTCAAGCCTATGACATTTTTTGTTGAAGACATAGTGGCCAAGTCTAACAGATCGCATCCTATGTTGTGTTTCATGCCATGTTTCATGATCAACATTTCAAGGATCTCCTAGGTATGAATACTGCTCTTATGTTTGGCCTTGTAAATTTATATTTGGATATTAGAAATTTTGTTAAGAAATTTCAAAATGTCTTTATATTTTTTTCCCGATTTTTTATAGTTTTTCCCAAGTCGTTATAATGACTTTCCCAGGTCGTTTGAACGAGATTTGGTGTTCATTTGAATGACTTCTAATAAGATTTCTTTTTAGTTTGTGCCGACTTCTCATTAGAGGCCTTGTTCGTATATCGATCGAACAAGATGGCTCTATCATTCGAACGAGATTGACCGTCGTTCGAACGTCTGGAGCAGTTTTTCAAATAATGCAGTTTTTTCATGTAGTGGGGGATTGCATTTTAATCATAGAATTTTTCATCTTCTAATAATGAGAAACCTTTAGAAAAGTTCAAGAGTGATTTTGTTCTAAACTCATGGTCTAACTTTCAAACAAAAACTAAGTTTATACCCAATTATTTTATGATCTAAGCTACGACAAGATATGTGTTTAAGATCAAATTTTTGCACCGGATTTATATTTCTCTACATCATTGAGGATTGCTTCCCGTGAAGGATTTCATGTTCATTGGTTCACATACGGTGGAATCTGTATGCGTGATGATTGTTGTGCCCCATTGGTGGACTCTGAGACGTAGGTGGACTCTTATATTGTCATTAGGTAGAGGTTGAAGGAACTAAGAGCATGAAGGCTTGCGAGGGCATTGAGTTATTGTGTAAATATTATGTCGTATCCTTTTGTAATTTCGTACTTAATGGACTTGTGGCTGGACCGTTCGAAGTTTTTCCCATTTTTATTTTTTCTCGTATATCGCGGAGTTGTGGTTATTTATTTTAGCTTTCAAATTCACACCTAGATGCATGCTTAGATTGAAAAGATAAAATTGGTTTAACCACAAAAATGGTATAATTGGTGCTTAATTAATTTGGGTTGTGTTAGTTTAAGAAGAAGTTTAATTTGATAAAATTCATGTTTAGTTTGTTTTGTATAAATTTGAACTTGAATTGAAGTTTTGTTTAAGAAGTAAAACTTAATTTGAAAGAAATTAATATTTCAAGAAATTCCCTTCTCAAATTGGTATCAGAGCAGGAACACTAAATTATCGTGTTAGATTTTAGGTTTGAATATAAAAAATTTATCATTTTTGAGTTTTTTGTTTTTAATGGTTCTAACTACGCGTACAAAAAAGTGCATATAAGATCAGCACTTAAGTCGTTAGATGAGCGGGCTTGGAAAGTGGTTGTTAGAGGGTGGTCACCGCCAACATGTTTAGTAGTAGAAGTTCGTGTTCCTAAACCCGTAGAAAGATGGAGTGAGAATGAGCATAATCTAGCAAACTGTAATTCACATGGTTTAAATGCTCTTTTTAGTGCGGTCACACCTGAGGATTTTTGTCATGTTATGGCCTGTGAAACATCTATGGAGGCATGGGACATACTTCATCTCACCCACAAAAGTGCAAATGTTGTTAAGGCTTCCAAACTTTAAAACCTCGCCACTCGGTTTGAAACCATTGTGATGTAAGAAAGTGAGACTTTTGATGAGTTCTATGCTAGATCGTCCGATAATGTGAATTCGTCTTTTAACTCGGGAGGGAAGATACCCGAAAATCGTGTCATAAAGAAAATTTTGAGGTCAATACGTGATAAGTTTAATCCAAAAGTGATCGTTTTGAATTCTTTAGTAACTTTAGACTCTACGAAACTAGAAGAGCTTGTAGGTGACTTATAAACCTATGAACTTGACATGTTTATCTCCAAGGATGTGAATAAGAAGGATAAGGGCATAACTTTGAAAGCTCGGAAGGAGTAAACTCCTATTTTGGATGATGAATCTGACATCGACTCGGATGATATGGCTATCTTTACTAAGAAGTTTAGAAATTTTCTTCAATTTAATAAAGAGATATTTAAAAATGATTATAAGAAATTTGAGAAGTCTAAGCATAACAAAGCCAAGAATCTCCCTAAAAATCCTAACGATGATCTTAAGAAGGAAGAGCCGAATAGATGTTTTGGTTGTGAGGTGATGCGACTCAGAATGTGACCCAGAAGTACGTACTCTTTAGGCTCAAGTGCAAGCCTGTCGCTCAAGTAATAATCCAATAAGTTGGGTATCGATCCTCAGGGATAAAGGACAACAAAGTTGTAACGACGGGAAAGATGAGTGAATCCTAACTCTGACTCTAAAAAGAAAGGAAAAATGATTTGGTTTTGAGAATTGATTACACTAAATGCAATTATGAATTATGAAGAGATGCAATTACACTAAATTACCTAAAATATGATTGACAGATGATTTGAAACTTTTGAACTAAGTGATGAGAAAAACAGGACGGGAATACAATCCCCCAACCCTAGTGTATTGCAGTTATAATATTAATCATAAATTTACTGATTAATTAGACCCAAAATTTAGTACTCCCAAGCATTACGTATATGAAGTTCAAGCCCGCATCATACTTAATCTGAGGACGAGTAAATCGGTATCGCGATAGTGACACTCGAATTGCATTCTAAATCATCCCGGTTATCCAGAGGCAAACGAGATATAAAGATCTACAATTGTTGTGTTCCTACGCAATACGATCGTAATCAATCACTAAATTCAGAGGACTAATTTTATACACATGCAACTAACACATCAGGCTGGGTTCATGTATCCCGGCCTTAGAAAATCTAGCCTAGCATGCTGAAAGTAATGAAAACAGTGTTTGATGTGCAGGAATTCATGATTAATCTAAAGAAAACTTGTGAATTGATGTAGAAAGGAATTAAACAGATGAAATTACTTACTAATCTTACCAAAGCACTCAAAGTATTAGCTAGAATTACTGGTAATCACTGAAATCTGAACAAAGCTTCAATCTTGTAATTAAAAGAATAAACTGTATCAAAACTAGGATTTCTGAAAAAGAATGGAAAATTAACTAAAATTCTCCGTGCAAATAATGATAATAAAATGGGTTTTTGTACCCTCCAAGAAATCAGGAATTTTAGCTACACTAGGACTCTTCTTAATAGGAGATAAGATTTCAAGATCTCGACAGCCGGACCGGTTCGGGCCTTAGGCGGACCGGTCTGCCTCCCATGCGGATAGATTATTTTTATTTTCTGGCAGACCGGTCCGGGGCGGACCGGTTCTTTTATTTTTCTGCATTCTTCGGTTTGCTTTCGATCCGAGGTCTACTGGAGTTTGCACAGCGGACCAGTCCGGGGTGAGGGCGGACTGGTCTACCTGTTGACTTCTCTTCTCAACTTTGACTGCTCATATCTTTTGTTCCGGGACTCCGATTGAGGTGCCGTTTCTTCCTATGTGCTCATGAGTGTGATATCTTCAACTTCTCTTTAGGTACATCATCCGAATTCCGGATAAAAATTACACTTTTGCCCTTTTGACTTTCCTTCTTTTCTTCCTTGATTCTTCCGGTTTCCTTCTTTCGTTTCTTGACATCAAATACCTGTAAAATCACTACGAAATACCAGAAACTCGGTGTACTTGTTAGGATAAGTCAGTAGCAAGATTATGAGATAAAGTCAAATCGATTACGTTGTTCGAGGTGCTAAAAGTAACTAAATTAAGGGATAAATTAAGAAAAATTTATGCCTAGTGAAACCCCCCTAACTTGGAACTTTGCGCATCCCGAGCAATGTAAAAGAATCCTAGCAAGGCTCAATTCTTGAAAAACATTTTATTGGGATAGAATACCTTTTTCGCGGGCAAGCGATCGCATTTAGCGTATGCAACAAGCCTTTGAACCCCTATGTTACCCTAGTAGGACGAGTTGTGTCTCGTGAGGGTTTGCAGAGAATATACCCACAAAATTTGACTCAAAGAAGATTCAAAATATGCAAAAATTGTGGAATTCAAACTTTTCCAGAAAATAGTCATCATCAAGTCATATTTACAAGTCTCAAACTGTAGTGTGTGTGTGCGAAGCCAGAAATATAACCGCTAATTTCCACCGATTGACAATTACGTTACTTATCCAAAAATTCATTTTGATTTCAAATTCTCACGGAATGCTCTCTCAAACGAATCACTCGGATTGTGGCTATTCTCTCGGTATGTGTGATATAAAGAGTAAATGTAATGGACGCAAAATCACGCATATAATTAGAAACATGAAAATTTCATGGTGAAAGGATCTCATCAACGGGTTACGATTTTAAAAACGGGAACATTGCCTCTTATTCGTGCACTTAATCTCCTTTATTATCTTTTGGTGTATTAGCTCTCCACGCGGTAATCAATTTCGCAATTTAGACTCGGTTAGGATTTTTTCGGGTTTTAACGTTTATGGGGTAAAAAGAAAATGGTAGGGAAGGTTGGAATTGGAAAAGTCATTTATGATGTCCATTTGTGCTTTTTTTGGGCTATTGTTCTTTTTTTTCTTCTTTTTCTCTATTTTTTCTGTTTTTCACTTCTTTTCTTTTCTCACTATTTTTGTTGAGCATATTTATTTTTTTTCTCTTGCCCCTTTATATGCACTTTTTGGACTTAAATTCTGAATTTTTCCATTTTTTGCAATTCCGGACTATTTGGCTTTTTCGGGTTATCAAACAAAAGGGACAATTTGTTTGGCTCAAATTGGGTTACAAAAGGGGTAATTTTTCGCTACTTTTTCTGGCCAATATTTTTGGGTGACAAACGAGGGCCTACTTCATTGTCCAAAATACCAATTGCGTTACCATAAACGTTTCAAGATGAATTTAAGTTTAGAGATCAATTTTTTTGGCACGTTTTTCAAAGCAATATCACAGACGTCTTTCATAACCGATCAAAATGAAAGGATTGAGATCCTCTACGACTTTTTAGGCGCTGAAAAGAACTTTGAGTTAATAATTAACTCAGATTGATTTAAAAACTCGCAAAAAGTGATAGGCTCGAATCTCACCGGGTTTGTTAATCTCCACACTTATTCGTTAAGTCGTCAATTTTCGCTCAATTTCCATCTTTAGTCAATTTCGGCTTTGTGTATGTTGAATTTTTACAACTTGAGACTTTAAACCGACTTTTAATGATATTTTTGAAAAATTTGAATTCCAATTTTTATTTATTTTGAACAAAAATATTTTTGGGTTTTTCAAAATTTTATGATTTTTTTTTGGAAATTTCTGGGCATTTTGAAAATTTGTGAAGTTTTAGAAATACTCACTTGTGACCCCCCCTAACTTAGACTTTTGCATTGTCCTCAAGCAAAAAGGACTAAAATCTAACTCAAAACGAATGAAAAGTGCGGAAAAATAAAACAAACAAATATTCAAAATACATAAAGACACTAAATGGCCCTAACACATGACTCAATAATACACTAGAGATCACCCCATACGCGTTGGGGGTGCGACGACCTCTCATCTCTCCACAAACTCACCCGACCCCACTCACGGGGTTCGATGCTCTCCTTGTCACTCCCGTCTTCCTGTCATATACCAACAACCGGAATAAGTTGGGCCCTTGCCTATAAATAAAGGAGAGACCGGGAGACTCATCGTGACTACTTGAAAAGGGATTCCTGGGATGCTTACTCAAATCATAGCTTGCGTGCACTGACTCGGAGGGGACTCCTAATTTTCGTTCAATTTTTGGAATGCATGGGTCGGGCTCTAAGTCGGATGAAACACACATTTTCTCCTCACTCGCCTTCGGGACCTCTAGTGGTATGGGTGGATGGTCACAAAGAAGGAATTCATCTATTTTATCTTTCCATTCTCTTTCTTCTAGGTCACTACATGAATCCAATAGAGTTTGGACTTCGTCGTTAAGGCTCTCATCCACCGGACCGAATTCTCTTTCAAATTCTTCCATGCTCATGTCCCCTAGCTCTTTCTCTCTCGAGTAGTGCCTATGTACTCCCTTACTTTCTCGATCTCTAACTCCGCCATTTTTCTCTCTTCTAACCCCCTCTCTCTCTTTCCATTACGGTATAAGTTCCCTCACTCTCATGATTAGACACTAAGCAAGATTCTGAGGCGTCTCCACATATATTTTCCTCAATATGCTCTTCTAGGATCTCATCAATTAGGCTCACCGTGTGAAGATCATCTTCTTTCCCCGTATATTGGGCTATATGGAAGATGTTAGTCTCTAAGGTCATGTTCCCAAAATTGAGTTGCATTCTCCCATTCCGAGTATTGATGATTGCGTTAGCCGTAGCTAAGAAAGGGTGCCCAAGAATGATGGGAACATGGTTGCTCAAGGTGAAGGAGGGCTCTGTGTCCCAAATGACAAAGTTTACCAGGAAGTAGAAAGTGTCAACTTGGACAATCACGTCCTCAACTATGCCTCTTGGTATCTTCACGGTTCGATTCGCTAATTGGAGGGTGACTTTTATGGGCTTGAGATCGCCCAAGTCAAGTTTCCTATAAATAGAGTAAGGGAGGATATTGACACTTGCCCCCAAATCTAGTAAGGCCCTTTTCGATTTTATTTTCTCCAATGATGCAGGAAATGGTGGGTGCACCGGGAATCTTTGAATTTAGGCAGGAGATCGTTAAGTAGAATGGATCTCACGTTCTGTGCTAGAAAGACATTCTTCTTTACCTTTATTTTTCTCTTTACCGTCAACAAGTCTTTGATGACTTTTGCATAGGCTGGAATTTGCTTAATGTCATCGAGGAACGGTAAATTCAGCCTTACTTGCTTCAATACGTCTAGCACGTCATCACATGAGTTTCCTTTATGTGAAGGAATCAACATTTGAGGAAACGGTGCTGCGGTGGGTGGTTTCACTACTACCTCGGGCTCACTAGTGTCGTCTTTATCACTCTCATTCAAAGAGATATCTTTGGCCTCTTTCGTGCCGGGCTAAATATCCTTGTCTTTAGGTACGTCTTGTGGGGGAGGTGACAAGTCAACTACTCTCCGACTACGTAGAGTGGTAATTGCGCTACATTTCTCAGGATGGTCATGGGGTGTCGAGCTAACACTAGTTTGACCTTGGAGAGGTCTTTGGCCCTGGGCAGGAAACTTGCCCTTCTCTTGGACACTCAACGAGGATTGTATCTTTGACAGACTTGCATTCATGTCGCTAATCAGACGATTATATTTAGCATTGGTTGCAGTATGGCTAGTGATAAATTGATTCATAGTATCCTCGAGAGTTCTCCGCGGTGGCGGGATATATGCTCCTTGAGGTGGTGGTGCTTGCACATGTCCTTGCATGTGTGGAGCTTGTTGAAAGTGTTATGGTGGAGGAGGGGCAACATGTGAAGTAGGGTTCATCGCAGCATGTTGTTGCCCATAGCTAAAACCAGGATGGTTTTTCCATGAAGGAATATAAGAATTCCCATGCGGAGTATCGAAATTACCCTTAAATCCTCCTATACCACTAACTTGCTCCTAAAGCATCACTTTATAGGCGGGGATGGTTGGGCATTCCTCAGTTGAATGACCCGCATCACAAATCGCACACACCTTCTCGACGGGGTTTGGTATGGATCCAGTTGGTCCTCTTCCATATATCCCACGTAGGTCTCACACTTCTTTATCAAGTATATCGATTCGACTGTCCGCTATAGAATTTTTTTCTACATAAAATAAGCCGAACGCCGATGGTGCATTAGGATTTTGATTCTGAGCGTTAGGATCAGATGTATCCTAAGATTGGGTAGTCTCGGCGACATACCTCAGGTGAAGCTCAGCATCATGGGCGTCTAAGTCGACAAAAGGACCACTACCCATGGTTTCAACGAGTTTTTTGGAGTTAAGGTTCAGCCCATTATAGAGAAAAGAAATGATTTGTGCTGAATCAAATCCATGATGGGGGCATGAAGTAACTAACTCATTGAAACGCTCGTAACATCGATGAAATGGCTCATTTTCAGATTGTCTGAATGCTTGAATTTGAGCCTTTATGGAGATTGTTCGAATGTGGTGGGAAGAATTTCTTGAGAAATCTCAATTGTAACTCGTTCAAAGATGGGATCGAGCTTGGAGGCAAAGACCATAGCCAGGTCTTAGCTTTATCTTTGAGCGAGAAGGGGAAGAGTTTGAGGCGGATCACCTCTTGTGTGCAAGTTTGATCATTAAGAGTATCGCACACATCCTCAAATTCCCTAATGTGAAGATATGGTTTTTCAGAATCCATCCCATGATAATGAGGTAACATATGGATCATCCCATTCTTGAAACGGAATTGCCCGGCATTATACGGGAGTATAATGCATCCTGGAGTGACAGTGTGCTCGGGATGTAAGAATTCTCTCAGCGGGCGGTATGGGCCCTCTTCCTCACCGGCGGCTGCACTACTGTGTTGCGACATCTCTCTCTCACTTAACGACTCGGTGCTCTCACTTGGTGTGCTCTAAGTGTGCTCGGAGGTGTGTCCTAAGAATGAAAACGGAGTGTTATTGGAGATTGAGTGTGACGGTGTGGGAGGTGGAATCCAGAACTGTGGGGCGTTTGGAGTGTGGGGGCTATCAGGGTTGTACTCAATGATTGGATTTTCATGAAAGCTGGTTGGAGTATTATGGGGTGTGGGAGTGAGTTCAGAATTTTACATTAATGGCTTGTTAGAGATGATTGTGAATATTTTTGTGCTTTTTGATTTTTTTTATATTTTTGGATTTTTGGAATTTTTTGGTCAAAGTTTTAGATTGACTCGATCTAATCCTAAGTCTACCTAATTTCCTGGCAACGACGCCAAAAACTTGACGCGACTCAGAATGTGTCTCAGAAGTGCGTACTCTCTAGTCTTAAGTGCAAGCCTGTCGCTCAAGTAATAATCCGATAAGTCGGGTATCGATCCTCAGGGAAAAAGGACAACGAAGTTGTAACGACGGGAAAGATGAGTGAATCCTAACTCTGACTCTAAAAAGAAAGGAAAAATGATATGGTTTTGAGAATTGTTTACACTAAATGCAATTATGAAATTATGAAGAGATGCAATTACACTAAATTACCTAAAATATGATTGAGAGATGATTTGAAACTTTTGAACTAAGTGATGAGAAAAACAGGACGGGAATACAGTCCCCCAACCCTGGTGTATTGCAGTTATAATATTAATCGTAAATTTACTGATTAATTAGACCCAGAATTTAGTACTCCCACGCATTACGTATATGAGATTCAAGACCGCATCATACTTAATCTGAGGACGAGTAAATCGGTATCGCGATAGTCACACTCGAATTGCATTCTAAATCATCCCAGTTATCCAGAGGCAAACGAGATATAAAGATCTACAATTGCTGTGTTCCTACGCAATACGGTCGTAATCAATCACTAAATTTAGAGGACTAATTTTATACACATGCAACTAACACATCAGGCTGGGTTCATGTATCCAGGCCTTAGAAAATCTAGCCTAGCATGCTGAAAGTAATGAAAACAGTGTTTGATGTGCAGGAATTCATGATTAATCTAAAGAAAACTTGTGAATTGATGCAGAAAGAAATTAAACAGATGAAATTACTTACTAATCTTACCAAAGCACTCAAAGTATTAGCTATAATTACTGGTAATCACTGAAATCTGAACAAAGCTTCAATCTTGGAATTAAAAGAATAAACTGTATCAAAACTAGGGTTTCTGAAAAAGAATGGAAAATTAACTAAAATTCTCCATGAAAATAATGATAATAAAATGGGTTTATATACCCTACAAGACTCTAAGAGTTTTAGCAGTACTAGGACTCTCTATTAGAGGAAATCGAAAATTAAAACTGCGACAGCCGGATCGGTCCCCTCCTCCTCCGGACCGGTCCCCTCCTCCTCCGGACCGGTCTGCCTCCTATGCGGATCGATTCTTGTTATTTTCTGGCGGACCGTTTCGGGGCGGAACGGTTCTTATATTTTTCTGCATTCTTCGGTTTGCTTTCGATCTGAGGTCTACTGGAGTTTGCACAGCGGAACGGTCCGGGGTGAGGGCGGACCGGTCTGCGTGATTGACTTCTCTTCTCAACTTTGACTGCTCATATCTTTTGTTCCGGGACTCCGATTGAGGTGCCGTTTCTTCCTATGTGCTCATGATTGTGATATCTTCAACTTCTCTTTAGGTACCTCATCCGAATTCCGGATAGAAATTACACTTTTGCCCTTTTGACTTTCCTTCTTGTCTTCCTTGATTCTTCCAATTTCCTTCCTTCGTTTCTTGACATCAAATACCTGTAAAATCACTACCAAATACCAGAAACTCGGTGTACTTGTTAGGATAAGTCAGTAGCAAGATTATGAGATAAAGTCAAATCGATTACGTTGTTCAAGGTGGTAAAAGTAGCTAAATTAAGGGATAAATTAGGAAGAATTTATGCCTAATCATGAGGGTTGTGGCCATAGGGCAGTCGAGTGTCCCACTAAACTAGGGAATACGGGAAAGAAATCAATTGCATATAATTCCACCCTTAGTGATAGTGAATCGGAAGAGGGACCCGTTTCCCCCATTGGGCACAACTTCATCCCATTCATGGCTAGTCATGCTAGTTTTGATGAGAAATCTTCCCATAAAGCTAGTTATTTGCATAACACTTTCGTGGCCATTGTTTCTGAATCCCAAGTGTTTGATGGCAAAGAGAGTGAGAATGAATAAGGGGAGGGGGAAAGTAAACTCCAAGTTGCCTTTCGTGGGTTGTATGTGGAATATTTGAAATTAAAAAAGGATAATTTGAAGTTGGAAGTTATGATGAAAGAATGTGTCATAAGTAATCATGAAAGTGTTTTAATTGAAGATCTTAAGGCACGTGAGAGGACTCTTCGAGAGAAACTAGAGTATGTTGAAGGTGAGAGAGATTGACTTTGAGGTTTAATGGAGGCTACGAAGAAAGAGCTTCATGAGTTTGAAGAGACTAGGAGTTTGCTTCACTCTAGGCTAGTGGAGCTTGAAAGTAAATTAAAAGACTCGAGTTGGGTCAAGTTTAATTTGGAATCTAGGTCCAAAAAATTGGATAAGATGTTAGGAACCGTCCAAATTAAAAATGACAAACGTGTAATTGGCTTCGATTCTCAAAATGCTTCTGTTAACAAGGCCAATGCCATACATTTGAGTGAGTCAACTAGGAACGCTAGAAAAGATCAACCCTTAAGTCATACTTCTCATAATGCTTTCATTTGCACACATTGTGGTATGAAGGGTCACCGTAGGAGTTTTTGTTTCAATCCTAGAAACGGTCCTAGAAAGTTCGAGAGTAGAGTCACCATGGTCATAAAAATCGAGTGCGTCATATTGCACCTATGTGGGTCAGGAGATTAAACTTGGAGGCTTTACATGATAGACTCTATGATTCTCATTTGCTTACACATGATACTTTCCAAGCTAGAGCTAAAGGTTGAAAGTGTTAGCTTTATCTACAAACACTAATAGTGCTTCATTATATATTCTTTCTAGGTGTATGTTTGTTAGTCATATTCTAGTATGTGCTTCACTATATATTTTACTATAATTATGACAAGTGTATCTTTTGTCTTTTGATCTTTTATTGGTTGGGTATTATTAAAAATACAAAAAAGATTTTGTTTGTCTTTTGAGTTATCTTTGTTTTTAAAATTTGTTTAAAAAATTAAAAACTCAAAAAGATTTTTTTTATTATTGTATATTTTAATTTTATGCATTTTGTATGGCATATCCTTGTGTTTGAATCCTATATCGTTCCCCGTATCCATCTAGCGAGAACTTTTGGTTATGAATTTTAATGCTTAAAGTGCTCTTTATCAGCTTGCATGAAGCAGTTTGACTTTATTTGCTTAATGGATTATCTTTGTATATGCCTCCACACACATGCACGAGCTCTTTTGAATGTTAACTTTACATGTATATTTGAGCTTTGTCAGTTGTTCTCCCATTAATTTTATCATCTACATGTTTTTTGACTATGGGGGATTTGTGCATGTAAGAACCGTTGCCTGTGAGCCCGTGAGCTTTATATGAATTATATTGAGAATAGTTGAGGGTATGCGGGAAAGGGCTATGAAAGGAGAAAATATCCTTTGCGAGAAAAGCCACCGTTTGCAACAGCTTATTTAAAAGATTAAAGGCAATAAAACAGAAAAATTTCCAAAGGCCAACATAGTTTAGTTTGTTTGATATTTCAAAAGAAATAACTTCAAAAGAATTGATTAAAAAATGAAAAATAAAATATGTAATATGTTAATCTTTTTAGGGTGTTTAGTTGAAGATCAAAAGGTTTGCACAATGAATCCTAGTTATGTTGATTTTGTCATGATGCTATTGATTTGTAAAATCATCAAAACTCTAAGCTTGTGTACATTGTGCTTGTTTGTTCTTTGAGTTCACCTTATCTTATCATATGAGGTTAAATCTAAGTTTGATAAAGTTTTAAAATCAAATAGAACTCCTTAAACATATTTAAGTGATTGAGTTATAATTTTTTGGTTTATAGTTCAAACCCATTCACTTTGTTTTCCACATTTGGTTTAAGACACATTTATGTCATATGAGTGTGGAGTGTCTTGTGTGGAGTTGATACCCATATATGTGTGTGCTTATGATTCATTGGTATCTTTTCATATTTATTTTTATGTGGTATCATTTGTTTTAAGTATTTTCTTTTACATCTAGTCCTTGTATGTTATTTCTTCATATCGGTATCTTTCTTGTTACTACTTTTCATTAATATCTCATGCTCATTTTAATACATTCTTGTGGTATCATTTTGATATCGCATCATAATTGGTATCTATTGTTCCTTATGTGGATTAGTTATTCTTGTTCTTCCAAGTTGCTTTGTTGTTCTTGTATCACTAGACACCATTGTATGATATAGTTGTTTTTCTTTTATTCTTATCCCTTATTTCATTTAAGGGGACAATTTGTTTAAATTGGGAGAAATTAATTATTTTATGTAAATAATCTATTTCTATTCCTTAACAAAAAGGGGAGAGATGATATCTAACCCTTTTAATTTTGTGAGATCTAACTTAGGGGGAGACATCCTTTTTTAAGTAGACATGGTTACACTACAAGAAAAATGGGTATTAAGGACGGTAAAAATCCGTCCCTAAAAGCACAAAAATTGTCCCTAAAGAGTATTTGGGACAAATTTTGCAACGGTAAAAATCTGTCCCTTATACTAGGCGTCGTAATTATTTTAGGGACGGATTTTATCATCCTAAATTTTGATTCATGGACGCTCTACATTTGGCATTAGGGACGGATTTTTCTGTCCCAAAAGCTATTCCCGAGAAAAAATTCCCGCTCCCACGAGTAGTATTAGGGATGGTTTATCCGTCCCTAATACTACTCAGATTCTGAAAGCCACAATTAGGACGGATTATAACCTTCCCTAAAAGATATTCTCAAATAATACAAAATGGGTATTAGGGACAAATTATAACCATCCCTAAAGGTATTCTCAATTAATAAAAAAAATTTGTCGTAAACAGTTATATTATTATATGCTTTATTCTGCAATAATAAATGACGTCTAATTTGCATTTTAAGTCAAACCATCCAATCATAAATGCAATATATCAACTGCATTCATTGAAACACGTATCCAATAACAATTTCTTGCATTAAACTACATTCAAATCGAAATATTTATATGAGTACAAAATCAAACTAATTAATACGAAATATATTGTAAAAAAAAAGTCGTTCCTAAATTAAGATGATAAATATAGTTGTCATGCTACAAAAACTTCTCTCAGTGTCACATAGTAGACACACTAAAAAACATGTCTCTTCAACTTCTTGTGAAGAACCTGCAATCAATAAATAATCATTTTATCAAAATAATACTATGATAAAATAAAATATCCAAATATATTAGTTAACTGTATCAACAACTTATTACAATTTTTAAAAATATTCGGCAGATTCACCTTTGTTTATACATGAAAACCAACATGTTTAATCAACACAAATGCCTGCACGACCATAAAAAATTGAAAATAACAATCTCGCATATCCACAACTCTTTATAATTTTTAAAAAAATTCGACAGAATCTCCTTTGTTTATATATGAAACCAACATGCTTAATCATCACAAAAGCCCGCACGACCATAAAAAATTTAAAAACAAAAATCTCGCATATCAATAATTCTTTACAATTTTTAAAAAAATTCGGCAGAGTCTCCTTTGTTTATTATACATGAAAATCAACATGCTTAATCAACACAAAAGCCCGCACGGCCATAAAAATATTGAAAACAATAATCTCACATATCAACAACTCTTTACAATTTTTTAAGAAATTCGGCAGAGTCTCCTTTGTTTATACATGAAAATCAACTTATTTAATCAACACAAAAGCCCGCGCAACCATAAAAAATTAAAAACAACAATCTCGCATATCAACAACAACAATAAATAAACAATATACCTGGATCAAACCATTGATTTGTTCATGTGTTCCACTTGAATAAAATATAATGCCTAAATGTTAACCTGTAAAAAAAATAAGACACAAAACAAAAAAGATATCAGTAATCAAATAATGTTTAAACCAAAGTGTAAATTTTTGTAAATTCTCGTCGTATACTTAAACCGGGAGTCTAGGGACTACACAGTCAGTTCGTACGAGTTACATTGGTCCTATGTGAGATGCCCGTGGATCTTACATAACCATTTAGTAATAGTTTTACATTTTCATCCTTTGATGGCATGTTTTTAAACGTAAGTCTAATTTTCTGCAAATTCTCGTTGTACACTCAAATGGGGAGTCTGGTGACTATGTGGTCAGTTCCTACAAGTTATATCGGTCCCGTGCGAGGTGTTCGTGCCTCTTACGGGATAGTTTTGTGGTTATTTTACGTTTTCACCATTTGACGGCATATTTTCAATCCTCAGCCTAGCAGTTCGTAAATTCTCGTTGAATACTCAAATTGGGAGTCCCGTGACTACGCGGTCAGTTCCTATGAGTTAATTTGTCTCGTGCAAGGTGCTTGTGCCTCTTACAAGATCGTTTGTGTTTTTTTTACATTTTCTCCATTTGATGACTTATTTTAAAGCCTAAGTGTAATTGTTTACAAATGTTTATCATATATTCAAACCGAGACTCCGATGACTACATAGTAAGTTTCTACGAGTTACATTAGTCCCGTGCAAGGTGCTCGTGCCTCTTATGGGACTGCTTTGTGGATGTTTTACATTTTCACCCTTTGACGACGTGTTTTTAAGCCTAAGTCTAACCGTTTGAAAATTCTCATCGTATACTCAAACGGAAAGTCCTATGTGTACGCGCTCAGTTCTTATGAGTTACAATGGTTCCGTGTGAGGTGCTCGTTCCTCTTATGAGACCATGTTGTGGCTATTTTATATTTTCACCCTTTGACAACGTGTTTTTAAGCCCAAGTCTAAATTTTTACAAATTTTTATTGTATAATCAAATTGGGAGTCCGGTGATTACGCGGTCGGTTCGTACGAGTTACTTTGTTCCCGTTGGAGGTGCTCGTACCTCTTACGGGAATGTTTTGTTGTTGTTTTATGTTTTCACCCTTAGACAACATGTTTTTAAGCCTAAGTCTAAATTTTTGCAAATTATCATCGTATACTCAAATCGGGAGTTTGGTAACTACGCTGTCAGTTCGTACAATTTACATTGGTCCCGTGCAAGGTGCTCGTGCCTCTTATGGGACCGTTTTGTGACAGTTTTATATTTTCATCATTTGACGACATGTTTTTAAGCTTAAGTCTAACTGTTTACAAATTCATGTCGTATCCTCAAATGAGGAGTCGTGTGAATATATGGTCAGTTCGTCCGAGTTACATTCATCCCTGGCGAGGTGCTCGTGCCTTAAACGAGACCGTTTTATGGTTGTTTTTATATTTTCACCCTTTGACAGCATATTTAAAGCCTAAGTCTAACTATTTTTAAATTCTCATCGTATACTCAAATGGGGAGTCCAATTACTATGAAGTCGGTTCGTACGAGTTACATCGGTCCGCACGAGGTTCTTGTGCCTCTTACGGGATCGTTTTGTGACTGTTTTATATTTTCACCCTTTGACGTCATGTTTTTAAGCCCATGTCTAAATGTTTGCAAATTCTCGAGGTATACGCAAACAGGGAGTTCGATGACTATGCGGTCAGTTCCTACGAGTTAAATTTGTCCCGTGCGAGGTGCTCATGCTTCTTACAGGATCGTTTTGTGGTTATTTTATATTTTCACCATTTGACGGCTTGTTTTTAAGCCCAAGTCTAACTATTTACAAATTTTCGTCGTATACTCAAATCGGGAGTCCAGTGACTACGTGGTCAGTTTTTACGAGTTACATTGGTCTCATGTGAGGTGCTCATGCCTTATACGAAACCGTTTTGTTACTGTTTTATGTTTTCACCCTTTGACGACATGTTTTTAAGCGTAAGTCTAACCGTTTGTAAATTCTCATCGTATACTCAAATGGGGCCTCCAATGACTACACGGTCAGTTCATATGAGTTACATTGGTCCCGTGCGAAGTGTCCGTACCTCTTACGAGACCATTTTGTGACTGTTTTATATTTTCACCCTTTGACATCATGTTTTAAAGTCTATAAGTCTAAAGTTTTGCAAATTTTTGCCGTATACTCAAATCGGGAGTCTAGTGACTACGCTGTCGATTTGTACGAGTTACATTATTCCCGTGGGAGGTGCTCGTGCCTCTTATGAGACCATTTTGTGGCTATTTTACCTTTTCACCCTAGATGGCATGTTTTTAAGCCTCAGTCAAGCTGTTTATAGATTCTCTTCGAATACTCAAATCGGGAGTCTAGTGACTATGTTGTCACTTTTGTACGAGTTATATTGGTGCCGTGCGAGGTTATCATGCCTTTTACGGGACCGTTCTGTGGTTATTTTACATTTTCACCATTTGGTGGCTTATTTTTAAGCCTAAGTCTAATTGTTTACAAAATTTTGTCTTACACTCAAATCGGGAGTCCGATGACTATGTGGTCAGTTTCTACGAGTTACATTATCCCGTGTGAGGTGCTCGTGCCTCCTATGGGACCGTTTTATGGTTATTTTACGTTTTCACCATTTGACGACGTGTTTTTAAGCCTAAGTCTAACCATTTGATCAATTTTTACGGGTTACATTGGTCCCGTGCAAGCTCTGGTGCGAGTACTCGTAAAGAATGACCATTGAGATTAGTACATCTTCAAGAACTAATCATTTCATATCAATTTCAAACTTACCCTACTATAGATTAGTACAAAAAAAAGTTTACAAGTCTAGACGGGCTTTAGGCATAAAAAGGCAGTAAAAGGCTTTTAGGCCTTTTAAAATAAAGTTTAATAGTTTTTAATTATAGCAAGGCTATTAAAAATACTAAAATGATACATACTTTCAGAAGATGTCCGAATATTTGCAATTGGAGCCCCTTTTCTATATGCATGCTCCATAAGTCGTCATCATATTATCACCCATAGAATAAATTCCAAAGCTTTTACAAACAATAACAAAATTAAAACACTAACAAATTACAAGCATGCTAGAAATCATATAATAACAAAAAACCTATGTTAATAAAGCTTACATTAACAAAGAATCTCTATAAATATCATAAATTTACAAGAAAACATACATTTGGAAACCAACCCTAATTTGGAACTCAGCTCTGTTAAATCATGAATATTCCATTAGTGAGTTCTCAACTGATATTGGTTCCCAAGTAAACACAGACATTGTTTAGACCAAACAAACAAATATAACATCTCATCTGATTCGTTTTATCCTAGCCAAGCCCTAAAAAATGTGCAGTAGCCAATTGAGAGAGAAGTTGATATAACAACGAAACCAAACCAAATCTGAAGAAAAACGAAAAAAAAAATAATAGGAAAATTTTATCCTTGACTCGGGACTAAGTTAGTTAAACTTTGAATATCAACTCTTCAATCATTTATTAATAAATTATTCTTTTTCTTCAACTTTAACAAATCTCATTTACATTCACAGGCTCACACCATTTTCCATAAATGCCACAGTCAATTGCTCTACTGACCAGTTATTTTGAGTCTAAGCTGAAGTCGTATCCTAGGGCTTCGGGCCCATCTTAAATTTATTCCTCATAACTCCTTAGTGAAAACTCTTTAAAATTTCATCAAGTTTATTCCTTTGTCGTCCAACTACCTTTTTTAATAAAATGCTCGGCTTAGCGTCGTACTTATCACTTTTATAAACACCATTTGTATTGCTTTTAAACTTTAACATTTATACTCGGCCTATGAGACCAAATCACATAAACACTTTACATGTTTCTTAAAATTTTATCCTCATTATATATACTTAAACGTTTCTCTCTCCTTTTGACCATATTTAGAGTTAAATTCATTTAACGACAAATTTAAGTCCATTTCATAATTTTTGAAGTGTCAGGATTACTTTGTAATTTCTTTACAAACCATTTATAATAACATTAAATATTAGGGATAATTCCCAGATAATCACAAGTTTAGAGACACTTTTATATTTTTTTAAAATCTAGGGTTATTTTACATTATATAAAAGTCTAGGGTCTAATTTGTAACTATTAAATTTTTAGAGGTTACATTGTAATTATACAAAAGTTTAGGACTTATTTCACACTTTCCCAAAGTTTGGTGGTTATTTTGTAAATATTCAAAGTCTAGGGTTTATTTTGTTAATAATCCCTAAAGATACATTTTATGATTAAGCTAGGATTTTATTTTAAAACAAAACTAGAGTCCAAACTGCTATTTCATGAAAGTCTGTGTTAAAAAACCCTTATTAGCAAGTTTATGGGGTGAAAACACAATTTATAGTACTTTCTGGCCCCAAAGGATAATTACTAAAAATTTTAGGGTTCAAATAATATTTCGAGAATATTATTTAAAAATCCCTCTTTAACATTATTTAATCTTTCACAAGTTTTAATGCTGAATAAACCCACAATATATGTTTGCAACTTATACATATATTATTTTTTATGTGCATTATATGTTAAAATTTACCAACACCATTAATATATTCTTACACACATGAAACCACTTAAATACATTCTTTAACACATTTAAATATGAAACAAACCAATACCTAAATGTATACATATATCTTAATATGTTTATTTTTTTTAAGGACAATTTTCAATTGAGTCAATTTGTTTGTAATTAGCTTAATTCCGAACAAAAAATTTGAGTCACAAGTTAGCCTTTGTATTGACAATCTCGTAAGCCTCTGATAAGTTTGATGAAGACGTAGTGGTCAAGCTTCAAAGATGGATATGCATCATGTCGTGTTTTCGTGCCAAGTTTTTCTTCATGTTTCTCGAGGATCTCGCAGGTCTGAATGCATTTAGAATATGGTACTTGGAAATATTTTTGGTTTATTATTTTTAAACAAAATCATTTGGAACTATTTTTAAAATTATTTTTAAAGAAAATAATTTTATGGTTTGAAGTTCGTTAGAATGAAGTTGGTACTTCGTTATAACAATGTTTGGGTCTCGTTAGAATAAGAAACATAATTCATTAGAATAAAGGTTGAATCTCGTTTGAATAAACTTTAATACCTCGTTAAAACGTATATCTAACGAACATCAAACATGCATTATTTATCAAACAAAAGGGCATCCGTTTGAAGCTCGTTGGAAGTCCATTTGAATGAGAATGCCTTCTCATTCGAATGAACTTGGGATTCATTAGAACAAATTTGGCTTTTCATTTGAACGAACTAAGGTTTTTGTTTAAACAAAATCATTGCCTCAAAAATCACTTTTTACTATTTATAAGTTTGTTGGACTCGGGTTTTTGTAAGAACTTTAGTAAAAATCAAACTCCTACCAATTTACCAAAGTTCGAAAACCCTAGTTTTATCCACAAAGTTTAAAGATCCAAGTTTACATATTCATATTCTTTGAGATCATTGTGCTGGGCACCGAAGTTTAGTTTCTCTTCATCTTGATAAAAGAAGTTTCATGCGGTGAACTCTGTGCTGGTTTGCTGTGTTGAGGTGAAGAAGTGGTGTTTCCTATTCTGATTTTGTAGACGGTTGTTGAGCCTTATCAGTGGATACCAAGGCGTGCACGGATTCGAGCATTGGAAACTTACGTGGGTGGACTCCTTCGTTGCACTGTGGAGGAGAGGTTGGTGATATAAGAGCATTAAGTCTTGAAAAGGAAACGAGTAATTGAGTAAGTCCACTGTCTAGTCTTTGTAAAATTTTATCATAGTGATCTGTTTAGTTGGGTCATCCGAGTTTTTTTCCTTTGTGATTTTTCTCGCACGTCAGCGTGTTGTGGATGATTTATTTATTTTATCTGCTTATCACCTAAATATATGTTTTAGGGTAAAAGATAAAATTGGGAAAATCAATTTTTCACATCAAACGGTTTATTTTGGGGAGCAAGTTTTACTAAGTTTAATTTGTTTAAAGTTTTGATCTTTAAATTGGAAAAGAATATATAAATATATTTTTGGTTTATGACCATCCCTGCCTAAGCATTAATATATAAATAGATCTAGAACACCAAGTTATCGTATTTAGATTACGTGTTGTTAGGCGTGAATTTTGATGGATTGGATGGTCTTAGATTCCCAAAGTTTGATGGGTAAATACGCATACTGAAAAATCCATATGAATTCGGCACTTAAGGAAATAGATGAGAAGGTATGGGAAGCGATTTTAAATGGTTGCACACCACCTACTAGCTTAGTTGGAGAGAATATGATCTCTAACCCTGTAGAATTATGGAGTGATGCTGAACATAGGTTTGAAAATTTTAACTCACGTGGTTAAAATGCTTTGTTTTGTTCAATCACCCCCGAGGAGTTCTGTTGTATTATAACTTGCGAAACATATAAAGAGGCTTAGGACATACTCCAACTCACCCATAAAGGAACTAGTGTTGTTAAGTCTTCCAAACATAAAAACCTCACCTGTCAGTTTGAAACCATTAAGATGTTGGAGAGTGAGACCTTCGATGAATTCTACGCTAGACTGTCTGACACAGCTAACTCGTCTTTTAACTTAGGAGAGATGATACCTAAAAATCGTGTAATCAAGAAAATCTTAAGGTTGTTTTCTGAAAGATTTAATTCAAAACTGATGATTTTGACTTCCTTGGGTACTTTAGATTCTATGAATCTATAAGAGATTTTAGGTGACTTATAAACGTATGATCTTGACAAGTTTTCTTCTAAGACAGAGAAGAAGAAGAAGGATAATGGCATTGCTTTGAAAGCCTTGAAGGAGGAAACAACTGTTTTCGACGAAAAGTCTGACATCTAAAGATATGGTCATGTTAGCAAAGAAATTCAAGAAATTTCTTAAACTCCATAAGCAATATAAAAATGCAAAAAAGTTTGAGAAAAACGTGTATAATAAGGTCGATCCCTTCCCTAAGAATCGTAATGATAACTTTAAGAGGGATGAGTCAAAAAAATATTTTGGTTGTGAGGTTTATGACCTTAGGGCAGCTGAGTGCCCTACTTAAATAAGGAAGTAGGGTAATAAACTAAAGGTGTACAATGCCACCCTTAGTGATAGTGATCCAGAAGAGGGACCTGATTCCCCCATTTAGCGCAACTAGATCGCATTCATAGCCAGTCATGTTAGCCTTCATGAGAAATATACGCGTGAAGATATTTCTTTGCATGGAACTTTTGAGGCCATTGTGTGTGATCCCCAAGGGAGTGATGGTAGTGTGAGTGGAAAAGAGAATGAGGTTGAAGAAGCAGAGGATGAGAGTGAACTCCAAATTGCCTTCCATGAGTTGTGTGGAAAAATGTTAAAAGCGAAGAAGGATAATTTGAAGTTGGAAGATAGGTTAAGATAACATGATGTAGGAAATAATGATAGTGTTTTCATTTAGGATCTTAGGGCATGTGAGAGGACCATTCGACAGAAGCTAGACTACGTTGATGGTGAGAAAGATAACCTTTGGGGTTTTATGGAGTTTGTGAAGAAAGTGCTTCTTGAATATGAGTAGTCTATATATTTACTTGACTCTTGGATAAATTGTCTTAAAAGAGAGATTGAGAGACATGAGTCATGTCTAATTTGATTTGGAATCTAGATCGAAAAAGTTGGATAAGATGTTAGGCACCATCCAAATCAATGATGAAAAGTGTGGGATTAGCTTCGATGATCAATATGCCTCCGCAAATAAATCCAAGTCCATGAGTTTGAAAGAGTCAACCATTGATAGGAATGTTAGAAAAGATCAACCCTTAGGTAACACCCCTCACCGTGTCTACAGCTGCACATATTGCAGTAGGGAAGGACGCCTTAGGCCTTTTTACTATCATCTTAAAAACGGTCCTAGAAAGTCTAAGAATAGAGTCACCAAGGTTTCCAAGACCCAAGAGCATCATATTACACCTACATGGGTTAGAAAATCGGATTTGGAGGCTTTACATATCACACTTCTTTATTCTCATTTTCTTGCACATGATACTTCCCAAACTATATCTAATTGTTGATTGTGTTCGCATGTTTTCATTCACTAGGTTTTAAACATCATGACATATATATTTCCTAGTTTTATGTTTGTTTGAGTCTTTTGTATTTTTATTTTTCATTTATTAAGTGTTATTGAAAAATACAAAAAGATTTTGTTTGTCTTCTAAGTTAGTTTTTTTTTTAAATTGGTATTTTTTTTAAATTTAGAAAAACTCAAAAAGATTTTTTATGTTTGTGTATTTTTGTTTCCCACATGTTGTGTGGCATATTGGTGTGTTTGAATCCAGTTCATTGGTTATGATTGTCAATACTTAAATTGTTCTTAATCATACTTGCATGGAGTTATTTCGAGGATATTTAGTTATGAATGTCAATACTTAGATTGTTCTTAATCATGAATACATGGAGTTGTTTTGAATTTGATTTGCATAATGGATTCAACTTTGTATATGCCTCCACACACACAAGAATGAGATTTTTTTAACATTAACTTCACATGTTATATTTGAGTTATGTGAGATGTTCTCCCATCAATCTTGTCATATATATATTTTGTAACTATGGGGGATTTGTACATGTAAGAACCGTTTCTCATGAGATTTGTTGATTTGTATTGAAAAAATATAAAGGTGTACGG
Organism: Sambucus nigra; assembly: GCA_949130495.1. Lineage (NCBI taxonomy): Eukaryota > Viridiplantae > Streptophyta > Magnoliopsida > Dipsacales > Adoxaceae > Sambucus > Sambucus nigra. Next base: position 416,206,712 of record OX422223.1, read on the forward strand.
GAAAAGGGCTACGAAAGTTGCAAATAGACTTTGTGGGAAAGCCACTGTTGGCAAGATCCTAATGAAAAGATTTAGAGGCAATAAAAAAATTGCTAAGGCCAACTTAGTCTTGTTTGCTTATTTGTCAAAAGTGATAGCTTGAAAAGAATTGAGTGAAAATAAATATGATTTATGTTTAGGTCTTGAGGGTGTTAAAGTTGAAGATCAACGAATTTACACAATAAATCCCAGTTGTGCTTATTTTGTCATGACGCTTGTAGACACCCCATCCTAGTAGCCCCCTTAAATACCTTATCAGGTCTTTAACACTTCTCCCTCCGTAAATCCTAGGTCATAATCCAAAAGCTGATTTAAAAGCCATCGAGTGCTCATGAGCCCCGTTTAACTCAAGTCAACTCTCTAACCTGAGCGAAGCTCAATGAAACCTTGTAGGGCTTTGAATTCCTTTTCCAATAGTCCATTCCATGCGTGAATCGATCTCACAATCCACATGAACAATCCTTTTTTACTTTGAGAATTGATCTGGAGGCTATCGGGCACTACCGGGTCCTGTTTGGTTTCGTTTAACTCTCCAACCTGAGCGAAGCTTAATGAAACCTTTAAGGGCTCTGAATTCCCTTTCCAATGGTTCGTGACATGCATGAATCGACCTCCTAGTCTGTATGAATGACCCATTTTACTCTGAAAGGTCACTGGGCATTTATAGTCCCCATTTGACCCTGGTCAACAGTCCAAATGGAGTAAAGATTAATGAGATCTCAAATGGCACTGAATTCCCTTTCTAATGGTCTGTGTCATGAAAAAATCGGCCTCACTGTTCGTACGAATGACCCATTTTACTCTGAAACCCCCTTCTAGATACCATTGGGCGCTTTCGAGTCCTAATTGACTTGGTCAACTCCCAAACCCGTGAGTGTCTCATGGATTCTTAAAGGTATATAAATCTCATTTTCAACGCTCCCAAACGTTCTCGATTCAGACTTACGATTTGCATTTTATGCCCACCCCTTTTTTGGAAGAAGTCAATTTCGAATTGCCTATAGGCATGCCAGGGGTCATGCCGATTGGTCCCCCCAACCCTTAAAGGAACTATTTAAGGATCCTATGACCTTACCCTGAGGTAGGTCTTTTTCAGCAATCAGAAAACATTCTCTCGAAATCATAGCACCGTCATTACACCAAAACCCTATTTTTCAACATACTCTAACCTCACTTTCCTACCACATATGGTCACTTACCTTATCATATTAGACCACCCTTATACCACTATAAAAATCAACCTACATACCTTCCAAATTCAATACCAAAAGTCTCCTAGAATGTTAATTTCTAATTCTTTTGTAATTTATTCATATAGTGTTATTTTGTCACTTTATTCCCATTTTGTGAGATCTTTTATTCTTATTTCATTATATCACATCAAGTAATATCCATTTTTGTTATTAGTATCCACACAACTTATTTTCACAAAAACCCAAAAAGACCAAAAAAGAGGGTTTACTTGTAAATTCCAAAAGTAAGACTTCCTCACTTTCTCACACTTTTACACTTGAGCACATTTTCTTCAAAGACATTCGAAGAGAAGTCTTAAATTTGGGTTTATGTGTTGAATCCCACCCCTATGATATATTCGAACATTTTGGAATTTAATACCCTATGGACAACGTAGGCGTCCTGGGCAAATGCTGGGATTCGAGTCATCTGTCTCCACTTTATGCTTTTATATTATATTATCTCTCTTTTGCGAATCTTGAACTCCTACATATTTGTGTCTCGTCTGACATGCACATTCGCTTTCCATAGCAACTCATGATTCGGCGAACACTCACATTATATGTTTATATTATTTTTGGATATACTCCTATGAATGATTTCATTCCGTCTTTCCCATGGCGCGAGTCCCATGGTCACTTCACACACTCACACTCACACTCACACTCACACTTGTATATTGGTTCACTTTTTACCTACTCCGCACACCACTTGTAAACTATTCATGCTTAGCTTCACTAGCACACACCCTTACTTCTTTCTCACTTATATATCTCCATACTCACTCACATGTATTTCTCACACCATGTATATATTATCCATGCTTAGTCTCACTAGCATAACTTTCATTTGAATATATTCCGATTCTTTTTTCACTCCCCCCCATTCTCATGCCACTCTCTTAATTTATAAATATTCCTCACTTGTATATACACATGCTTTATACTCTATCATCATGCTTTGTATAGTCTTCATGTTCCATATATATACTTGGTAGGTTTACTTTCCATGATTATCCCTCTTATCTCATGTTATTTATATATTCTTTCTCATAGTGGTAGTTCTCCCTTTACATAGCATACAAAAATCTCCATAGAATACTAATCAAGACTCATGCATTTTTGCACACTACATCATTTGAGAAAGGAAATATTGACCAAAACTTTGTCCCGTAACGTAATGGGTACCGGTCCTCCGGGTCACGATTAACCTAAGAGATATGATTCTACCCTCCATTAGCCTTAGACCTTTGACGTGTATCGAATGGTTCCCCTCGCATTGTATTGCTTAGCCGAGCTCATGATGGGAGGTATATAGCAGGGAACTCGTTCATGTATGTCAAGTATATCAAATTTTCTCACGCGTACCATCCCCATGAGGTATATAATGAGGTAATTCACGTCCATTTAGGTATATTAAATGGCTTGTCCACACGTACCGATGAATGATTGCCCTTATAGGCAAGAGGTATATCGTGGAAGTCATGCCAAAGGGGGAACACTTGCACTAACCCACAAAATGCATCAACCTCATATAGGCGTTTGTCCTAGGACGCTTATATCTAGATTTTCGATTACAATGCGGAACTCTGCTAAAATTTTGGGTTGCCATGCCACCCAAATTTTTGTGCTATTGCTCTTATTTTTAAAATAAGATCTTGTTTGTGACCTTAGAAACAAGTTAAACCATGTCTTGCATCTTATACCCTATCTTTTCCCTAGGATTGAGTCTTTTCTGACATTTTTCCTGCATTTTAGATAGACATAATGCAAGTGTAATCTAATAATAATAACCATGCCGAGGATTTGTCTTCTCCCTTTTTCGACTAACACTAAGAATGTTAATCACCAAGAATAGAAAAGGTTACATAGGAGAAATGGCGACCTGCACTGAATATCGAGAGTCTTATTTATTGTATACAAATGTAAATTCCTGGAAATCTCAAGGCATTCCATCTCTTGGGTCCCTAACCAGTATAAATGCATGATCTTCCTTAGCTCAAAAGGACGACTGATTCCATCGCCAGCACATCCAAAACAAAGCTATTATAATCATCTGAAATAATACCAACAGTGGACATAGGGTTTATTTAAAGCTCGACCACTTTAAATACCTTATTTGTTGTGTGTTTGTCGATTTTATTTACCTCTATTTATCTCTGACTATAAATTTGGACCCATTCCATTTTTAGACATCAATAAATTGGTGTCGTCTCTGGGAAAGAATGCTTGTCATCGTTCTCCACCTCTTTTATTCCTTTTTTGAAATTCTCTGAAGAATGACAACTCTTCTTGAGAGTATCCTTGTAGCTTCTGGTAACAATCCATATCCATCTATTCCCTTAGTGTGACATATCTTTAAAGAATTTTGCTTAACTTGGCTAAGGGACAGGACGCCATGCAAGAGTTAGTTAGATAATTTGCTCACACGTTGAACCATCCCGTAGGGACATGACACTTCCACCAGCCAGGAATGATAGAAGTTACCGATCTAAGTCCTCCCATAACAGATCTTATCATCTAGGGACAACATCGTCAATCTTATCTATGCATTATTATAATGGTCGGTCTTCTCTAATGAGCGACCAAGCGTGTTGGATCGTTTGAGTTTGGCATTTTCCTTTGAATGTTTGGGTCCCTGAACAACCAAAGGCTATCATAGAGAGCCAGATCAATCCCGTGAACACAAAGAGCGATCCGTAAGGTCTAAGGCATGCATGCTAGGCTCTATGCATGCGGAGAAGACTTCTCAGGAAGATAGATCAGCACATGGGCATAGTAAAGCCACCAAATCTGCTTCAACTAAGCCTAAATTAGAGGAATATTCATGGAACGAATCCATGAAACGACTAGAAGATCGGCTGGGTGGAATGACCAAAACCAAAAATCCTTTGCAAATAAGTTTTGTGAAATCGTGGATTACCCCACTCCTTCTAAATTAAAGCCAACAGTTGTTACTCCTAAGTATGATGGAAAAACTAATCCAGTCTTCCATATTGATCAATATCAAGCTGCTGTTGATATGTATTCCAATTATGCTACAGTAAACTTTCTAAATGTAAAATTCCTAGTTTCCATTAGTTAGCCGAGCTATTTATTGATAACTTTTGTTTTGGGTCCAAGTCGATCAAGAATATTACTCATCTATTGACCGTGTGCCAAAAACCTAGAGGTAGTACTCGGGAGTACATTACTCGCTACAATAACGAAAAATTAGAGGCGGTTGATTACGAAGAGAAGACTGTCATTCTATCACTGATGAGTGGTTTGCTCGCCATGGACCTCTACTGTGCTCTAGAAAAGAACCCTCCCAAAACTATTATAGAACTGATGGCCAAAGTAGGAAAGATTATGAACGCCGAGGAGTCTAGGCTGCTAAAGAAGCTCTAGAGGTGAAAACTAAAAGTCATAAGAATTCAACCAAAAAAGATTAAAAAAATATAAAAAGGTTGACAAAATCAGGAAGTATGATAAGTGTACTCCTCTCACAAAGGATGTTCATCACATATTGGAGGAGATCATGGGTAGAAAGGATTTAAATTGGCATGGAAAGCTTAAGTCACGTCCCATAAGAAGAGATAAATAAAAATATTATGATTTTCACAAAAATCAATGGCACACCACTGACAATTGCATCGCCCCTGAAGAATGATGTAAGGACATTTTTATCATGTCCAAAATATTACATTTGTGTATGTCGTACGCCGCTACATTTGGTACGTCGACACACGATCTCACACGACAGCCTTAATTCGAATTTCGAGAATCAAGCATTCAACATCTCCATCATGTGTCCCACATCTGCCTCAACGACTTCACGTTCCACAATTTTAGGGACTTAATGCAAGTGGTACGCAAGATAAGTCAAAACAGTGAAAGAAGGAAAGATATGAAAGTTCAAGGGAATTTTGGTAATTTTACAGCCACCGTCCGGATGTCTGGTCAACTGGAAAGTTGAAGAGCTTGCCGCAACGAAGATACTGGAAGAAATAGCACCTCAATTCGAGCTACGGTGATGACGTTATGGCCCTTGGAAAATAGATAAAAACCTTTTGGAGAATGCTGCATTTTTTCAGCCCGGGACCAACGATTTTTTGCAAACCGAAGCCAAACCAGTTCGGGGGGTGAACCGATTCGTGGTACACCCGAACCGGTTCGGGGTACCTGACGTTGGATAGAGTTCAAGATTTTTAAAACTCTTTTTGGTTTCCTTATAAAAGCCAACTTCGGGGGAGTTATTTTACAAGACTTGGAAAGACGTTTTTGAGAGTTCTATTAGCTCAAGTCTTCACCTTTTTGATTTCCCAAACTCATGTTTTGATTCACACATCATTGGCAAACCTTTGTGAATCCTTTTGTAACCCAAGAACACAACTCTACTTTTGTTTAACCTTTGTGGAGAAGGGATCTCCATATTTTGATCGGTGGATACCAAGCATAGTCATTCTGCGTGTGGACGAGCCAAAGACGATGAACCGACGCTTGGAGGGTATTTCGCTGTTTCTCGTATCTTTGAAGATTTGCTGAAGGCACCGTGCATTACACACTTTTGGGCGATTATCAGGTTGTATGTAAGTAAAAGGTCTTGTGAATTCTTCAAAGTGTTTATAAAAGGTTTTTACCTGAAAGGTTTTTTTTTTTTGAATCGGTCGTCTTTATTTTTCATGCATTGTTTGAATTATTTATGATGTTTAGATGCATGTGTAGGGGCTGAATTAAATAAGGATTGATTGGAAACTTGCAAGATTAATTTAATCATTTATCACACATACGTTTTTCAAATTGGTATCAGAGCAGGTTATGCTAATTTATAGCGTGATCCTGATTTTTCAAGGATTTATTTTTTTGATACAATTTGACTTCTCACATCCTCAAATTGGTATCTGAGCGGGTTACGCTAATTTATCGCGTGATCTTTTTTTTTCGCAAAAATTTGTGTGATATTGAATTTTTTTTAAATCAAGTTTGTGAAAATTCATAAATTTTCTTATGGAGCACTTATATAATCAGATGCCTATTTTTGACGGGTCTAATTATGCCTACTGGAAAGCTAGTATGAAATCTATTTTAAAATCTATTGACGAGCGTGTTTGGTTTCTTTGTGAAAATGGTTGGAATCCTCCTACTGTCACCGTTGATAATATCACTTCTTTTAAGCCCGTGTCAGCCTGGACTGAAGACGATTATAAAATGTCTAATTTTAATTCTCATGGTCTAAGTGCTATTTCTGGAGCTGTCACTCCTGATGAGTTTCGTCGAATTATTACGTCTACCACGTCTAAAGAGGCCTGGGATGTTTTGAAATTGACACATGAGGGTACGAACGCGATCAAAGACTCAAAATTACAAAGTCTGGCCACCCAATTTGAGACTATTACCATGTCTAAGTCTGAATGCTTTGATGATTTTTATACACGTTTGTCGAACATTGTTAACACACGTTTTAATTTGGGTGAGGTCATTGATAACACGCGTGTCGTTAAAAAGATTTTGAGATCTCTTCCAAAACACTTTATTCCTAAAGTCACTGTTTTGAACTCTTTGGGAAATTTTAAATCACTTAAGTTGGAAGAACTTATGGAGATCTTCAAACCTATGAGATTGACATGTTTCCCAAAACCATTAAGGCTAAGGATAATGGCATTGCTTTAAAGACTCATTTTAAGAAAAAGAAAGAAAAAGTTTGTGGGTCCGATTCTGAGGAAGATTTTGATTTTAAAGATATGGCCTTATTTGCAAAAAAAATTAAAAACTTTCTCAAAATTAATAAAGAAAATTCTTCCAATAAAAATAGGTCTTTTGAGTCAAATAAAAAGAAAGTGGAGGCCAAAGATAGTGACAAGGAGGATGAGATCAGGTGCTTTGAGTGTGAGGGAAAAAGGCACATAGCTAAAGAGTGTCCTACTAGGATAAGGAGAAAGGGCAAAGAGACTGCTATGCCTGCCACTCTTAGTGATAGTGAGGGTGATGAGGGAGATGAGTCCGATAAAGGTTTAGCACTTGGGATGGTTGTCACTTTTTCTAGTCAGGTGAGCACACCCATTTTGTCTCACGAGAGTGCACACGAGAGCGATGATAGTAATCTGTGTTCTTCGAGTGATGGAGAAAGCGAGGAGGAGAGTGGATATGAAAGTGAGTTCCAAAAAGCTTTTAGATATTTGTACACCGAGACCTTGAAAACAAAGTGTAATACCCCGTAATTTTAAATGACTTTTAAAATGGGTTATATTTTAAATTAATGGATTAATTGGATTTTTATTATTAATTAATTCATTTGGGTTTTATCCGAATTGTGGATATTAAAATGGATGATTCTGAATATTACTTAAAGATATTTAGGTAATATATGAATGTGATGTCATTGATATGACGGTGTGATATAAAATCGGTAATTTGAATTTTTAGTCAGACACGGTATGGGACGTGTCGGGACTAATTTATTAAATTAAAAAGGAAATTTATTTTCTATCGATCTTATAGTCATTTCGACTGCATCTTTGCATCCGAAAGGTTCGAAATAGTCAGAAAAGTCTATTTGTATGTTAATTTTGAGTCTCGGGTCATTTGGAAATGAATAGACAACCCGAAAGGGCATTTTGGTCATTTTTCTAGGGGGGATGAATAGTGATTTCGGATTTTGTCCTATTATAAGTATTGGTAGATTAAGTGTATGTGGGTTATTCATCTCCTCTACACAAAATAGGGAAGTCATCTTCCTAGAGAGAGTGAAAGGTTGCTTTGGAAGGGAAAAGCTTTATTGGGAAGGAGTAGAGCTAAGAACCAAGAGTCACCACCACCAACCACCACCAGAAGCTCACCGGAAAAGGGAGAACCACCTGAGATTTACTACACCAAAGGATCATACCTTCAGTAAAGGCGAGTGTTTTATATTTGCAACTTAAGTTCGTATATTGTCCATGTTAGAATAATTATGAAAAGAGATGATTTTTCACATTTGGAAGACATAATGGAGTTGTTATATGGATTTCTAGAAACTGAAATGATATAGGAAGTAAACTCATGATGTAGGCAGATAGTAATCCATGAAATGATCATGAATCTGTTGAAGAAAATCTGGAAACCATTGTTATGTTCTTGAAGTTAATATGTTGATGATTTTCTGGAAAATGAGGAGATAAACATGCTTTTTAATCCAATCCCTTGATGATTCTATGATGTTTAGAGTATTGAAAATCGTTCTTATATGTTGATATATCATGTAGTAATAATTATAAGTCATTTGGGATGTTAATATGAAGGTTTGAATGAGTAACAATGGTGAAACCCGTAGTTGCTGAAATGCAGAAAAACCAGGTTGTGACCTGAGTGATCGATCGATCGACCCCCTGCCTTCGATCGATCGACCTCCCCAGGATTGTTAAAGTTGTTTCTTTTTAATGTTGATTCTTATCCCAAACCTTTTGTATATCTTTGGTGATTATTAATTGGACATTATGGTACTTAGAAAAGATCAGTAGACCCTTGATAAGATTTGAATTAATGTGATTGGGATTTAATTGATTAGAATGATGATAATTAAATTGAAAGATATTTAGGTTGCTAGATTCATTTGTTGGATTCTAATTGGTATGCATGAGGATTAAGGATAGGTCCAGTAGGGCAGATTTAATATAAGGTGAGGGTAGCCTTAGGGTTACAATTTGAACATCAAGGATTGAGTTAAGCTCATTATTGATTTCACAAAGGCTGAGTGTAGTATAAGAGCGTAGTGGTATGGCTCCTGGATAGAGATGGGAATTTGGAACACATTTGGTTGAAAACGGGTATGAGGTTATCCCGATCTCGTATTTGAAGTTGATGGACCTCCTCGATCGACAAGTTAAGTAGTAGTATATTGGAGGGGTTCCTTGTTTGGATTTCGCTTTGCGAGACGCTCCGCGCATGAACCTTAATGACGTCGGGAGTGGAGAGATGTTATAGGATGCAAGGATAATTAAATTATGAAGTAAAGATATTATATTTTAATACGTGGAATTTAAAGAGATATAATGCTACGTATAATCTAAGGTTAATGTGAGTACCTTGTTGTTAGTATATTATAGGTATGATAATGCCTATTTGATTGATTTATGATTATGTGTATGACATACCTAGCTTACTTGCTATCGACGGGAGGTTTGCGTGTGAGGGCAGTCATATCCTGATGAATCCATGGGATCTTTGATTTATTTCTCGAGAACATAGTTCTATGAAAGACTTATCGAGGAGTTGATAAGTCCGTTGACCGTGGGTACGTAGGTATGTGCGTGACCCATGGATACGAGAATTATGTTCGCCTCCAATTTGTTTGTTGATGTTTGTGGTTCGAGGAATCCTTACCGAACCTTTTGTCTCCTATTCGGCGACCAGCGATATTGGGACATGATAGCAGAGTAATGCATTGCACCGCAGCTGTGACTCGGGGTGCCGTATTATATATGAATATATATATAATGGATTAAATGAATGAATGGATATTTATTATGGTTAAATCTATCTACGGTGATAATTGTAGATAACGATGAATAGAGAAATAGAATGAAATTAAGTTAACGAATGTTTATTCTTAAAGAATTGAAAAGTTTAATTCGTAAAGGAATTAATGTAATTGAATAATAATGTGACGTATGGTATGGGACATACGGGGTTATGATATAGGATGGAATCATATTATGGAAATTTGTAAAGAGAAACCATTAACTATGAAGTTAATAGGATACGTTAAGTGTGCACTCTAGGTGAAAGGTGAGAATAGCAAGTGAGAGTTGGATACTAACATGTACATAATAAATGCTTTATTGCACTTGTTAAATACTTGTTGTTTTAAAAATCATTTACACAATCGGGCTCTGACCCGTTTCGTTGCATATTTTCTTTTCTATTGTATCTTCTATATCAGGTGTCCTGCAGCAGGGACGCAAACCTTAGCGGATTATGACAGGCTATGGATTTATGGAGTTTTGCTTAGACGCCTATTATCTTTTTGATTCATAGTATTCTTAGTAGGGCATGTCGCCCAAAGGATTCAGCTATCGTTTTCTATCGAGGTCAAATACTATTGTGTTCGTGTCATTTTAATACATTTGATGTTGTTTGGATTACTATAATGGATTAATATTATTTGGGAATGTTTATTCCAATTGCATCTAAATTCTTTTGTGTTATCTATTTGGTTATCAGTGTTTTAAAATAAAATGTGTTGTGTTATTCTTAAACTGGAAATGGATTTTGTTGTAATTAAAATTTGAAAAGTTTTTAACACCAGCTTAATTGGGTATTGGGTGAGTTGAAAATGTTTTCGACAGTGATGCTAAGAATGAGCCAACTGTATATTCTGTTTTAATTTGGTATGGGACTGGCCACCCGGTATTTAATTAGGCGGGGTGTTACACAAAGAAGTATAATCGAGATTTAGGTCGTCGAGTTTTAGATTTGGAGAGAGAGAAGGAGGTTTTGAGAAAGGAGAAGTGTGAATTGACCAACACGTTGTCTAGTCTGACGACATGTGTATCCCAACTCGAGAGTGATATCAAACGTACTAGGGAGGTCAAAGTCAATTTTGATAACGCACCTAAGAAGGTTGAAAAGGTGGTTATTAAGGGTAAAGGTGAGATGTTAGGAATAAGTCATGACGGTGCTTCTACTTTCCAATTAGCACCCGAGTCGGTTCCCACTTTAGTGTTTGATTCACGTAAGTCTCACCCTAACCCACCTAGGCATCCCATTCTTATTAGGAGAGCGTATCCTATATATGAGGGTGTTTGAAGGGAGAATTAAAACGGGTTTGCACGTCCTTAAAAGTCTTGAGAATGCGCTACATAGTTTTGGACGTTATTGGTGTGGAAATCATTTTGACTTTGATTTGTTGATTTGAATAAGACGATGTCATCTAAATTCAATAAATTTTTACACCTAAGGATACCTTTGATGTTCATTCGTTAGGAGTACACGTATGCATCGTGCACATATGATTGATTGAGTTGATTTACCTATCGAATGTGTTCACACCCATTCATTCCGTTTCCATGACTTGGTTGTTTAAGTTTAATTCCATGGTGTGATTTTTGTATCACATGTTTTCATATTGGTATCTTATTTTTGTACGAAAAAATTTTAAAAAAAATCAAAAATAGTTTGTGAAGATTTTTTTGACTATCTCTTTGCAAGAGCGCGTTTTCCATCTGTTTGATCCCTTGTTTTGAATACTGTGACACCCCGATTTTGTTTGTTTGATTTATTCTTCTCATTTGTCTATTTGGGGGACATAATAAAAAGGGGGAGAAAGAATTATCATATTATGAGGGAGTTTTGAAGTTTTGAGTTTTTCTCATAAATTGGTATCTATGTTTATCTTATTTCAAACTCGATACGTTACTTGGTATTTTTTTTATCTCATGTGTGTAGGTACTACATTGATGACCTCTAAAATGCACACCCTGATGAGAAAAGTTTTGAAGATATGAAGAACAAACGATGAAGTTTTATTCATTTGTATCTTTCCAGTTTTGGGTTTATGGGAGGGTAGATTTGTATAGGGAATTTTGCCAATTGATAATTCGGATTTTTATGTATCTACCGGCATAGACATAGGGGGAGATTTGTAAGGACATTTTTATCATGTCTGAAATATTACATTTGTGTATGTCACTACATTTGGCACGTCGACACACGATCTCACACAACGGCCTTAATCCAAATTTCGGGAACCAAGCATTCAACATCTCCATCATGTGTCCCACATATGCCTCAACGACTTCACGATTAACAATTTTAGGGACATAATGCAAGTGGTACGTAAGAGAAGTCAAAACAGTGAAAGAATACAAGATATGAAAGTTCAAGGGCATTTTGGTAATTTTACAGCCACCTTTTGGAGGTCTTGTCAACTGGAAAGTTGATGATCTTGCCCAAGGAAGATACTGGAAGAAACGGCACCTCAATCCGAGCTACGGTGATGAAGTCATGGCCCTTGGAAAATGGAGAAAAACCTTTTGGAGAATGCTGCATTTTTTAAGCCCGAGACCAACGATTTTCTTCGAACCGAAGCCAAACCAGTTCAGGGGGCGAATCGATTCGCGGTACACCCAAACCGGTTCGCGGTACCTAACGCTATATAGAGTTCAAGATTTTTAAAACTCTTTTTGGTTTCCTTATAAAAGCCAACTTCAGGGGAGTTATTTTGCAAGACTTGGAAAGACGTTTTTGAGAGTTCTATTAGCTCAAGTCTTCACCTTTTTGAGTTCCCAAACTCATGTTTTGATTCACACATCATTGCCAATCCTTTGTGAATCCTTTTGTAACCCAAGAACACAACTTTTCTTTTGTTCAACCTTTTTGGAGAAGGGATCTCTATATTTTGATCGGTGGATACCGAGCGTAGTAATTCTGCGTGTGGACGAGCCAAAGACGATGAACCGACGCCTGGAGGGTATTTCACTGTCTCTCGTATCTTTGAAGATTTGTTGAAGGCACCATGCATTACACACTTGTGGGCGATTATCAAGTTGTATGTAAGTTAAAGGTCTTGTGAATTCTTCAAAGTGTTTATAAAAGGTTTTTACCCGAAAGGTTTTTTTTTTTCTGAATAGGTCGTCTTTATTTTTCATACATGGTTTGAATTATTTATGATGTTTAGATGCATGTGTAGGGGCTGAATTAAATAAGGTTTGATTGGAAACTTGCGAGATTAATTTAATCATTTATCACACATACGTTTTTCAAATGAAATGGAAAATATTATTCAGCGGGGAAAATTAATCAAATTTCTTGATCAGACTGGTGGTCAGGACACCAGAAGAAGGTTCGAGTTGTCTGGCCAAGGAAAAGAAGATGAAAAAAGGGCAAGAAACATTAATTATAAGGATGACCCCGACCTGCCAAAGAAACTTAAGGACTCTGAAGTTGAGGTGGAGATGAATTCTTTTGGCTATCATTTCATTACGGAAGGAGACGCTGGTGGAGGAGATGAGATTTCCAAGAGAAAGGATTACTTAAATGAAGCCCAATATTGTCCTTCTATGAGACAAATTGACATGTTCGAAGGCACAGATGGTCGGCCTAGGAAGGTTAACAAGGATAGATTGGTGATCAGGTTCTCCAAGAATGATCTGAACAGAGTGCTTTACCCCCATGAGGAACTTCTGGTTATCACTTGCAGGGTTCATCATGGCAGAGTAGCAAGAGTCTTGGTAGAAATTGGGAGCTTAGCAGATGTTATGTTTTATAACTGCTTCCACAACCTTGGTCTACGAGACAGTAAACCAGAACCTTATCACAGGCCTCTTATAGGATTCTCCATAAAAAAGTTTATCCCTTGGCGACAATTAAGTTAGACGTACTTGTCAGCACTTGACCAGTGAGTAAGAATGAGGGTATTCACTTATTTATGGTGGATATAAATTTCCTTCACCTCATAAGATGATTCTTGGTAGTGTCGGGATGAATTAGTTAGAGGCAGTACCGTCCACAGTACATCAGTGTATGAAATTTTCTACTAAATCCAGAGTCGGCATGGTAAATGGCAACCAGATGGAAGCTAGGGAATGTTATTACACCTTAGCCGACCAACAGGAATTTCAAAAGAGTACTACAACGTCACACCCTGCTTTTTGGTATGAATGAACTAGAAATACACATAAAATAATGAATTAAAGCTAAGGAATAATAACATAAATTTATTCATTATTAAGTAGGTTTATATAGGGTTTTACCACCGCAAGGGTGAGTTACATTTTTTTTGGACAAACTATAATGTAGAAAATCAAAAAGCGCCACTCCTTGCTCCCATCTGGTTTATTCTTTGCCCACACAATCACATACGCAAGCAGGTGACCGGTTTCTGTCTCTAATAGGGAAGATATATTATCCCCTTTCTCCGGACGCATCTTGAGAAAAAACAAATTCGTACAAATATGCTAAGCAGGTTCTATAACATATATATACATATACATATACATATATATATATATATATATATATATATATGTGTGTGTGTGTGTGTGTGTGTGTGTGTGTGTGTGTGAGAGAGAGAGAGAGAGAGAGAGTTGAAGTGTGTATAGCATCAGTGTTTAACAGTGCTAAAAATAAATAAGCTGATAATCCCATACTTATCAATTTTAGGAGAACATTAAAAGTTTTGGAACTAATAATTGCATACTTATTAGTTCGTTTAAGAAAATGAGGTTTAGTACTAGTTTATTATGGATCATATAAAGAAAGTCAAGTATTCTTGAACTAATAATCCCATACATACCAGTTTACTAAGGGGTATAGAAGTAATTAAGCCATTAGTAAACCCATAATAATAAATAATTAACCTAAAAATTTTGATAAAAAATAACCTGTTATGCACACAATTAAAGTGACACTCATACGTATGTTGCAATAATCAAGGCTCTCTATAATCTGAGATCAGTAGGCCAAGTAAAAAGTTTCACAGGATAAGATGCTAATCTACTCCATAGTTAATATTGATGCTTATAGGAAAATGGCACAAAAGTGCAGGGGTAAATGAATCAATATGGAACATGATACCAGTTATTCGTTGAGAATGGTTAAAATTGATCCATAGTTTAAATTCAAATACTGGTGATAAATTTAAGTACCGATGGTATGTAACAAAATATGTAGTATGACAGTGTAATAACATGCACACATTAAGAGTAAATAGGAAAGATCACATAGGGATATCAATAGCAGTATTCCATATACGCAAAGTTTACGATTGAAAAGGTAGGAAAAAACTTACTTGCTCTCGTGCTTGATTTTCTGTATACAATGTTTGGGTATGTAAGTGTTTGGGATTTGGCAGGTCAGTTTTGTACTAAAATTGTATCTTTTAAAGTTCTGTGGGTTTATTTGTAAACATCATGGGATTTTAAAATACTGGACTTAAGATCATTGTTGAACTTTCATGTAAGAAACTTTTTGTCTTAAAATATTTTGAAGTATTTATAGATAAAATTTGGGTATCAAATTCATAAGTTGAAAAATATAGGAATATCCAAACATAGCCTTACCTTATACCATTTTGACTAAAAAGAAAATAATAAAAATTTTGGATTTTTTTTTCCAGAAATTCCTAATTGGCCACGCGCCCTCACGCGCGTGGTCAAATTTCCTATAGAAAGTCTTAAACTTCAACATCTCGACTTTGACTTCTAAGGTTTCAGACTTTGTACCTCAATTTTCTCCTTCATCGTTATACCATTTGAGATGATTTCTTAACCAACTAAGCCTAATTTTTCATGAGGAATCTTAATATATATAGGTTTTGGGGATTGAGATTAAGTGTAGCTCAAGATTTAATATGTGTTTTGCTAAACGTTTGACCTGATATTCGTGTATTTCTAGATTATGGCAAGGATTCTTATGAAGTTGGGTTGGTTTTTGCTATATGTAGGATTAATTTAGTTTGGGTTTTAAAGATTAAGATGGATTATACATGGAGAATTTCGGATATTCAGGTTTTGAGCTCAAAATACACCTTTGATCGATTCGAGATTTATATGCACATTCATGGCTTTTAGCCATTACACTCGATATCCTTAGGTTATAATGAAGTTACATGTAGCTTTAAACTAGAGTTTAGAGCATTATATCAAGATTCACCATTACAGCTCAAGCTTTAATGGTGTTTCTTTATATTTATTCTATCCTAGACTATTCTACATGTAAAACGTTGCATATTATGATTGTTCTAACTATATTGACTGCATATAAAGAAAACGAAATTGAAAGAAGTGTAAATTATGCATAAAATCTTAATGTACCTTGTTTGAGGGGATTTTTGAGTGCTTGAACTAGGTTATAAGGTGTGTATTTACTTCTAAATTCATGGGGTATTTATACTACATCCTCAGGGGATTTGATTGGTGCATTGAGGTGGTGGATTTAAGTTGGTTTATATAGAGCTTTTAATGTTAGTAATCATTGTTCATATGTTTACATGGTGTGTACATGTGACTTTTAATCTCTGGTGATGATATGGTGCACTAGGTGGATAGGGATTCAACTAAAATTAAAAAAACTTACAGGCACTACACCAAACTGGGTGAATGGTTACGTATTTTATCCTTGACCATTGGGAGTGGATCGCGGATTTGGTCCCTGACCAAATCGGGGGTGACCATAGTCGCTGGTCACGACCCATGTCCCTGACCACGGATTCTATGGGTCACGAATTATGGTCGCGGATACTAGCCGTGACCCCATCCGTAAACTAGTCACGGCCTTAGGCCGTGACCAAATGTTCAACTTATCTGAATATTGTTGGATAGAGTCACGACTCAAATCCGTGACCCACACTTCGTCATATGAAAATGGTCACAGACCTTGTCACAACCCAGAGCCATGACCCCATTTATGCGTAATAAAAAAAATAGGGTTGGTCATGGACTATATCCGTGACCATGTTTAAATATATTTTTAAAAAACATTTGGGCAGAATTTAATTTACTTTTTAGACGTTCTAAAACCTCCTCGTAATGTATACCTCACACAACCATAATGCTAAACAATAAATTATAAAAGCTCCCGTGGTCACAAGACCCCCGGTTTGAGAGCACGGTGTTATTGTAAAAGTTGACTCGTGCTCTCAAATCGTGGGTCTTGTGGCCACACGGTCGGTTAATACGAGCTACGTTGGTCCCGTGGGAGGTGTTTGCGCCACTCATGGGGCCGTTTGGGGGCTGTTCATGGTTTTGCTCTCGGACGACACATTTTAACGCCTAAGTGTGGATATTTAAAAAATTGGGTCATACTCTCAAACCGTGAGTTCGGAGGCCACGTGGTCAGTTCCTACGAGCTACATTGGTCCCGTGAGAGGTGTTGGCACCGCTCATGGGGCCGTTTAGGGGGTGCTTAGTGGTTTCTCCCTTTGACATCACGTTTTTAAGCCTAAGTGTGGATATTCTAAAATTTGTATCGTTCTCTCAAATCGTGGGTCTCGTGGACATGCGGTCGGTTCTTACGAACTACGTTGGTCCCATGGGAGGTGTTGGTGCCACTCACGAGGCCATTTGGGGGGTGGTTCGTGGTTTTTCCCTCGGACGGCACGTTTTCAAGTCTAAGTGTGGATAATCTGAAATTTTGATTTTTCTCTCAAACCATGGATCTCGTGACCATGCAATCGGTTCCTAAGAGCTAAGTTGATTCTGTGGGAGGTGTTGGCACCACTCACAGGACCGTTTTGGGGGTGGTTCATGGTTTCGCCTTTTGATAACATATTTTCAAGCCTAAGTGTGGATATTCTAAAATTTGGGTCGTGCTCTCAAACCGTGGGTTTCGTGGCCATGCAATCAGTTCCTATGAGCTACATTGGTCCCGTGGGAGGTGTTGACGCCGTTCACGGGGATGTTTGGGGGGGGGGGGGGGGCGGTTCATGGTTTCATCCTCTGACGTCACGTTTACAGGCCCAAGTGTCAATATTTTGAAATTTGGTCCGTGATCTCAAATCGTGGGTCCCATAGCCATACCTTCAGTTATTATGAGCTACACTCTTCCCGTGTGAGTTGTTGGATCCACTCACGGGGCCGTTATGAGATTTTTCCTTCGAACGGTATGTTTTTAGTCCAAAGTGTGGATATTTTCAAAATTGGGTCATGCTCTCAAACCGTGAATCCTATGACCACACAATCGTTTCCTATGAGCTACGATCATCCTGTGGAAGGTGTTGGTGCTGATCACGAGGCCGTTTGTGTGGTGGTTTGTGGTTTCTTCCTCTGAAGGCACGTTTTCAATCTTAAGTGTCGATAATCTAAAATTTAACCCGTTCTCTCAAACCGTGGGTCACGTGGCCACACGATTGGTTCCTATGAGCTACGTTGGTCTTGTGGGAGGTATTAGTGCTGTTCATAGTGCCGTTTATGGGACGATTCGTGGATTTTCCCTATAACGGCCGGTTTTAAGGACTAAGTGTAGATATTCTAAAATTTGGCCTGTGCTCTCAAATCGTGGGTCCAATGGCCACGCGATTGGTTCTTACAAGCTACATTAGTCCCGTGTGAGTTTTTGGCTCCACTCAGGGGGCCGTTTGAGTGGCGCTATAGGATTTCTCCTTCGGACGACGTGTTTTCATGACTAAGTGTTGATATTCTCAAAATTGAGCCGTGCTCTCAAATCGTGGGTCTCGTGATCACGCAATCAGTTCCTACCAGCTATGTTGGTCTCGTGTGAGGTGTTGGCGTCACTCATGAGGCCGTTTTGGGGGTGGTTCATTGTTTCGCCCTCTGACGGATCGTTTTCAGGCCTAAGTGTGGTTATTCTTAAATTTGGCTCATGCTCTCAAATCGTGGGTCTCGCGGTCACTGGGTCAGATCCTACGAGCTACGTTGGGCCCATGGGAGGTGTTGGCGCCACTCATGGGGCCGTATGGGGGGTGCTTCATGGTTTCGCCCTCTGATGGCACATTTTCAAGCCTAAGTGTGGATATTCTAAAATTTGGGCAGTGCTCTCAAACCATGGGTCCCGTGGCTAAGCGGTCGTTTCTTACGAGCGATGTTTATATCATGGGAGGTGTTGGCGCCGCTCATGGGGCCGTTTGAGTGCTGGTTCGTGGTTTCTACCTCTGACATAATGTTTTCAAGAATAAGTGTGAATATTATTAAATTTTAACCGTGCTCTCAAAATGTGGGTCCCGTGGCCACGCGATTGATTCCTATAAGCTATGTTGGTTAAGTGGGAAGTGGTGGCGCCACTCACAGGGCCATTTGGGGGATAGTTTGTGTTTTCTCCTCTGACGGTACGTTTTCAAGCCTAAGTGTGGATATTCAAAAATTTGGGTTGTGCTCTTAAACTGTGGGTCTTGTGGACACATGGTCGGTTCCTAAGAGTTACGTTGGTCCTGTGGGAGGTGTTGGCACCACTCACGGGGCCATTTGGGGGGTTGTTCGTAGTTTTGGCCTCAAACAGCTCGTTTGCAAGCCTAAGCGTAGATATTCTAAAATTTAGGTCGTTCTTTCAAATTGTGGGTCTCGTGGCCATGCGGTCGGTTACTATGAGCTACATTGGTCTTGTGAGAGGTGTTGGCACAACTCACGGGGTCGTTTGGGTGTCGGTTCGTGGTTTCACCCTCTGATGACACATTTTTAGGCTTAAGTGTTGATATTCTTAAATATATCCCGTGCTCTCAAACCATGTGTCACGTGGCCACGCGGTCGATTCTTATGAATTGTGTTGGTCCCGTGTGAGTTATTGCCATCAGTCACGGGGGGCGTTTGGGGGGCGTTACTGGATTTCGCCTTTGGACGACATGTTTTCAGGCCTAAGTGTGGATATTCTGAAAATTGGGTCATGCTCTCAAATCGTGGGTCCTGTGACTAGGCGGTCGGTTCCTACGAGATATGTTGGTCCCGTGAGAGGTGTTGGTGATGTTCAAGGGGCCATTTGTGGGGTGGTTCATGATTTCTCTGTCTGAAGGCACGTTTTCAAACCAAAGTGTGGATATTCTAAAATTTGGCCTGTGATCTCAATTTGTGGGTCCCGTGGCCCCGCGGTTAATTTCTACGAGCTATGTTCGTCCCGTGGGAGGTATTGACGCCACTCACGGTGCCATTTGGGGTACGGTTGGTGGTTTTGCCCTTCGACGACACGTTTTTAGGCCTAAGTATAGATATTCTGAAATTTGACCCGTGCTCTCAAACTGCGGGTCTCGTGGACACGCGATCGGTTCCTACGAGCTACGTTTGTCCCGTGCGAGTTGTTGGCTCCGCTCACGGGTCCATTTGGTGGGAGTTACGGGGTTTCACCTACGGACAACACGTCTTCAGGCCTAAGTGTGGATATTCTCAAAATTGGGTCGTGCTCTCAAACCATGGGTTCCATGACCACACGATCGGTTCCTACGAGCTACGTCGGTCCCGTGGGAGGTGTTGGCCCCACTCACAGGTCCGTTTGGGGGGATGGTTCATGGTTTCTCCCTCTAATGACACATTTTCAAGCCTAAGTGTGAATATTTTGAAATTTGGACCGTGCTCTCAAACCATGGGTCTCGTGGTCACGCGATCGGTTCCTACGAGCTACGTTGGTCCCGTTGGAGGTGTTAGCACCGCTTATGGGGTCGTTTGGGGGTATAATTCATGGTTTCGCCCTCTGATGGCACGTTTTCAAGCCTAAGTGTGGATATTCTTAAATTTGGGCCGTGCTATCAAACAGTGGGTCTCATGGCCAAACGATCGGTTCTTACGAGTTGCGTTGGTCCCATGGGAGGTGTTGGCGGTGCTCACGGGATTGTTTGTGAGGGGGGCGTTTCTTGGTTTCTGCCTTGGACAGAACGTTTTCAGACCTAAGTGTGGATATTCTGAAATTTTAGTCGTTTTCTCAAATCGTGGGTCTCGTGGCTACGTGATCGATTCCTAAGAGCTACGTTGGTCTTGTGGGAGGTGTTGGCACCACTCACGGGGTCGTTTGGTGGGTTGTTTGTGGTTTCTGCCTCTGACCACACGTTTTTAAGCCTAAGTGTGGAGATTCTAAAATTTGGGTCGTGCTCTTAAACCGTGGGTCACATGGCCACGTGATCGGTTCCTAAGATCTACGTTTGTCATGTGGGAGGTGTTGGCGCCACTCACTGGGCTGTTTGGGGGGTTGTTTGTGGTTTCGCCCTTTGACAACACGTTTTTAAGCCTAGGTGTGGATATTATGAAATTTGACCCATGCTTTCGAACTGTGACCCGTAACCATGCAGTTACTTCCTACGAGTTACATTGGTCCCATGGGAGGTGTTGGCGTCGCTCATGGGGCCGTTTGGGTGGCGGTTCGTGGTTTCGCCCTCTAACGGTACGTTTTCAGGCTTAAGTGTAGATATTCTAAAATATGGCCCGTGATCTCAAACCGTGTGTCCCGTGGCCATGCGATCAGTTTTTACGAGCTACGTTGGTCCCGTGTGAGTTATTAGCGCTACTCACGGGGCCATTTTGGGGGCGTTACAGGATTTTGCCTTCGAATGACACATTTTCAGGCCTAAGTGTGTATATTCTCAAAATTCGACCGCGCTCTCAAATTGTGGGTCCTGTGACCAGGCGGTCGGTTCCTATGAGATACGTTAGTCCTATGGGAGGTGTTGGTGCCACACACGGGGCCATTTGTGGGGTGGTTCATGGTTTCTCCCTGTGAAGGCACGTTTTCAGGCTTAAGGGTGGATATTCTAAAATTTGGCCCGTGCTCTTTAACCGTGGGTCCCATGGCCACGCGATCGATTTCTACGAGCTACGTTGGTCTTGTGGGAGGTATTAATGCCACTCACGGGGCCATTTGGAGGTCGATTTGTGGTTTTACCCTCTGATGGCACGTTTTTAGGC
Organism: Sambucus nigra; assembly: GCA_949130495.1. NCBI lineage: Eukaryota > Viridiplantae > Streptophyta > Magnoliopsida > Dipsacales > Adoxaceae > Sambucus > Sambucus nigra. The sequence continues at coordinate 416,228,277 of OX422223.1, forward strand.
CTAAGTATAAATATTCTAAAATTTGGCCCGTGCTCTGAAACTGCTGGTCTTGTGGCAACACGGTCAGTTCCTACAAGCTACGTTGGTCCCGTGCAAGTTGTTGGAACCACTCTCGGGGCATTTGGGGGACGTTACAGGGCTTTGCCTTCAGATGACACGTTTTCAGGCCTAAGTGTGGATATTCTCAAAATTGGGCTGTGCTCTCAAACCGTGGGTCTCGTGACCACACGATCGGTTCCTAGGAGCTACATTGATCTCATGGGAGGTGTTGGAGCCACTCATGGGTCCGTTTCGGGGGTAGTTCGTGGTTTCTCCCTACGACGACACATTTTCAGGCCTAAGTGTCCATATTCTAAAATTTGCCCCGTGCTCTCAAACTGTGGGTCTCGTGGCTACGCGATTGGTTCCTACGAGATACGTTGGTCCCATTGGAGGTATTGGCATCGCTCATGGACCCTTTTGGGGGGTGCTTCCTGGTTTCTCCCTCTAATAGCAAGTTTTCAAGCCTAAGTGTGGGTATTATTAAATTTTGGGCGTTCTCTCAAACCGTGGCTCCTGTGGCCAAGCGATCGGTTCCTATGAGCTGCGTTGGTCTTGTGGGAGGTGTTGGCGCCGCTCATGGGGCTATTTAGGGGTGTTTCGTGATTTCTCCCTCTGACATAATGTTTTCAAGCCTAAGTGTGTAAATCTTAAAACTTCAGTCGTGCTATCAAATCGTTGGTTTCGTGGCCACGCGGTTGGTTCCTACGAGCTACGTTGGTTCCGTGGGAGCTATTAACGCCACTCACGGGACCGTTTGGGGGGTGGTTAGTGGTTTCCCCCTCTGACGGCACGTTTTTCTAGCCTATGTGTGGATATTCTAAAATTCAGGTCATGCTCTCAAACCGGGGGTCCCGTTGCCAGGTAGTCAATTCCTAAAACCTATGTTGGTCCCATGGGAGGTGTTGGTGTCACTTCCGGTGACGTTTAGGGGTGGTTCGTAGTTTCTCCCTCTAACAGTACGTTTTCAGGCCTAACTGTGGATATTCTAAAATTTGGACGATGCTCATAAATCGTGGGTTTCGTTCCCATGCGGTCGGTTCCTACGAGCTACGTTGGTCCCGTGGGAGGTGTTGGCATCGCTCATGGGGCCATTTGGGGGGCGGTTCTTGGTTTCGCCCTCTGATGGCACGTTTCAAGCCTAAGTGTAGATATTATGAAATTTGGCCCGTCCTCTCAAACCATGAGTTCCGTGCCCATGAGGTCAGTTTTTACGAGCTACGTTGGTCCCATGCAAGTTGTTGGCACCGCTCACGGGGCCGTTTGGGGGGCATTACGGGATTTCTCCTTCGAACGACACATTTTCAGGCCTAAGTCTGGATATTCTCAAAATTGGGTCATGCTCTCAAACCGTGGGTCTCATGACCACGCGGTCGATTCCTATGAGCTATATTGGTCCTGTGGGAGGTGTTGGTGCTGCTCACGGGGCCGTTTGTGGGGGTGGTTCATGGTTTTCCCTCTCAAGGCACATTTCAGGCCCAAGTGTGGATATTATGAAATTTGACATGTGCTCTCAAACCGTGTGTCCTGTTGTCACATGGTCGATTTCTATGAGCTACGTTGGTCCCGTTGGAGGTATTAGCACCACTCACGGAGCCGTTTGGGGGGCGATTATTAGTTTCATCCTCTAACGGCACGTTTTCAGGGCTAAGTGTACATATTCTGAAAGTTGGATCGTGCTATCAAACCATGAGTCCCATGGAAATGTGGTCGATTCTTACGAGCTACGTTGGTCTAGTGCGAGATGTTGGCACCGTTCACAGGGCCGTTTGGGGGGCCTTACGGGTTTTTTCCTTCGGACGACATGTTTTCAGGCCTAAGTGTGGATATTCTCAACATTGGGTCGTTCTCTCAAACCATGGGTCCGGTGACCATGCAGTCGGTTCCTATGAGCTACGTTGGTCTCGTGGAAGGTGTTGGTGCCATTCACGGGGCCGTTTATGGGGTGGTTCATGGTTTCACCCTCTGAAGGCACGTTTTCAGGCCTAGTTGTGGATATTCTGAAATTTGTCCCGTGATCTCAAACCGTGGGTCCCGTGGCCACGCAGTCAGTTTTTATGAGCTTCGTTGGTCCCATGGGTGGTGTTGGTTTCACTCACGAGGCCATTGGGGGGGTCGTGGGTTCGCCCTCTGACGGCACGTTTTCAGGCCTAAGTGTGTATATTCTGAAATTTGGCTCGTGCTCTCAAAACCGTGGGTCTCGTGGCCACGCGATCGGTTCCTACGAGCTACATTGGTCCCGTGGGAGGTGTTGGCGCTACTCATGGCGCCGTTTGGAGTGTGCTTCATGGTTTCGCCCTGTCACGACACGTTTTCAAGTCTAAGTGTAGATATTTTGAAATTTGGACCGTGCTCTCAAATTGTGGGTCCCGTGGCCAAGTGGTCGGTTCCTACGAGCTGCGTTGATCCCATGGGAGGTTTTGGCACAACTCATGGGCCGTTTGGGGGGTGGTTTGTGTTCGCTCCCTCTAGCAGCACGTTTTCAACCCTAAGGGTGGATATTATGAAATTTGGGTTGTGCTCTCAAACCGTGGGTCCTGTGGCCATGAGATCGGTTCCTACGAGCTATGCTGTTTATGTGGTAGGTGTTGGCTCCACTCACGGGACCATTTGGGGGGTGGTTTGTGGTTTTCCCTCTTACGGCACGTTTTCAGGCCTAAGTAAGGATATTCTCAAAATTGGGCCGTGCTCTCTAACGCGGTCGGGCTGTTTGGGGGTTATTATTGAATTATTTGCTTATTAAAACAAAACAAACACTTCTAAATCTATTGTAGTTATAAGAAATTGTGATCATAATCCTTAATAAACTACCACATGTGTTATAATAATCGAGAGTAACCCCAAAGCGCAAGGACTAAAACACATATGAACTCCCAAAATATAACCCATAGAAAAATAAAAGGTACATCATATGTTAAGTAGGAATAATAACCGGTAAGAATTCTTCTTTTCTTGTCGTTAGCCTTGAAGTAAGCTTGCCTAATCTTCTTAGTTCTTTCAGTGAGATCCAATTTTGGCACTAACTCCATCATTTTCTTGTTCTCTTCCAGCATTGGATGTATGGATCTCACTGAAAGAACTAAGAAACTGATGGGGTTGGTGCTAGAATTGGATTTCACTGAAAGAACTAAGAAGCTCAGGCAAGGTTTCTTCAATGCTAACTACAAGAAAAGAAAATTTCTTACTAGTTATTTTCATGCTTAACATTTGATGTATCTTTTATTTTTCTATGGGTTATGTTTTGGGAGTTCATATTCGTTTTACTCCTTGCGCTTTGGGGTTCCTCTCGATTATTAGAACAAAGGTGGTAGTTTATTAAGGAGTATGATCATAATTTCTTATAACTACATTAGATTTCGAAGATTTTTTTTTCTTATCATAAACAAATAATTTAATAGTTCAAGAAAGCAAATAATTCAACGGTCCTTTTTTTTCCTGAGAAAAATATTATCCATCAATAAGCCAACAACTAATAATTATCCCGTACTCCTTCTGACATACTATCCAACAAAAAGCCAACAACTAATAATTATCCCATACTCCTCTTAACATACTATCCAATAACAAGCCAACAACCAATAATTATCCAACATGTTTATATGTACACAAACATGTGGAAATTGAGTTGGGTCAATTTAAATAAACATCCATACATCAAATTAAATCATATTAAGAAATCGTAAAAGTTACTAAACATTAATGCATCAAAGTAAAGCGCTAATACAATGCCAATATCATAATAGGTACAAATAACAATGACAAGGATAAAATAATATTTTGATACTCAATCTTCTTCTAAATTAATTAAAAGATCCTTCAAATTAGGGTTGTCATCAAGAGCTGATCAAAACTATTTTGGAGCCTTTAAATAATCCACTTGAGTAGTCATACCCTTTGTTGTATGCACAAAAACAGACCAATTGCCATCGTTTATGCACATCGAGTAGAATACCCTCTTTACGTTCTGAAAGGAACAACTAAAAGGCTCGTCGACTATGCGGTATTTAATCTTCATCTTTGATAAATCTACCATAATAAGTTTGGAGTCAGGATCAACTTTGCAGGCATTCATAGTATCCTCCACCTTTACCCAGTCACAATAAAATACGATTTCTATGAAATCTAAGTAATCAAGTTCTAGGATTTGTTGGATTATCCCATAATAGGTTAGCACCGTATTATTTGGATTTTTATCGCTTTTTCTAGCAATACAGATGGTCAAGGATGAAATTTATATTCCACTATTTTACATCAAAAGCTTTGACTCATATGGATAAGAAAAGAAATCAAAACTGTTGGTGCGGAATTTCTTAAACTCTTTCGCATGAAAACTATGGCCTTTTGCTAGGCGTACAAGCCTGGAAGAGGCATCACCTCTTTTAAGAAGTTGCATTTATTAATGAATTTGTATTAGAGCATATTCAATTCACACATGAATAAATAACCTCACGCATAAGATTTTGAATTTACCTCTTTTGATACCCATGCCCTAAAATCAGTTGTCGTGCAATTTCTCCTTTAATTTTGGCAATTCGTTCTCGTACTTCCTACGGGTAAATTGTAGAGTTTTGATCATAAAATATAAAATATAAAATATATATAATCAGAGAAGAAGAATTAAGTAAATACTCACTGTCTCCAGTCTTTAAATTGATCTTGCAATTCGAAGATATAACGAGTTGCTTGCTCGTAATGTATATTTATGAGTCTCAATATTTTAGGGTTCCCAAATGGTAATTCATCCTCAAACTCATTAGGTTCCTCGATCACACCACCTCCACGAGGATTGAACCTTCTCACCTCTTGTTCTAGCATATAACGATGATTCCATAGTTACGTATTCTTCCGTAATTGAACCTCCAATATACCGTTTATTCTTTTCGTAATCTTTGAAGGTTTTCATCAAGCGCTAAATAGGATACATCCAACTATACCTACCGAGACCATATAATAAAGCTTCATCGCATAAATGCACAAGAAAGTGGATACTGATATCGAAGAACGATGGAGTAAAATATTTCTCTAATACACAACTGCCCTAACTAAAGTTAATTTTGCATCTTTAATGTGCCTTATGTTTACCATTTTTGCACAAAGTAAGGTAAAACACAGACTGATTTGCATAATTGCCCGACAGAGATCTTTGTGTTAAGACAAGTAATGCAAAAATAACATAGGGATTAATTGGATAATTATATGCTAGTTGTGAGACTTGCACTGTTTTAAGTCATTTGCTTGGTAGCTTACTACCCTACGGAAATTACCAGAATAACATGTTGGAGTCTTCAAGTTGAACAACATGTCTAAGAGGATCTTTTTCTCACTAGTAGTCAAAGTGAAAGCAGATGGAGGGGTAGAAATATACCTGTTGAAGGATCGCTTTTTCACCAGAGTTTATTCCTTAGCTTCATATCCTGTAAATCTCGGTAGGCCCGCTCTCCATCTTCGGAATGAGATCCACCAAGACATGTTTCTATCAGATGTTCTGCAACATTCTTCTCTGTGTGCATCACATCAATTATATGCCTTACACAGTGATCTTTCCAATACGAAAAATAAAAAATATTGATCGCTTGGGCCATGGATTTACTTTACTAAGGTCGTTAGGATCCCCCCTTACTTTATGCCTTAGGTTTACAAACTTGGAGTATTTGACTATGTACCTATTCACCACAGTCGGATCGATCGCCGTCTCCTAGATCTGGTGACCAGAAAGACGAGCAGGTAGCATTCGATGCTCGTGACCAATAGGATAAAAGTTAGACTTGTCATTCCTGAAAGGGTGATTGATTAGTAAAAATCTACGATGACCTGTGTAGCTCATCTTACTACTATGTTGTAGCCAATTGACTTCAGTTTCCTCCCCACATACGAGATAAGGCCCCATACTAGGGAAGGTCGTGGATCACCCACATGACCATTGCTTTAAGTGTGAACTCTTCACCCTTATGAGAGTCGAATGCCGTCACCTTTTTATCCCACAAATCTTTAAGTTCTTCAATTAATGGGGCTAAGTATATATCAATATCACTGTTCTAAAAAAACCACCTAGGCTCCGCTTAGGCTTGAGGCTTGAGAGAAACGCCCCGCCTTACGTTTTTCACGCCTTATTCTTGGTAAAACCCTTAAGGCGCACTTTTTTCTAAAAATAACAATGCTTTAGTGAAACGATATCGCATTTTAAAGAACTTTTTTACAAACTGAACCATTATCTCATCCAAAATAATCAAATAGTATTTTAATTTACATATATTCAGACATATTTTTATGATATGTACAATTTCAGTATTTTAATAGCCTTGTTATGGGTAAAAAATATTAAAATATATTAAGAAGGCCTAAACGCCTTTTCATGCCTTTTTACGCCTAAGTCCCTCCTAGGCTTATAAGGCTTAAGGCTTGACCTCTACACCTCGATTAGGCCCCACATTTTTTAGAACCTTGATCAATATCATCGTTTGGAGACTTCATCCCAGGTATCAACGAAGATAAAAATGTGAACTCCTTTCTCATTCGCAGTGTCGAATGGAGACTTAAAAGCGCCATGCGAACTGACCAATAACTCTGACTAGTACTTAAATTATTGACAGGTTTAAACCATCGGTTAAGATTGCAAGACAAACGTTGTATGCTTCTTTTGCAAATTCATGGTGTCATTCATTTGAAATTTTTCCAAATGATTGAATCAACCGAATGACGCATCGGATTCCCACCCACCTCGCATTGAGAGTTCCATGTCATGGCCTCCGCAATCCACGGTACAATAAAAAACCGTTTTAACCGTGGCCCAAGTGGTGAGAACTTTTTATATTTTGCAGGTTTGTCCTTTACCTTCTCACAAATAACATATCTAGGCTCACCGCATACTGAACATTCATCCTTCTCTTCGTGCTCATTGAGTTACAGTTTGTAATCATACTTGTATGCAGGAATAGATTTGTATTTTAATCCTAAACCCTTCAAGCCCTTATTCATGGTAGGATAATTATCTGGTAACGTGTTATCCTTTGGGAGTATTTCTTTAACCCACTTAAGAATTCCAGTTCGCTGTTCCCAGACAAACCTCAATGATACTTAAAATTATGCAAACCAATCATTGCATATAATACCGAGTTATCGTCATCGCAATCTTTATACAACGATTTAGACGCATCGACTTTCAACCGTATATATTCTCGATCTCCTCGAAGTTCAGTATCAAATTATTCATTGTACGTATTATTTATCTCCATAGGTTGGTGATTTTAGTCGTGGTGGACTCCCTAAGCATCGTCAATTAGGACAGTCAATGGACGATGTGTTGGTGAATCATTTACCACTTCCACTCCTTGGTGTTCTGTCACGCGATCGGTTTCCGATAATTCTTCGGGAACATAAGGTACATGCTTTTCACCATGGTATATCCATTTGTTATAATCTTCATAAATCCTCACTGTATTAATTGTAACTCGACATCTTCAAAAGATTTATATTTTCCATTGATACAATGGGTGCACGGACACAAAATCTTCTCACTTTTAAGGTTCTTAAAAGTGTGGTGAATAAATTCATGAACGCCTTTAATATAACTATTAGTTATTCGGTCAGTCTCCCCCATCCACTCTTTGTACCTTGGAAAATTCATTTAATAATCTCCAAATTGCAGTCCTGTTGTAACAAGATAAAATAAATATCATGTTGCATAAATATAGTGTCAAAACGCAATAATATAGTATCAACAACGCACCAATCAATCAAAGTATGCAATAACTAAAATACAAGAACACACCAATCAATGATATTACATAAACACTTAAACTCAAATTAAATAAATTTATCTAACGATATTATTACAACATAAAAAAAATATTACATCTTCATCAAACGATAAACTGGCCAAGTAGTAAAAGAGTTTAAATAATTTATCAACAAATTCCCTTATCCACTCTCGACGTACATTGGAGCATCTTCGCAACCATTAAATAATTTATCAACCAGTATCTGACACTCACCCTCCTGCAAAGGCCGATTATGTACTAAGGTCCCTACTTGAGTGGAGATGAGCGTGCAGACCCTAACGAAAAATTTACCTTCCACGTCCTTTATATAGTATTTCTTACCATTATTAGTGTGGGTTGTTGACAAAGATCCAAGATATGTGGCATGTTATGGTGATGAGAAGGGTAATGTTGAAGGAGGAATCGACATTTGTGAGGGGAATGTTAAAGGAGGAACCGACATCTGTGAGGGGAATGGAGAAGCAGGAAAATTTTGAGGGGTTAAGGGGTAACCCGGATGCATTGGGGGCTGGACGGGCATAGGACCGGTTAAAAGGGCCAAGATCTGTGAAAGTTTATCATTAACGCCTCCCAATTCATTTCGAAGCCCCATTATATCCCTTTCAGTCTTAGAATGACGTTCATCATCAGACGATAAATGCTTATTAACAAAGGAAAGCTCGCCCAAGAGAGGGGCGGCGTGTTTGAGTCTTATTTTTGACATATGCGACCCCAAACCTCTCCTCCTCCCTCTATGGTCCTTCCCCAAGGTTTGTTTGAGGGAATCATTGTCAATGTCGTCTAACAGGCTTGAAGCTGACTGACTACTGATAGACTTTATTGATTCTAGGGTCTTGGCCAAGTGAGGAGGGAATTTATTATCTTTCTTTCATCTTTCATGCACGTACAAGTTGACCCTATTCGGTGTCTTTACTTCATCCGGACTGCCTTTTATCTTGGTCAAGCAGTTGTTCTCCAAATCTTCATAAGATTTCGAGCCAAGATGGTGGACATCAGTTTTTTTGGCCGTATCCTACTTGTTTTTCTCCCTTTGCAGCATTTTCGAGTCCTTCGCCTCATTTTTCAGAAAATCATTTCGTTGACCAATTGGCATCTCAACATTCGAAGGGACTTTGTCTTTGAACGCCAAAATATCGAAACTTAATGCTCCCTTAGGGAAATGCTTTTGCTTAAGGTTTCTCTTATATGTTCGGAGTTGTTCAACAACTCGAGAAAGAACCTTATTTTTTGAGTTTATCGAAAATGAAAACCGTTTATTGAGTTTCTCGTAGATGTCATCTTTAATATCTTTATCTACAAGGTTCCAATTTTCAGCTCCACCCACTCCCACATTCATTTTTTCCAAGGAAAAACACTGGCCTTTAAATTGTTGAACGTGATTCTTATTCCCTGTGGGGATATTTGCCAATCTAGAGAACCTAATGGGCTTTTTTCTCAACTAACTCGATAATTTCAGGAGCGTTGGGCATGTCTGTTCGATTAATGGGAGTACCTTGTCTACAGAAACTCGAAGTAGTGGAGTGTATTTTTGGTGGAGATGTGTATTGGTCACCAATTGGTGATGAGAATTCTCCTTGTGGTTTTGTCACGTCCTCGGTTGGAACGTTGTTTCTATTACCACCCGACATTATCTACAAAAATAATAAAAAGTCAATGTGTATCCATAATAATAGATGCATAATTTCAAAGTTCAATATGAAATTATAACTAATAAAATAAATTATTTGTCCATATATTATAATCTACATGTTTATGGTAAGACTTTAATAAAAGTTCAATGTGTGTGATATCCATCTAGTCGGGATTTGTTTTTAAAAAACTATGGAATTTTTGCATGTGTGAAATTAGGAGGAAGCATATCTGTAATGGATGCATAGATCTCAGTGAAATGAACTCAAAATCTCATCCTCTTCAGCCTAATAGCAAGATTGAGTTTGACGTGCATATGTCACGAGACATCACAATCTTCAGCAATGCTCTATATACGTAATTCTATCCATAAAGGATGAATTTTTTTCTGCCTTCTCTAATAATGTAAGCAAGGTCAATGATCTATCGGGATTATATACATGAAATATATATTGTAGCTTCATCCCATCATTCTGGTAGGGAACACAAAATACGATTGAACAAGTACTCTTGTTGGAGATGAACTCCACAGTTTACAAGGCAGTTAAATTGTTCGATATTCCAATTCCGATATCAATAAAGTGGAGTACCCACTGAATGAGGCTCATTAATGAAAGATGTACGAGTGCGGTCTAATTACAAACTTTTCCACTCTTGTTACCGTTTATTAGCACCATGACTCAACTTTCTTGAGAAAAATGAACGAGGGTGTGATTATGATTCCTATAAATAATACCTTTAATGAATCATTAACTAGTTATTATGAACTATAGTTTGAATCTCGTGCGCACATACACACAGAAATACAGACATGGATATACACACATACACACGTAAAGATATATGAATGTGATTGTGGAGTCACCTCGGGTCGAATAATTTTACAACTGACATAGCTTGTAATTTAAGCATAGAACGATATGATTAAGGTCGCGAAAATCTTAGTGACCGAACCTTTTATCTCCTTCACACAATGGTTACTTTCTCGCTCATATTAAGTCTTCGCTTTACAATGGAAATTTCCACAAACAAAATAACATTTGAGAAGGAGAGCTTGGAAGCAAACTATAGTTGCATAACAAGCCTTACTTCCCCTCACTCAACAAAATCGAACTCCACCATCTAAAATCAGTAATGGGAACACTTATTATAGTTGTAAAAAGCCATGGCACTGGTCCAAAGAGTGTCCAGACAAAACTCTAAATAAACTAGCGGAGCCACATAGTCTCGCACGAGTGAATCCCGTATATGTGTGTGTATTTCACCGTTAATTTATTAGGTTTTGAACACCTAATTTTGTCTTTTAAGCCAATAATCCCTAAAACCAATCCTAACATCAACACTAAAATTAACCCTTATAACCATTAGTCGTAAAATTAACCATTACAAACATTAGTCATAAAATTAATCCCTTACAAACATTGCCCTTAAAATTAATCCCGAATATAGCATCAATATTATACTTAAACCAACATTAGTGATATATTTTTTTCTAGACTTAAACGAACATTAGTCATATATTTTTTTATATTTTCTTTAACATCAATATTAAAGGGCACACATTTTTTATTATTTTTTTATATTTCAGCCCTAAACCTAAACTAATATTAGTTATATATTTTTTTTCTAGAATCCACACACACACACATACATTATACATACACATACACACACACACACACACAAATACACTATACACACATACATATACACATATACATAAACATACGCATGCATACATACACATACATATGTACACACACAAATACACACACGTACATACACGCACAAATACACACACATAAAAATACACACATACATACACACACATAAATACGCAAATAGAAATACATATAAGAAATGGATTGAAATATTACTTTAAAGATTGAAAGAGAGATTAAGAGCCGAAATTTTCGGATAGGAGCACAAAATCGCACGAGAGAAGGAAAATTTGGAGGGTTTAGGCATTTCGAGGGAAATGAAAAGTTCGTCTGCAAATTAAGTATAAAGACCCTGGTCACGACTTAAGGCCGTGACCACATGCCGTGACCACATTAATTTTTAACACGTCAGCATGTAAATAATAAACTGGTTACGGCCAGAAGTTATGACTCAATTTCCATAATGATCACGGTCAAAAGCCATGACTATATCTGTGTGGCTTGGGTTTATGTTCACATCCTTAGATCATGACCCTATCCGAGACCAGATTTAGAAGGAAACTTGACGCCATAATGGTCACGGATGGATCATGACTCATATCCGTGACTCATACAAGTCACGACTATTATCTGTGACCACATGCGAGACGATATTTTACCACACTACATCGTTGACTTAGTCACGCCTATTTTTGGTATGGTCACATCTATGGGCCCCTTTTTGTGACTATTCACCCAGTTTGGCCCTTGGTTGGTTTTATCATTATTTTTATAGCCTTAAAAGTATACTTTTTTTTTGTAAAGTATTCGGGTATTTTTATAATTTCAAAAAGTTTCAAGGACTGAAATGATGATTTTATGTTAATTTAGGTCTAAAGGATTAATTTGATGTAAAGTTAGAGTTTAGAGGTCAAATATACATCAAGTTATCTTACTTTGAAACTTTCAGGGGCTATTTTGTAATTTAATAACACTTCAAGGGTCTAAGTTAATATATCAAAAGTGTAGATTTCTAAGTGTAGTTTCTTTCTTCTTAAAATACTTTTGATTTTGAACACATTATAAAGGTTTAAACAATAGACATAGGTATTTAGGGTGGAAATTTTTCTGTCGGATATGTTGTATTGCTTAAGTGGTTTCTTGGATTATTTTCGGACCAAATTGTTTACTATCTCCTGAATCTATCCAAAATTCAAGTGATCTACATGGTCTTCCATATAAATCTTCAAACGGAGCTGTTTTAATAGTGGCTTCGTAGCTGTTGTTATATAAACAAATTGACAAAAGGTAAATATACATTCCAGTTGTCAGACATATCTAATGTACAAGCACGTAACATATCTTATAAGGTTTAAATTATATGTTCTAATTGTCCATCCGATTGTGGGTTGAATGCGATACTTAAATGAAGTTTACTACCCATTGCAATTTGCAATGCTTGCCAAAATTTTCCTACAAAATGAGAATCTCTATCTAATATAATGGATAAAGGAATTCCATGTAATCGAATCATTTCTTGAATGTAGAGCTTGATAAGGTTTAGGAACGAATCGATGGTCTTTAAAGGTAGAAAATGAGAAGATTTGGTAAGTCAATCTACTATTACCCAAATTGAATTATATCCTTGGGACATACGAGGTAATCCACTGACAAAATCCAAGGTAATATAATCCTATTTCTATTCGGGAGTAAGTAAGGGTTCTTGTTGACTAGTAATATATTTCCTCACAAAATTCTTGATATCATTTCTCATATTTGGTCACCAATATTGCTTCTTCAAAGCATGGTACATTTTTGAACTTCCAGGGTGTATCATAAATTTCGAATGATGAGGTTTTGCAGTACTTCCTCTCAAAGAGATACGTCATCAGGTACATACAATTTATTTTTTTATCGTATGAAAAATCAAGATTCCTATGCGAAAAGTCTTGTAGGAAAGAATCTTGGGTTTGTTGAACTAAAATTTTCTGAAGTCAGGATTAGCAATAATATCAAAGAGTTTCACACAAGGAGAACGTAATTATAGATCATATTTTTTTATGGTAGCAATAATATCGTAGGAAATTAGGGTATGGAGTCTTCCTACTATATTTTGACTTAAAGCGTCGGCTACTAATGGTAATTTAATTTGAATCGATAATCTTCCAAAAATTATATCCAGCGTCGTTGTCTTAAATTTAAGTCCTTCAGGGGAAAGATATATTTCAAACTTTTATGATCCCAAAAGACTTGAATATTCACACCATAAAGGTACCAATGCCAGATTTTTAATGCAAAAACTACAGCTGCGAGCTTGAGATCATGGACATGATAGTTATGTTCATGAATTTTGAGTTGTCATGACCCAAATTCTATCACTTTCTCATTTTGTATTAACACACATCCTAGTCCTTATAACAAAGAATCGATATATACATCGTAACTTACATAACTAGAAGGAATAGTGAGGATAGGAGAAGTAGTTGATTTTTCCTTTAACATTTGGAATAGTTGATTACATTATTCAGTCCATACAAATGGAACTTCCTTCCTAGTTATATTCAAAAGGGGAAGAGAAATGTGTGAAAATCCTTCTATATAACGACGATAATATCAAGCTAATCCTAGAAAACTTTTTATTTCAGGTAATATTGGTAGGACTTTTCCATTCCGAAATAGATGAAAATTTAGCTGGATCGACTAGGATTCCATTTTCAGAAATCACATGTCCTAAAAATTTGAATTCACATTTACTCTTTTTAGCATATAACCAATTGTTTCTAAGAATACTAGAAATCGCTTTTAAATGTTGGCCAGGTTCTTTTGGATTATGAGAATATACAAGAATATCGTTAGTAAAAACGATAACGAATTGGACAAGAAAAGGTCTAAAAATTATATGCATTACATTCATAAAAGTTGTTAGTGAGTTTGTTTGATCAAACGACATTACAATAAGTTTGAAATGCTAGCAATGAGTTAAAAAACAAGTTTTGGAAATGGCTTCCTCTCTAACGCGTAATTGATGATAACCATATCGTAAATCTACTCAGTAACTATTAAGAATAAGTATTCAAAACAGCAGCCAAACGGTCCCGTAACAGGCACGAACACCTCCCACGGGACCAATATAACACGTAGGAACTTACAGCGTAGTCACGGGACTCCCGGTTTTAGAATGGGATGATATTTTGCAAAAACTAGACTTAGAGGATTAAAACATGCCTTTAGAGGGTGAAAATCCAAAACAACGGTTAAATGGCCCCGTAACAGGCACGAACATCTCCCACGGGACCAATGTAAGACGTAGGAACTTACAATGTAGTCACGGGACTCCTGGTTTGAGAATGGGACAATAATTTGAAAAATATAGACTTCGAGGCTTAAAACATGCCTTAAGAGGGTGAAAATCCAAAACAACACCGAAATGTCCCCGTAACTGGAACGAACACTTCACACGAGACCAACGTAACATGTAGAAACTTACAGCATCATCACGGGACTCTCGATTTGCGAAAATGATGATAATTTGGAAAAATATAGACTTAGGCTTAAAACATGCCTTTAGAGGGTGAAAATCCAAAACAACAGCCAAACGGTCCGTAACAGGTACGAATACCTCCCATACGACCAATGTGACACGTAGGAACTTACAGCGTAGTCACGGGATTCCTGGTTTTAGAATGAGACGATATTTTGAAAAACTAGATTTAGAGGCTTAAAACATGCCTTTAGAGGGTGAAAATCGAAAACAACTCCCATACGGCCCCATAACAGGCACGAACACTTCACACGAGACTAACGTAACACGTTGGAACTTACAGCATAGTCACGAGACTACCGGTTTGAGAATACGACGATAATTTGCTAAAATCTTGACTCAGGCTTAAAACATGCCTTGAGAGGGTGAAAATCCAAAACAACGCCCAAACGGACCCGCAACAGGCACGAACACTTCACACGAGACCAACGTAACACGTAGAAACTTACAGCGTCATCACGAGACTCCCGGTTTGAGAAAATGATGATAATTTGTAAAAATCTTGACTTAGGCTTAAAACATGCCTTTAGAGGGCAAAAATCCAAAACAACGCCCAAGCGGCCCCGTAACAGGCACGAACACCTCCCACGATACCAACGTAACACGTACGAACTTACCTCGTAGCTACTGGACTCTCGGGTTGAGAATACGAGGATAATTTTCAAAATCTAGACTTAGGCTTAAAACATACGTTTAGATGGTGAAAATCCAAAACAACGCCCAAACTACCCCGTAAGATGCATGAACACCTCTCACGGGACCAACGTAACACGTAGGAACTTACCGCGTAGGCACGGGACTCCCGTTTTGAGAACGAGACGATAATTTGTAAAAATCTAGACTTGGTCTTAAAACATGTCGTTAGTGGGTGAAAACTCAAAACAACGCCCAAACGGCTCCATAACAGGCACGAACACTTCACACGAGACCAATGTAACACGTAGGAATTTACCGCGTAGTCACTAGGCTCCTAATTTGAGAATACGACGATAATTTGCAAAAATCTAAACTTAGGCTTAAAAATATGCCGTTAGCGGGTGAAAACCTATGATAGCCTCTAAACGGCCCCGTAAGAGGCACGAACACCTCCTACGGGACAAACGTAACACGTAAGAACTTACCACATAGTCAGGGGACTTCCAGTTTGAGAATAGAACGATAATTTCCAAAAATTTAGATTTAGGCTTAAAACATGCCTTTAGAGGGTGAAAGTCCAAAACCGCACCCAAATGGCCCCCGTAACAGGCACGAACACCTCCCGCGGGACCAATGTAATACGTAGGAGCTTACAGCGTATTCATGGGAATCCCAGTTTGAGAGTGGGACGAAAATTTGCAAATATCTAGACTTAGGCTTAAAACATGCATTTAGATGGTGAAAATCCAAAACAACGCCCAAACGGCCCTGTAACAGGCATGAACACTTCACACGAGACCAACGTAACATGTAGAAACTTACAGCATACTCACGGGACTCCCGGGTTGAGAATACGACAATAATTTGTCAAAATCTAGACTTAGGCTTAAAACATGCTTTTAGAGGGTGAAAATCCAAAACAGCACCCAAACCACCCCGTAGTAGGCACAAACACTTTCCACGGGACCAATGTAACACGTAGTGACTTACAGCGTATTCCCGGGACTCTCGGCTTGATAACGGGATGATAATTTGCAAAAATCTAGACTTAGGCATAAAACATGCCTTTAGAGGGTGAAAATCCAAAACAACGGCCAAACGGCCCCATAATAGGCACGAACACTTCACATGAGACTAACGTAACACGTTGGAACTTACAGCGTAGTCACGGGACTCTCGATTTGAGAATACAATGATAATTTGCCAAAATCTAGACTTGGGCTTAAAACATACCTTTAGAGGGTGAAAATCCAAAATAGCGCCCAAACGGCCCCGTAACAGGCACGAACACTTCACACTTCACTCTAGACCAATGTAAGACGTAGGAACTTACAGCGTGGTCACGGGACTCCCGGTTTGTGAATACGACGATAATTTACAAAAATCTAGACTTCGGCTTAAAACATGCCTTTAGAGGGTGAAAATCTAAAACAACGCCCAAACAGCCCCATAACAGGCACGGACGCCTCCTACGGGACCAACGTAACACGTAAGAACTTACCTCGTAGCCACTTGACTCTCGGGTTGAGAATACGACAATAATTTGCAAAAATTTAGACTTAGGCTTAAAATAAGTCGTTAGTGGGTGAAAACAAAAAATAGCTTCCAACGGGTGAACCGTTATATCGATCGAGTTGTTTATGAGCTTATTTATGTTAAACCGTTGGAAGGGATTTTTTGATTGTTTATTTATGGCTTTTGTTGATGTTGTTGAGTTTATTTAAATGTTAAAACAGGTTGGATTTCTTGAATAAACAAAGGAAACTCTGCCATTTTTTTTAAAATTATTGAGTGTTCTAAATTGATTAACTCAAACATAAGTTTACGAAACATCTTGAGAACTGGGGGGGGGGGGAGTGTGTAAAATCACGTATGATACTAAAGTAAGACCATTGTTAGGCCATGCGAGACACGTGAGACAACTTTTTAACTATGGACATGAATCCGTTGAATTTTTATATCGACCAAGTTATTTATGAGTTTATGTTAAATTGTTGGAAGGGATTTGTTGATTATATATGACTTTTGTTAATGTCTCCGAGTTAATTTTAAATGTTAAAACAGGTTGAATTTTGTGAATAAACAAAGGAAACTCTGTCGAAATTTTCTAAAATTATGAATCATTCTAAATTTATTAACTCAAACCTACCCAAATTTGAAAATTGAGCGTCGGGGGAGCAAAAATGTAAATCGACTATAAAAAATAGCAAAAAGAGGCACACTTATGATAAAAGTAGATTTTTTTTTCCATATTATGTAATCCAATTATGGTTAACACGCGTTTATTTATTTCTTGTCACAAATTGATGATGGATTTCGTTGGATATCATTGGGCTAGTTGATTGGATGACTCAAAGTTTCTCGCAAAATGCGTTTTATTTTTGTAGTTGGTGCTATTTTGAACATTTGTTGTAATCAGACATTCATTTGAATGGAATGAATTGTCTTTTAACGAAGAATTGTAGAATTGAATATGGTGTTATTTTATGTGATAGTTTGGATGCCCATTTATATATAGGTTATATCATGGCATAAATTTATATATATATGCATTTTGCAATCTTCTTTTGAAATTATTTATTAAAAAAAACACTTTTTGCGACATAACGTGGGTGTTGCTAAAAATCAAATCATATTCTGAATATTGAATTTTAGTGGCATTATAAATGACATTTAGCGACACACACTATGTTGCCTAATAGATGACATTTCGTGACATGTATATCATGTCGCCCAAAAGAAGACATTCTGCGACATGTATATGATGTCGCCTAAAATATGGCATTTCGTGACATGTATGACATGTCGCCTAAAGGACGACATTCTGCGACATGTCATTATGTCGCGAAAGGTGATGTATTATTTAATATAAAAAATAAATATTAATATATATTTTTATGAATATATACATTTCGCGAAATGTATCCTGTTGTGATTGGTATATACATTCCGCGACATGGATATGTATGTCGCCGAATACATTCCCAGACGGGGCTATCGCGACACGAGGGCAACAAGCAGTAGTATGTCGCGCAATGTCTTTCGCGACATATTTTCTGTGTTGCGAAATGTGTTTTTTCTTGTAGTGATTTTCTATCTCTAAGAATGAGACACCCTCATTTGGCCCTATGCCTAATGTCTTATTCAAGATATTAATATCATTCCTCATAGCGTTATTTTCTTTTTTCAGGAGCGCAAAAATCTCTATAGTATTTTCAAGTTCTTTACTCAACACAATTTTTTTCCTATTCAAAGCATAAGTGATGCCCTTCACCTTTTTATCAAACCCCCCAGCCTTCACTCAAGGCTTTATATTTAGCTTCATAATCAGAATGATGCAACGCCAGAAAAAGTTTGTGGTCTTCCTCAAGCTATTTAATCATTTCATAGTAGCAGCGTTGTTTGCCACAACCCTATCAAAAAGACAGTGATGATGAGTATAGGCATCTTTCCCTTGCTCAAAAGCTTCTGAGACGAACAACCCCACCAACTGTTCTTCGGTCAAAGCTACCTTCAAGAATACTTTTGCATTGTCTTAATAGGTTAGATTCAGAAAAAACTATAATATTTTTTCTGGTATCAAATTAGAAATGTACGAGAATAAGTATAGAGGTACGACCAACGAAGACAAGTAGTAATGATCAAATATGCAAACAACAATAAAGAAGCATTGGAAATATTGAATAAAATTGTTCCATTCAATTGATAATTCAAATATTACAGAGTTAATTGCATTATAGGGGAAAAGAAGGAGAAGAAATAAAAAATACATGAAAGTAAAACCAAAAAATTAACTGAAAGGAAGTAAACCTTCTCCTTATTCTTGTCTTAACTGGCCGCTGGCTTAGGAAATGTAGGTCGATAGTATCCACAAGCACCAAGGAAGATTCTCCAGAACCCTCCTCATTATCAAAGTCCTCATCCAAGTTAGAAGGAGTCTAGGGTTATGTCTCTAAAATAACTCAGAGTCTTCCTGAATGCCGACCTACTTTAGGGAATCTGACCAGCCCACCTTGTAGGAAAGCTTCTTAGCATACTCTATTTGAATAGCTGCAGTAGCAAGAGATTTATCACACCCTTTATTAGCAGCCTCCTCCTTATCCTTCTTGTTCTTAGCCTTCAGGGCAAGGTTCTCAGTAGTTAGGCTGGAGGACATGTCTTTAGTAGTATTTGCCATGCTTTCAGCTTCTGTACATTTTTGCTCGGCCAAGGTCATCTTGTCATCAGTAGCCTTTTGTTTACCCTCTACTACTTTTTCCTTGTCCTCAGTTATCTTAATCTTATCATGCCAGATCTTTCTTTATTTCTCCAGAGCATCCCCAAAGTCGTCCAAGTATTTCTAAAAACCCTTAAAATCTTCCTCCACATCAGTCAAGGAGGCCTTTAGCTAGTCATTATTCTCCAACATCTATTATAATCTACCAATAACTGCAAAAGAATAAGTATGCTACTCCAATACAGAAAAAGGCAGTAAACATTATTGAAGAAAAATCAAAGAGTTATGAATTTACCAATGCCAAGTTCTGACTAGCCCTCTCAACTGGTCGGGCGCTAGACATAGGTGCTTCGTTAACCTATTTTCTGGAAGAGTATATAACTTTTATCAAACCTCTGGCCAACCCAAGGTTGATGACCATAGAGGTATCTTTAATTCTGCCTTGCTCGATAGAGGACTTCTTGGCTAACTCTTGGTGGTCGGCTAAACCTTTCTTCAACCTCTTGAATTGAGGTTCAGTAACTTGGGCTTCTTCAGTTGTGAGGACTTGAGGCCTCTTCTCAGTAACCAGGTGCCTTTTATCAGTAGAAGTACTCTTTTTAGAATGAGCGGGAGGAGACCCAAATCCAACTAACAAATTTATGATCTTTCATTTCACCATCTCTACAGTGGGTGAAGTGGGTATGGTAGTGATGTCAAGGGACTCAAAGGAAGAAGTTCCTCCTTGGGAAAACTCTATTCGAGTATACTCAATAACAAAAGAAGTAGACATTGGTTCCTCATCCAAGTTAATGGGTGATTGAGGCAGAATAGTTATAGGTCATGCAAAAAGAAAGGGACAACACTCTTGTTTTCTAGCTGAATAGATGATGCTCGGGGATGCTCTTATCCTTCCATTTGATGAAAAGACCACAAATAATTTAGGTCATCAATATTAACATCACCTTCTTTCGGTAACTTCTTTTTTCTTTCCTCTGCACAAAAATAAGACAAATTAGTTAGTCGGCACAACATCAAACTATTAACAAATAGGGAAAAAAATTAAAAAAAAGTAAAATATGACCTATGCCACGCCCTTCCTAGGGAATCTGGGTCCATTATATGTTATCCCTTCAGGAAGGGGGAATATTGCCAATTCTTTATTTAAATGCCAAAATTTTAGTAGTCCTTTTTGGGATTTGGAAAATTAACCACCAATGCCCTATTGGCCTTCAAATAGCAAGAAACAAAAGTAGAGGAGAAGATCTTGAGTAGAAAGGAAAAATCTAAGCTTAAAAGGTTTGAGGTAAAGATAAATGGAGGGAAACAACAGTCTTTTTATAGGTTACCTCTAAAGTAGGAAATAAATGATTAACTGAACGAACGATTGAACTACTGATAGTTGGACGTTTCCCAACGAGCAAAAAGATTAGCATACCCTTTGGCTGTTCGTCAAAATTGAGACTATTTACAAAAATGCCAATGTTAGATATACTAGTGGAAAAATTTACAAGTCTAGGAGGTTGGCTGCCGAAATTTTTTTAGCCAACACACCGAGAAAAATTCTGGAACAAATGTTCCATACTTTCAATCAATCATCAAGCACAGAGCATTGGGGGATTTGCTGTAGGTAAATTTTTCTCTCCTACATGGACCCATGAAAAGCAGACACATGTCCTCCTACGTGACTACCTAGCTATCTTGGTCAGATCTAGAAACATTTAGTCGGTTGCCATACCGAGAAACTCTAAGAATGTGAACCATCAAGAATAACAAAGGCTAATCGGGCGGAATGACAACCAGCACTGAATATCAAGAGTCTTATTTATTATATACATATGTAAATTCCTGGAAATATAAAGGCATTCCATCTCTTGGGTTCTTAACCAGTATAAATGCATGAACTTCCTTAGCTCAAAAGGATGACTGATTCCATCGTAAGCACACCTAACACTGAGCTATTGTCATCATCAGAAATAATAACAATAGTGGACGTAGGCTTTTCTTATAGCTGAACCACTTTAAAAATCTAGTTTGTTGTGTGTTTGCCTGTTTTATTTACCTCTATTTATTTGTGATTATAAATTTGGACCCACTCTATTTTTAAACATCAACGCCAACAAACACAGTTATATTTACACCGATATGTGTGTGTATATATATTAGTGTCAATATTACAAGAACATTAAAATAAAAATTCACAACTTTTTGCAACTAATGTTTTTTTGTTCCAAAATTTTATTTATTTTTCACAAGCATTACAATTTATATTGGTTATGAGGATAGGTTATCAAACCATCAATATCTAAAACAAGAATATACATCATAATATTAGTGTGATTTCACGCTACAAAATCTCTACGACATAAACTATATCAATAACCCAAGTTTTATTTCCAACATGCATGTAAATAATGTCCCAATCTAGAAAATCATAAAGTCGTTCACTACCTTGTATTGAAAGATAGTTTGATATCTTCTAATTTGTGAGAATCTTTCACTATCCTCCCTATCATCTGCTTCATGACATTACAATTATGCTGGAATTTGTATTTGATATACGTAAGAAGGGTAATGGCTCTGTTCTTAGCTCACCAGGTAGAAGGGAGAATAGGAGTTGAAAAGATTTTATATTAGCTTATGGGATTCTCATATGTTCTCCAAATATTTGAAAGGGTATCTTTGTGATTTCACCTATAATAAAGGTTCAATGACTAGTTTTCTAGAGTTAAAGGGTTTCTTTATGCATTTTAAAATAAGCTAGACCTATATGTATATCTATATGCCCCAATTAAAAATTAAAAGATTGGGTCTCGAAAATTACATGTTTTAATATATAATTTGCTTGTATGTGTAAAAATAAGTGAGATCTACACGACCATACCCAAATCAAACTCAAGCAATGCTTAAATTATTTAACTCTTTCACATGCCAAATTTTTAGCCCGCTTCTCTAGTTTTCGTATAAAAATGGTGCCCCAATGACTGAGCGTCATACCCTTTTATGTTACTAACCCCCTTCTTTCTCTCTTCACTATCACTTTCTCATATGAAATCATCCGCATCAATAATGTCACCATTATCAACTTATAGGTCCCAAACCAACATTTTTCCCTAAACCGCCCATTTATCCTCCAATAATATCTTAGCCCAATGTCATTTGGTAGTGGTGCTACTTGCTATCTTTCTTCTCCATAAACTTCAACCTTTATTCTTTTATAATTCCTACACCAAGTCGATTGAGAAGCCAATTGTTTTCTAGGTGTTATTTGTATGGTTAGAAATTCAAAGAGATGTGATAAAATTTGAGAGAGAAATGATTTTGGGCTAATATTACTTTAATCATCATAAAAATATTATTTTAAGGATATGACCTAAAATTATCAATTTTTTAGATAATAAGTCTGGTAAATATTTTGAGTGGTCAATGAGACATATATGATCATAAAGTTTTAAAATTGGACTCGTATATAATAAAATTTGGAAAATCAAACCAAAAAATAGTCCTTCATAAATAATTATAACTACTATTATTTCTTAAGTATTGAAATGACATACTATATATTTATGAAAATAGTTGTGCTATATTTTTTAACTTATTGATTGTAACGACAATGTTATGTCATAAAGTGACAAGATATCGATACACTAAAGCATGTTTAAATAATGTTATAACCTAAAAATTATATTCTATAAATATTTTGGAACTAGTCATATCTTAGTGACCTTGTTGGCTTAACATATCACTAACTATAACAACCCGCGATTTTAAACCGTAAAATCTTTTATGTATTAAAATTTTAGAAAAAAATAAAATTTTGGAATTAATTAATTTTTATATTTAAAAATATTGGTTTTGATTTATGTAAAATTAGATTTTAATCAAAATTGAAATCAGGAATTAAAATTTGAAATTATAACTTTATAAAAAAAATGATGAATCTCGGTTTGGCAGGGGAACCAAACCTGTTTTGCCCTGGGGGCAAACCAGTTCACTCTAGTGGCAGATGAAAATTTGTTTTTTTCTTATAGTATTTGTGTTGGACTCAAACTCATTTCTTTTCTTAAAATATAAAGGCACAGGTTTAGGATTTTTAAAACGCATTTTAACTTTCTCAAAGAGTAGTAACCGCCCATAATTTCATCTCTTCCTTTTTGCAAAACCTAAACCCCGTTAAACACAATTTTTAACTTAAGTTTTGAAGATATAAACAAAGCTTTCTCAATAACATCAAAGAACGTGTATTTGTTATTTTCGCAAGAGGAACACAACCGTATAATCAAATTTTCTAGATGACTTCTTTACAGGCATGAATACTTCTATTGTTCACCTTTAGTATTATCCGTTTTAAATGCTGCCTAAACACTAATAATCATTATTTTTATAAAATAAATTGAAGATACTAATTAGAAAAAGTGAAACTAAAGATGGAAATATTTTTATTCAAATATCTAATACGAATTAAGACTCAAAACCCTTGCATGCTTAGATTAGAGGTTGGGATTTTGTTAGAATAGTTGGACGTTCGTATGTTAAAAATAAATCTTAGGAACTTTATAATATAAATTTGACTCGTTAAATCATGTTATTTAGGCATATGTTGTAGAATAGAAAAATTATTATTGTATGCACCCGAAATACGCATGTGAATGGAATAAGTTGTTGAAAATGAAATTCTTTAATTAAAATTAAAATTAACAAGACATATATTGGTGAAATTGGCATCTTGAAATTTATTTGGAAGAATTTCATTATAATTGTAAAATATGCCTTAAATGAACATTAGTTGCATGAATATTCAATACCGCGGGGACGATGGGATTTTTGGGATAGTCATGCTTTCACCTTACTTTTAGGTTTCTTACTAGGTATGAGACTAGTAGGTATGCCTCGATTACTGTTACCACTTTATATGTATGGGACTAGTAGGTATGCCTTGGTTATCGTTAACACTTTCTAGGTATGAAACATAATCATCAATCTTCACAAACCATCCATCTTCATCTTCTCCAAAAAAAACAAATAACACCTTCAAAATTCATAGATCCACTTCAACAATGTTTGAAATAGGTGTATTGGGTTTATTTGTGGTGGAATATATCTATAATGTGGCAGTTTATGTTGGTAAAATGGTGGAGGCGTGGTGGAAAGAGGCCAACATTGGTGGAAGACTGCTCCACCTTCTCTCTCCCTCTTCCATATTTTTCTCTCTTCTAATGACCCAAATAAACCAAACAAACCTTAATAAAAACACTCTTATGCCTAAAATTTTCATTTTACCCAATTTGGGCTCACTAGAGCTCGACAACTCAATGATCTGATGGCCAAAAACATGATACCGCATAAGGGCAATCATATCTAGAATTTTTGAAGTAGATCGTTCGAAGGACATTGAGCCTCGTTCGAATGACAAGCGCATCTCCCTCAATTTATAGCTTATAACGAACTTCAAACGACCCTTGAAAGTGATACAGTGGGCTCTTGTTTGAAGATTGTTTGAACATGTGCTTCTAACAAGATTTAATCTCATTTGATCCCTGTCTTGTAACGACCTTAAAACTTCTTTTTCTTTTTCTCTAATTCTAATTTCTACCCACAATTCCAAAAATTATCATCGAACCTCACTTCAATACCATTTGTAAAGAATTTAGATGGAACGTTAGGGCAAGGTATTACAAACTTCACTTCTTAGGGAATTTAGTCCTCGAAATTCTTGACTTGACAATCCTTAAACTTATGGGGTCCACCAACTCCTATTCTAAGCCATAGAAATCTTCCAAGACAAAATTATTGAATTCATTATTTCTAAAATCACACGATGCGCCCTCACATGGGGTTTGTCACCATATGATCAACATGCGACATGCTCTAACGTTCACCCTTTCGCTAACTATGAGCGTCGCATAACCGGCTTCAAGTCTCCACTCACTTGATGATTATGTTCAAATATTTTCTAGTTCTATCTATATAAGCACCCAAGGCATATCGGCGCATCCACAGGATACCCTCTCTAGGGATCAACACTAACCCAAAAGTGAACCGTAATACAACCAGTCATTATATTCATCTTTTATAACCACTTCTAGTCTTTGGACTATATATCATATGGCTCATTAATTTTTGAGATATCATGACTACATAATTTTTGTGAGCTCGCCATTAACCATGCATTGCAAATTTCTCACTCCGAGAAGTAATACACCTACCAGATAATCACCGTGTGTTGAGTCGATACCTTTCACTATGTCACTCTAATAACCCTAGTACTACTCTAGGTGTCTAACCTTTGAGCACTCACTTGAGCCCCTTTATAATCCACTCACCCTAAAAAAGCAACACCATTTGCTAAGTTCTCCTTAGTTCCTAACACTATACTAAATCCTCAAGTTAGCATCCTGCTCTTAACAGCCAGAGCCACCGACCGCCATGTCGGACAGTCAAAAGGTCGCTATTCCTAAGAAAGGATAAAACTACGTGCAAAACGTGTGGCCAAAAGCATAACTTCCCGTTCAGAGAAATATAAAAAATACCTCAAATAGGCACACTCATTTATCGAGTCGCATTGATCATACCCGATCCACCACGCTCTGCCAGGTCCAACCGCCCCACACCATGACATGGAACCAATATGAGTTACCACATACATGAGAATACCAATCCCCAACTACCGAAATAGATAGGGACACATGAGAGTCAGAAGGAACAAGCAACCATCCTGAGAAAATCCCACCCGTACGTATTAGATTACGATTTATGAGAAGCTAACTTACGCCATATGCCCGAAACTATATCACTTATTCACAACGTTCTCATCAGGTACTAATCCTAGCCACACACCCTTGCTTAGATCATCAATCGTGACGAATCTAATCACAATCATTCATTATCGCAACATGAAAACTACATACGAACCTATAATTATCTAGGAAGTAAAATTCTCCACTTCCCTCCTTGGGGGTGAGGCCCTTCCCCTCACATCCTTAGTACTCATGTACCACTTCAATTAGCGGATGCCTTGCACCCTTATCTATACTAACCTAGTACACTTACTGGAGATGACATCACCAACCTACTACTCCTAGGATACTGTCTACCTTATCATATCGTTATTGAAATCCCAAATCCCTTAGGCAGTATTCTGTTCAAGAGAGACACTCACCTTATTATGTCCTTTGACTATGCGAGACTATCATTAAGCTTACTTCCAGGTTCTACCCAAATTAAATTTTCGTAATGACCACACTAGCCACCATTGGATTTCTAAGAGCAGTAAGTACCACCCAAGGCTACATCTTCTAATCCGTACCGGCTTGGTAGGAAAAGAATGAGTCCTTACCTTACTAAGACTATTCTAGCACATACCATCGACACATGCCAACATTTTTTCATGCTCCGATATTACCCCACCTTGGTTGCCATTTAAAGTCTCCACATAGCGTCATCACTCTAACTCTTAAGTACATTTCACAAAACTCCTCAAAATAAGGTGTCACATCGACAACTACTCGTCGCTGCATGACACTCGGGCACTACGCCCTAAAAATGATAGGAGCTTTTAAACCTTGAATAACAACCTGAGATTATCACCTGACCCTTACCATAATCATTACTAGGATGCTAATGCTTCTTCCTACCGAACTTAACTAGTCAATAAGGACACAAAACACATACCATGTAAAATTCACCAACTTGACAAGATTTCATCATTCATACCTTAATAATTTTAGTGCTCTCCACAACCTTTCATTAATCTCATCGCTATTATGAGGTGCTCGCAAGGAAACCGGTCACACACAGCGCACCTTAATCATAAAACACCTTAAGGCATCACAAAAGTTGATTCCTATCCCCAATTAAACCACACACAATTAGTCCTATGGACACTCCAAAATGCCTTTAAGCCACTCTGATGTATAAATTATCTCGTATTAAGCCATTACCTCTATGGATGATCGACCCTCGACACTTAGACGATATTCGTATATGTCATCCAAACGGTTTTGGCCATAGGCCACATACCAAAACACAATTAACAATATTAAGGATTCTAGTAGGATACAATATGTCACCCACAACCAGATAAACTTCTAGGCTTACATCACCGACATCACTAAAGATCCTATTCTTGAAATCACACCATATTTTCTAAGACTCGGACATAGAAGAATACTTAGAGTTCACCTAAACCTCCTCAATTATCAATATTTCATGTAACACGCAAATCATAATTTGCACGTAACTCTCATCATGCCCTACGAGGTACAACCTTCAATCAAGAATCACCAGAACACTTACAACGTTATTCTCTTACCGACTCATATCGAGTGCACATCCCAAGTGTTGATCAACATGGTTCATCATGCCAACTAAATCATTAATTGCCTTAAGACGTGATATTGTACTAGGGATCGAATTCACCTAACCACATCATTGGTACTAACTACTTAAAGTACCTATTAAAAGAATTAGACGCATCCCTATTACAAATCAATACTACTTAGGTATCACGCACTAGCCACATAATCTCCACAGTTGACTTTACTCTATTCATATTTCTAACTCAATAGACGTCACTCACCATTCTTTACATCTTAATTGGCTTCTCATATCACTACGGATTGACACATTAAAAACCTACGGTGTCGCCACCATTGGCTTGTATGGACACTCCCAAGTTACTATCATATACCTAAATCAGACGTGAGAAAGTGATTAACGACAACTAACTTGGTCGCTTTCCACTTGGCAAGGAATTAATCCCTCTTGCTAACCTCTTTGACCTAACCGTCGAGGACACAAACTCAACCATCACCAAAACTACCATGATCGGCTTAAACCAACCCTAATGTTGAAATATCCAATACCGACCTCACCACGTCACTACCGAAAGGAACCTTGAACTTAGAGATCTGATACCATTTGTAATGGCTCGACCCGAATATATGGGTTACTCGTAGTCAACTTGGTCCGA
Organism: Sambucus nigra; assembly: GCA_949130495.1. Taxonomy (NCBI): domain Eukaryota; kingdom Viridiplantae; phylum Streptophyta; class Magnoliopsida; order Dipsacales; family Adoxaceae; genus Sambucus; species Sambucus nigra. The sequence continues at coordinate 416,256,706 of OX422223.1, forward strand.
CCTAAAGTGCAATGAACAACCTATAATTGTTGCTACTCCCATTTTATTTTAATTAACGTTTCACTTGTTTAGCATGCAAATTTCAATTTCAAATAAAATATGTGAGGGACCGTGGGGAACACCCCGAAGTACAAGCATACAGAGATAATAACGTAAATAAAAGAGTGTACTTAACTTTATAACTCTCTCAAAATATGAAAATACACCCAACCTTCCGTAACAAAGCGAGGGAGTGAGCCAAATGCTCAGTGAAAAATATGTGAAATGTATTATAGAATGGAATGGCAAAAAGAAGACTCTAAAACATTATACCTATGTGCATATACATATACATATACATATACATATACATATACATATACATATACATATACATATACATATACATATACATATACATATACATATACATATACATATACATATACATAATACATGAAACATTTTTACTTTTGAAAACCTTATTTATCCAAATTAATTCACGTTACTCTTGTAAAAGACTTATTTTTACCCACTTTGCCATTCCTCTCTTTTATTTAAAACAAACGGTTAAATATTTGGAAGAACTATGTAAGGACACAATTCTCTAATTGAGTCTTAATGTAGTTTTGGCTCAATTCCGGACAAAAACGTTTTTATCATAAGATAGTGTTCAAGAGTACCTTTCAAGCCTATGATGTGTTTAGTTGAAGACGTAGCGACAAAGAGTATATAGCTTCATCAAAATGTCGAGTTTATGTGCCTTGTTTATACGTTATCATAGTGGTTCCATGCTCCCACGGTATGAATGCATTTTATATATATATAAGAGCTTGGAACAAGTTTATTAGGTGTTAGGTTTTAAAACTGTGTTGTGTTTTCAGAAAGATTTTTATTAAAACTTTTATCTAAAGTATATAAAGTTTATGGGCTAAAAATTAAATTTTTGGAACTTTCTGTAAGTTCGTTCGAAGTTTCGTTCGAACGAGTTTGCCAACGAGCTTCCCCATTGGACACTGGAACTTCGTTCGAAATGTCGTTCGAACGAGATGGTTGTTCGAACGATATTTCCAATGAGATTTATAACGAGTTCACACTGGAACTTCGTTAGAAGCCTCGTTCGAACGAGATGTCGTTCGAACGAAAATGTCGTTCGAACGAGATTTCAGGAGGGAAATTTTTCTGACAGTTTTTAGCAGTTTTTACCACTTCCTTACCCCACTAACTTTTTGCTGAATATCTATGTGCGGGAACAACTTTTTCCAAATTAACTTTTTCATACACAACCATCTCCAAGAGAGAGTTTGAGAGCAAAATTGATTAAGGAAAAAGTTCATGAGTTTGAGTGTTCATTTTATAAAGAAAAATTCTTTAAACACTTAGTTACACCCATATTCGTTTCTTCCAAGTTCATATATACATATACTTTGCTTGGAGAATTTTGGCACCGGTTTATCTCTACATTTGTTTGAAGAGCAGTTTGGGTTTTCTTCCAAATACCTCAAAGAAGAAGAATTGATTTAGCTGCGGCTTTGTCACATGGTGAAAGGCACCATGTATGGTTGACGGTGTACCTATTGTCTTATCGGTGAGTTTGAGATCGCGATGGAGCTCCGTGGTTATCCGCTAGGAAGAGGTGGTTACAAGAAGACGCGTCAAGGCTTGAGAGGGTTCGAGTTGAGGAAGTAAGTCATTTGTCTTATAAAGGTAAATTCCGTACTTAGTGGATTTGAGGCTAGGGCCGTTCGAGGTTTTTTCCCGTTGTGGGTTTTTCCTCGTACATCGCGGCGTAGTGTGATTGATTTGCTTTTATCTTGCATAATAACTTAGAACGCATGCTTAGGATAATTCAAGATAAAATTAGTTTTAATTGTCACACTTAATTTAATTTGGTGCTTATTAAATTTGGGTAATGTTTATTTAATTCAAGTCTATTACTAAAACTGGTTTGGCCTAATTTGGAAATATTGATAAATATGAGTTAGGCAAATTCTAGGACTTGGATTAATTATGTTTAAGTGAAAATGTTTTAATGGATTAATCTAATTTCACTTGGTTTAATTTTAATTTTAAAAGGAAATTAAAATTTGTAATTTTGTTGTTTTAAATTGAACCATCATCTAACGCTTCCGCATCTAGTTAACAAGGAAATTGATTTCGAAGTATAAAAAGACTTTTGAATTTACAATTCGGGGTTTTCAAATTGGTATCAGAGCCAAAGCGATAAATTATTTCGTTAAGATCCTTTAAATAATTTTTGGCTAAAATGGAATTTTCCTCATTTTGAAAATTTCCTATTTTTGATGGTTCTAATTACGAGTATTGGAAAGCACGTATGAAATCGTCACTAAAATCTATCGACGAGAGAGTTTGGTTTTCGGTAGTTAACGGGTGGTCTCCACCAACTCATTTAGTAGATAATGAACGTGTTCCCAAACCGGCCGATAGATGGAGTGAGGGTGAATTTAAACTTTCTAATTTTAATTCTCGAGGTTTAAATACCTTGTTTAGCGCTGTCACACCGGATGAATTCCGACCTATTATGACGTGTGAGACCGCTAAAGAAGCGTGGGATATTTTACAACTCATTCATGAAGGTCCAAGTGTCGTTAAAGCTTCGAAACTCCAAAACCTCAGTACTCAATTTGAAACTATCAAAATGAATGAAAAAGAAACATTTGATGAATTTTATACTAGACTTTCCGATGTTGTCAATTCATCTTTTAACTTGGGAGAGAAAATACCCGACAACCGAGTTGTAAAGAAAATTTTAAGGTCCCTCCCCGATAGATTTATCCCTAAAGTGGCCGTTTTATATTCTTTACCATCTTTAGCCTCTATGAAATTAGAAGAGCTCGTAGGTGATTTACAAACCTATGAGCTAGACATGTTTCCCTCTAAAACCGAAAGGAAAATAGCAAAGGGTGTTGCTTTAAAAGCCCGAAAAGATGTCAAACAAGTAGTAAAGAGCGAGAGTGATAGTGACTCGGAAGACATGGCCTTCTTTGCTCAAAAAGTTAGAAAATTTCTTAAATTTAACAAAGATAAATTTAAAAATGATTTTAAGAAATTTGAAACTCCTAAGTATGACAAAGCCGAAAGGATCCCTAAATCTTCTAACGAAAATTTAAATAGGGACGAGTCAAATAGGTGTTTTGGTTGTGGGGGTTATGTCCATAGGGCTTCTGAGTGCTCCACTAAACTAAGGAGAGAGGGTAAGCGACCCATTTCATAAAATGCGACCCTTAGTGATAGTGATAAGGAAGAGGGACCCGATTCCCCCACTAAGCCCAACTTTGTGGCTTTTATAGCTAGTCATGTGAGTGATAGTGAGAACTCATCGATTGATGAAACTTTAACACATGACACTTCCAAGGTCATTGTTTATGATTCCCTTATTTTTTATGATAGAGAGAGTGGAAAAGAAAGAGAAATTGAAAATGAAGAAGAGGTTAATGTGAGTGAACTTCAAAATGCTTTTCAAGAATTATATGAAGAATCTATTAAATTAAAAAGATCTAATTTGAAGTTAGAAGCTATTTTAAAAGAGCGTGTCAAGGCCATTGATGATAGTATGTTGGTAGAAGACCTTAGGACACGTGAGAGGACTCTTCGAGAGAAGCTCGAATTTGTAGAAGGCGAGAGAGATAGCCTTATAGGTTTAATGAAATCCTTGAAAAAGGAGCTTCTCGAGTTCGAAGAGAGAAATGTTTTATTAGAGTCTAACATCCTAGAATTAGAAAATAAATTAAAAGATTCTAGTAATGTCAAATTTGATTTGGAGTGTCGTTCGGAAAAACTAGATAAAATATTAGGAACGGTCCAAATTAAAAATGACACTTGTGGTTTAGGCTTCAATACTTGTAATGAATCTATTCATAAAGCCAAAACCAATGTTTTAGGAGAATCTACTAGGAAAGCCTTTAGAGATCATTCCTTAGGTACCAAATTTCGATGTCATTTTACTTGTACACATTGTGATCGAAAAGGTAATCTTAGGAAATTTTGTTTTGATCTTAAATGAATTCCTAGAAAATTCCAACGTAAAGGAACCAAGGTAGTTAAAATTTCTACACCCTAAGATAGTCATTCTTCATTAATATGGGTTAGGAAATTCGACTTGGTTGCCTTGCAAAATAGGACGTTTGATTCTCATTTACTTTCACATGCTTCCTCCCTTGATAAATCTAAAGTATGAATGTGTTAGTGTTTGCATACTTTAGCTTTTGTGCTTCATGCTATATTATCATGCTAAATGTATGCCTGTTTAATCATTTTCTAGTCTAATCACATGCTAGAACTATGATTTTTGTTTATCTTTTTGTATTATATTTGTTTATTTTTGTTTACATTAAATGAAAAATTCAAAATGATTTTTGTTTCTCATTTGGTTTTTTTTTTCTTGATAATTTATGCTTAATGAAAAATTCAAATGATTTTTGTTTGTCTTTTGAGTATATATATATTTTTTGGTTACAAATTTCAAAAACTCAAATGATTTTTATTTTGTGTGTATTTTAGTTTGACACACTTTATGTGGCATACACTTGTGTTAGAATCCCATCTTTTACGCTCCCATGTGGCTAGAACTTTTGGTTTATATTCTCAATCCTTATTATGTTCTTTACCATGCTTACATGGAGTAGTTGGATTTTTTCATTGCTTAAATGGATTCTATTTTTATATGCCTCTTTTCACACATGCACGAGCTCATTTAAAATTTTAATGTCACATGTTATATTTGAGCTTTGTGAGGTGTTCTCCTACCAATCTAGTCATCCACATATTTATGACCTAGAAGGACTAGTGCATGTCAAAATTCGTTGCACGTGAGTTTGTGAGATTAAAAAAATGTTATATAAATGTGCACGGGGAAGGGCTCCGAAAGGAATAATAATCTTTTGCAATTGTAAGCCATCGTTTGAATGGACCTAAAAGAAATATGTGGTCCAAAGGCCTAAAAACAGAAAAATGGCACTAAAAGAAAAATAATTGACAAGGCTTATGTTTAATTGATATATTCATTCAATATAAAAAGAATATATATGCTTCTTGAGGGAGATTGGATGGTATATCAACGGTTTGCACAATGTCCGTTTATCCTAGTGGTCTTTATTGTCATGACTCTATTTGGTTTGTAGAATCATCAAAACTCTAGGCTTGTATGCATTGTGTATGTTTATTCATTGAGTTCAATCTATATTGTCACATGAGGTTATATTCAAATGTGAAGAAGTTTGCAATCAATTGAGAACTCCGTGAACATGTTTTAAGTGATTGGGTCTAAATTTAATTTTTGCTAGTTCTCACCCCAACACTTTCGTTTTCATATGACACATTTTTGCCATACAAGTATGCTAAACTTATTGTATTTTTGTGTCATTTGTGTGTTTATCTCTCTCTCTCTCTCTCTCTCTATATATATATATATATATATATATATATATATATATATGTTATTGATACTTTTAGAGTATATATATATATATATATATATATGATATTATTTTGTCTTTGCCTTGCTTTGTAGTCCATATATGCTTTAATTCATAATTGGTATCCATCTTGTTGCATTCTTTGTTGATATCCATGCTTAATACTTTATGTATCTTATTGGTATCATTTTCTTGCATCCTAGTTAGTCTCCGTTATTATTTGTTGGATTAGTTGTGCTTTTGTTGCCCATATGTTTTAATGTTCTCATCTCTTTATTCACAATTACATGTTTTATTCTTTAACTTTTTCTATTCCTGAACAAAAAGGGGGAGAATGATAGGGGGAGAAATGGTATCTAAACCTATTATAATCGTATCTTAGTTTGGGAGATATTCGTCTTAGGGGGAGACGTCTTTCTAAGTTAATCATTTTTTATAAAGGGAGAGAATTAATTTAGGGGGAGTACGTACTTTACTTGCATTAAATATTTTGATATTCCCTATCCGTGTAATGTGTTTGCTTAAGTGTGCATGAATAATATTATAAGTGGCAACTTTCACCGGCAAAGATTGTGATCCTTTGGGTTGTTTGAGTCAAGCATTGAAATTTTATTTTGGGTGGGACTTTTTATTAGTCTAGTAGAGCTTGACGGTCCTTTAGAATTTGTTGTTTGATTTTTGTCCCGGAATAGCCAAAAGGCGAGATTTGTAAGGATACAATTCTCCAATTGAGTCTTAATGTTGTTTTGGATCAATTCCGGACAAAAACGTTTTTGTCATAGGATAGTGTTCAAGTGTACCTTTCAAGCCTATGATGTGTTTAGTTGAAGACGTAGCGGCAAAGAGTATAAAACTTCATCAAAATGTCGAGTTTATGTGCCTCGTTTCTACGTCATCACAGTGGTTCCATGCTCCCAATGTATGAATTCATTTTATATATATATAGGAGCTTGGAACAAGTTTATTGGGTGTTAGGTTTTAAAACTGTGTTGTGTTTTCAGAAAGATTTTTATTAAAACTTTTATCTAAAGTATATAAAGTTTTTGGGCTAAAAATGAAATTTTTGGAACTTTCTGTAAGTTCGTTCGAAGTGTCGTTCGAACCACAAATCGTTCGAACGAGTTTGCCAACGAGCTTCCCCATTGGACACTGGAACTTCGTTCGAAATATCGTTCGAACGATATTTCCAATGAGATTTCTAACGAGTTAACACTGGAACTTCGTTAGAAGCCTCGTTCGAACGAGATTTCAGGCGGGAAATTTTTTTGGCAGTTTTTAGCAGTTTTTACCACTTCCTTACCCCACTAACTTTTTGCTGAATATCTATGTGTGGGAACAACTTTTTCCAAATTAACTTTTTCATACACAACCACCTCCAAGAGAGAGTTTGAGAGCAAAATTGATTAAGGAAAAAGTTCATGAGTTTGAGTGTTCATTTTATAAAGAAAAATTCTTTAAACACTTAGTTACACCCATATTCGTTTCTTCCAAGTTCATATATACATATACTTTTCTTGGAGCATTTTTTCACCGGTTTATCTCTACATTTGTTTGAACAGAAGTTTGGGTTTTCTTCTAAATCCCTCAAAAAAGAAGAATTGTTTTAGTTGCGGCTTTCTCACATGGTGAAAGGCACCATGTGTGGTTAACGGTGTACCTATTGTCTGATTGGTGAGTCTAAGATCGCGGTGGAGCTCCGTGGTCATCCGCTAGGAAGAGATGGTTACAAGAAGACGCGTCAAGGTTTGAGAGGGCTCGAGTTGAGGAAGTAAGTCATTTGTCTTGTAAATGTAAATTCCGTATTTAGTGGATTTGAGGCTAGGGTCGTCCGAGGTTTTTTCCCGTTGTGGGTTTTTCCTCGTACATCGTTGCGTAGTGTGATTGATTTACTTTTATCTTGCATAATAACTTAGAACGCATGCTTAGGATAATTCAAGATAAAATTGGTTTTAATTATCACACTTAATTTAATTTGGTGCTAATTAAATTTAGGTAACGTTTCTTTAATTTAAGTCTATTATTAAAACTGGTTTGGCCTAATTTGGAAATATTGATAAATATGAGTTAGGCAAATTCTAGGACTTGGATTAATTATGTTTAAGTGAAAATATTTTAATGGATTAATCTAATTTCACTTGGTTTAATTTTAATTTTAAAAGAAAATTAAAATTTGTAATGTTGTTGTTTTAAATTAAACCATCATCTAACTCTTCCGCATCTAGTTAACAAGGAAATTAATTTCAAAGTATAAAAAGACTTTTGAATTTACAATCTGGGGTTTTCAAACTATGCTTGGTTTGACCAAAATTCGTTTCTTTACTGGAATTACCCTTTTAGTTTGAACCATTCAACATTAGTATTTTCATTGAAAATCACCATTTCAACGCAAGCGAACACCATGTTAGAAAATACACGTTTATCCTTTGAAAAACCTTTCACGACACACCCTTGTATTAATTATGGGTTAAACCTCTTAGGTTGCTTGACTTCCCATTTACTCATTTACTTTACCATTTTTCTTTACCCTATGAACATTAATCAATTTCACATTTACATGTCCATTTTACCTTTACTAGAATATTTATTAATTCATTTAAGTTATGTTGTCATAACACATTTTTTCCACACAACCCATTTCTTGACACGTCCCTTGTTCATTTACCTTTTTTCTTGGAATCTTCCAATAACCGCATACTTTAATGGCTCCACACCGCCGGCTACACGCCCCATATGCTATGGCGAGTGATTTTGGGTCTTTCAATCCTAGACTTCAGGCCCTACTTATTTTTTTCGGTGTCATCCAAGTTCTTTTTTAATGTGTTTTAACATTTTAAAAAAGTCCACATTATTCCACTTTTCCTTTCACCCGGTCAAAGCCAAACCCGGGATTACACCCTTACTTGTGTTACACTTTGAAATTATCATTTCATGTCTTTTACACTTTAGCCTTGATTTTATTTCAAAAATCATGTTCATTAGGACTATCATGTGTAACACCCTTTCTAACATTTTTATTTCATAAAAATGTTCCACTTTACGTAAAATTATCATTTTACTCATTTGTTTCCAAACACATCTTTACTCCATTTTCACAAGTGTTAATTTTTTCGAAACACTATTAAGTTACCCACACTAACTTCTTAAGTGTTTTTAACACCTTTTTAACATTTGCAGTATCATTCTTCTCAAGTTGAAAACCTCTTTTTATTCCATTATTTTCTTTTCAATTCATAAGTCTTAATCTTTTAAACATTATTAAATTACACATACCAACTTCCCAATGTTTAACCATTAATACTTATTCAACACATTTACTAACCATATTTTCAAATTAGACGTTCCTTTACTTCTTTATTCAAGAAATCTATATACACTTAAAGATTACTTTTATAATAAAATACCATTTTCTTTTTATCAATACATGTAGTCTTACAACCTTATATTCATCACACCTTTAACCTTTTTTCACACACTTTGAAGATTAGAATTTCTAATTTCCTTAATTACTGTTTAAACCCAACAAAACCTCCTTTAAACTTATTCACGTATTTATTATCAAAATACTGCAAGTTTATATGCATGGGAAGATAGACTATAAATCCTAAAATCCTCTTAAGTAGGTTAAATATATTTTCATTCTGTAAATTCATAATACTTTGCAAAAATGCATTTTCAATACCCAAAGGACATTTTATTCTTTCTAACTCAACAAATGACTATTTTTCATCAAATCTTCATTTTTGCATGAAACTTCGGAATATTATTTCACAAAATATTTTAGCAAATCAACATCATTTCCCAACATTTTATTTCATAAAATGTTCGCCATTAGATTTCTAGAAAATAAACTATTTTCATAAAAGTATCAATTTTTATATTTCAAAACTTTGAAATGCCTACTCATCCCTTATTTTCAACAAAACAACACTTTCCTATATTTTTATTCCATAAAAATATTTAATATTAACCTACTAGAAACCATCGTTTATTCATGTGCACCCTACTCATCAATCTAACAACAATACTATTAGTAATGCAAATAGATTCTTAAACACTAAGGATATATTTTCCCACCTCAAAAGACTTCAAATGGTGGTAGAGAAGTTGGTGTAGGAAGAGCCACCTCCAAAGGTGGCCTCAAGGGGTTACTAAAAGAATCCTCCATGAATACTTAATATGGGCTCCATCAAGACCAGCTTCAAGATTCACAAATTAATCATCTTCATCTTCTCCAAACCGCCAACAACACCTCCAAAATTTGTAGCTATACTTCAAAAATGGTGGAAATGGGTTTATTGGGTTTATTTGTGGTGGAGTATATATAGAATGTGGTATTTTATGGTGGTAAAATGGTGGAGGAGTGGTGGAGAGGGGCCAACAATGGTGGAAACATACTCCACCTTCTCTCTCCCTCTTTCAGCTTCTTATATATTCAAATGCCACAAATGATCCAAACAAACCTTAATAAAAACCCTACTAAGCCTAAAATTCCTGTTTTTCCCAATCTACTAGAGCTCGACAGCTCAGCGATCCAAGGGCCAGAAACTTGATAGTGCGCAAGGGCAATCAAATCTAGAATATTCGAAGCACGTCATTCGAACGACATTGAGCCTCATTCGAACAACAAATGCATCTCGTTCAATTTGTGACTTCTAATGGCCTTCAAACAACCCTTGAAAGTGTTACAGTGGGCTCTCGTTTAAAGCTCATTAGAACCCTTGCTTCTAGAGAGAATCAATCTCGTTTGGTCCATGTCTTCTAATGACCTTCAAATGACCTTTCTTTTACTTTTTCTCCGAATTCCATTTTTTACTCACAATTCGAACAATTATAATCGAACCTCACTTTAATACCATTTATACATAATTTATATGTAACATTGGGGAAGGGTATTACACGGGCTACGCGCGTTCGGGACCGGAGCACACGTCAGCCCATGTGGGCAAGACGTAGTGTAGGTTATATTTTAAGTACTACGTGGTAGCGCGACTTATAGGAGTTAAGTGCTGATGCTAGGATCCATGTGACACCGTCTAGTATAGGTTATGCAATGGTGTAACTATGTAGGTACCACCCCCTTGCTTTTGTCTTGTTTTGTCCATTTTGGATAGAACACTCCTAAAGAGTCACCGATAGATCACAAACGGGACACTATTGGTAGATGCCTTAGTGTCGAATATAGAAGAACATATATGAAATTACTGGAAATAAATGAAAGAATTCCTAAGTTTAATGTTGTGGACTAAAATACATACCCAATGCTACATAGTAAGAATGATATTAGATGTTATATCCTTACGGGTAGTATGATGGGGGTACAAATTAGGATATACTAACTTGGACATATTTAGTTTTGTCTCGGTACATCATTTCGCTAGATGGATTTGTATATTGTCATTATGTTTATTTTGTATCCTTAGCGGGCTATGGCTGGGTATGCGAGTAGCATTACTCTTAGGTGAGGCTTGAGACATTTTATGCATGAGAGTGACGATGGGAATAATCACTTTGAATTAACTATACTTTTGCACTATTAAAATAAGTAAGTTAATTCTTGCACAATCTAGGGCTCTAACCCAAATTTCAAATGTTTTCCCCCCGGGCAAAAATAGCAAGATTTTCAAGAGATTGGTTTTGCCATCATTTTCGTTACAAAGATTTCAGTTCCTTGACTCTATCTTAGGTTGTCTTTCCGTGTAGTTATTTCATTCTGGATTATTATAAGGGCATAAGCCCGAAGTTTATTTCCTTTCAGTTTGAGTTAAGATATTATTCAGATGTTGGGTTTTGTTCATTTATCTTTTCATAATATGGATGTTGGATTTATTTTTATATGGTAATTTCTAAAAGCTTCGGTTTGAATTCATATAAGGCAGTTAAATAATTACTTTTATGGTTTGATGCTGAGAATGGTATTAATCGACAAACAAGCCCCGTCTTTGGTGTATCGTATCTGGTCAACCTTTACATGAGAAAATGAGGTTTGTTACTTCCGGTATCAGAGCATCCAGGTTCTAAAGTCCTTAGGATCTGTGTTGCATTCATTAAGTAATGCATTGCGTTCTTTGATATATAATGCCTATGCTTAGGATTCATTGTATTCTTGCGATTTGTACTAATTCACACTTTGTTTTATTTAAGCTATCAAGCAAAAGGTAGGGTAGATTTACGTGCGCAACCGCACCCACTAAAGACTAGGAGGCTCAGTCGGAGCCACAACAACCACCTCAGGCCCCACCGAGGCAACCCATTATTACCCCAGTATATATCGCTACCATCGCGACCCAGGCAGTCTCCACCATGATGGAAGTAATGCTCCATCACTTCCCACTGCCACAGGTGCAAAAGTATTCACAACCACCACATTAGGTGCAAGTACTAATGCTGGCACCGGGGTTAGTCTGGGACAAAGTTAGGGAGGCCTTCATAAAGGGTCAACCTCCAGAATTTGTGGGCAGTTCAGACAAATTAGTGGTGAGAAAGTGGAAAAGGATATTTAGCGGTACATAGGGATAGTAGAGTGTAACCTAGTTTAGAAGAAAATATTGGCTTCGTTTTGGCTAGGGGGCAGCACTCCAATGGGGGGAGTCAGTTACTTCGGTCATAGAGAGAGACAACTTGACTACAGACGAGTTATGGGAGAGGTTTGAAGGGAAATACTTTCCTCTGACGATGCAGTTAGAGATGAGGAGTCAGTTTATAGACCTCAGTAAAAGGGGTCGTATGATGGCAGAGTATAAGGAGGAGTTCACCGCTCACACTGGCGAAGTATGAGGAGGAGTTCACAGCTCTTTCTTATCATGCAAAGGAAGAGGTGAACACAAAGCAGAGAAAGATGGACAGGTTTATAGCAGGATCATCCTGAAACATCAGGAAGGCACTTTTAGGGAACCCAACGTTGACTACGTATAATAAGATGGTGAACGATGCCTTTTTCCACTGCCAGGATAACAGGGACCTCCATAGGAACAAAAGTGAGAAGTGACAGGGAGCTGAGACTTCAAACTCGCAGGGTAAGATGAGTGGAGGTAGCAGTCAGGGGGCCCAACAGTTTAGAGGTCCTCCATCTACGGAGAAAAATAAGCAATTTAGGGGTTTATATGATCATAACAGGCAGGGCCAGTAAGGCCAAGGCCGGTAGAACAAGGTCCACCCGAGCTAAAGTCAGTAGGGTCGAAGCTACCAGGACCGACAAGTAACGAGATGCCCATTTAGCGACAACTGTTACACATATGGGGTGGGGGGCCATACGTCGAGGCGGTGTCCTCGAGGTAATCAGGCACCTCAGGAGCAGGGTGGTCAGAGTGGATATCTGGCACTAGGTTATGATGCCTCACCCCGGGGTGGGTCGAGCATGCACTTATACTATATTGAGGAGGAGACTTCTTTGGAGGTCATAGTATCACTTGATTCCATCCCAGTACTTAGCGAGTTTTCTAACTTATTTGGGGAGATTTTGAGATTTCCACCTAGTCGGGAGATAGACTTCCTGATTGATTTGATTTCCATCATGAAACCTATTGTCTGTACACTTTATCAGATGGATCCTCTAGAGATGAAAGATCTTCGGGATCATATTGAGAAGTAATTGGGATAGAAGTTCAATAGGAGGAGTACTTCGATGTGGGGTGCTCCGGTTTTATTCGTCAAGAAAAAGGATAAATCCTTGCGACTTTGAATCGATTACATGGAGTTGAACAAAGTAACCATACAGTATAAATATTCGTTGCTCTGCATTGATGATTAGTTTGACCTGCTAAGGGTTTCTGCATATTTTTCTAAAATCAATTTATGATCGAGTTATAATTAGTTGAGGGTTCGGGAGCATGATATCTCAAAGATAGTCGGGACCCTAACAAACTTTACTAGTAAGGACATAAGGTTTGTATGGGATGATGCGTGCCAGAACGCATTTGATGATCTAAAGACTCGATTGACTACAACAATGGTTTTGGAATGACCTCGGGCAAGGATAGACTTTAAGGTCTTCACGAATGTGTCCTTGAGGGGACTTAGAGGGGTATTGATGCAGGAGGAGAGGCCGATAGATTATGCTTCATGGAAGCTAAATCCTCACAAGGGACACTACCCCACCCAGTACTTGGATTTAGCAACAGTGGTTTTTGCATTGAGAGTATGGAGGCATTATCTCCTAGGAGAGCCTATAGTACCTGTTCACACAGCGGGAGTTAAACATGAGACAGAGGAGATGGCTTGAAGGATTACAAGTTCGACATTCAATAACACCCTAGTAAGATGAATATCGCAGTGGATGCTTTGAGTTGCAAGCCGATAGGTGAAGTGGAAATCATTTTGTAGGGATGATGACTTGACCCGTGCCTTTATGGAAGTTCTCACCATCACACCCGAGATAATTATTTAGGTTTTAAAGGCATAGGCATGGGATCAACTTTACCAGGTGCGGGTTAGACAGTTGGTAGTCGAAGGGACAAAGCACTATTCAATTGAGTTGGATGGTAATTTGATATTTAAGGGCAGGGTAGTTATCCCAGATGACGACAAGTTTAGATGAGTCATTATGTCTGAGGCTCACGACTCATACTTTATGGTACATCCCGGAGGAGATAAGATGTACCACGACATGAGACGTCAGTATTGGTGAGTCGGGATGAAGAGAGACATAGTAGTTTTTGTGGCCAAGTGTGCTACGTGTCAACTGGTGAAGGTGGACCATCATCATCCTGCAGGTGTGTTATAGCCTTTAGAGATCCAGATGTGGAAAAAGGAGAGCATCTCCATGGATTTCATCATTGGGATTCCTACATCACAAAAAGCATACGATTACATCAAGGTGATCATCAAAAAGTTGACGAAGGTGGCTCACTTCTTACCAGTTAGAACAGATTACAGTTCATAATAGTACGCTAGAATTATTCTCCTAGAGATTGTGAAATTATATGGGGTACCACTCAACATTTTGTTGAACAAGGATAGTACATTTGTGTCCCATTTTTGGAGGAGCTTTTAGCAGACTATAAGGGAGGAGTTGAGATTGGGAACCTTATATCATCCTTAGATCGACGAGAAGATGGAGAGGGTGAACTTGATGCTAGTGGACATGCTACAAATGTGATTATTAGACTTTAAGGGGAACTGGGAGTAGTATTTGACCTTGGTGGAGTTTGCATACAACAAAATCTACCACTTCACGATTGGAATGGCACCGTTTGAAACGCTTTACAAGAGACCTTGTCATTCACCCTCATGCTAGTTGGAGGTGCGGGAGAACAAATTTATCTGGCCAGATTTAATTCAGGATACCTTAGAAAAAGTGGAGATAATTCAAGCCAGGATAAGAATTGTCCAGGATAGGAAAAAGAGCTATGTGGATGTAGGTCGGTGACACTTAGACTGAAATGTTGGGGATCAGGTGGTGATTAATGTGTCTCCCAAGAAGGGAGTGATAAGGTTTGGTAAGAAAGGGAAGATGGCTCCCCAATATGTGGGACCATTCTTTATCCTCGAGAGGATTGGGCCCGTAGCATATTGGTTGGGATTATCGGACTACTTGCAGCGATTGGACGACATATTTTATATATCCATATTGGGAAGGTTCCTTAAAAATGAGATAGTGTACTAGAATATCAACATTGACAAGATAGAGCTCCAGCCATACGCTACTTACTAGGAGAGATATGTAGCCATTCTGGATCAATGGGAGCGCTGACGTCGGTTCAAGGTTGTTCTGTTGGCACATGTGCAATGGGGTCACCATCAGGAGGACGAGTCGACTTGGGAGAGGGAGGACGATATGATGACCAAATATTCGGAACTCTTCTAGCTATGTACATATTTTTCTAGATTTCGATGACAGAATCTCATTATTACAGGAAGAATGTAATACCCCATATTTTTAGAATAAAATAAAACAAAAATTTTTGGAACCAAATAAAATTTATAGGAATCTAATTTAACAAGGCAATTTAAATAATTAAGTAGGAATGAATTGATTAATTATTATTTCCTGTTATGTGAAATGACCTTGTATGATAAATGATTTTGGTATAAAAGAATTGCATATGTATCAAATAATTGACATATGAAGTGCGACACAATTTAAAAAATACTTATTGAAAAAAAATATTCGGGACACACTTTGGGAGGTTTTACGAACTCGTCAGGATGTTTTAGACCTTTAGGAATGGTCTCGGGGTATATATATATATATATATATATATATATATATATATATATATATATATATATATATATATATATATATATATATATATATATATATATATATGAGTTGGGAGGTTATTGGCCTAAGTGAATAAGGTATTTGGCCTTATTTGGGAGTCTCAAGTTCTAGCCTAAGGCCCAACTCGGGATTAGTAAGTTAATTACCTTTACTAAGAGTTAAATAACCCCTACCATTTTACATCCAAGAACCCTAAGATCACACTTTGGGAGAACGAGGCCAGAACCCTAGCATGAGAATTAGGAGAGAAAAATCTAAGGAGGAATCCAAGAATCAACCAAGAAGACATCCAAAATCTAAGGCAAGAATTTTCTTGCTTACTTTTAATTGTGCAAAATGCTTCTTAAATCATTGTGATGTTTTCCATATAAAATTTTGGATTTATAGGATTTTTCGTAATTAATAGATGAATTGAATCTGGTTTATAAATGTTTGGGATTTAAAAGTGTGGTAGGAAAATCCAAATGTTAGGATGGATATAAATTGTGGGTTGAAAGTTGGAAAAGTTGATAACTTAGGACTTTATTGAAATTCATATGATTATGTACCTTTAGAGAACCGTTGATTATGTTAAGGATCTAAATTTCTGGTCATAAATTCCCTTACATGTTGTAGAGATTAAAGAACTTATGGATAAAAATTTGAGAATACATGAACCCCAGTCATGATTTTAATTATCGGATTTAGGACTTGAATGTGACATTCAATGATGTAATAAATGATCTCAAGAGGGTAAATGTGACACCCCGCCTAATTAATCCCGGGTGATCAGTCCTAAATCAAGTTAGAACAGGTTTCTCATTTGGTCCATTCTTAGCATCACTGTCGTTTTATTAAATTACTAACCACCTAAGTGAGAAAAATAGACTGGTGAATTTTTATCTTTCATTAATTAAACTAAAACCCATGCGGAAAATAAAGCAATATAACCATCACAGATAATTGAACTAATCATTCCACAAGTAAAAATAATTAACCGAATAAACCATCGGTCCAAATAATAAATTTCATAAAGACAAGAATAGAATCCCAACAATCTAAGAAACAAATAAATGGAAAGTGAGCGACATGCTCGAATAAATAATAATGAGTATCTATATTATAAATGAAAGGAAGAGGCATCTATCAAAGGTCCCGCAACATCCACATATGCTGCAGCAACGGAGTTCCTGGAATTAAGTCAAGTCTGGCGTCCCTGTGGCTGGACACCTGAAAGATTTTTAAAACAATTTTATAGCAAGGGTTAGTACCCAAAACATTTGAAAACATTTAGCAAATGATTAACTTGCAGTAATAATAAATATGCATGCTCTTCATATTTTAGTTAGTGTCGCACTCTCTTGAGAACTTCCTTGCCCCTCCTCTAATGTGCACCACTAATGCTTTAATTATCACCTAGTTATCTATCTCATGACTAGATAATTATTAAAGTCTCCTTATACTCCTCCCCTACTCTAACCTGAGTAAAAATGTGATTATGATTTTTAAGTCATTAGTAACATCAACTTAATTAAGTCATTTCCCTTTTTAATTCATATAACTACTCCACTCGTTATACATATACAACAACACATGCTTGTATTTATTTAGCCCGTATATAATAATCACCTAATTATATACTTAGAATTTATTGCAGCATTCACACACATACTGGAATACATAAACCACTAATATCCACCCGAGTAAAAGTACTCCCCGGATATAATTTCTCTAAAGTGATAGTACACTAGGTATATTCACATATCCTAGTTATCCAAGTTAGAATCGCTCACTAACTTGGTTTAGTATACGATTGGAGGCGGTCATATTCCTTCCCGGAAAGTGAGATGCCCCTCACCCCCTGCAACGGACGCTATGACCTGGGAATCTACTCGCCCTACTCCTCAAGCTAGGGGATTCATCCACTGCGCGTAACCTCCCCCTATAGCACTAGGGTATAATAATATCTAACCACTGATATTAAGGCATACACTATATATATATACTATCACACACCGTATATACATATACATACATAAAAATGCTCCAGCTACACCGTGTACTAACCCGTGACACAAGCCTATTCCATTTTTATTATGAGGTTATTACCCAACTCGAATTATTAATAATATCACATTAATAAATTCAGTTACTTTTAATGTTGCCCTCACCATTTAATTGGACTAAATCTCATAGCCCGAATTAACCTCACCCGAGTCTAAATCCCGACCCTAAATTTCTTAGTCCATTACTACGTAATATAATTTACCTCGATGTCACTCAACCAATTTTGACGTGTCATCCAAATTTCCCTTCCCATCTCCGAATTAATTCACTCACATTTAATTTGGTATACCCCATGCATTAATTTCTCAACAATAATTAATTGCATAACAACTTTTTATATAAATCTCATCCTATATAAATAAACTGGGCGAACTGTCCGTGTCTGCCGACCGTCGATCGATCGACTTCATGGCGTCGATCGATCGATCGAACAGGTACTCGTCTTCTTCGCGAAGACGGACATCCATGGGCGAAAATCTGCAAACCCTAATTTCCTTCTACACTGAAACTAAGTCTCTTTTAGCATTTGTACATATTAGGAAACTCATTAGGGATCTCCAAAATATTCCTCAACATAAATAATTCGTCCATTTACTCCAGTTTCTAGATTTGGGGAAAGTTTCATCATAAACCCTAGGTCCATTTATACCCCAAATTTCATCATCAGATTCGTTTCCAAATATGCAGATAACATTTTATCAGATATGCAATAACTCACCATTATCATATTTTACAAGAATCATCACCCAAGTTTCGTAAATCAGAATTGTAGTTTTCAAAATCCCATATTCATTCCATTAACACCCAAAAACGGATTTCTACATAATCACTACACATGAATATGAATCGATGATAGATTTAATGCTATTGCAAGTTATCCACTTGCCTCAAGGTTCGTAGAGTCTGAATTGGAGCTAAATCCCAAGGTTGAAGATGACCTTTGATGGCTTCTCTTTGATCCCCAATTTGGCTTTGGCTGCTGTTAGGGTTTCCTAACCCTTAATTTGCTTTCTCTAATTAAGTTCAGCCACCCCCTTATTTCTTTTTATTAGATTAATTAACTTAATCCCGTTTTTTGACTAATGGACCAAGCCCAAGTGACCCAAATGTCCCCGAGTGGGCCCGGCTATGTCTAAAAACGTCCCGTGACCTGTTTACTACCTCCGGGTACACTTTTCCGACTATCTCGGCCCATCTGGACTCAACTGTACCCTCAGAATTTGCATCCGAGTTAATTTCTAAAAATATTTATCCCCCACCTAATAGTCTATACCGACTTTCGGATGCGATAAGTACATACCTCGTCATTAATACTCTAGACGACATAATTACATTATTACTATTCGCTTAGTAAATAAGTTTTCCCTAAATATTAACCATTCAATCCCAGATTAATATTTATATATATTTATGTTCTAATTAATTCATTAAATTACAACACACTAAGTAATTTAAAATCTCCGAATTAATTAAATTAAATGTACCAAAAATACGGGGTGTTACAGTAAACAAGGTTATGGGAACCCGAACTTAAAACTATATTAAGGAAAAGGCCTTTAGAATTCTGGATGGGAGGACAAAGAGGATCTTCGAACTTAGCAAAAATTTGGGCAGAAGGGTTGGTTTGCCAAGGGGAAAACCGGTTCGATTTGGGGGGTCTAGGCGCGGGGTCCGATGTTGGGTCCGAGTGATTTTTAGAAGTTCATACGAGTTGGTAGGACTGTGTTTAGGCATTCTTGGAATTTATTAAAAATAAAAACGTGTTATTACTTATTAGAGAAGGACTAAATGAAATAGATGGTTAATGACATTCCTATAGATAGGGACTATTTAATAATCCACATGTTGGTTAATTATTAAATAAGAATTAAGTATGGAATAATGCTTTCGGGCAGCTATGGGGTAATTATTAGGATAATTATCTTTACATATGGTAATATGTAAGTATATTTTGTGTGAGCATACCAATGCTCGTGGACATTCCTATCGGTTGAGGTACACGCGTTCGGGACCGAAGCACAAATCGACACAAGTGATCTAGACATAGTGTAGGTCATATTTTAGGGACTACGTAGCAGCGCCACCTATAGATGTTAAGTATTGATGCTGAGATTCATGTGGCATCGCTTGGTATGGGTCGTGCAATGATGTAACTGCGTAGGTACCACCCCACTTGTTTGTATTTTATTTTATCTGTTTTGGATAGGAGACTCCTACAAACTCACCGATAGATCACGAACGGGACACTATAGGTATATGACTTAGTGTCGCATATATAAGGACATAGATGAAATTAATGGAAATAAGTGAAATAATTCCTAAGTCTAACATTGTAGACTACAATACTGACCCAATATTATATAGTACGAATGGTATTAGATGTTATCTCTTTACTGGTAGTATGGTGGGGGTATAAATTGGAAAATAGTAACTTGGGCATATTTAACTTTGTCACGGTACCTCACTTTGCTATACGCATCTATATACTGTCATTATGTTTATTTTTATCCATATCGGGCTATGGGTGGGTATACGAGTAGAACTACTCTTAGGTAATGGGTGAGACATTTTATGCATGAGAGTGACGATGGGAATACTCGCTTTGAAATAGCTATACTTTTGCACCATGAAAATAAGAAAGTTAATTCTTCCACACTCTAGGGAGATGCCCCAAATTTCAAATGTTTTTCTCCCAAGGTACCTAGGCAAGGACAACAGGATTTTCAGGAGATCAATCTTGCCATCATTTGCATTGCAACGATTTTAGTTGCTTGACTCTATCTTATGTTGTCTTTCTATTTAGTTATTTCATTGTAGATTATTGTAAGGGCATAAGCCCGAAGTTTATTTCCTTTTGATTTGGGTTAAGATATATTGACATGTTGGGTTTTATACATTTATCTTTTCATAATATGGATATTGGATCTATTTGTATGTGGTTATTTACAAAATCTTCGATTTGAATTCATATAAGGTTGTTACATAATTATTTTTTTAATTTGATGTTGAGAATGGTATTAATTGACAAACAAACCTCATCTTCGGTGTATCGTGGTCAACCTTTACATGAAAAAATGGGGGTTATTACAGGTACTAAAATGAATTTGAGTCACTAGTAGGGATAACATTAAGAGGCGAACTGAATATAGTAATGTGAGCGAACTGGCTATACTGAGTGAATGTCCATGAGGTAGAACTAAAGCGGTCCAGGAGTATGTGCACGACTGGCTATACTGGTGTCGCATAATTAAGTTGGATTTAATTAATTTAATTAAATGGTGGAATCTAAATTTATGTTGAAACATCATAATTGGACTTGAATATTGGGGTGGCCTAGTTATGTGGGTAGATAGTGTTATTTTAATTTACTCGCATTGTTAATATACCTCGTTAAATTTTTAAATACTCTATTGTGATATTTATTATGTATAATATTGTTGTATGGATTTTCGGACCCTAATTAAGAGGAGTAGCTAGTATTAATGCGAGGGGCTATGACCCATTGCGTTGACTAACATTTCAGGTATAGTGCTGAGTAGCTGCATAAGATGGATTGAAGATCTTTGGAGTGCAGCTGGAGATTTATTTTTATTTGCTTTAGTAGTTTATCTTATCTTTCTATTCCACCATTTTTATTAGGAGACTTTCATTCATGGATTTGGTGGGCCAATCGGTTCCACAGTTGTTTATGATTTCAGGTAGATATTTATAGTTGGATCATTTCATTTGAGTTTTAATAATTTGGAGTTAGATTTATTTTGGAGATAGTATGGTGATGGATTTTAATTTGCATGAATGTTTATATTCATTGGATTTATTCAAAACACACCATGTGGAATTGAAGTTTCTAAATGTCTCATATTTTTGTCACATGCTGAGAATGATATTTTACTTACTGATAGCGGACGTAGTTTGGCGGCGACCATCTACAGAGTGTGCGGGATGTTACACTAACTTTATTTTAGTTTTATGTCCTTATTATAACACCCCGTAAATTCAAGGACCTTTAAATTAATTAATATTTTGGAAGAAAAATAATTTTATTTTATTGGGAGAAATTTAATTGGTGAGTTGTCACATTTTTAATTTGAGGAATTTATTAACTTGGAGAATTAAAAAATTATTATTTGGACAAATTTATGTTGCATTTTGCGGTTAAGAATTTGGAGAACATTATAATTTAATCCGGATGGCAATTTTGAATGCATGATTGAATCTGGATGGGAGGAAATAGTTGTAAATGAGTGGTCATAGGTGTATATTGGGTTCTAGGACCTTTCTAGATATAATTGATCTCCAAATTAAGGGTTTGAGCCCTTTTTAAGAGGCCCATAGGCCTAAAAATGGGATTTGAGTTTTTAACCAAAACTATGAAAGGGTAAGGCAACTTAAAGTCATTTTAGAAGACTAAAATTGGGAAGAGCTTAAGAGGAGAACCCTTAGAAGAGAATTTTGGAATTTTGGAAGATTGCTTCAAGAACAAGAGGAGATCCTAGATTCCAATCCATCATCTTCATCAAAGGACTTAGTTCCACACATCTAAGGCAAGTGGTTAACTTGCATCTAAAGCAATTGCATTTATCTATTCATATCATAGTGGGTGTGATAATATGATATGATTTTTGGGTTATTTGACATCAAAATTGGGTTTTGACGGGTATGATTGAGTTGTAGAACAATTTCTTGAATTTGAAGAAGTGTATGAAATTGGGTAAATTAAACCGTCATTTTAGAAACTATTTTTTTACGTTTAGGTTACGAAATGGCATTTTGTCCGCGTTCCCCTGTCGAAAATCGATTTTTCTAAATTTTGTTCTCTAATGTGTTTTCTACAAAAGAACGGCTCCAAAATGCCCCAAAATGGCCTTTCGAAAATCTAGGCAGATTCGTGGGACAAATGTTAATTTAGAATTTTAATTTAGGGTTTGATATTGTGAAATTTAATCATGGATTAGTAGAGGATAAATTCAAAGTGATCTAAGTTTTAATCCGTGAAGTTGTGAACCTTGTATTTTAGTGGGTAAATTTATTTGATAGAAATTTCATGATGAATTGTGAGGATTTAAATGGGAAATTTAGGGTTTTGTTAGAATCTCGAGTTTTATGCAAATTGTGAAAATATTTTTGGGTTCCATTCCTTCAATTTGTCAATGGTGAAGGGAGTTGTTCCTTCAATTCATCAATTTCCACAAACCCTTTTCCAAATTTAAATTGCCACCCCAGGTTAGTTATATGCTTAAAGCGAGAAATTTGTAAAGATAGATTAATGAGCATGCTAAGATCATTGAAAGGAATCGAATAATGAATTGGGAATTTTGAATTTCGGCCCTAGAGAGAGAGTTTGGGTATAATTGGCAGGGTGACACCAAGATAATGAAATCAATTAGTATATGACTAATTGAAAATTAAGTCGAACAATAGACTTGTATGTTTTAGGCTTGTGTATGGAACTATTACACCAGTAGCCTGGATTCAATATATATATATATATACGGTGATGTGTAGTATATATATAATATGATTTATAAATATTTATGGGAATAATATTTATAGTAAAGCATACCAATATTAATGCTATCTTAAGAGGTTGCGCGATGTGGGTTAGTCCCCTGGCTAGCGAATGCAGGGTGAATATAATCCCCAGGTCATGGCGTTTGTTAATAGGGGTGAGCCGTTATGGTATGGAAAAGGCACATCCGGGGGAAACTATGGCAGCCTCCTACAGGGGCGTGATAGCATTTATATCCGACATGAGTGTGAATGTTGAGAAGTAGTTATACGTATATATATTGAGGATTTATATATGAAAAAATACATGGTGTGAAATGTATAAATCATATAACCGGCGAGATTGTTATATGGTATCAAATGGGGATTAATTTCAATAAGTTAGTGTCAATAATAGCTTATAACTCATATACGTGATGTGAATCGTATAAGTGGTATAGCTCGTGAGAATGTTATATGGAATTAAATGAGAAATAACTTAATTAAGTTATTGAGATTAATAACTTATATAGTATACTAAACCCAGCAGGGATACAGTAGTGGGAAATCGTTCGATATATTTGGCAGGACTAGTTACGTGGTGGATAGCTAGATGGGTAATATATAAGGACGTTAGGTGTGCACATTAGTTAATGATATGCCCAAAGTACACCCTCGTACTCAGAGTCACGTTCTTCGGCCTGTCACACAGCCGAGTTGACAAGAAGCTTATAACAACCATCAGAAAGGTCGTTTCCTGGAAGGTCAAACCCTCATTTACCGACCTCGGCTGGCCATCAGCCGAGGTCAGTAGAGTCTCATGGGACCAAGATATTTCCAACATCGTATTCTGCCTCAGCTGCCGTTACGTCCTACCTTATAAATAACCTCGGCCAGTCATCCAGGCTGAGGCCATATTGGTGATTGACAGGACAAAGCAACTATCGGACTCCTGCCAACCTCGTACTCGGCCATGACGAGGTTACAACGAGTGACATTACAAGTCCGAGCATACGCAAGCACATGGAAACTTAGAGCACTTGGCAAATCAGTTATAACCGAAGCATTCCCCTTACGTGGGGGAATATTTGGTCATCATTTCTTACATATGGCACAGCTAAATGTCCACTTATGATTGGTGTATTCAACTCACTCATGCCCATAGCATGTTTGGGGGGTACACTACGCCCCCAAGTACTAGAAATACATGTCTTCTCCAACCTTGGAAGGGGATGGATAATTGTAACCCTAGCCAAAACTCTGCTAGTATACACAGTAGAGAGAGAAAGTGATAGATTGTATCACAGGCCATTAGTGCAACCATTATAGTGAAATTACTCACACACTCACAATAGATGTAGGCCAGATTGGTTGAACCACTTATATACTAGTGTTTATCCTCTTCTCCTCATCACCTTCTACCAGATATATGTACTCTTGTCCTGCCATTATTATTACTAGCTTGAGCTTATCAACACCTCATTTGGTGGTGCTATTTACAACATCATCATTTTGGCGCTGTCTGTGGGAACGACAGGATTCATCTCTACCTCCTTCGTGTGGAGTTGTTTCACCATTGAAAGAGACCCTAAAAGGTATCAAGCTTTTCTAGTGTTTAGATTTACAAGATCCCTAGTCTTTTTCCATGGCACCATAGTTACCATCTCCTCCATTTGGTGTCGGAGGACCCAGTTCCAGTCAGGCACCACCCCAGTTCAAGATGGCTAAGGTGGCAGCATCCTTGAAGTCCTTAGCTACAACCCAGCAAGCGATGCAGGAGCAATTTACCCAGCTAAGACAGAACATAATAATGAGACCACCTCGGGTCTCACCGGAAATGATTACTCCGACAGCTGCTCAGCCACAGCATGAGGCTAGGGACCACCCTAAGTGTCGCGAAAGGACCAACCTACTCCTCAGCGAAGGAGGGATGTTACTGACCCTAGGTGTTTACGCCTAGGGAGGTAAGGAAACTCTTGCTCTGAGGATAGATATGATGACGTGAGGCGGAGGATGCTCCGGCAGATTGTTGGGATCCATATGAGGTCTTGAACAACACTGTACGTCCTGTACAGCAGAGCCGAGGTCAGTGTGAAAGATGAGATGGTGATGCATGACAAAGTGGATCAACTTTTGATCGCTTAAGTAGAGGCCCGGCCTTTGAAAGGTTCGGCCCAATTAATGATCTGAGGGAGAGGCTGTCCAGGTCAAGACACATTGCCGTCTCATGAAGATAATGTGGTGATCATCGGCCTCATCATGGACGACCCCCACATGGACGAGATTATGGTCAGGGGGAGGTCAACAGACGACATTATGCAGCACCTGGGGAACCCTCAGTCCACCCTTTGGAAGTGGCTGGGGATAACCTCGGTCAAGTCGATGTTGCCAAACCATGGAATGAATCTATTCAAAGGCTGGAAGAGAAGATAGGGGATCTCATGAAAAGCAGAGACCCATTACAGAGGGGGTACTCAGAGGGTTCGCTATTTGTGGCAAGGATTTTCAACTTCCTAACCCCTGCCAAATTTAAACCTCCAGTGGTGTCTCCCAAGTACGATGGAAGTACCAACCCATTCCATTATATTGAAATGTATCAATCTAAAGTAGACATTTATTCAATCTCTGATGAGATGAGTTGCTGAGCTTTCTCAAGCACTTTAAATGGGGCTGCACATATCTGGTTCACTTATCTTCCTAAAAATTCAGTTGAGAGTTTTAAAGGTCTAGCCGAGCGGTTTATTCACAACTTCTGTTTTGGGGAGAGACCCCAGAAGAAGAAGACTCACTTGCTTCATGTAAAGCAATGGAAGAATGAAAGCTTCAGAGACTATATCGCGAGGTTCAACAAGGAAAAGCTGGAGGTAGAAGATTATGAAGAGAGTATAGCCATAACAACCGTTATTGGAGGACTTCAGAAGGGAAAGCTACTCTAGAAGCTTGATGAAGACCCTCCTAAGTCTATGGCCAAGCTGTTAGCAACAGTTGCAAAGGTCATGAACGTAGAAAAAGCAATGGTTGCGAAGTATGAGGATGAGAATGGAAGTAACAGTGGGAAATTTCAAAGGAAAAAGGATGGAAAGAAGAGGACTGTAGAAGAAAAGTTTTCACACTACACTCCTTTAACTGTGAGCTGTGAACACATCCTTAATGAAATAAAGAATGATAGATCCCTGAGATATCCGGAGAAGTTGAAGGCTCCTCCACATAAGAGAGACAAGAAACTATGGTGCGAGTTCCATCAAGATCACGGCCACCTAACTGACAAGTGTTTCGCCCTAAAGGATAAGATTGAGAAAATGTTGAAGTTTGGAAAGCTCAGAAAGTATGTGGATGGTAGAGCTTCTGAGGGGGGAAGAGACGACCCTAAAAAGAAAAGAAATGATAAATATTGGGAAGATGCCCTTGCCAGTATAGCTGATGACTCAGATGATGATGACGACGATGACCCTGACCTTACACCAAAAGAAGAAAATGTCCCAGCGAAGAGGGTCGGTATGATCTCTTTCAGTGTAAACACTATATGTGGAGGACTAGCAGGGGGTGGCTCAGAGGTGGCTGATCGCAAGGCTCATGTGGCAGAGGCCAAACAAGTGACTAAAGCCGAGTTTGTGAACTCGACATCTACAGAAGATAAACGCGAGAAGAGAAAGAAGGTAGAAATGGACACCCACGTGGTCAGCTTCTCACGACTTGATTTCAAGGGTATCTTAGCTCCCCAATATGACCCTTTAGTCATCACCATAAGGGTGCATGGGTGTGAAGTTTAGAGGATCCTAATTGATGGGGGAGTTCTGCAGACGTTATGTTTTGGTCCTGTTTCAAGAGCTTGGGCCTCAGTAGAGCTAGGATTATCCCTTATTATCATCCCTTGATTAACTTCAGCGGTGAAAAGGTTCATCCATTGGGTATGTATGAAATGGATGTAAGAATGGGAGATGAATGGCCTAAGAGGTTGACCAGGAAAATCAATTTCTTTGTGAAGGATGAAAATGTCTTCTCAGCTTACAACCTCATCACGAGGCGAGTATCCCTTAAGGAATTTGACGTCGTGCCATCAATGGTCCACCAGATGCTAAAATTCTTAACTCCCTATAGAGTAGGGGAAGTGCAAGGTGACTAAATATCGGCACGAGAATGCTACTTCAACTCTTTAAAAGAGAGAGGCTCATAAGAAGGCTACAACCACTTATAACATCGACACACTTGATCCTAGAGGTGAAATGAAAATCAAACAGGGAGAGGCCGCGAAAGAGGTATAATCCATCGTCCTCAATGAGGACGAGCCAGAAAAAACCATCCAAGTCGGTAAGGCCCAAAAGCCTGAGATCAGGGAGGAACTAGTGAATCTATTAAGGAAGAGGCAAAGTGTTTTTACGTTGAGCCATGCAAACATGCCAGGTATTGATTCAGAGATTATGTGCCATAAACTTAATGTTGTATAAGATGCCAGTCCCATCAAGCAGAAAAGAAGAGTATACTCAAGAGAGAAGTACGATGTCATCAGATACGAGATTAGAAAGCTTGAAAAGGCCAAGTTTATCATAGAGGTCATATACCTTGAGTGGTTATCTAATGCTATCATTGTGCCCAAAGCTAATGGAAAATGGAGGATGTGTGCAGATTTCACTGATTTAAATAAGTCTTTCCCAAAGGACAGTTTTCCCCTGCCTCGTATTGATCAGATGGTAGATGCAACAACAGGATATGAGCTCACGAGCTTCATGGATGCATATTCTAGGTATAATCAGATCTTCATGAATTCGGATGACTAAGAGAATACAACATTTATCACAGACAAGGGGACCTATTGCTATAAAGTTATTCCCTTCGGCCTGAAGAATACAAGGGCGACCTACTAACATCCTGTAAATAAGATATTCGAATTTCAGATAGGAAAATCCATGGATGTTTATGTAGACGACATGTTAATGAAGAGTCTAAAGGCCGGCACCCATATGGCCGGCCTTGAAAGAACTTTCGACACCATGTACAAATACCGAATGAAGCTCAACCCGGCCAAATGTGTCTTCGGGGTAGGAGCAGGAAATTTTTTGGGCTTCATCGTCAACCAAAGGGGAATAGAGGCGAACCCTGAGAAGATCAAGGCTTTGTTGGAAATAAAGACACCTAGAACCATCAAAGACGTTCAGAGGCTAATCGGACGAGTCGCTGCACTTAACAGGTTCGTCTCAAGAGCCACAGATAAATATCTTCCTTTTTTCAAAGTTCTTTGAAAAGCCTTCAAATGGAATGAGGAATGTGAAAAAGATTTTAAGGAGATTAAGTCCTACCTCTGATCCCCTCTACTCCTATCTCGTCCAGTTCAGGGAGAGAAGATGTATGTATATTTAGCTGTCTCAGAGTCAACCATCAGTGCTGCAATAGTAAGAAAAGAGGATGGACTACAGAGACCAGTGTACTTCAATAGTAAATCACTCTAAGGGTCTGAGCAGAAGTACCCTCGTATTGAAAAGTTAATCTATGCTTTGATACATGCTTCTAGGAAAATGAATCCATACTTTCGAGCCCACTTCATGGTCGTCCTCATCGATTCCCCACTCAGACAGGTTCTCCATAAGCCTGAGAAATCAAGAAGGCAAATGACCTTGGTAATAGAGTTGGGGGAATACAATAATGTTTATCAACCCAGGGTTGCCATCAAGGGATAAAAACTCACAGACTTTTTGGCCGAGTTTATATGGGATAAGGCCGAGGTTGAGATTAATCAAGAGGCTGCACATGAGCCTGAAGAGAGAAATATCGGCCGAACATCAGATGAGGTCGAGACAGGTATATCCAAGTAGAGAATAGTTGAGAATGAGGAAGAGAGCTACCTCTTCAAGCAGGGGGCCCTATCAAAGGGAAACTTTTCTTTAAATTCAACCATTTGGAACCTCTTCGTTGATAGGTCATCTTTTGAAAGCGAAAGTGGAGCAGGGATGATAGTGTCAGCACCGGATGGTATCGATATTGAATATGCGCTAAGGTTCAACTTCAAAGATTTCAATAATGAGTCAGATTATGAGGCATTAATAGAAGGTCTCTCTTTAGAAAAATACCTCAATGTTGTCCAACTCCTAGTCCACAGTGACTCAAGGTTAGTCGTGAACTAAATCTTGGGGGTATATGAAGCCAAAGACGAAAGAATGGCTAGATATTTGAAGAGGGTGAGATCGATGATAGAAATCTTCAAGGAAGTAAAGATTAAGAGGATACCTCGGCTAGACAACATCCCAGATGATTCACTCGCGAGGTTGGCCTCAACAACAAGGACATACATAAGAAGAACAGTACCAGTTGAGATTCTTCTCAAGCCGACCATCGAAGAGGAAGAGGTTGCTAAACATTGCCTAAATCTGAGTATGTGAGCCTCATGGATGGATCCTCTTATCAGATACATCAGAGAGGGAGAGCTGTCAGAGTCGAAGTTAGAAAAGGGAAATCTAAGGTTCAGAGATGCTAAATTCTCAATCGTAAGAGATGTCTTGTATAAAAAAGGGTCATGTTCCCTCTCCTTAGATGTGTACACCCTTCAGATGTTCCACACGTCTTGCACGATATGCATGAAGTCTCTTGTTCAAGTCATATAGGAGGGAGGCCATTGGCTAAGAGGATAATCACTCAGAGGTACTAGTGGCCGATATTGGCCAAAGACGCAGCTGCATATGTGAAGAAGTGTGATAAGTGTCAGAGATTATCCACCATCCTTCATTATCCACACCAACCTATGACTTCGATTAGCTCCCCTTGGCCATTTGCAGTATGGGGCATCGACTTGGTAGGACCCTTGCCAAAAGATGTAAACAACTATCGGTTCTTAATAGTATCAATTGATTATTTCTCCAAATGGGTAGAGGTCGAGACCATGATCATAATCACTGATCAGAAAACTTTCGAGTTCATCTGGAAGAAAATTATATGCAGGTATGGCCTTCCAAATACCCTCATCTCAGACAACGGAACCCAATTCAAGAATATTTCCTTAGAAAAGTACTGTGAAAGAGTAGGGATCAAATAGTTTTTCTCTTCTCCTGGCCGACCCCAGGTAAACGATCAGACCGAAGTCACAAATCGAATAATCCTTAATGGGATAAACAATAGGCTGGAAGAGGACAAATGAAGATGGATAGCGGAGGTAAATGATGTGCTTTGGGCCTACAGGACAACAACGAGGACACCAACAGGAGAAACTCCATTTATGTTAGCCTATGGCTCAGAGGTTGTCATCCCAACAGAGGTAGGACTTTCTACTCATAGAGTGCTCACATATGAACCTCAAAGGAATGGGGAAGAAATAAGACTTGATCTTGATTTGATTAAGGAAAGAAGAGAGGATGCAGAGATAAGACAGGAATCCTATCAACAGAGAACTGTGAAATTCTACAATCAGAGGGTAAACTCAAGACCTAATTGGCATGGTCCTTATAGGGTAATTGATGAGCTTGTGCCTGGTACCTACCGGCAAAGAAATCTTGAAGGAGAACCTTTCTCCAACCCTTGGAATGCCGATCACTTAAAGAAATATTACATATGATGTTACAGTTACTCTTATCTTTATGTAATACATGTACTAGTTTATACAAAGGATGTTAATGAAAAGATAGCAATGTTGTGCCGATACTTTCGTTACATTATATGTTTTTAACATCATTATGTGGTGAAAGTTTAAGAGGTAAAAAATCATAATTTGGTGACCTCAGACTTTAAACATCATTAATTGGGTGAATTATGTGGTGAAACATCATTAATTTGGTGACCTCAGACCTTTAACACTATTAATTTGGTGAACTGTGAGGTAAAATATCATAATTTGGTGACCTCAGACATTAAACATCATTATTTGGTGAAAGTTTAAGAGGTAAAACATCATAATTTGGTGACCTCAGACCTTAAACATCATTGTTTGGTGAAAGTTTAAGAGGTAAAACATCATAACTAGGTGACCTCAGACCTTAAACATCATTAATTGGGTGAATTATGAGGTGAAACATCATTAATTTGGTGACCTCAGACCCTTAACACCATTAATTTGGTGAACTATAAGGTAAAATATCATAATTTGGTGACCTCGGACCTTAAACATAATTATTTGGTGAAAGTTTAAGAGGTAAAACATCATAATTTGATGACCTCAAACCTTAAATATCATTAGTTTGGTGAAAATATGAGGGTAAACAGCATAATTCGGTGACCTCGGACCTTAAACATCATTATTTGGTGAAAGTTTAAGAGGTAAAACACCATAATTTGGTGATCTCGGACCTTAAACATCATTATTTGGTGAAAGTTCAAGAGGCAAACACCATAATTTGGTGACCTCAGACCTTAAACATCATTATTTGGTGAAAGTATAAGAGGTAAAAACACTATAATTTGGTGACCTCGGACCTTAAACATCATTAGTTTGGTGAAAATATGAGGTTAAAACACCATAATTTGGTGACCTCAGACCTTAAACATCATTAGGTTGTTAAAAATATGAGGGTAAAACACCATAATTTGGTGACCCCAGACCTTAAACATCGTAATTTGGTGTGGTGAAACTTGTGAATATGAGGAGTGTCATAGTTATAGAATAATAAAACATCATACGAAGCAATAGAATCAGAAAAAACCAAGCTACTTATGATCATACCATAAAAGAGGGTTTAGAATTACAATCCAGAGTGTCAAGAAACTAACACCAAAGTTCATAAAAACTAGAATTACAGACAAAAGGGGATCAAAATTACAACTGTCTAAAATATGAATATTGAAACGTTATTAATTGGCAAGAGGGCCTATACCTCGGCAGGAGCCGACCCACCAGCAGCTGCAGTCGTCTGGTCAAGGTCGACGTTGGTAACTTCAACTTCATCATCATGATGAGTATCATCTTTTGTATCTGTAACCTCGAGAGGAGCAGTCTCGGCTAGAGAAGTGTCACCTTATTCAACTTCTTTCGTGGCCTGAGCAAACCGAGGGTCTCCAAAGCTGAGATCAATAAAGTCCTCACCAGGAAGGCTCCCAGACTCACTTCCCTTTATGGCTGCCTACTTGTTGGTTTCTTTGATACCCCTCTCTAGGTACTGAAAGTCGAAGCTGATAAACTCAGCAGACACCTTGTAGTCCTCAATGGTTTTCTCTGAGGCATCTTCAAACGCAACTTTAACTACAGCATCAACCTTCGACTGAAGAACATCATCCTTGTCCTTCAGAGCTTTTCCATGATTCTTCTTGAGCAGAGACAAATACTTGTCATTCTCCTTGATGACCCCGTTCAACCTTTTGACTTATGAATTCAGAGAGGCCTCAACCTTCTCAGCATCCTTACCCTTCTCTGTAAGGGGAATCTTCTTCAAAGTTCACTCAATAAGATGATGAAAAGACAAGACACCCTGCAGAAGAAGATCAGACGTATAAACATATGCATTATAATTTCTAAAAAGCCGATCTTAGACTTATGAGAAAATGAGCATAAAAACCTGATACCTGTATTGATTTGTGAAGATCCAACTCAGTCGATAAAGGGACATCCAAGGCATGAAGAAAATTCTTGTCTTCCTCAGTCATTATAGTGCCAATATCATCAGCAGCTTTCAAACTGTGTCCGATAAATATATCTCCAATCTTGAGCTGAGATAGACGAGCATCCAGGGCATCTTCAGTAAAAATAGGTATGTCCCAATCTTTTGCCTAAGTCTTTTTAGGCCTCGTATGTGACGGCTTAGTGGAAGGCTTCCTCTTCTTGGTAGCCTCCGCCTTAGAGCCACCGAAGCTCTTTCTTGTATTAAGAGTGGGTACACCTTTTCCACCTCTTTTATCGATAAGTTTCACGAGGCTAGGAGCTGACATCTCCCAAAAGTTATCTGAGATGCCTGCTGGACGCTCTGCAAAAGACAAATCTCTGAGTTAGTCAGTCAGAGGTAAAAAAATATACGAGGCATAACTTCGATAAGAAAAAATATTGAATACTTACGAAGCTCTTCTAGGGGACCACCCCCAAACATGTCTGAGAAAGGTAATGGGGGTCATCAGATGTTCATATTTAATAAGACGACCTTTCTCACCCTGATTGCGAAGGTCCTCAACGTTCTTATAATTGTCCTGGCTAAGACCAGGGTCGGCTTTAGCCACGAGGGAGACTTTCCCCCATCTTATAGGGGTCCTTGGAATCGACATTCCACAAGCCTCATGTGAACCAAACTTCCATGCCCCAGAAATAAATAAGTACCGAGGTTTCCAATTATTATTTGAAGTTTGGGTAACCAAGAGAATTTTCTTCTTTGATTTCCTAGCTAAGAAGTGGTAGTAGCTGGGGTGATTTTTAGCAGGTAAGGGAACGTAACAACTTGTAAAAACTCTAACTGGAAGGTCTGAATGGTGAAAAGCCTTCCAAAGGATGATGGCCTCAATCATAACCCTCCAAGCATTTGTGGACAATTGGGAAGGGACAAGATTTATGTGTGAGAGTATTGCTCTGATGGTTGGGTGGATAGAAAGGCGAAAACCTAACTTAAACATCTGCTCATAAACATAGATTTCGCCATCGCAGCCGTCGAAGGCCCTCTCATCCTTCAAAGGTTTCCTAAGGATGATTGAAGAATCTATAGAATAGAGGTGCCTAAAAGAAAGAAGGTCATACTCATTCACGGTACTTTTATACTCTGCCACTTCAAAGGTATCAATTTTTCTCCCTTCATCATCATCATCATCCCTAGCAATGTCGGTCTGGGCATTTGTAGGGGCACCACCAGGAAACCTCTTAGCAAATTCAACCCCGGTGGCAGCCGATAGGGGAATGGCATCAATAGGACGGGGAATTGTCACACTGGGCCCTAAGATTTCAACAAAAGAAGATCTACTTGAAGTGCTAGCACCTTGGTGGGATTAGGCACGGCTCAAAACATCGGCTTCCTCCGAAACCTCACCTTACCTAGGAGAATAATCCATAGCCTCCTGGAAAGAGTTTACAGATTTGCCTGCCTCAGACGTTAACATTGGGTCTGTAAAAGCGTTGTCATCAAACATTGGTTCAGGAACCAATGCAGGCTCAGTAGGATCTGTAGGCTCAGGGTATATGACCTTGAGGGGAGGAGGAAAGATTGGTCTGAGGGGAAAGGCCTCAGCCCTACGAGCTTTCTCTTGGGTTAGATCTATTTGCCTAATCTTCTCAAAGGTCTTCTCACGCAGAGACGGTAATTCTTTAATGAAGGTATGAGCATGCACAAGATGACACTACACTAGAGAGTTCGAACTAAAAGGGGCAAACAGGCAAATAACTTGTACAACTTGAACTAAAGATCGAACAAGGAATCGAAACGGTTCTCCTAAAGAACACCAAGGACACCCTAAGCTAGTTCACCAGAGAAGATGACCAGAAAGTCACTGAAAAACCAGAAAGGGGGAGGTTTGTGGCTGAAACAACCTCAGAGTATCCCGGTATGTCTCCAAGACTACCTAACCACTAGAATCCTAACCCTATAACCACTTAAAAATGGTGGAAACCCTCTCCAGAAAAAAGGAAAACTCACCGAAAAATCAAAAATGTAAAGCAATACCCAGAAATGAAAATCTTGAAGTTGAGAAATAATACCTGACAGAGTTCAAAGGAAGGAAGAAAAAGTTAGAAGCAAAAACCTTGAGTCACGGCAAAGTCAATGGAAGATTTAGGAGAAATTTTGGCATCAGAAACTTAAGAGCAAAAATAAGAGAAAAGGGGGAATGAGGAAAGAGAAAATGTATTTAAACTTTTCAATGATGGGGCGCAATTTTCAAGGAACCCATCATTACCCTATAAATCCCAAAAGACACTGTCTGATTTGTCATACCTTGGGCAGTACGTTAGTCACTTCAATGAGTAACATGTGTCAAGGAATCACTTCACACCCCAAGACACCAAAAGAGACTCAACCTCGGTCTAACCTATATATCCCTCAATCACCTACTCACTTAGGAGACTAAGGGCTAGGGGGTGTATGATATGCCCAAAGTACACCCTCGTACTTAGTCACGTACCTTGTCCTGTCACACAGCCGAGTTGACAAGAAGCTTATGACATCCATCAGAAAGGTCGTCTCCTGGAAGGTCGGCCCTTCATTTACCAACCTGGGCTAGCCATCAGCCGAGGTCAGTAAAGTCTCACGGGCCCAAGTTGTTGCCAACATCGTACTCTGCCTCAGCTGGCATTACGTCCTACCTTATAAATAACCTCGGCCAGTCATCCTGGCTGAGGCCATATCGGTGATTGATTGGACAAAGCAACTATCGAACTTCGGCCAATCTCGTACTCGGCCATGACGAGGTTACAACGAGTGACATTACAAGTCCGAGCATACGCAAGCACATGGAAACTTAGAGCACTTGGCAAATCAGTTATAATCGAAGCATTCCCCTTACGTGGGGGAATATTTGGTCATCATTTCTTACATATGGCACAGCCAAGTGTCCACTTATGATTGGTGTATTCAACTCACTCATGCCCATAGCATGTTTGGGGGGTACACTACGCCCCCAAGTACTATAAATACATGTCTTCTCCAACCTTGGAAGGGGATGGATAATTGTAACCCTAGCCAAAACTCTGCTAGTATACACAGTAGAGAGAGAAAGTGAGAGATTGTATCACAGGCCATTAGTGCCACCATTATAGTGAAATTACTCACACACTCAGTTGAACCACTTATATACTAGTGTTTATCCTCTTCTCCTCATCACCTTCTACCAGATATATATACTCTTGTCCTGCCATTATTATTACTAGCTTGAGCTTATCAACACCTCATCTGGTGTTATTGTTTACAACATCATCAGTTGAAGCATTCCCCTTATGTGGGGGAATATTTGGTCATCATTTCTTACATATGGCACAGCCAAGTGTCCACTTATGATTGGTGTATTCAACTCACTCATGCCCATAGCATGTTTGGGGGGTACACTACGCCCCCAAGTACTATAAATACATGTCTTCTCCAACCTTGGAAGGGGATGGATAATTGTAACCCTAGCCAAAACTCTGCTAGTATACACAGTAGAGAGAGAAAGTGAGAGATTGTATCACAGGCCATTAGTGCCACCATTATAGTGAAATTACTCACACACTCACAATAGATGTAGGCCAGATTGGTTGAACCACTTATATACTAGTGTTTATCCTCTTCTCCTCATCACCTTCTACCAGATATATATACTCTTGTCCTGCCATTATTATTACTAGCTTGAGCTTATCAACACCTCATCTGGTGTTATTGTTTACAACATCATCAGTTTAGGGGTGAGGGGTTCCTCAAGAGAGTGTGCAACACTAATTTAAATATAAAGAGCATTTATGCATTTTAATTTCCTGAATTTAAATTCACTTGCTAAATATTTTCAAATGTTTTGGGTTTTAACCCTTGCTATAAAATATTTTTAAAACCTTTTAGGTGTCTAGCCACAGGGACGCCATAATTGTTCTATTCTAAGTTTACGCAGTTGTGGCATATGTGGATGTTGCAGGACTTTGACTTAGCCGCTTCAGTCATTTCATTCCTAGAGTAGGATGCAATCAGTATTTCCTTTGGGCATGTCGCCCTAGTCATTACTTTTATTCCATCCAGATGATGTATTCAGTTTATTCCTCTTGTGGTTTATTTTTGTTATTTGATTTGTAGCCGATGGTTGTCTCGGCAAGGATTATATTTATTTATGTCTAGTATTGTTCATTTCATTGTTTGTGTTAATGGTTAATTATTTATTATTTCGCTCGCTGTTGGGATGTTTAATAAAAAGATCAAATTTGGCACCATGTCTTTTGAATATTAGGTGGTTAGTAAGTTTTAAAAAGTTTTCGACAGTGATGCGTTGAATGAACCAGATGAGATTCCTATTTAATTTGATATAAGAATGATCACCGGTTATTTTATTAAGCGAGGTGTCACAAATGGTACCAGAGCATCAGGTTTTAGTGTATTTAGGATTTGTGCGGCTTTTCACGTTTCAGCACATCGTTATTTGATATAGAGCCTTATTATAGGATTTTTGTATTTCTTTACGTACGCGACGTTCTCCTGCTATTATAAGTAGTTGACTATATTCATATGATTTTGGTCGTGCGCGGAAGATCGAACATTATAGAACGAGAAGCGTGGAGCGTAGAAGGATTTGCTGGAGGGAGGACTCAGTAAGGGATATGGAGTATTCTGGGAACAGTGACCCGCTAGGTGTCACTATGATTATTGTTTGAACATTTGAGGTTGGAGTAACTGCGAGGCGTAGTAGTTTCCATAAGAACCATCGTGAAGGATGATGGTGCAAAGTTAAAGCCCCGAGTGTAAGCAATAAGGGCATAATGATAGTAAGAGAGCAAAAGTATATGAATCTTTTAAGGACGCGAGAGTCCATGATTAGACTTGAGAGTATAGTGATAGAGTTTGAGTGTCCTAATGGTATGCTTTGGGTTATACAAAAATCAAGGATCGACAATGCTGAGTAATAGTGCATTGGGAAAAGTTCTTTGGGGCTTTGCTGTGAGGAATTATACGCATAAGCCTTAATAAAAGTTCAGAAGTGGGAAGATGTCATTAGATTCAAGGTTATCGGATTTAATGATAATTAGTAAATGTGTGGAGATAATAAGTTGAGCAGAGAGCCACTAAGAGATATGGCCAGTGGAGCCGAGAAGTGTTACGAAAGAAACACTGCGAAGTTTTGCACCACAAGTTGATAGGTGGGGTAATGTCGAGAAGAATTGAATAGTAATGAGTAAGATCATCGGGAACATTTAGAGAATATATCCACAACAAAAATGTGTGAGCGGAACTTGAGATAAATATGGTTACATTTGTGATGATCGGGGGGTTGTGTAAATATGCATGAGATATAGGGTGTATGGGCACCCTAAGAGGAGCCAGAGTCTCTACTGTGAAGATACTTAACAAATTCAGAGAAAAGATGCAAAGGCGATGATTTGGGGTATATTGCGAAGAAAAGGGGAAAAGATGTTCCTCGAGTAATGAAACGTGACAGTGTGGGGGGGGGGGTATTTGAAAGTGACATTGAATACCTCACAACCTGTGGTTTGTTATCACAAATATTCGCAAGTGAGAAGGATATTAGTGGATGTGTTAGCTGAAATATCCAAAGTGTGTATATTTAAGTACCATGGGATGGCGGGTTATTCAGTGTTAACTACAAGAGAGTGGAAGGTACACTAAGAGGAAGGTTGTGTTATACGAGAGATGCATACTTTCAAGAATTATGGGAGTAAAGTGGATGTCTTTCCAAGTTTCTATTGTGTAGCTACAGTTTAGGGCTATAGTGGATAATTATAGTAGGACTGGGTGTTCGCAGTCCCAGGGTATGAATTATCGTTTCTAGGTTTCACCTGAGATAGAATCTAGCATATATACACTATTATGTATGTTAAAATGTGTTGCATATTAATGTATTAATATTGGTAAACTGAAATCCCAGAGAGTAGGTACATTTCTGAGGTTACTCAGGGTGGTTAGACCGATTGTCGAGCAGGGAGAAATAGCTCGGGATTTATTTCTGCGCAAGAAAACTAGAGATAGTAAGCGCACGGTATTGTATGTTATCTTTTGAAGCATAAAACATGAATGTGTATTCTTTTATGTCGAGAGACGGGTGTTTGGGGGTACGTTCTATGGACTGAAGGCCTAACAGATCTCAACGGCTAATAATGTGAGGTAATAATGTATCGGGGGGTTCCATCTTTGCATTTCGCTTTGCGAGATGTCTCATGCACGAAACTTAGCGCAACATTGGAAATGGAGAGATGTTTGGTCATTAGTCTATGGGTTGGGTACCCCTTTTATGTTACATATATGTGGTTATGACTGCGAGATGAAATTCATATTACGATTTTAGGCTAGAATAAGCCGAATATTATTTGTGTTGTTGAGCACATGTACAGGGTGTATGGGCACCCTAGTTAACTAGTTTGATTATTTTTATGTAATTGTTGATTAGAATTGGGAGAGATAGGTATAGTGATCTTAAGGGTAGGTGACTTGGGAGCTAGTTGAGACTAGGAGTACTAGGTTTATTCGAATTTTGAGGAAGGAATTCCATTATAAGGGGGGAAGTATGTAACACCCCGTAAATTCAAGGACCTTTAAATTAAATAATATTTTGCAAGAAAAAGAATTTTATTTTATTGGGAGGAATTTAATTGGTGAGTTGTGACATTTTTAATTTGCGGAATTTATTAACTTGGATAATTAAAGAATTATTATTTAGACAAATTTATGTTGCAATTTAAGGTTAAGAATTTGGAGAACATTATAATTTAATCTGGATGGGTCAAAATAGTTGGGAATGAGTGGCCATATGTATATATTAGGTTCCGGGACCTTTCTAAACATAATTGAGCTCCAAATTAAGAGTTTGGGCCCTTTTTAAGAGGCCCATAAGCCCAAAAATGGGATTTAAGTTTTTAACCCTAATTGTGAAAGGCTAAAGCAACTTAAAGTCATTTTAGAAGACTAAAATTGGGGAGATCTTAACAGGAGAACCATTGGAAGAGAATTTGGGGATTTTAGAAGATTTCTTCAAGAATAATAGATCTTTGATTCCAATCCATCATCTTCATCAAAAGACTTGGTTCTACAAATCTAAGGCAAGCAGCTTAACTTACATCTAAATTAATTGCATTTATCAATTCATATCATAGTGGGTGTGATAAGAAAATATGGTTTTGGGGTTAGTTGAATTTAAATTGGTTTTTTATGCGTATGATTGAATTGTAGAACAATTTCTTGAATTTGAAGAAGTGTATGAAATTGGATAAATTAAACCGTCATTTTAGAAACTGTTTTTCGATGTTTAGGTTACGAATATGGTGTTTATGTCCACGTTGCCATGTAGAAAATCGTGTTTTCTAAATTTTGTTCTATAATGCATTTTCTAAAAAAAAAAAGGCTTCACAATGCCCCAAACGGCATTTTAAAAATCTAGGCAAATTCGTGGGGAAAATTTTAATTTAGGGTTTTAATTTAGGGTTTGAGATTGTGAAATTTAATCATGGATTAGTAGAGGATAAATCCAAAGAGATCTAAGGTTTAATTCATGAAGTTGTGAACCTTGTATTTTAGTAGGTAAATTTATTTGATAGAAATTTTATGATGAATTGTGGGGATTCAAATGGAAAATTTAGGGTTTTGTTAGAATCTCGAGTTTTATGCAAATTATGAAAATATTTTTGGGTTTCATTCCTTTAATTCGTCAATGGTGCTAGATATGATGAAGGGCTTTGTTCTTTCAATTCATCAATGGCGGTAGATATGAATGAAAGAGAACGAATCCCGGATAATTCGAACAACGTTATTTCCACAAACCCTTTTCCAAATTTAAATTCCCACCCCTGGTTGGTTAAATGCTTAAAGCGAGAAATTTGTAAAGATAGATTAATGAGGATGCTAAGCTCGTTGAAAGGAATTGAATAATGAATTGGTAATTTTAAATTCCGGGCCAAGAGAGAGAGTCCGGGTATAATTGGTAGGGTGACACCAAGATAATGAAATCAATTAGTATATGATTAATTAAAAATTAAGTCGGACCATAGACTTGTATGTTTTAGGCTTGTGTATGGAACTATTACACCGGTAGCCTGGATTCAATATATATACGGTGATGTGTAGTGTGTATATATATAATATGAATTATAAATATTTGTGTGAATAATATTTATAGTAAAGCATACTAATATTAATGTTATCTTAGGAGGTTGCGCGATGTGGGTGATGCATTGGCTAGTGAATGCAAGGTGAGTATAATCCCCATGTCATTGCGTCTGTTATTAGGGGTGAGCCGTTATGGTATGGAACGGGCACTTTCGGGGGGAACTATGGTCGCCTCCTACGCTGGCGTAATAGCATTTATATCCGACATGCGTGTGAATGTTGAGATATAGTTATACCTATATATGGTGCGGATTTATATATGCAAAAATACATGGTGTGAAATGTATAACTGATATAACTGATGAGATTGTTATATGGTATCAAATGGGAGTTGATTTAAATAAGTTATTGTGAATAATAACTTATAACTCATATACGCGATGTGAATCGTATAAGTGGTATAACTCGTGCGAATGTTATATGGCATTAAATGATAAATGACTTAAATAAGTTATTGAGATTAATAACTTATAAAGTATACTAAACCCACTGGGGATATAGTAGTGGGAAATCGTGGGATATATGTGACAAGGCTAGTTCTGGGGTGGATATCCAGATGGGTAATATAGAATGACATTAGGTGTGCACATTAGTTAAGGTATGAGGGGTTCCTCAAGAGAGTGTGCGGTACTAACTTAAATATGAAGAGCATTCATGCATTTTAATTTCCTGCATTTTAATTCACTTGTAAATATTTTTAAATGTTTTGGGTTCAAACCCTTACTATAAAATATTTTCAAACCTTTTAGGTGTCTAGTCACAGGGACGCCGTAATTGTTCTATTTCAAGGTTACGCAGTTGCAACATATGTGGATATTGCAGGACTTTGACTTAGCCGCATCAGTCATTTCATTCCTAGAGAAGGATGCAGTCAGTATTTCCTTTGGGCATGTCGCCCTAGTTATTACTTTTGTTCATGCCAGATGATGTATTCAATTTATTCCTCTTGTGGTTTATTATTGTTATTTGATTTATAGCCGATGGTTGTCTCGCAATGATTATATTTATTCATGTCTAGTGTTGTTCATTTCAGTGTTTATGTAAATTGTTAATTATATATTATTTCGCTCGTTATTGGGATGTTTAATAAAAAGATAAAATTTGGCAACATGTCTTTTGAATACTGGGTGGTTAGTAAGTTTTAAAAAGTTTTCGACAATGATACTAAGAATGAACCAAATGAAATTCCTGTTTAATTTGATATAGGACTGATCAGACGGTATTTTATTAGGTGGGGTGTCACACTTATTGCCTAAATTCTTAGTAACATTTATTTTAGTTATAAGTCCTTCTGGCTCAGCATAACTTTAGGTATGGTGGTATTATTTTGGAGTAGATACAATTATTTAAGTTATATACACAATATACCTCTCATTCCCACCACTCTATCAAATCCTCTCTATATAGATGCATTAAATTGGAAATTGCAATTACAAAAAATCTCAACAAAATTCCAACAAAGTTTTCAAATCCCTAACCTTCCTCATTTTATGAACACCAACTACCATCGTCTTCGACAACTATGTTTATAATGATGTTAAACCTGGATAATAAAAGAAACCAGAGAGTGCCAACAAACAACCTCACATTCGTCGATGAATCCTTTGTGGCGGGAGCTTTCTTTAAAGTTTATATTTGAATACATTTTTTGTAAAATTTAAAAAGATTTTGTGTTATGTTCGACATTCATTTAGGAAATTAGAAGCACAATCATTAAACAAGCCGAGCTCGAGAAGCATGATCATTAAACAAGCTGAGCTCGAGAAGCACAATCATCAAACTCGAGTTTTAAACGAGTCGAGCTCGAATTGTTCACAATATAGCTCGGTCACTTGGTCGCCCTACTTGTAATAATTTTGAATGGTTGTGTTACCTTACATGGCAAACATGCTGATTTGAATTGATTTATGAATATTCAACTTTATATGATCAATACGACTTATTCAACAAATTTGATCTCTCGTAAAAATATTTGAGTATTTTTTGGGAATGCTTGGGGACTTTTTTTATTTAAAAAAAATAATATCTTATTCATCGAATAATTGTACATTTCAATTTGAATTAGGAATTCCGTGTACAATAATAAGTGCTCCTTAACCACATATGAATCCGGTCATATATGTATTACTAGTATGAATTAAAATAAGACAAGGAGGTTTTTCAATACTCTTGCCCTACTCCCACATTTTTCAATCATTTTCATTTGTGTTCACATAACGTGAATGATGAAGATCAGTTTCTACTTTATGTTTCTGTGGGTTTCTGTGGGTTATTGGGAAGGGGATGTTGACACATCACTATGTATGTAAATCTTGTAGATTTAGCATTCATTCTTTTTTAGTTAAGGAATTTGTTTTGGTTCGTCACGCCACTTTTGTAATTTATCTTCGAGTAGTTGTTAACACACCTCCACAAATTGTTAACATGTCTGTACAAACTTGTCAACATCTCTCTCAAAATTGTTTAACACTACTTTAAAAACATAATTGACATGTCTCTAATTTATTTTTTTGTTAGTGCGCTTCATGAATTATTAAGACGACTTAGTAAAGTTGTTAATATTTCTTTGAAAATTATTATCATCGCTATGTATTATTAACAACATTATGCCTCAGATTTTAATAATACATCTTTGTAATCAATTCTATTACTGTTACAGCTGTGTTTATGTCTGATATATTTGCCGAAGGGTATTTGTGTCAAAAACGACATAATGGGACCTACCACAGGAAAACTAACTTAAACAAAATGTAAATAAAAATAAATGATATATTTTTTCGGTTAGTTATAACTATTCTGGGGAGACTTTCTGTTTTTAGGACTCCTTAACATTTTCACACAGACGATTGATATTTTTATTACACTTTTAGTCCAAATGACTTTTAAGGAAAAAAAAAAAGGGACTGTTTCTATAAACCTTGTGACGGCAGTATTAAGAAAAAGTAAAAAATATAGATCATTTTTACAAACAAATTATTGGTTATCCTAAAAGCATAACCATTAAATTTTTATGTCCTAACTCTATCCTTTTTTTTTTTTAGAATTAATCTAAAGGTCATGTTCCATCCTATATTTAGATTTATAGCATATTATTTTCAAAGTTTATATATATAGTCCTTGTAATACAATAAAATTTATTTGTGTGGACCCTTTAGAGGTAGGAGTATAAAAATAATTTTATTTGTTTTAGTTAAAGAGGTATTTATATTTAGGGGATTTTGGGAAAAGGTCCTCATAGTGCTCAAAGTGTATAAAAATAGGAAACTCCATATAATTTTATAAATTTAGTCACTGTACTAAAAATACCATGAAAAATTATAAAAAATAGTGCCGCTAGCGCGGATCAAAAAAATAAAGGTATTGTACCACAGGAACTAGATTTATAAACTTGAAAAACATTGTCCTAAAAATCCAAATATAAGAAGAAACATGACTTTTATCTTAATTCTCTATTATATTTATACCCTTACTCGTACTCATTTAAAATACATTCTAAAAATAAACACATAACCGTTGGATTCTTTAGCACCCCACCCCACCCCACCCACCAGCATCCTCGTCAGATTGTTTCTCTCTCTCTTCATCTATTTCTTACATTTTTTTAGTCTCCGCCAACGGCAGCAACACCACCGCTGAAGAAGAAGATTTTTTTTTCCGAAAAAATGAAGTTTTGGCCGAAAAAAATGAATGTTTTAGTGAAGTAGTAAATTTATTTGTTTCAATTTTTTTATCAAATCTCGACGACTAAATTTTAAATATATAAATTTTGGATTTGTAGGCTTGAAGTTATGAACTTTTAAAAATTTGATGTTTTGTTTCTTTTGTATGAATTGTCAAATGGTATATTGATCTTTTTAGGACAATGACTAAATTTATAAAATTACGTGATATGTTCTATTTTTATTCATTTTTG
The DNA here is from genome assembly GCA_949130495.1 of Sambucus nigra. NCBI lineage: Eukaryota > Viridiplantae > Streptophyta > Magnoliopsida > Dipsacales > Adoxaceae > Sambucus > Sambucus nigra. The sequence continues at coordinate 416,301,454 of OX422223.1, forward strand.
GGTTGGGTTGAACATTTCCACAAAAGCTCCTTTTTTTTTTTTTAAGAGCTTAACTAAGTTCTGTTTGCCAAACCCTTCTAGAAAATTTGGTAATATTTTATACATCAGAAAATACACATCACTTTGATCAGATATTAAAATAAAGATGGTGAAGTAGGAAACCGTTCACGTACAAAAATGTATTTCGTGTCAACCATTCAATTTTTCAGGCGTGAGATTTTCGGTTGACAAAAAGGAAAAGGAAGCCAAATAAGAAGACGACCACATAATTCTAAATGCATGCATGCATTTTATTAATGAATCTTTATTCATTCATGTTGCTTAGGTTAAGTTTGACTAGTCTGAAATAGGGAAACAATGACTTGGAAACTTGATAAAACTTAAAAAATATTGAGATGGTTTAGTTATATAATTTATTATTTATTATTTATTAAACTCTAGAGACGAATTCACAGGTAGAATTGTATTTTTTTTAAGAAAAAAAGATTATGGCAGACAGCTAGGGTCCCCCCTCTCTATTTCAATGACAGATGACCCTCATGTATTTAATGGCATCTAAATACTTCGAAACGAAAATGAACCCTAAATCAAAGGAGTCAACCCCAAACTATAAAATAAAAAACCCAAATCGAACCTACATCAAAACCGTTGTCAATAGACTTTTTGGGTGTGTTGTGTTGGACAGTTAAATGTTCGATGGTGTGTATATGGTATGTTGTTTAATGTTAGATGTTTTGGATAATACTGTTGGTGCGGACTCACTTTCATAAATAACGTAGGTTCACGCTAGCGATATTCACCAACCACAATCCAAGACATCAAAAAATTTGATGTCTCCGAGAAATAAAACTTTTTTCCGTTTAACTGGTTTGGGTTTTGAATTTTATAAGGAGATGTGTTCGGGTATTCTAGAATTAGTGGCGGATCCATAATTCTTTATCCAGGGCTGCGGAAATTTTGAATAAAGGCTCGGGTTTTGGGGCAGGAGTCTTGAGGCAATTTTTTTTATTTATTTATTTATTTGCAATTTTTAACACTAGAAATCTTTAATTTATTATTTACCATTTTTTTACTACAAGCTTGTTGGTTGTTTTTATGAATACCTCAATATAATATTGCCCAAAATCTGAAATAATAATTGAAATAAAATATCTTAACAACCTACCTTTAACTAACAATCCAAAATTTGTAACAACCCAATAAACAGATATAATTCAGAAATTAACATTCAACTTTTAATCATTGAACTAATTTAATATTTAACATTTTATTTTGAACATTGAACATTGAGCATCAAACTTTTAAATAAACTAATTTAACAATAAATATTTAAACATTTACTAAGCATTTAGTATTTATTCATGTATACATTGAACTGGAAAAAACAAAAAAAAATTATCTACTGATCGAAGGAGGGGAAGGACTCGCCAGTCGGGGAGGAGGGAGCGTACTTCTTCTACTGTCAGCATCAAACGGTGGACGAAGAGGAGGGGGTGAGCCTCTTAAATAGTTTTCTTGAAGAAGGAATGGAGAGGAAGAGGGAGGAGGAGAGGATAGGGGCGGCCGGAGGGAGTGGAGAGAGCAACAGAGTTGAGAGTTTGAATGGAAGAGAGAGAAAGGAGATAGGCCAGGTGAAATTGAAAACAGATTGAGGGAACTAATTAGTGCCCAAGGGAACACGTTTTTTATAACGTTTTCATAAGTTATTACAATTCCCCCTCCCCCCCCCCCCCCCCCCCAAGCTTAGAAAATATCAGAAACCCAATGTCTTTCATTATGAAAAATTACACAGGTCTAAAAAATATTTTTTAGAATATATCTCGAATTTTTTTTTGAAAATTCAACCTTGGTAGCTGCCCACCCTCGAGACCACCTAGGTTCTCCCCTGTCAATAGGTTGTGAGCCCCCGTCTATCACTACACCAAAACTGTCCAGTTGTCAAGGACAAAAACCGTGACAAGTTCGGGAGTGACAAAGACATTTGTCAAGGACTCGTCACGGTCAAAGACAGTGACAAGTTTGTTACATTTGTCACGGACTTTGACCGTGACAAGTCCATAACAAAGGAAAACTTGTCCGTGACAAGTTTCTTTTGTCACGGACTTGTCACGATCTAAGTCCGTGACAAATCTGGGCAGATTTTAAAAAAAAAAACTTCTGGACAGTATAGCTACTGCCACTGCCAGTAATATATTTGTACCATTATAGCATAATTTAACCTATTCAAACAACATATATATCAAGCAATACTCAGTATTCAATAACCAAAATAAATATCCATAACCAAAACCAAACCAACATGTAAATATGCATAACCAAATCAAAAAAATACAATAATATCCAATATCCAAATAAAATAAAAATAAATAATGTCATTGAGTAGGGTCTATAGTAGGTCGGAGAAGGAAGGAAGGAAGGAAGGAAGGCCACACAACATATGAATTTAGACACCAATTAATTCGCCGAACGCCGCATTATTCTTGGAACCAAAAAGGTGCATTCTCCCTTTTGGTCACAATATGTGTGACGCGAACCTTTGCCTCAAAGTCTTGCATGGCACGTCCATGACACTACAACCAAAAAGATCAAATTGTCACTTTTGAGTCGGCCCTTGTCATGGTCATTGACCGTGACAATCCCGTGACAAAGTTTGTCACCGTCATTGACCGTGATAAGTCCGTGACAAGAACAGTTATCACGGGCTTGTCACGGTCAATGACCGTGACAACCTTATCAACTTGTTACGGTCAAGGACCATGACAGGTCCGTGACAAGTTTATCAGTAAAAAAACCCTTCCCTCTTATTTTGTCCCACCGTTTTCTATTCCTCCCATTCTCTCTCTCTCTCTCTACGATTTAAGGTATTTTTTCTTCTCTCTTTCTCTTTCATTTGTATATATATATATATATATATATGTGTATGTGTGTGCATATGTGTTCATGTGTGTACGTGTACAGGGATGTGTGTGTGTGAATGCGTGTGTGTGTGGTGGGCGGGAGGGGGCAGGGGTGGTATGGAGGGTGGTGGGTTTGTGTGTGCTCATTTATGTGTGGGGGGGTGGGTTTGTGTGTGTGCATGTGTGTTTGTGTATGTGTAGTGGGACAGGGTGGGGCCTTTGTGTGTGTGTGGGGGGGGGGGGGGGGGGGGGGGGGGCAAGGGTTGTGGGGTGTGTATGTGTGTGTGTTTGTGTGTGTGTTGAAATTAATTTGTGTTATATTTAGGACTTAAAATTACTTGTTAATGTTGATTTAGGATTTGAAATTAATGTTTAGTTTAGGACTTGAAATTATAAATATTGTTTCTTTATTTTTATTTAGGTTTGAAATTGTTATTGTTGAATTATTGAGTAGATGAATTAGAATATAGTATGGGATACAAATTTGTTGGTTTGTTGTTGCTACTAGATTATATTGGACGGATGTGGTTGTATATGGAAGTGGGTTGTTTAAATTTTTTTAAAATACTTAATTTAATTCACACTAATAAATCCGTAAATAATTATATTGTCTTAATTTGTTGAGTTGGTTAATTTTGGAAGGGGCACAACCACTGGATTATTGTCAAAATAGGGGGGGGGGGGGAGTTTTTGACTTTTTCTAAAATTACTTTATGTCAAAACCCGTTCGAGAGTGGCACGACCACGGACTTGTCATAATTAAATGAAACATACCTACAATTACACATAGTGTGCATAGATACTAGCCTTCTAGTTCTTATGCATACGCATTCAATAGCCCTTAGGCCCGTTCGAGAGTCATTACCCATGTAATGAGATCTTTCAAATTGTCCCGTTTGGACAGTTTGGGACTGCATAATTTCTGTATAATAATATTTTTAGTGGCTTAAAGTTGTTACTTTTGGAGGAAGTTCTGCAGTCGTATCCTAGTGTTCTCTGAGTACATACTAGATTGGCACGTGTGAGTGTTATTTCAATTGATCAGTTGAAATAACACTCACACTTGCTAATCTACGTCGTGTACTTGGAGAACTATGGGGATATGCTGCCGAATTTTTCTCAAATCGTAACAATGTGCATGAGATGTTAAGTATATTACAGAAATATGCGATCTTGAATGGGATAGGACCACACACCCTTTAGAGGAGATAGAGGAAATAGGAATTACTATTATAAATTGAAATTTAAAAATCAAATATAAATAAGACATAATTAATTGAAACATACTATAAATCTAAGTTTTGTTTATACTAATCCACGAATATACACTTCTTACCTTTAATAAGTGATTGTTTGTAGCAGCTATTATGGGATATCCTAAACATAAAGAGTGGATGGGGGAGACAAATAGATTGGGGGATGTGTTTCGCAAAGGTGCTAATGAATCTGTGAAATACGCAAAGAGATGTTATAATGATGAAGAGTTTTCGTTTCCGTGTGCTAAGTGTAAGAATGGTAAGGTGTTTGAGTGAAAAATAGTTGAACTACATTTGTTAAGATCGGGTATGCAAGATAATTATCGATTTTGGAAGTTTTCATGGTGAACTGAAAGTTCCTTTTATCCCAGAACAATTTTCAACAAGTAGGATAGATGTACAAGGGGACGACGTAGATCATAATATTTTAGAGGATGTAGTTGATGACGTATATAGAGTTCATGAAGTGGAGGAGAATGAGGTCACTGACGATGTACAAGGTTCAGGTGCTCATGAAGATATCACGATAAACCTTGACGATGACTACCAAGTTTAAAATTTAAGGCGACCCCAACCGTTATACTCTGACTGTGAGAAAGATCAAACAACTTTACATGCCATGGTTGGTTTACACAGTTGAAGACGCAGTACAGTTTGTCGGGCAATAGCGTAACAGAAATTCTGAATTGAGTGAAGGGCTTACTACCCAAGGAGAATACGCTTCCAAATAACTATCCTGTTATGAAGAACGGTTTGAAAGGTTTGGGAATGAAGTATAAATCGATTCAGGCTTGTGTGTATAACTGCATACTATACCAAAAGGAGTATGAAAATCTCAATCGTTGTCTGGTATGCGATGAACCTAGATATGTCCAATCTACTGGCAACGAAGGCACAAGCACAAAAGTGCCTCATAAAGTGTTGAAATATTTTCCCGTTGAGCCTAAATTAAAGCGATTTTTCACATTACCATGGATAGCGGAGGCAGTGACTTGGCATGCTAGGGCAGAAGTAGGAGATAATCTCAGACGTCATCCAATTAATTCTACAGCTTGGAGGAGGATGAGTTATGAGTATCCCGATTTTTCTCGAGAATAGCGTAACATTCGTTTGGCTATATCAACATATGGTTTCAATCCATTTAGAAATCTAAGCACCAATCAGAGTGTATGGCCAGTAATCCTAGCCTCACTCAACCTCCACTACACCAAATATGCAGAATTATCACGGTCATTGACCTTGACAAGTTCAACTTGTCAAGGTCAATGACTGTGACAATTATGGGCGAGACAACTTTTTTTGTCACGATGACCGTGACAATCGTTAGAATTGTCACGATCATGTCACGGTCACTAACCATGACAAGTTTTGTCACAGTTAAAAATCGTGACAAGACCGTGACATTTAATAAAAAAATTATCACGGTCATTGACCGTGATAATTTTATTTGTCAAGGACTTATCACGGTCAATAACCGTGACAATTCTGGGCAGAATTGAAAAAAAAAATTACTGGGCAGTATGGCCACTGCCACTGCCCAGCAGTATATATGTACCTATTATAGCAACGTTGTACCTGTTCAAACATTATATATCCAAATAAAATAGAGATAGTGAAAATATACATTCAAAATAGAGACAATATGCATCACGATATAATCTAAATATAATTCAAATGTACCAACTTAAAAACAATTCAAATGTACCAACTTAAAAATAATACAATTCAATTCAAATAATGTCACTACATGTCTTGGGTAAGGTTAAATCCCAGGAGGTGAGTAGTCCACACGATATACTAATTGACACACCCATTGATATACATTGTGTCGCATTGTTCGCGCAACCATAACGGGGAGTTCTCCTTCCTGGGTATCACACGCGTGACGAGCACCTTGGACTCGATGTCTTGAAGCTCACATCTATGAACTAGTCCACCTTGGACGATATTCGAGTCCCTCAACCCCCGCCCTATCCGCTGGACATCAAATATGTATAGTATAAACACGCTCGGCCAACCAAGTGTCGACATCAGTAGATCGAAGGGAGCCAAATAGGGAAGTGGATCATCAAAGTCCGCACGTGTCGGCGATGAAGCAGCGAGGTCCACATCCTCATCATCCTGCACCTTGTCCTCCCGCACTTTCTCCCCCACCACCTTCTCCTTCCCTTTCCCCTTGCGTTTTCCTCCACCCAACAAACGCTTCATGAATGAAAACATATCTTGGATCGTCTCCTCCAAACGGGACAGCTTCACATCATGCGAGTCCACCGTTCGAGCCAACCCGGTGTCGCTCGTCTCCAATCCGATGATCCTAGATTGGGCCACCCGAGTTATAACGTAATTAACAAAAAGTAAACTGTCGGATTACTTACAATCGTGGCCACGACGCTCGGGGACACCTCCTTTTCCTTCCCCTTCTTCGTCCGAAGAGCGACATAAGTATCGAGCCTATGTGGCCTACCTCCAGGGCCACTCCCTGTCCCCTGAAATAAAATAAAGTAAAATTAGTATCGGCCCCGCAAAGTAAAATAATGCAGAATAATATATTTATATAGTTATAGAAAAATTAAATCTTACCATCATCCTATGCTCCACCTCGGCGTAAGATGTCCAGACGGAGTAATGCGCTCCGCCTTTTTTGCCCAATTTTCCCTCCCTGATTGGCGAGATGCCAATTATCGCTCCCCGATCTCATTGTCAACGAACTTTTTCCATTGTGCCAATGAGATCGGTTCCTTTGGCGGGACGGATTCACGCCTTTGGATAATGGACTCTTGTATTTTCCCAAAGTACGGGGTCCGTATATTTTTCTTCCACGTTTTGTGTTGCTCCCTCAACTGCTCCAAGACGGAATATTATAGCTTTGGATCCAGGCTGAATTGTTCATGTCCAACAAATACAAAGTTAGTTGCAAATAAATATAAATATAAATATAAAATGAAATTGAAATCGAAATCGAAATTGAAATATTCATATGAATATGAATATAAATATAAATACATTACCTGTAGTGCCACCCAAACAGCTAACTTGAGCTCATATGGAACCTCCTTCCAACTAATGTACCTCGGGCCGATGGTCTTCTTTACCAGCTCGAGGGATCTCGCTAATAGCCCCGACTTGCTCTCGATGGCCATTCTCAATTTTCCATATTTGGGGAGCCTAGGGGCCGAGGAGCCCTCGTCACCTCCGCTACCACCGAGCCCAGACGACATCATCATAACAAGCATCATCATCCTCGCCTTAATACCCGAAGGAGACATTTGCTATAAAAAAATGTTATTAGTGCATATCAAAATGAATTAAAAGAAGACATGAAAATATGTAATTTCAAGTATGTTTCATGTAATTATCATACTATATATATATATATATATATATATTGTTCGATATACAAATAATTTTCAAAAAAAGTTGAAAAATCCCACCCCCATATGGACAATAATCAGTGGTCATGCCACTTTTAAAACTAATCAACCCAACATCGATCCACTATAATCCAATAGCAATGTCAATAACAAATGTGTATCCCGTACTCCTTCTAATTCACCTACTCAATTAATTATTTTCATCAATGAAACTAACAATTAAAGTATACAATTATTAATTTACTAATTTACAATGAGGGGAAATCATATATTAATTTACTAAAAAAATTAATAACCAATCAATTCGTTTACAAGGGACATTATGCACAAACACGCACACTACACACACATATACACACACGCGCACATACACACACACACAAGCACACATTCAAACACACACATGCAGCCCCTACCCCCCCCCCCCACCCATCCCTGCCCCACCCCCTTCCCCCACCACACACACACACACACACAAACAGCCCCCCCATCCCTGCCCCCACCCCCCCCCCCACCCTGCCCCACTCCCACCCACCACACACACGCACATATGTAATTTCAAGTATGTTTCATTTAATTATCATACTATATATATATTGTTCGATATACAAAGTAATTTTCAAAAAAATTTGAAAAATACCAACCCCGGACAATAATCCAGTGGTCATGCCACTTTTAAAACTAACAAACCCAACATTAATCCACCATAATCCAACAGCAATGTCAACAACAAATGTGTATCCCGTACTCCTTCTAATTCATCTACTCAATTAATTATTTTCATCAATTAAACTAACAATTAAAGTATACAATTATTAATTTACTAATTTACAATGAGGGGCAATCATATATTAAATTACTAAAAAAATTAATAACCAATCAATTCGTTTACAAGGGACATTACGCACAAACACCCACATACACGCACACGCACATACACACACACACCCGCGCACATTCACACACACACACACGCAGCCCCCTACCCCACCACCCACCCACCCCTGCCTCCTCCACCCCACCATGCCCCACTCCTTGCCCCCACCCCCTTCCCCCACCACACACACCACTACACACACACCACACACACACATACAAACAGTCCCCCCATCACTTCCCCCTCCCCTCCACCCTGTCCCACCCCTTCCCCCACCCCCTCCCCACCCCCCACCCACCACACAAACACACACACACACACACACACACACACACACACACATATATATATATATATATATATATATATATATATATATATATATATATATATATATATATATATATATATATATATATATATATATGGGGGGAGAGAGAGTAACCTGAAAGTAGAGAGAGGGAGAGCAGCGTAGAGAGAGAGAGAGAGAGAAAAAAGGAGGAAAGAATCGGCAGGGGAAAAAAAGAAGGGGGAGGGTTTTTTACTGGGACATTTGTCACGGACGTGTCACGGACCTTGACAGTGACAATATTATAAGGTTTGTCACGGTCAAAGACCGCGATAAAAAATGCGTGTTTTGTTGTCACGGCTATTGGCCGTGACAAGGCTAGTCGCTGGAAGGGTGCCAATTTATCCATTTTGGTGTAGTGTTCCCTCCTTCACAGTGTATGAGATCTGAATTTTTGATGCTGTCTTTGTTGATACTTGGCTCAAAGCCACCAAGTGATGACATCGATGTCTACCTGGCTCCTTTGGTACAAGAATTAAATGAGTTGTGCGAAGAGGGTGTGCAAGCATTTGACTCTTTTAGAAAAGAAGAGTTTACGTTGAAAGTTATGTTGATGTGGGCAATTCATGATTTTTCAGCTTATGGGATATTATCCGGTTGTGTAGTACATGGTTATTTGGGGTGTCCTATTTATGGAGAGGAGACTAAATCTCTTCGTCTCCCCGCTAGCTCAAAAAATATATACCATTGCCATAGGAGGTTTTTACCCCCGTCTCATAGTTTCAGATTTGTAAAAGGTTCCATTTTTCTATCGGGCAGGGTTGAACATAGGCTACCGTCGAGAAAACTTTCAGGTTCAGAAATTGAAAGTAAATCTTTTGATTGTGGCCCTAATATGCCAGGTAAGAATCCTAAATTTAAGAATATCAAGCATAAGAAGACCCCAATTGGGAATGAAACTGGAACAAGAAAGTTATGGTCTAGAAGGTCAATTTTATTTGATTGCCCTTATTGGAAGAATAACTCGGTGCACCATGTATTGGGTGTGATGCAGGCAGAGAAGAACCTCGCTGAACATATTGTAGGCACATGCCTTGGGGGGAGTCATTCGAAGGATGGAGAAAATGCACGAAAAAACCTTAAATTATTGAAACTTAAGCCACAACTATGGTTGAAAGAAGATAGTAGGGGATGGACAATAATTCTCCCTGGTGAGTTTACTTTGACGAGTGGGGAAATGAAGGTGCTTTTAGACAAGATATATAATTTGAAAGTTCCATCTAATTTTTTGTCGAACTTGTAAAGGATTGTGAATTATGCTACCCATGATTTATATAAATGTAAGTCCCACGATTGGCATGTGATCACGCAATTGGCTCCTCTATTGTTTAAGCACTATTTCTCCAAGCACAAGGATTTACGGAGGGCTATTATGCAAGTTAGTATCTGCTTCTCACTTTTGTATGAGAATCTAGTCAATCGAGAACACATAGTGGCCGCAAAATTGGTGGTGACCGAAGCGATTTGTGTGTTGGAGAAGTAATTTTCCCCAGCATCCTTTAACATAAGTGTTCACTTGTTGGCACACCTATGAGACGAGGTACTTCCTTGCGGTCCAGTTAGATATCGATGGGTGTATCCGTTTGAAAGATTGATGAAAGTTTTTAAAGATTACGTCAAGAATACACGATACATTACAGGATCAATTTCAAAGGAATACATCACCGTGGAGTCGTCAATCTATACTTGGGAATATATGCCAGACACGACCAGCGTTGATGACATTGATGAGTTCGTCGATGAGGGTGGTCATGTGATGGGAAAACGAGTGAAATTAACGAGTTTGCAATATGAACAAGTAGCTAGTTGTCTATTTCACACACATAACGATGTCGAAGAATGGAAAAAGTAAGTTTAAATTATTTTAAGTTTTACATTATTTTAGATTATTTTTTAGATGATTAATTTTGTAATACGTTCGTCACATTAATTTTATGCAGAAAATATGAAGCCTGTGAGAACAATAAAAGACGATAAACAATGGCACAATCAGACAGTGATTTTAGGTTGTGGTTGTCACACGAGGTAATTATAATGAAAACGACTGTTATATAGCGCTAAATTACAATAAAACTTTACAACTAACCTAATTAATTTATCTATATTCTCAGCTCTTAAAGACGAGTGATGCGATATCAAGGCTTGCTCGTCTAGCCACTAGACCCTTGCTCAGGGGACAAGAATGCAAAAATTATCGATTGAATGGTCACGTATTTGGCGCAATGGTGTATGAGGAAAATACAAATGTACGAAACTTGATCATTTCATACAAGGCTCTTACTTTCTTTCGAGCGAGAACAAAAGATAAAAACCTCGTTGAAGCTGAAATGACTTACTATGGTGTAATTCCAAATATATTTGAATTGGACTATGTAAGCTTCAAAAAGGTTGTATTTTCCTGTGATTGGGTAAGAGTTGAGGATAAAAATGCTTATAAAGTTGATCCTGTTACCAATTTGATCATGGTTGACTTGTCCAAGTTGAAGAGCAACGAATACGTGAGCGATGAGCAATTTGTTTGTGAATTTTAAAAGGTCAACCAAGTGTTTTACTCTGAGTATATCAACAACGAGCCGTGGTCAATCATCCTACATTCGCTAAAGCATCTAAACAGTAGTGTGGATGACTTGGATGCTCCTATCGAATATCAGTCCATTTTTTATGATAACCCGAATTTGAAATAATTTTTCAATTTGTAATAAGTATTCCAATTTAGCGCATGTAATAGTGTTTTATTATTATCGGACATCTATTTGATGCTTTGAATTCATTTGTACTTGATCATTTTCACTATTTTTATCTTTCTCTCTTTCCTTTGTATATGTATGTGTGTTAAATAGTAATAACTACTCCAATTTTTGGATTTTTGCTTTTTATTCATTTGTAATTGATTACATTAGCGCATGTACTATTTAGACTTAATGTTTGCATGTCTTCTTCTAATTCATTTTGAATTTGTACTAATAACAACATTTTTTACAGAAAATGTCTCCTTCAGGGATTAAGCCAAGGATGATGATGATGATGATAATGATGATGTCTTCTGGGCTCGGCGGTAGCGGAGGCGACGAGAGCTCCTTGGCCCCTAGGCTCCCCAAATGGGGTAAATTGGGAATGACCGTCGTGAACAAGACGGGGATATTAGCTAGATCCCTCGAGCTGGTAAAAATAATTATCGGCCCGGGGTACACTAGTTGGAGGGAGGTGCCAAATGAGCTCAAGTTAGCTATTTGGGCGGCACTACAGGTAATGTATTCATATTTATATTTATATTTCAATTTATATTTATATTTATTTGCAAATAACATAAGTTATGTTGACAAGAACAATTCAGCTTGGCCCTAGAACTCCGCGATTCTATCTTGGAGCAGTCGAGGGAGAAACACAAGACATAGAAGAAAAATTTGTGAGGCCGGTACTTTGGGAAGACCCGAGACTCCATTATCAGAATGCGTGAATCCGTCCCGTCGAAGGAGCCGATCACAATGGAAAAAGTTCATTGACAATGAGATCGATGAGCGACAATTGGCATCTCGCCAATCGGGGAGGGAAAATCAGGTGAAAAAGACGGACTTGCACTACTCCGGCCGGACATCTTACGCCGAGGTGGAGCATAGGATGATGGTAAGTTTTTATTTTTTTTATAATTACAAAAATATGTTATTCTGCATTATTTTACTTTACGGGCCCGGTACTAGTTTTGCATTATTTTATTTCAGGGGACGGGGAGTGGCCCTGGGGGTAAGCCACATAGGCTAGATGTCAATCTGGAAATTCGGACGAAGAAGGGGAAGGATTCCTCGAGCGTCGTGGCCACGATTGTAAGTAATCCGACAGTTTACTTTTTCTTAATTACGTTATAATTTTTTTATTTACTTATTTAACTAATCGTGTGTGTTTTGTCGTTTCAGGAAAAGCTTAAGGAAGTTCATGAGTCGCACTCAGCTGCCGACAAGGCATCTTTATCCACGAATTCACTCAGCCAAGTGCTTAGCACTTATCGCAAGGGGAGGACAAGGGGGGTGAGCTAGCGGGTGGCCAAATCTAGTATCATCAGATTGGAGACGAGCAACACTAGGTTGGCTCGTCAGGTGGACTCGCATGACGCGAAGCTATCAAGGTTGGAGGCAACAGTCCAAGATATGTTCTCATTCGTAAAGCGTTAGTTGGGAGAAAAGGGCAAGGGGAAGGGTAAGGAGAGGGTGGTGGAGGAGGATGAGGACGTGGACGTCACTACTTCATTGTTGACACGTGCAGACTCGCCGATTGATGATCCAGTCCCCTACTTAGCTCCCGTCGAGCGGCCTATGACAACAATTTGTTAGCCGAGCGTGTTTATAATTGACGTAATTAATGGCACGCGGATAGGGAGGGGGTTGAGGGATGCGAATACCATCCAAGGTATGTTGGTTCATGGACGTACGCTTCAAGACATCGAGGCCAAAGTGCTCGTCACGCGTGTGATAATCGGGAAGGAGAACTCCCTATTATGGTTGCGCGAACAATGCGACGTGATGAATATTCATGGGTATCTCAATGCGTATGTCGCGTGTCCTTACTTCCTCCTCAAACCTACCACATGACATTATTTTTATCTATTTTATTTGGACACTTGGATTATATTTGTATTGTTTTGATTTGTTACATTTTGTTTTGGATATCGAATTATATATGCAATGATTTGGTTCATTCTTCCTATGTTATTTGGATATATGTTGTTTGAACATGCACAATTTTGCAATAACAGGTACAAATATACTGTTGGGTAGTGGCAATGGCCAAACTGTCCAACAGATTTTTTTTAAATTCTGCCTAGATTTTTCACGGTCAATGATCGTGATAATTTTTTAAAGGTTGCCATGGGTTTGTCATCGTCTTTGACCGTGACAAATATTGTCAAGGTTAAAGGCCATGACAGGACCGTGACAAGTCTAACGAACTTGTCATGGTCAATGACTGTGATAAGTCCGTGACAATAAAAGTTGTCACCCCCAGAATTATCACGGTCAATGACTGTGACAATCCATAAGATTTGGTGTAGTGAGAATCAACGTACCTGGATGGGTGTCCATGTCCCTTAACCTCTTCGCTATCAGCTTATTACCATATATGACTATTAAAAACATGCTCGGCCAACTGGTTATCGACATAGTCGTTCGACGGGGGTCAAGATGGGAAATTTATCATATAAGGGCAACGTGTCCATGCATATCAGCAATGGAGTAGTGCGTCCTCATCTATCTCATTCCCCTTCCCTTTCCCTTGACCTTACCCTTATTAGAGGTGCCCTTTTTGGAGGTGGACCCCCACTAATGCTTCATGAAGTCATACATATCTAGGACCGTCGCCTCAAACCTTTCTAGATTATCGTCATGAGTGCTAACCTTATGAGCCAACCCGGAGTTGCTAGTCTCTATCCCGATGATCTTCGACTTCCCCACTCGAAAGCTCACCCCCTAGTCCTCCCCTTGTGATCCGCCCGACAACTTGGCGGAGTGCGTCCGTAGCCAAAGATGCTTTGTCGACATCAGATTGCTTTTCATGCACTTCCTTAAGTTTTGCCTGAAACGGAAAAAGTACCCAATTTATTAATTAAGTTAATAAAAAAATTAAACAATTATAACTTACAATCGTGGCTGCCACGCTTGGGGACACCTCCTTATCCTTGCCCTTCTTCGTTCGGATTGCCACATAGGCATCGAGTCAATGTGGCCTACCCCAGGGCCACTTCCCGCCTCCTGAAATAAAATAATGCAGAATTAGTAAGTAACGCAAAGTAATGCTAAACTAGAATAACATAAAACTAAAATTAAAGACAAATAAAAACTTACCATCCTATGTTCCACTTCAGCTTAAGATGTCCGCTCGGAGTAGTGCACACCCACCTTTTTCTCCCGATTTGCCATCCCCAATTGACGAGATGTCAATTGTTGCTCCTCGATCTCATTGTCGACAAATTGTTTCCACTATACCAATGAGATCAGCTCCTTTGATGGGATGGTGTCACGCACTCTCATAATGGACTGTCGGGTCTGCCCAAAGTACCGTGTACGCATGTATTTCTTCCACATCTTATATTGATCTCTCAACTTTTCCAACCTTGAGTCGCGGATATTTGGGGGCAGGCCGAATTGATCCTGTCAAACAAATAAAAACCAAAAATAAAGTAAGTGTTAGTTGTATTTAAATTATTAAATATAATTATAAATATTAATACACTACCTGTACTATCCCCCAGATGGCGATCTTCAGCTCATTTGACACCTTCATCCAATTAGTGTACCCCAGGTCGATGATCGCCTTCAACAACTCCAGGGATCTATCCTGTAATGTTGTCTTGTTCTCGACGACGGACCCTAATTTGTCCCATTTTGGGGGCCTAGTGGTGAGGAGCCTTCGTCGCCTCCACGATCGCGATGCCCTGATGAAGACATTTTCTGTAAAAATTGTTGTTATTAGTACAAACAAGTATATGAGAAATTGATCACATCCAAATGAATTAAAATAGTGTACGAGTTAACGATATTATAAATCTAAAAATATTGTTTCAATATCGGGTCATGTCATGAACTTTGAATTAACGCTTAAATAGAATAAAATTTCAAATTAACAAATTCACTAACCAAAAAACCAATTTTGATTCGAATTCAATAATAACAAAGCACTAGTTTCAATATCAGGTCATGTCATAGACTTTGAATTAATGTTTAATTTAATTAAAATCCAAATTAACATATTCACCAATTTTGATTCAAATCCGATAATAACAAAGCACTAGAATAATATAAGTTAACGACATTACAAATCTAAATATTGTTTCAATATAGGGTCATGTCATAGACTTTGAATTAATAATTAATTTAATTTAAATCCAAATTAACATATTAACTAATTTTGATTCAAATCTGGTAATAACAAAGCACTAGAATAATACAAGTTAATGACATTATAAATCTAACTATTGTTTCAATATCGGGTCATGTCTTTATGTCTGAATTAATTCTTAATTTAATTAAAATCCAAATTAACATATTCATTAACCAATAAATCAGATAATAACAAAGCACTAGAAGAATACACCCACTTGTTATTACAAGCAGTAAACTTATCAAGTACAAATGAATTAAAAGCTTTAAACCGTCATTCGATAATAATAAATCAATAGAATAATACATCCACTGGTCATTACAAATAATTAGAATACTTATTACAAATCTAAAAATTATTTCAAAGTCGGGTTATCATAAAAAATGGATTGATATTCGGTAGAAGCAGCCAAGTCATTCACAGTACTGCTTAGACGATTTGGTTCATGTACGACGATTAAACACGACTTTTTGTTGATATAATCCAAATAAAACACTTGCTTGACCTTTTAAAAAGCACAAACAAACGACTCATTGTTCACATGTTCTTTGCTCTTCAACTTAAACAAATCAACCATGATCAAATTGGTGTCAGGATCAACTTTACAATAATTTTTATCCTCAACTCTTACCCAATCACAGTAAAACACAATCTCTTTTAAGCTTATATAGTCCAATTCAAATATATTTCGAATTACACCATAGTAAGTCATTTCAGCATCAACGAAATTTTTTTCTTTCGCCCTCTCTCAAAAATAAGTAAGAGCCTTGTATGAAATGTCCGAGATCTGTACATTTGTATTTTTCTCGTACACCCTTCCACAAAATATGTAACAATTCAATCGATACTTTTTGTACTCTTGTGTCATGAGCAAGGGTCTAGTGACTAGACGAGAAAACTTTGATGTCGCATCACCTGTTTTTAAGAGCGGAGAATATAGATAAACTAATTAGGTTAGTTGCAAATCTTTCTTGTAATGTGACATTTAATAAGATACAATTTCATTATAATTACCTCGTGTGGCAACTACATCCCAAATTCGTTGTCTGATTGTTCCATTATTTTTTATCTTTTATTCTTACCACACGCTTTATATTTTCTGTTTTGATCGCGCCGAACATATTACAAAATTGATCATGCATAAAAATTAAAATAATATAAACATACTTTTTGCATTGCTCGACATATTCATGTGTGTCAAATAGATAACGATCTACGTGTTCATGTTGTAAACTTGTTAATTTCACTCGTGTGTGCATCACTTGACTACCCTCATCGACGAACTCATCACTGTCATCCACGTTTCTCTGATCAGGTATATATTCCCGAGTGTAGATTGATTTGATCCTTAAATGTATCGTGTATTCTTGACGTAATCATTAAAAACTTTCATCAATATTTCGAATGGATACATCCACCGATATCTAATTGGGAGGCAAAGAAGTGCCTCGTTGCATAAGTGTACTAACAAGTGAACACTTATGTCAAAGAATTATGGGGAAAGTACTTCTCCAACACACAAATCGCTTCGGTCACCGTCAACGCCACTATGTAATTTCGATTGACTAGGTTCTCACATAAAAATGAGAAGTAGATACTAATTTGCGTAATAGCCCTCCTCAAATCCTTGTGCTTAGAGAAGTAGTGATTAAACAATATAGGAACCAATTGCATGATCAAATGCCAATCGTGGAACTTACACTTCCATAATGGTAGCATAATTCACAATCCCTTGCAAGTTGGACAAATATCATATGGAACCTTCAAATTATTTATTGTGTCTAAAAACACTTCCTTTCCTCACTCACTAAAGTAAATGCACTAGGGATAATTATTGTCCATCCTCCACTATCTTCTTTTAACCATAGTTGTGGCTTAAGTTTCAACAATTTAAGGTCTTTTTGTGAATTTTATCCATCCTTCGAATGACTCTCCCAAAGGCATTTGCCCATAATATATTCAGTGATGTTTTTATCTTCGTGCATTACATCCAATACATGGCTCACCGGGTTATTCTTCCAATAGGGCAAGTCAAATAAAATTAACTTCCTAAACTATGTCTTTCATGTCTCAATTTCATTCCCAGTTGGGGTATTCTTATGCTTAACATTCTTAAATTTAGGATTCTTACCTGGCATATTAGGGACACACTCAGAAGATTTACTTTCAATTTCTGAACCTGAAAGTTTTCTCGGAGGTAGCCTATATTCAACTCCGCCCAGTAAAAAATTGGAACCTTTTTCAAATCTAAAATAATGAGAGGGGGGTAAAAACCTCCTATGGAAATGGTATACATTTTTTGAGCTAGCGGGGTGACGAAGAGATTCAGTCTCCTCTCCATAAATAGGACACCCAAAATAACCATGTACTACACAACCGGATAATGTCCCATAAGCTAGAAAATCATGAATTGCCCACATCAACATAGCTTTCAGCGTAAACTCTTTTTTCTAAAGAGTCAAATGCTTGTACACCCTCTTTCCACAACTTATGTAGTTCTTTTACCAAAGGAACCAGGTAGACATCAATGTCCTCACTTGGTTCCTTTTTTCCAGGTATTAATAAAGACAACATCAAAAATTCAGGTCTCATACACTGTGAATAAGGGAGGTTGAGTGGGGCTAGGATCACTGGCCATGCACTCTGATTGGCGCTTGGATTTTCAAATGGATTAAAAACATCTGTTGATATTGCCAAATGAATGTTACGTTATTCTCGAGCAAAATCGGGATACTCAAAACTCATCCTCTTCCAAGTTGTAGAATCAATAGGATGACGCATGAGATTATCCCCTACTTCTACCCTAGCATGACAGGTCATTGCCTCTGCTATCCATGGTACTATAGAAAACCCCTTTAATCTGGGCCTAAAGGAAAAATATTTGAACACTTTTTTAAGCACTTTTGAGCTTGTGCCTTCCTTGCCAATAGATTGGACATGTCTAGGTTCATCGCATAGTGGACACCAATCGAGATTTTCATACTCCTTTAGGTATAGTATGTAATCATATACACAAGCATGAATTGATTTATACTTCATTGCCAAACCTTTCATACTTTACTTCATAGTAGGATAGCTATTTGGAAGCATATTCTGCTTGGGTAGCAATCCCTTCACCCAATTCAAAATTCCTATCACGTTATTTCCAGATAAACCATATTAGGTCTTCAAACTATGTAAACCAACCATGGCATGTAAAGTTATTTGATCTTTCTCACAGTCAGAGTACAACGGCTGGGTTGCCTTAAATATTAAACTTTGGTAGTCATTGTCAAGGTTTATCCTTATATCTTCATGAGCACCTGAACCTTGTACATAGTTAGTGACGTCATTTTCTTCCACTTAATGAACTTCATACGCGTCATCAACTAAATCCTCTAGCATATTGTGATCTTCATTATGCTCCTTCCCTTGTACATCTATCCTACTTGTTAAAGGTTCTTATGAAGGCTAATCGGGGACAAAAGGAACTTTCGATTCCCGTAAAAAGTCTAAAATTGATAACTATCTTTCATACCACATCTTAAGAAATGTAGTTCAACTATTTTCCACTCAAACACCTTACTATTCTTACACATAGCACACGAACACGGGAACTCTTCATCATTATGACATCTCTTTGCGTATGTTATAAATTCATTAGCACCTCTGTGAAACACATCCCCTATTCTATTTATCTCACCCATCCACTCTTTGTATTTAGGATATGCCATCACAACTACTAAAAACAATCACCTATTATGGGTAAGAAGCGTATATTCATGGATTAGTATAAACAAAAGTGTGAACATTTAGTTTTCATTAAATAATTTACTACAAGGTTGACATTTCATGTTTCAGTGTTATGTTATAAAAATAATATAATTCCTATTTCCTCCATCTCCTCTAAAGGGTGAGTGGTCCTATCCCATTAAAGATCGCATATTTCTGTAATATACTTGACAGCTCATGCACATTGTTTCAATTTAAGAAAAAATTTCCAGCATATCCCCATAGTTCTCCAAGTACACGACATAGATTTGCAAGCATAACTGTTATTTCAATTTAACAATGGAAATAACACTTAACATCGCATCATTTAGTATATAACCAGAGAACATTAAGATACGACAGCAGAACTTCCCCCAAAGTAACAAGTTTAATCCACTAAGAATATAATTATACAGAAACTATACAGTCCCAAACTGTCCTAATAAGACAATTCGAGAGATCTCATCATAGAGGTAATGACTCTCGAACAGGTCTAAGGGTTATTGAGTATGTACGCATATGAACTATAAGGCCAATATCTATCCGCACTATATGTAATTTAAAGTAGTTATAAATGTTATAAAATCGTTATATCATGCATTCACGTGAGAATGCATGCATGTATGCACCCCCCCCAATGCAAGTGTTATATAACAAGTTGACATAATGTAAATTTGCACATACATGCCTAGATTATAGTAATGAGAACTGCAATAGATAGACAATGGCTATCTATTAAGATTCCCGCTATTACCTTTTACCCTCGTTACTTATTATTTAACACTTGCTTTGCGTGCTACATACATGCATGTATTCTCATGTGAATGCGTGATTACTTATTTATATTCGATTTAATCACAACCCTAAATATTAGAAATGCCTAGGGCCAACCAACTTAATGACCATCTAAGCGTTCAAATCCACCAGTCAACAACAATTCAAGAATCCCAAACAAAAATGCAAATAATAATGTGATATAATAAAATTCCTAGGGCCAACCAACTCAATGGCCATCTAAATGTTCAAATCCACCAGTCAACAGCAATTGAAGAATCCCAAACAATCAAACAATTCAATAATATTTATTAATATAGAGAGAGAGTGATAGAAAGAGATGTAATATATATAGAGAGAGATAAATATAGCGATGTATCGAAATGTTTATAGAGAGAGAGATATGGTCTCCGTTGTTGCAATTGTAAAGAAACTAAATTTCAAGTATATTAGTTATCCTAAAACACACACACAATTTCAATTTCATAAAAAAAATTCAATACCCCCTCCCCCCCCCCCCCCCCAACACACACATAGTGACCCCAAAACACACACATAATTACATTACCAATTTCAATACCAATTTTAATGAAAAAAAATTAATACCACACACACAGTGACCCCAAAACACAGACACAATTTCAATGTTATAAAAAATAAAATCAATACCCCACATACACACACACACACACACATAGTGACCCACACACAGACCCACATATAGACACACACACACACACACACTGATCCATATATACACACACACAGAGACCCACATGCACATACACACACACTGACCCATATACACACACACACACTAACCAACCAACCTCAAAAATCCATCGCCACTGCCCTACCTTTGTTCACATACACACACTGACGCACACACACACACACACAAAGGAAATAAGAGAGAGAGAGAGAGAGAGAGAGAGAGAGAGCAACATTTTATATAGAGAGAGAAATAAAAGAGGGAAACAAAACGAGGGAAAGAAAAAACTAAAGCGGCTGGGTCTATTTTTTAATGTTGTCACGAATGAGTCACGGTCTTTGATCGTAACAACTTTACAAGGTTTTCACGGTCTTTGGCCGTGACAAGTCCGTGATAACCATTTTGTCACATGCTTTGACCGTGACAACTCCATGACAATTGTTAGTCACGGACTTTTCACGATCAAAGACCATAACAAGGGTGTCCGGGTCAAGGGTGGAATTTTAGCCTTTTTGGTGTAGTGTATTCTAATACCGGTTGATCAGGCCGTTATTAAAATTAAACGGGAATTTAATATGATTTCATTCTCAACATTACTGTCTCAACAAATGATATGAATATAAAACGGGTGAAACCATACATACCAATGAAATGACAAAATAACTGATATGCATAAATAAATAACATGAGCCGAATAAACCATTGATCACTATATGTAATCATCCAATATAAATAAGAACTGATAAATAAAGAGTATCTATATCATATATGAAAACATATCCAACTATTGGAAACACGCCTAAAAGGAAAAATACTAGGAATGATTTGAGTCCTATCTATATAGAAAGAAACTAATGCGGCTAAATTAATCACGTAGCATCCACAACTACAACTCGCAACAGCATGAAAGATATAACCCCATTGTCCATGCTGCTGCTGCACACCTAGGGTTTTGCAAACAAAAATATATTTTCCAGCGGGTCAAAGCCCCAAAACGTTTGAAAATATTTTGCAAGTATTTAAATGCTTTAAATAAAAACATATAGTGTATTACTTTCACAATTAATTACCCGTCTTACTCATATGAGATTATATCCTCACCTCTCTTCTACAGTGCATACCTAACGTGATCATTTTATTATCCTAATCACACTACTCGGTCTAACTAGAACAATAACTTCTATCAAAGTCCATTCCGCTAATAATTACCATTAGCTAGCAATATGCCACCCTCGCTATGTATACTTTCATATAAAAA
Source organism: Sambucus nigra (assembly GCA_949130495.1). Taxonomy (NCBI): domain Eukaryota; kingdom Viridiplantae; phylum Streptophyta; class Magnoliopsida; order Dipsacales; family Adoxaceae; genus Sambucus; species Sambucus nigra. The sequence goes on from OX422223.1 coordinate 416,323,565, forward strand.
GACATAGTTACATACGCACTAAAAACGAAAATTCACACAATATAATACCACAACTACACTCGTGCTATTAATAGATATGCACATAATATTTCATATGCACATACATATATATCACTCACTATATACGTATAAATAATATCCCCAGAGCATGGACCTCGTGGATACATCCCTCGTATGCTATTGAGCTCCAGGCATAACACGCAACACAATTGGACCACAGGTTCGGAATCTCACCACCGAACCCAAATATGAAAACAAACAAGAGGAGACGGTCATAAATATACGTCCGAGGGTCACAACCATATCACATCGCACCCAATCAGTCTCCAAACCATCACCTATCCCCACACATGGACAGTGGCCATGCAATAGTATTATGGCCTGGCGAAATCAATCTAATGCCTGCCGGTCAACGCCAGGGTGGACTACCCACTACGCGCAACCTCCCAACGATAGCACTATTGAGTAGGTATGTTCATCAATCTCTCTCTCTCTCTCTCTCTCTCTCTCACACACACACACACACACACACACACACACACATATATATATATATATATATATATATATATATATATATATATATATATATATATATATATATATATATATATATATATATATATATATATATATATATATATGAAATCCTTAACTATGAATTATTAATCATAATCAACTATAATCATAGGTTAATACAAACCTATTTTAATTAATCAATTGTCAAAAACTTTCATCTTTTCAAATCTCAAATTTGTTCCTAACTAATTAGGAACGTAATTAACCGAAGAATATGCAATCTAAAGAAAGTAAAAAAAATCCTTTTGGATTTGAATCTGAAGTCTCAATACGACGGGATGATTTTGAATTTTATAGATACTCTTCCCATTTCTTCTTCAAGTTCTCTTCTCCCTTTCTTCCTTAATCTCTTCTCTTAAGCTCTTCCTTAACCAAAATTATGCAGAGGCCAAAACATAGGCTATTATCCACCTACCTAATCCTTATATACTCTTTAATTACATCCTTCCCATTTTTAAATGTAGCACTAAGGGTAAAATGACACACATACCAATGTACGATCCCTATTACATCTAAAAAGCCCCTGAACCTTGACTATAACTCTTGGGTACCTATTCTGGACTATTTTAACCCATTTCAGATCACTAGTGCACTAAAAAATCTCATCCAAGTCACCCAACAAAAAATATACTATTGTCTCATTAACCGGCCCTTACATGTGTATATAGTACGCGTCGGCCATAAACTATATAAATTTGTCAACATAACTCTCTATTGACATAATATAATAAATCGTCGTTTTTACATATAAACGACATATAATAATTTACATCTATATTTACTTATCACACACAAGTAAATAATAATAATAACCAATATTAATCCTTAACTCGTTAATTAATATTTATTGAACCAATTTAATTTTCTCAATTAAATTAATAATTAAACACACACGTGGAAATTAAATACTCATTAAAGTATGGGGTATTACATTCTCCCCGTAATAACAAAATTTAGTCCTCGAAATTCAAATGTACCAGCCATAAAGAGATATGAAAACTTTTCTCACATGTCATCCTCGCTCTCCCATGTCGATTTGGTGATAATTTGGTGTCCCCACTATACACGCACTAATGGCACCACCTTTGATCGAAGCTTTCACTTGCTATGGCAAAAAATGGCAACAATTTCTCCTCATAAGTGATATCTGCTTGCAAGTCTATCTCCTCTAATATTACATGTCGATAAGCCACGTCATCCTCAAGATGCCTCCTCAATGACGACACATGGAACGCGTCGTGAATCCGCTGCAAATGCTCTGATAAGGCAAGATTATATGAAACCGTTCCTACCCTCTCAATAATGGGAGAAGTCCCCACATACCTAAGCATCAACTTCCGCATTTTCCAAAATTGCATCACTCCCTTTATTGGAGATACCAGCAACAACACCTGGTCTGTTACGTCAAACTTAAAAATCTTCGGTTCGCATTAATGCAACTTTTCTGCAGGTCCTGAGCTACCTGAATATGACTTCTAATCAACTCAGTCTTCGCTGATGTGTCTAGAATCATGTCCGGCTCAAGAAGCTTGTTGTCGACCACCTCTAACTAATATGAGGCCGAACGATAAGGTCTCCCGTACAAAGCCTCAAAAGGTGTCGTGCCAATAGTAACTAGTACGAGTTATTATATGCAAACTCTACTAACTGCTCCTAACTACCCTTAAAATACAGAATACACATCCTCATCATATCCTCTAACATCTGATTCACCCTCTTTGTCTATCCATCGGTATGCGGGAATCCATGCTCAAATGCAACTACGTCCCTATTACCTCTTAAAAACTTTGCCAGAAATGGGACACGGATATCTTATCTCGATCCGAAACAGTGTTGAGAAGAACCCCTTATAATCTCACTATCTCTACAATGAAAAGTTGGGCATATTGTCATGTCGTGTAATTCACTCAAATTGGAAAGAAATGAGATACCTTAGTCAATCGATCCATAATAACCCAGATGGAATCGTGATCCCAATGAGATGTCGGTAACCCTATGATGAAGTTCGTCGATATACTCTCTAATTTCCACACCAAAATCTCCATTTATTGTGAAATCTCGGCTAGTCTCTTATGATCAAACTTCACCATTTGACAAGTGGTGAACCTGGAGATGCACTCTGCTATGTCCCGCTTCGTACCCATGGGCCTCCTCCATAACTGCGCATTTTAGGTTCTCATTATCTTGGGACAATTAACCTCCCATTGAAGCATAAGCCACCTTCAAAACTGATTGAGTAAGACTCCGCTCTGCCTGCTAATAACTGTTGTATCATCTCCTGATAAGAAGGATCCCCTTCATGTTCTATCATTACCCTCAAAATGATCTCGGGTGTGACGGTCATCACTACCATATAGGCTCGGACTACCTCATCCTTCTAAAGAAGCTCATCCCACTTCGCCTTCCAAACAATTATCAACTGCCCTGCTGGCATGTGTCTCAATAGATTTGCCACCATATTAAACTTCCTTAGATGATACTGAATATCAAACTAGTAATCCTTTATGAACTCAAGCCACCTACGCTACCTCATTCTCAGCTCCTTCTGTGTGAAAAGATACTAAAATGACTTGTGGTCCATAAATAACATGAACTTCTCCCCAATACGTAATGCCTTCAAATCCTCAAGGCAAAAACAACTATCGCTAACTCCAAATCGTGAGTGGGATAGTTATTCTCATAGGGCTTAAGCTTTTGGGATGCAAAAGCTATATCCCACTCATCTTACTGCAAAACCCACCAAGTCCTTATAAGGACGCATCGATAAAAATAAAGTACTCCACTCCTACCCTAGGCAATGCCAACACTGGTGCTGAAGTCAACTTGTCCTTTAGCTCATCAAAAGATAATTGGCAGTGATAATCCCAAATAAACGTTACTCCCTTATGAGTCAAATTTATTAAGGTACTCGTAATATTTGAAAATCCTCTGATAAAACGGTGGTAGTAGCCTACTAACCCCAAAAAACTACGAATCTCCATCGGTGTCATGGGCTGGCCCCACTCCCTCACTACTGACACCTTACCCAGATCTACATAAATCCCTCTCTTAGAGACTACATGACCTCAAAACTACACCTCCCGTAAATAAAATTCACTTTTCTCGAACTTGTCATATAATTGATGGTCTCTAAAAGTTTAAAGAACCATATGAAAATGCTCTGCATGCTCTCCCTATGTCCGAGAATAAATTAAGATGTCATCTATGAAGACAATGAAAAACTGATCCAATAAATCTCTGAACACCCTATTAATAAGATCCATGAAAATTCCTGGTGCATTGGTTATCCCATACGGCATAACCCAAAACTTATAATACCCGTATGTCATCAAAAATGCGGTCTTAAGGACGTCATTGTCCCTAATACGTAACTATGGAACCTTGATCTCAAATTAATCTTTTAGAAGTAGGCTTGTCTTATCAACTGATCTAACTAGTCATCAATACGCGACAACGAATACTTGTTACGAACCGTGACCTTATTCAACTCCCAGTAATTGATACATAACCTCATCAACCCATCCTTTTTCTTCACAAACAATTTTGGGGAACCCCAAGGTGAGGTACTCCTATGGATAAAACCTTGCCTTAAAAGCTACTAAATCTGATCTCTCAACACCCGCATCTCTAAATATGCCATACAATAAGGCGCAAATACTATCGGCCTAGTCCCCAGCACTAAGTTGATCAAAAACTCAATTTTTTAACTCGGCAATAACCCCAGTAACTCCTAAAATACATCAGAAAAGTCCCTAAGCACATGGATCGTGTCTAAATAAAGGACAATAAGTATCCTCCTCAATGTAATATAAATGCATGCTCGACCCTCACCACAATAAACATATCCTTCTTTGGAATAGCATACATGATAGTCCTACTGTAACAGTCCACCATTGCTCTGTATCTGACTAACTAGTCCATGCCTAGAATAACATCATAATCGCACATCTCTAAAATGAGAAAATATGTTACTATGCATAACCTCCCAATGTCCACACCTACTCCCCTGCAGATGGAATGAATGAAAGCCCCGCTACCCAAAGGTGAATCTATCGTCATAATACTATCGGATGTTGTATCCACTAAACTCGTATCTCGTGCAAATTTAGTGCTGACAAAAGAATATGATACACCCGTGTCAAATAATACCTTCCCCTTGTTTCCATTAATAAGAAGCATATCATCAACGGATGACGGTTCTGGTAATAAAATTTGCCCACAAACATTATAGACATGCCCAATCAATAACTTCCCCTGCTGAGGTGGTGTAGTTGGAGCTGTTGATGGGGTTGGAAGCTGCGGTAGCTGCTATCCCTACTGAGCGTTTGGTTGTTGACTCCTAACTCTTTTTGAACTTGCACGCCATATATGGTCCTGCTCTTTACATACTAAATATCTCTCCATAAAAAAATTCGTCCTTTGACCCTAGCAAGGCTAGCCCTGTCTCTGGCCCTGCTGGCCTCCAGTCTGGTTTCGCTAGCCCTGATAGCCTTGATGTTAGCCCTGATGGGTTTGCTTGTAACTATCATTACCCAACATGAACCTCTTAGCCGAACCCTCTTGTTGGGAACCCTACTCCTACTGACTACCTTACTGCTGCAAAATCGCTCTGGCACCGTTACCCCAGTATTGCCCTGTTGGCTCAACTCTTCAGTCTTCTTCCCTCCCCTCGGATGGAAGAGATGATCCTGAAAGCGAATCAACGTGATGGTAAAGATATCAGTATAAGTCCTCAATGTTATGTTCTTAAACAGGTTCTTGCATATCCTCTAAGTAAGCTCGTTAGTGAACTTGAGAATCCTCTTCTCATCGGTGTTCACCTCATCTAGCACAAAGTTTTCTAGGAGAGTGAACTCCTCCACATACTCGACCATTATCCATCCTTCCAGTGTGAGATCCATAAATTTCCTCCTAATCTCTGTCTTCACAGTTGACGAAAAGAACTTGCAGTCAAACTGCACCTAAAACTCCTGCATCATCATAACATCTTTCTTCTTTGGCGTGGTAACTAACTCCCACCACTATAGAGCTTCCCCAACTAGCTTAAATGTAGCTAGTACATGCTTTCGAGTATCATTGTACTCAATGATACGAAGATGCCATGTCTGTCATGGTAGTGTTAAATGCATTTGCTACTATGGCTACGACCTCTGTTGCGGTTAGAGTTGGCTTGTGGCTTCAGATGAGCCTCTCCATATACGGCCTCCTCGAGGCATGAGTTGGTCTACTTCTCCTAGTGTTAGGAATCTGAAATCAGACTGAAATTGTATGAGATTCCACTTACATATATAATAGTAGCAGAAGAATAAAAATTCGTAATATGAAACAAAGGTCCTAAACATAAGGCTCCATATCAAAGAAACGCAATGAAGAGAACGTAACAAGTTGTCACAGATTTTAAAGGATAATAATACCTGATGCACTGATACCAACTGTGACACCCGACCTATTCTAATACCGGTTGATCAGACCTTTATTAAAATTAAAGAAAAATCCAATATGATTTCATTGTCAGCATCACTGTCGTAACAAATGATATAAATATAGGACAAATTAAACCATACATACCAATGAAATGACCGAATAACTAATATGCATAAATAAGTAATGTGAGATGAATAAACTATCGATCAATACTAGTAATCATCCAACGTAAATAAGAACTAATAAATAAAGCTATTCTTTGAAAAAAATATAAACCTATGCAACTGCGGGTAAATAAATCATGTAGCATCCACAACTACTGCTCGCAATGGTATTGAAGATCTAACCTTGCTCTCCCTGCTGCTGCTGCTGCACACATGGGGTTTTCAAAAACAGAATATATTTTTCAGCGGGTCAAAGTCTGAAAACGTTTGAAAATATTTTGCAAGTATTTAAATGCTTTCAATAAAAACTTATAGTGTATTAATTTTCCTATCACACTCACATGAGATAATATTCTCACCTTTCATTTACAGTGCGCACCTAACGTATTCATTTTATTATCCTAATCATACTACCTACTCTAACTAGGACAATAACTTCTATCAAAGCCCTTCCCGCTAATAATCACCATTGGCTAACAATATGCTACCCTCACTATGTAAACTTTTATGTATAAAGACATAACTACATACATGCTATAAATGGTTATTCACACAAAATAATACCATAGCTACACCCGCACTATAAAAATATATACACACAATATCTCGTAAAGATATACATATATATATATATACGTATTCCCAGAGCGTGACCTCCTCGATACATTCCTCATGTTCTATCGGGCTCCAGGCGTAACATCCAACACAACTGGACCACGTGGTCAGAATCTCACCACCGAATCTAAACATAAAAATAAACAAGCAAAGGTGGTCATAAACATACTTCTGGGGCTCACAATTGTAGCACATCGCACTCAACCAGTCTCCTAATTAACACCTATCCTTACACATGGATAGCGGCTATACAACAATACTATAATATGGGGAATCAAACGTGGGTAGACTTCCCTCTACATGTAACCTTCTAACGATAACACTACCGAGTAAGTATATTCAAATAAATACACATCAATTGACACAAACGTACACACACACACACACACATATATATATATATATATATATATATATTGCTGACTTCATACGAAAATCCCATAACGTACTAGTCTACCAAATCCCAAAGTATGAACCGACTTTTCGATTATATATTTAAGTTTTCACTCACTAGAATTACGGTTCATCTCACCCAAACTCATCTAATCATTGTCCTAACGTATGTACCAAACCCGAGAAATATTCCCCGGTAGTTCCAATCTAACTTCGAAACCCATACGTACATTCCCCAAGCACAAGCAGGTCAAAACAACACGCAACTAAAATTCAGGTAGAGCAGCAGACTGAATCGGTTCGCTTGTCAAATCGAACTGATTTGCTTGACTGAACTGATTCACTCCCGCAATGAACCCATTCGGATTGTTAGGCTCCCAGTTATTTTCTTCCTTAGGTTGTGAGGTCCCAACACCTTAAATTGACTTCCCACGTCATTATATAACTATCCCAGAAATATTATAACATATAAATAGACCCGAATCCAACATCATAACCCAAGGATTGCTAATCATAAAGTAATTCTAACAACTCAAAATTGATTTGGCATCCTCTCAATCTTCCCATGTTCAATATCACAAACTCGGAATTTAATCACAAAATCCTAAACTGTTAATTATTAATCATCATCAAATATAATCAGACGAAATAATCGAAAGACGGGGAAATCTAGTGAAATCAAAAGACGGGGAAATCACTTCTTTCATCACTAACCGAGGTACTTATTGCTACAATGTAATGCCCTTCGGGATAAAAAATGTTGCAGCAATATACCAGAGGTTGGTCAATAAGGTGTTTGAAGAGAAGATTGGGGAAAATATGGAGGTTTACATAGATGATATGTTGACTAAAATCAAGAAGGCTTCAGATCATATCAAGGACCTCGGTCAAACTTTTAATCAATTGGAAAAGCATCAGATGAAGCTAAATATGACCAAGTGCGTGTTCGGTGTGGAGGATGAAACGTTCCTCGGCTTCATAGTAAAGCAAAGAGGAATTGAATCTAATCCTGCCAAAATCAAAGCTCTGATAGAAATGCAGTCGTTGACTTGCAGTCGTCGAGCAACAGATAGGTGTTTACCATTCTTCAAGGTTCTTAGAAATACCTTTGAGTGAAATGACGAGTGTGAAAAAATCATTCCAAGAATTGAGAAAGTATCTGGGATCACCACCTTTATTGTACTGAAATATTTTGGGAGAAAAATTATATTTATACTTAGTTGTTTCTAAGTCCATAATTAGCTCGACACTGGTGGTTTGGTTGGATAATGGAATCTAGAAGCTAGTTTACTACATCAGCAATGCATTTCGGGGAACCAAAGTCAAGTATCCATGCTTGAAAAAACTGGCATTAGCACTAATTGAAGCCTCCAGGCATATGGAGCCTTATTTCCAAGCATACACCATAGTTGTGTACACTGAGCTAACTCTTTAGCAAGCACTCCACAAACCTAAGAAATTAGGAAGATTGATGTATTAGATAGTAAAACTGGAAGAATATGACATCGTCTATGAACCAAGGTCATTATTTAGAGGACAAGATTTGGCAGATTTCATTACAGTGTTCACCTATCCAGAGGTTACAGAGTAATAAAAATTTCCTTTTAAGCAAACTTCTTCGAAAGAGAGCTCAGCTCAAAAGCAAGCCAAACTCGTAACCGACCAACCTGAATCATCCAAAATTGAAAAAATGGCTCAGAAATATGCAAAGGAAAGAAAAAAGATATTTCACTATGGAATTCTGTCTGCAGAGAGCTTGAGTAGAGCTATCCCATTATGGAATTTATATGTAGATGGATCTTTATACGTAACTGAAAGTGGAGCAAATATCATACTTAATATTCTTAATGATATTGATATTAAATATTCCCTTAGGTTTCAATTCAAGGCATCAAACAATGAAACTGAGTATGAAGTTTTGATAATAGGATTGGAATTAGCCCATTTATTAGGCACCGAGCAAGTAGTGGCGCACAGTGATTCACAATTGGTTGTCAACCAAGTGTTTCATCTATATGGAGTCAAGGGATAATCGATGACTAGATATTTGACTAAGGTGATAGAAGTCATATCCAAATTCCCAGGTGTGCAAGTGAACAGAATACCAAGAATAACGAACACTTGAGCTGATGCATGTGCTCCCATAGTTTTAACAACAAGAATAAAACTCCGGAGAAGCTTTCCACTTGAGATCTTCGCAAGCAGGAGCATAGATGAGGATCCAATAATGAGTTTCATTACTATAGATTTGGAACCATTTTGGATGGATCCGATCAGGGCTTACATTGAAGAAGGGATCCTACCAACTGATCCTAAAGAAGTAAAAAATATCTGATACAAACCAGCCAGATATGTGTGGGATAAAGGAGTCTTACACAAAAGGGGATTAACTATCTCCTTATTACATTGTGTTCATTCATTGGAGGTTAAAGACTTGATTAAGGAGGTGTATGAAGGTTCTTATAGATCTCATTTATCTGGTCGGGACTTACTTCAAAGAATTAACACATAGGACTACTACTGTCCAAGTGTTATATAGGTAATTGACTTGGTCGGCCCACTGCCGACCACCAAAGGCAGGTTCAAGTACCTGGTAGTTCCTATTGATTATTTCACAAAATGGGTGGAAGTGGATACCTCGATAGAAATGCCTTATGAGAAGGTGTAACAATTCATCTGAAAGAACATCACATGTAGGTATGGAATGCCTTATGCCTTAATTACAGACCATGGAACCTAATTTGAGAATGATGAATTTGAAGCATACTGTGTTCAGTCCAAGATCCAAAAATTCAATTCTACACTAGGCCATCCACAAATCCATAGTTAAACGAAAGTGTGAAATAAAACCTTTCTTGATCGATTGAAGAAGAGGCTTGATGCTTCCATAGGAAACTAAATTAATGAACTACATTATGTTCTTTGGGCATATAGAACAACACTGAGAACAAAAACTGGAGAAACACCTTATATGCTTACATTTGGTACAAAAGCCATGGTACTAGTCAATATAGGCCTACCAACTCACAGAATGCTGAATTTTAATTCTCCAATGAGTGAATTGATGTGAAGAGTGCACTTGGACATGTTGGAAGAAGTTAGAGAAGATGCTTCTCTCAGAAATGCTATATACTAACAAAGGACTGCTCGCTTTCACAACAAAATGGTCAAGCCATCCAACTTAAAAGAAGGCGACTATGTCCTTAAGAAGCTCATCCAGAAAGGAATCAGTTTGAGGTAAATTCGCATGACCAATATTGCATTTTAACAGTCATCCAACCAGGGACTTTTCGCCTTGATACACTTGATGGGGAGGAATTCAAGAACCCTTGGAACGCCGAACACCTTCGCAAATATTATCACTGAATTAGGGCATTGGCATATTGTATTTCTTTTTACCTTATGTTCAGCACAATTATCTTTCAAGTTCAATAAAAATATTGATTTTAGTTCCTTTAATTTTTTTGATTTTTTTCGGAGTATGACGATATACATCCCTTAGAAACAAAAAACATAAAATATCTCTTGGTCATCATCTCTTGCCGATCAACAGCATATCAGGTTGAACTTATCTACCGATCAACAACATATACTTAATCAGGTTGAACTTATTGAATTCAAGATGTCCTAACAACTTAATGCACAGTCGTATCTTGCCCAACTAAGGTTACTGTATGTATGACTTTGTATGTACAATTCACGAACATAAAGTTATTTCTTCATGTATGACTTCGTATTAACAAGTCACAAACAAGAAGTTCTACCCAACCAAGTTAAATATAGGAATACACTCCTCATATGGGGAATCAATATAACACACGTTGGTCAATACGTGGGTAGACTGCCTACTACATGCAACCTCCTAACGATAGCACTACCGAGTAAGTATGTTCAAATAAATACACACACACACACACACACACATATATATATATATATATATATATATATATATATATATATATATAAAATAAAGTATGAAACTTATGTATGTCATAAGCTTCAAGTATGATGTCATTAATATGATTTTATCTTGTAATGCCTATTTCGCCCCTCAAGGATTTGAGTTCCCCCTCTTTTAATACACTCCAATTTATTTCCCCCTCTACATTAAAATTCAAAATGGGGGTAAATTAGTAAAGTTACCCGAACCAAAATCTCACGCAAACCCTCCTTCCCATCTCCTCACTCCCGATTTTCACAAACCTCACCTCTCATTCTCTCTCACTAAACCTCCACCCCCTCCTCTCTGTCGATGCCCCTCCTCTTCGTCGTACCCCAAACTTCTATCGCCGCACCCCACCTTTTCTCTTCTTCCCGTTGTCGGCCATAGCTGCAAAATTCTTCGAGATCTGAAAGTACGATTTGAAATAAGATTTGAAACCAACCATAGATTTGAAATACGATTTGAAATATGGTAATCTCGAAATACATGTAATCTCGACATACGATTTGAAATATAGCTTTTACCCAACCATAGATCTGAAATGTGTATTTTTCTATGTTATTTTTCATTTTAGTTCTGTACATTTGGTATATTTTGTGTTAGATTAGGAGATCTCGAAATACATGTAATCTCGACATACGATTTGAAATATAGCTTTTACCCAACCATAGATCTGAAATGTGTATTTTTTCTGTGTTATTTTTCATTTTAGTTCTGTACATTTGGTATATTTTGTGTTAGATTAGGAGATGTGTAAATTTTTTCTCTTGATTTACATCTTTCTCACTTATTGGGTAGTAGGTTTGCTGTGGTACAACCAATTCATATGATTTGGCCAAAAACTGTATTATTTGTAGAAAGCTATAATTTCGGCTTTCATATGTAGGTACCAGTTCTTTACCAATTCATACTTTGACGATTTCATTTTTAGTAGTTCATACTTTTAAGGTATCAGTTCATACTTTCATACCAGTTCATAAGAAGTCTGCCTCTCATTTATGCAAACGTTTTAACTTTCTAACTGATTTCAGGCAAGGAAAAATGAGGATAGTATCATTGGAATGGAATTAGATTCTACCATGATGATGAAAACGTCCCTATTGAAGGTTGAGACACTATTTCCACTCTCTCTCAACATAATTTAATAAATTTTTTATTACAGAATCATGAGAATTACTTACCCCTAATCTATATTCTTATGCATTGTCCAGTTAGGCTTCACCTGTAGCCTTCAACATTTCGTTCCAGGGGGGATCGAATGTAGTTTTATTTTGGTTTCTTAGAGATTGTTGAAGATATGCTTATGTTTATGTTTGTTTAAATGTATTTCTTATACTAATATGTTATGTAGGTAGTAATCTAGGCTTAGCTTTGGAGGTACTAACGAGTTTATTAGTTTTTTCATTTGTGTTAGTTGAAGACCATTCGTTGGCTGGAATGTGAGTTTTTTTTTCAAACTTCAATGTGATGGGTCAGCTAATTGGATTCCTTTATAGGTACTATCACTATACAATACAACTTGGTAGGGTGATAAATATATGGGTTCACAAGAGCCGTAATGGAAGTTCTCTTAATGTACAAACATATGATCTTTAAAGACAAAAAATTGATCGTACTCAATCAATCAAGTATTTCTAAAGGTTACCTAATAATGGTAAGGATTGGTAAGTCCCACCTCTGATAAGAGTGGAAGCTTTCGTAATGACCTTCCACTCAACCCCTCGTATGATTTTGCAGCTTCAAGTAAATGGTTATACAGATGTATTGGAGTTTGATGTTCTGGTGTTATCGCTTCACTCAATTTCTCTTTTAATCTACCATAGCTTGGGAGAATTAGGTGTTCACCATCCTGCACCTGGGAATTCGATAAGATTCCAATCAGTAAAAGTTCTTGCAGGGAGGACCGTAATATTTCATAACGTGCTTGAAGAGTTGGAGATCCCACTTACGCTTTAATATCACCTCGATCGACAAAAAATGATATCAATGGAAGCAGTGATATTGGGTGTTGTCAAAATGATGACATTTGGTGAGGATTTTAATTCTTCCATCTGGGATTCACAACCCATATAGAATCTGAGGGCTCAGAACCAGACAAAGCTGCCTTTGTAGCTGCAGCAAGGCTTTTAACTTCATCAATCAAAATAAATACCGGATTGAGTTGGTAGTAGAAGATTCTATTAAGGTTTTCACTTTTAGATTGATTTTGCAATAGAAGATTCTATTAAGTTGTATATACACATACAATGCAGCCCATAGCAGGCCTAGAGACAAGGAAAATGCCAAATGATTATGTTTTCAAAGAATTTAAGCTATTAATTGTCTTAAGCATTTGGGCAGGACTTTCACTTGGCTTTTCAGGCAGATACATTAAGTGTTAGTATATCTCTCAAGTGTTTGGCACGATACCTAAGTGTGTTTAACTTATTTTTTCCTTAAGTTTTTATTGTATTACAATACCTAAGAGTGTGCTATCTGTTTCAAGAGTGTGAAAATGATCAGGAGGGGGATACCTATTTCTAAGAGTGTGCTATTTGTTTCCAAGAGTGTAGTAGTTAATTTGATACCTATTTTGACATGTATTACTATATAGTTTGACACTGTACCTTAGGCCCTGTAATTCAGTTTTTATCTAAAGCAATTGCAGCCATTTATACATCTTTCTTCTTTTTTTTTCTTTTCATTTCTAAAGGATGGTATCAATTATAATTCTGATAAGATGTTAACATGTATTGATAATAGGTTATGACGTCCACTTGGTCTCATGATCTTGACAAGGATGATGAAGAGTACTTATTGCTTGATCTAGATGATATCTCGGAGCAAGTTGATATTCCACCAAATGCACCATATGTTCTATCGGAGCCACATCACTTTCGTTGAACCCAGTATTGATTATTGATAACAAATTGAAGCTGATTCGCATCACTTTCGCTGAAAACAAAGCATGTACCAATTATTTCTTCATATTCTTCAAGTTCAATATAAAGAGCCAGAACCGTCTCAAACTAGCCTTTTCTCAGGAAAATGTATAATAGACCCAAATTAAACTGCAGTCAAGCAAGTCAATCTAGTTTTCAGCCTACATAAAATTCTCAAGTTCAATATGAGACATTTGCATAGGTATAGGTGAGGCCCCTGACTGATTTAATGCATTTTCCCTTATTTTCTATATTGTAATTCAGAGCACCAATGTCGAGAACATAATATTAGTGGAGAATGCAAGAGATTATGGTCACACTCATTTGTCAGAGGTCGAGATTCTCTTTAGTTTCCCATGCCTATTAAACCTTATATTTTGTCCATCATTACAGACTCTTACGTTGGTTTTTATTTATTGGATTTCTACAGGATTATCAATCATGCAGATAGATTTGAGAACAAAACAATTCCCTTGATCCACTTTTCTAATCGCTATCAATTAAAGGTGGGTTTCAGCATCAAAAATAGAAAAGGGAAAGGTATAATATTTCATTATACCAATGCATATTGTATAAACTTTAAACTAAGAAGATTAAAGTTCTTTCATGTTATGTGTGTTGGCTATGCCTTGGAGATAAATGGTTATTATTGATTCTTTTTGTTGTTATGGACTTGATAGTTGGTTTAAAAATTAATAATGCCCTCTTACCATTTTGATTTAACTGATCAATATATTAAAGTTTTAATTAAGTATGATGAAATGAATGAAGAGGAACCTGCAAAAGAAACAGATCAAGCTGATGATACAGATGAGGCTATGGTGGTGGAGCTAGCCCAATAAGCTGTTGATCTTCATATTGCATGCTTTTATGGAAGCTCCACAGGTGATATTTCTGCATCCAGCCATAACATTTATGGAAGCTCCACAGGTGATATTTCTGCAGTGGTTATAATTGTTTTCCAGCCATAGCATTTATGCTGAGCAGCTCCTGAATATAATTGATCCGAAGAGAAAAGTCTTTCGCCATCGTGTTTATCGTGAGTCCTGTATTTTTGTCGAGGGAAATTATCTTAAAAATCTATATGTTCTTGGCCATGATTTGGCACATGTCATAATGATTGACAACTCCCTATAGGTACTGTCATAATGTGATTTGGCACATATCGTGAATCCTGTATTTATTAATGGTTGTAGGACATACCAAGGTGAGTTTTTTTTATTTTCATATTCTCTTCCTTTTATAATTTTATTAATGATCTACTCAGTTTGTTTTTTATTTTCATCTTTGAAACTATGTTTTTAAATGTGGATTTTAATTGAATTTTTAGCAAAATGTATTGAAAACTCGAAGAATATGGTTAACATTACACAACAAGAATTCGTTTCGACCTATTGTTGGGGCTTTTTTATAGGAACCTGACACGACACAAATTGATGCCGTGTTGGAAAACTGGATGATAGTGTAATGCATTTTCATTGATTTATACTTTTGTGCAGTAGAATTATTTTCCAGAAATTATAGACTACTAAGGATATATCTGTTATGATGTTGCGCTATATTTGGACTATAGGTATATAGTTGGCTAAGGATCCAACATAAGTCATTCGCAAAGATGTTCTTCGCATGCTTCCCAGAAACAAACTTCATGATGATAGAGATCACAAATTGAGGATATTTACTAAAGGTGAGCACACATTTGCTGATAGACCCATTGAACCCATCGTGATGCCACTTATACAAGACGAGACTTAGTTCACACTCAAAAGAAGGTTGACCAATAATAATCTGGTTTTACGGATGGAATAAATAAGTGAAATAAGGAAGAGGTGAAAGAAGTTCCTGTATAGCCAGTGGTTCTGAAAACAAAAAATGGTCCATGTGATCTCAGTCCCTCCTTTTTTGTTCTCAATCAAAGATCTGGAGGAGGTATATTTTTTATGTAGAAGATAATGAGGATGGTGAAATCCCATGTTCAAGGCAAAAGATTTTCATCAACATATTGTAGTTGCATATTTGGCTTAGTTTGACTATATTAGGCTTTACATTCATTTATTGTTAAGATAGTTATGATTATATGATGTCATTATGTTCATTTTATAATTCATGATGTCAAGGTTGAATCTTCACGTGGTTTGAAATTTTTTATCATTTTACTCCCAACTACCTTAAAGAATGAATGATTATTAAACAGTTTTGCATTAAATGTTCATCCCGATGAAATAGTTTCTTATATTTTAAATTACATTATTTTGTTGGGGAACGAAAATTTTGCCATTTTGTAATTACGCCCTTCCGAAATTTTTGTCATTTTGCGATTACGTACTTTGGAAAATTTCCGTCGTTTCGCGATTACATACTTTGAAAAAATTTCAACGTGCCTTCAGGCACGGGCATACGTTAGTATATATATATATTTCTAACTTCATACAAAAATCCCATAACGTCCTAGTCTACCAAATCCCGAAGTATGAACCGACTTTCCGATTATATATTTAAGTTTCCACTCACTTAAATTTCGGTTCATGTCACTCAAACTCATCTAGCCGTTGGCCTAACTATGTACTAAACCCGAAAAATATTCCCTGGTAGTTCCAATCTACCTTCCAAGCCCATACGTCTATTCCCCAGGCACAAGCGGGTCAAAACAACACACAACTAAAATTCAGGTAGACCCGCATACTGAATCAGTTCGCTTGGCAAACCGAACTGATTTTCTAGACGGAACCGATTCACTCCCGTAGTGAACCGGTTCGGATTATTAGGCTGCCAGTTGTTTTCTTCCTTGGGTTGTGAGGTACCAACCCTCCCAACACCTTAAATTGACTTCCCACGTCATTATATAACTATCCCAGAAATATTATAACACATAAATAGACCCGAATCCAACATCAAAATCCAAGGATTCCTAATCATAAAGTAATTCTAACATCTCAAAATTGATTTGGCATACTATCAATCTTCCCATGTTTAATATCACAAACTCAAAATTTAATCAAAAAATCCCAAACTATTAATTATCAATCATCATCAAATATAATCGGAGGTGAACATAAACCTAATTTAATTAATCAATTCTAAAAAACTTCCATCTTTTCGAATCTCAAATTTATTCCTAATTAATTATGAATGTAATTAACTGTAGAATATGAAATTTAAAGCAAGTACACACTTGACTTTTGGATCTGAATCCGAAGTTTTAATATATAGGGATGATTATGAATTTCGGAGATACTCTCCTTATTTCTTCTCAAAGTTCTCTTCTCCCTTTCTTCCTTAATCTTTTCTCTTAAGTTCTTCCTCAATCACAATTATGCAGATGCGAAAAGTGAGGTTCTCATATACCTACCTAATCCTTATACACTCCTTAATTACATCTTAATCTCGTTTTTAAGTGTAACCATAAGGGTAAAAGTACACCCATACTTTTATACGGGCCTATTACGTTTAAAAAGCCCCCAGAATTCGACTATAATCCTCGAGTACTTATTATGGACTATTTCGATCCATTTTGAATCGTCGGTGCACTCAAAAAGGTCATTCGAGTCACTAAACTAAAAATATACCATCATCTCATTAACCGAGCCCCACGTGCGTACAGTACGCGTCATTCATAAACAATATAAATTTGTCGATGTAACTCTTTATCGACATAATATAATAAACCGTCGCATTTTACATATAAACGACATATAATAATTCACATATCTATATACTTATCACATGAAAGTCAATAATAATAATAAAAAAAATAACCCTTTACTTGTTAATTAATATTTACCGAAACGAATTTAATTTTCCCAATTAAATTAATAATTAACTGCACACGTAGAAATTAAATACTCATAGAAGTACGAGGTATTACAAAAGTGTTAAAATGTTTTGTGATATGTTAGCCCTTTGATGTTAAAAATTAGTGGGTACTTGAGTTCTTAGATTAGTTGTCGAGGTTCACAATTGTAAAGGGTGGACTTGCTATTTCTAGTTATTATCATTCAACATTGTTCTTTTCATTTTACAACGTGCTTATAATTTATTGGAACACAATAGGTTCATATTAGACTTTAAATAAGTTTCTTATTTTTGCTTTGTTTTAAAGGCTTAAATTAATCTAAGAGTATTCCATGATACTGTAAAAATTGAATTGATCTGGGATGGTTATAAAATATAAATTAGCTTGGTATCGATGCAATATATTTAAATGATATACAACGTCAATCCAATCTAAGACAAACCGTCGGATTAGTCAGGCTAGACAATGAAAATCCCTAACATATAGTCAAACCATATGAGATTGACCTCAATGGTAATTTAATTGATTACTAAAATGGCTTATATTTATATAAATTTATGAAAATAACTTAATATATACCTCACAAATTTAGAAAGAAAATATACAAGAATTACATTATTGTTGATACCAAAAATTATCCACCTACATTGACCCATCAGAAATGGACACTCGTCTCCTTATGTGGAAGCAATCCTAGTCAGCAGTCATTTAATCAACCTCGAAGATAGTTGCTCGGCAGGCAATGCGACCAAGATGAAGAATGTTGACCATCAAAGTAAATGAATAGTCACCACTAGAGGGATATAGCCAAGGGTCCTTCCACACGTGGTCTAGACAATCAACCATCACATTTATTATGTACGGTGTAAATGCTTGAATATATAAAGGCATCCCAACACTTGATCTCCGGGTTACTATATATACATCGTATTCCTTTCACAAAAGAGAAGATAAAATGGATTTTAGGATATTCTTCTTAACAGGAGTACCTAGATTTCTTTAATCACTCAAATCAATATAATAATAGTGGACGCAGGCATTCTTAATTAGACGAACCACTTTAAAAACTCTTTATCTCTTGTGTGATCATTTCATTACAATATTATATTTTATCTGTGGTTAAAAAATTAGATCTAGTCCATTTTTTTATATTAACAGATTGGGGTCGTCTATGGGAACATGTGTTTAATTGTCATTCTCTATCTTATACATTATAGCTCAAGAAAAGATGAATGATCTTGAGACTAGTGCCAGAAATGAAGGCAACCCAACTGTCCCATCTGTTCCGCCTACGGTTGCCGACCTAAATGGAATTCTTACCAGTATTTCCAGGGGTCAATATTCCATGAAGGAAATAATGAGGCAATTCGGTCAATCATTACAAGCCAGATCTCCAACTCTTTCCAAGCGACAAATGGTTCCTTCGTCGAGGATGGATATGCCACCTCTGCCTCCTAGGCATAGTCGACATAGATATTCCATATCTTCACGAGATAGGTTTTACCATCCAAGAGTGAATTGATCGCTCAGATCTACAGAATTATATGATGGCTGTTGATGTAAAAAATTAGATTATCTCTAATTATTTAATCACAGATAAATAAGGTACTAAATAAATAAGACAAAGGATTTTTAAAATGGTTCAGCCGTATGAGAATGGCCTACGTCCACTATTTTTGTATTGATGACTGTTTGCTTGGAAATCTCGATAAGTAGTTTATCAAGAGATCCAGAGTCCCCCTCTTATGAGGAGGTTACAATGTATTTATAGCCTTGAGGCTGTACATATGAAAGAATAATGCGCTCTAATCCAATAGACATATACATCTGTATGATAATAATGCGTATTTAATGCATAGATGTCTTTTTATTTAGTAGCTCGGACTGACTAAGGTGCTCGGTACGCTTAAGTTGGTCGGACCGCCTAAGTTGCTCGGTACACCTGAGTTGCTCGGTACTTTCAGTTCCTCGAGACTCCCAAGCTACTATGTATGCCTGAGTTGCTCGGGCACTTGAGTAGCTCGGTGGCAGTATGTTGTTAGTTGGAAGTATTTGTAATTGCCATATAGGTTGACACATGTCTTCAAATGATTGGTCCATGTCAGCAGACTGAATTTAGTACCAACAGAAGACCCCAATGTTTCACAGTTTTGAGGTTAAAGAAAAGTGTGGAACATTCTGCTTGAAAACTGCTTAGATTTTTGGTTTTTATGGATTTTAGGAAAACTTTCATTGTATATAACTCCTTTTTGAGCGCATAGTATCCGGCTTCATAAATATTTTGAATTTTCATGACCACTTTGATATTTGTGCCCTTTCCTTCTTTTAGCCGTCGAAAACGCAAACGTCTTCCCTTGTAATCATTGTCTTTATCTATTCCCGAGATTAAGTATTTAAGCACGACAGAAATCCTATCGTCTTTCACTTTTCAAATCTGTATCTTTGAACTCTTCATTTTCTCTCTATCTTGTGCCTTCGTTCTTTCCATCGTTCATTTTTCAACTGATCTCTCTTTTTCTGTAAGATTTTCTTCCCTCTCCTTTATTTACTTTGTTCATCATGGTTTATCTTGTTGAATTGCTGGACAAATTTCATTCTGAATTTTCAATCCCTTCGTGGGTTATTTTGGAAGAACATTCTAAACCTTCTGATTATTTTTCTTTGGCTGAGGGACATTGGTTCCCAAGTCTTTTTATACCCGAATGTGGCTTTTCTTTCCCGCCAAATCCCCTGTGTTTGGAGTTTTCCCAATATTTTGATGTTGTACCTGCAAGAGTAGCTCCAAATACATGGAGGATAGTTAATGGCGTACATAGGTTGAATCAACTTCATGGAACTCGATAAGGGATTCCAGAGATTATGTACTGCTATAGTGGGTTGTTAGTGATACCACATTCTATTTAAAAACTAGTTTTTTGAATAGAGCTTTAGTTATCAATCTTCTTGATGCCAATAGGGATTATTTTGATCATGGGATTGTGATGAAAAATTGGTAAAACCCTCCATTAAATGGAGATGATGTATACCAAGGTCCCAGGTGTCCACTTTATGGCAATGGGATAGGTTGTTTTTATTTTTGAAATCTTATTTTCTTTGTATTCGATAAAATGCATCACTGACATTTGATTTTGTTTGTTACAGTTGACAGTAAAAGAAAAGCTCCAAAGGAATCTAATGTTAATATAAAGCATTTAAAACTTATCTGGAGCTTGCACCAATCTGTTGCTGAAGACCATATTAGATCTGCCTCTTAATTGTTACAATACAAAAGCTACACTTCATATTTTACTGCTCGTCCTCGTCCAGTGGTGGTTGATCTTGACCAAGTGCCAGCCTCTGAGACTAGTGTGGAAGGTTCTTCCTCTGAATCGAATATTCCTATCACTGATCTGATGAAGAAGAGAAGATCTCCTACCTTTTCTGACAAATCTTCCTCTGCTACTGTGGAGGAAAAGAAGAGTAAACAAGGCGTCCCAGAAGAAGGGACAAAATATATAGATGTACCCCCTCCTGTTGCTGCCAAAGAGGCTGGCAAAGAGCCCCCTATGGCTCCAAGTAAGACTATTGCTATCTCTCCTTCGAGTGATTTTGTTGTCATATCTCCAATAAAGACAACATCTTTCATTGAAAACGATCCATCTCCTTTGAGGAGATTAAAGAAAAGCTCTTCTGATAGACCTGCTGAACCTGTCTCTCAACCTTCAAATGTTGAAGGTAGTGTTCCAGTCCTTGTTGCTCCGAGCCCTACTGTAAGGTTGGTAAGATCCTGGACTGTTCCAGAGTCTCAAGGTGTTGAAGACACCTTTTCTCACGAGAAACTTACCACACTGGCTGCTCAACACATTTCTTCAGTAAGTATATTTAGCTTAATCCCTTTATTTTTTAATACTATGTTCATCTATTGACTTAAAGTTATTTTTTTCCAGTTGGTGATGTGTTTCAACAGCATTTTAAAGAAGGATGAAGCCATCAGGGCTTCAATCTCCTTGGGTGGAGTACAAGAAGCTTTTGTTGGGCTGACCCAGTCTTTGGAAGATTCTCGTCAAAATTACGCGAAAGATAAAGGTGCCTGGGAGAAACAAATTAAGTATGTTGAGCTAGACAGAGATCAAGTTATGAATGCCTCCAAGGAATTGGAGAAGAAGTTGAAGGAGTTTGAACAGAGCAACAAGGGGCTTGAGGTTAAGCTTAAGTCGACTGAAAAGGAAGTTGTTAAACTTCAAGATGTTGAGCGACAAAAAATGGAGGTTGAAGAAAAACTAAAATCTGCCGAGGAGCTCCTTAGGGAAAGGTCCTCCTCGGAGAAGGCAAAAAGGAAAGCTGCAGTTAAAAATTCATTCAGTGCTGGTTGGGAAAAAGGCTGGAACAAGGGTCTGGCCGTCATGACTTCTCAAATGGAATATGCAGGTGTCAAATATTTTCGGGATGGATAGGTAGTAGCCTAGCAAGAGCTGAAGGTTGCTGAGAATTCTGAGTTATTCCAGAAGCACACTCATGGCCCTCCTCCATCTCCTGGAGAAGAATAAGAGGATGAAGCTGCTTCAGATGAATCTTCTTTAATGACTGGAGATCAAGTCTCTATTGTTCAGCCTTCCGAGCAACTCCAACCAGCCAGCACTTCTGCCGAGCAGCTGCCATTGTCCTCCGAGCAACCAACTCCTTTATCCCAACCATCCAACGAAGTAGTAGGGAATAAGGAGAAGATGTAAAGTTGTTCAGGCTTTTTATTTTGTTATTCTCTTGAATGTAACCTCGAACTATGTATTTTCTCTTATGATGAATAAAAATTCGTACTTTGGTTATTCATCTTGAATTTCTCTTTTACTTTCTGCACCATTATTGATTCTTTTTATTTCTTCTCTTTGTTAGTTTATGGCCAGGATGGAGCTCTTGTCAGATCATGATACATAATTAATGAAGAAATGCAATAACTATTTTAAAGTTGGTCATGCAGATCTTAATGAGGCCCAGATAATTGACATCCTCGGATCAGGTGCTTCTGATCAAGAAGTTGAAGCTTACCAATACTTGAAGTGCTTGCTCAATCGTGCTGTTGCCAATAATGTGGTCTACTATGAGATGATTGAAGACCTCCAAGGAACAATCGAGGAACTCCAACAACAATATAAGGAATCCACTTCCCTTTTGCATCAAGTATACGAGAAAAAATATCAACAATTGAGTGCTGACAAAGGGTATGACAAATTCATCTCTGCTTACGAGATAAAGGAGAGCGTTCTGAAGCTTGAAGTTGATGAGCACAGGCATATCGCCAAGTTGTTGGAGCAGGAGATTGCTTTGCAAGAGGAAATAAAGCAACTCAAATCTGCTTCTTCTTCTTACGGAGCCTTGGTCCCAGTAAATGATGATGGTTTTTCATTCTTACAGGTAGAAAATGCTAACTTACGAGATGAGTTAGAAACTTTCAAATGAGCTTGACCATCCACATCTACTCGCGGTAGAGCAAGATCTTCTCGTGGACGAGCTAGGGCTGGTCGGGTCACCATTGAAGAAGTGAGAACGCAGTTGTCTTTAGAGAATCAAGTCGTTCAGTTGATGGCAAAGAACCAGGCCTTGGCAGAAATGTCTAAGAAGATTCTGAACTTCACCGAACAACTCTCTAATCAAAGCTCTGCTCTGGAAAGTAAAGAAATTCTAGTGAATAAACTCTACGAGCAACTTGAGAGGTTAACTTATCAGTTTGACAAACAATCCAGAGAATTTTGGATGGCTGGGTATAACGAAGCTTTGTACCATCTCGATGCTCGGTTGCAGCAGTCAAATAATGAGGGATATAAGCAAGGGTGGTTGAATGCTTTGTGTGTGCTAAAATTGGAGCAGGGCCATTACTTATGGGATTATTATGATCCTGGAGTGCTTAATTTACCCGTGCCTCCTTTTAAGCTTTATATTAGTTGGATTCCTGCTCGTGCAATTCCTCAATGCTTGATTTCTAAGTATCTCGACGATTACAGTCTTCCTGCCAACTTTGAGATATCTCGCCCAGAGCACTTGCTCGATCGGCCCTCCGTAATAAATGTTAGAATGCTGAGAGATGTAAACTTTATAAATTCTCCTTATGCTTTAGATGATCCTCCAGCCGGGGTAGAACCTGCTTCAAAATCATAGGGGAAGAAACCATAGAGTAGGATATTTTTCATGTAATGAATCATATTTTTCATATCATATGTAATTTTACTTGATTTGAATAAATAAATTTTTAGTCTTTTGTCATTTCATTTTCTTCTAAATAATTTGTAGAATGTCCTTGCTTGTTAGTTGGTGAATATATATATGTATATACTATACTTATCCCATCTGTTGTTTGATTATAGTGACTTGTCACTCTTTTGGCCTAGGCAATGGAATGATTTGCATCCCATGTTCTTGCTTAGTTGTAGTAATCTCGTATGGATTACCTTGTTGCCTAGACAGTGGATGCCCCGGGAGGTCGTCCAACTTCTTGCCTAGTTTTTCGACCAACCGAAGTTGGTGGTATAGAGTTCCCGACCAATCGGAGTTGGTGGTAATTGAAATGCTGACCAACCGGAGTTGGTTGTATTTGATTTGCCGACCAACCAGAGTTGGTCGTATTTGATTTGCCGACCAACCGGAGTTGGTGGTAATTGATTCTCGACCAACCGGAGTTGGTGGTAATGGATTTCCCGACCAATCGGAGTTGGTGGTAATTAATTTTCCGACTAACCGGAGTTGGTGGTAATTGACTTGCCGACCAACCGGAGTTGGTGGTAATTGATTTCCCGACCAACCGGAGTTGGTGGTATTAAGTTCCCGACCAACCGGAGTTGGTGGTAATTGATTTCTCGACTAACCGGAGTTGGTCGTAATTGATTTCTCGACCAACCGGAGTTGGTGGTAATTGTTCTGAATTTGGTGTGTAGTGTGTAGCACTAATACTCCGAGAAAAATTCAACAAAGAAAGAAGATGGATGAAACATCTCTTTATTTATGTTGAAGAAACTGCATTATATAGGAATTTTAATTACTGATAATACTTGCGCAGATGCTCTGCATTCCATACATTCTTGAATTCTTCTCCTTCCAAGGTTTTAATCCTGTATGTCCCTGGACGAACAAATACTGTTACTATGTAGGGTCCATGGCAGTTGGCTTCCATTTTATTATGCTTTTGGATCACTTTCTTCAGCACATAATCCCCTTTCTTCAAATCACACTTCTTCACTCTTTTGTTATAGAACAAAGTTGTTCGTTGTTGATATGCTGCAATCCTGATTGCTGCTTCTTCCCTAACTTCTTCGAGCATATCCCGGTTTAATCTTCTCATTAAATCACTGACAGGAGAATTGAAATTAAGCACCCTATGCGTGGGTAGACCCAATTCAGCAGGTATGATAGCCTCACTCCCAAATGCCAGCATGTATGGAGACTCTCCTGTTGCTGTTCGTGGTGTGGTACGATAAGCCCACAACACAGAATGTAGCTCGTTAATCCAATTTCTCTTTTCATCATCCAGTTATTTTTTCAAACCATTCAGTAGTGTTATGTTTGTCACCTCAGTTTGCCCATTGCTTTGGGGATGGCCTGGTGCAGAGTGGATCTTCAGTACATTGGATTGATGATAATACGCAGCAAACTCCTCGTTATCCAACTGGGTACCTTGGTCAGTAATGAATGCATGTGGGAGACCATATCTCCAGATAATATTCTTCCAAATAAATTAATAGACTTTTTCGTATGTCATATCAATGAGAGGCTCAGCTTCCACCCATTTGGTAAAGTAATCCACAGCAACCACGAGGTATTTGAATCTTCCCTCGGTCGTTGGAAGTGGTCCTACCAAGTCTATCCCCCACATGGATAATGGCCAAGGGGACGTTATGGCTGTTAACAATGCTTGGGGAGTTCTTTAGATATAGGAGAAACGTTGGCATTTATCTCACTTCTTAGCATAAGCTACGCAATCAGCTCTCATTGTTGGCCACTAATACCCCTGTGTTGTTATTCTTTGCAAAAGCGTCTGACCTACTATATGGGCTCCACAAGACCCTTCGTGAACCTCCTCGATCAAATCTTTCATTTCGGAGGGATGAACACATCTTTGTAGCCCTGCTATAACTCCTCGTCTATATAAGATGCCATTTGTTAATACATAACGAGTAACTTTAAACTTCAGTTTTTTAGCTGTGAGTTTATTAGTTGGCAAAGCCCCTTCTTCAATATAGGCACTGATCAGGTCCGTCCAAGATGGTCCCAAGTCGAGGGCAATGAAGTTTATCATCAGATCTTCGCCTATGCTCCGACCTGCCAGGATTTCTATTGGGGTTGTTCTTCGTAGCTCGGTGCGTGTGGCTGATGCTAACCGAGCTAGGGCATCTGCTCTCGCATTCTCCAGTCTTGGTATTCTAATCAACTGTACTGCAGTAAAACTCGATACAACCTCTATTGCTTTGGCATGATACTTGACTATTAATTCTCTTTTTGTTGCATACACCCCTTGAATTTGATTTACGATTAACTGGGAATCACTAAACACAACGACTTGCTCTTCTTTCATGGTTTTGGCTAGACTTAGACCCACAATCATTGCTTCATATTCGGCCTCATTACGGTGACACCCCGACTAATTAAATACCGGGTAGCTACTCCTTTATTAAATTAAATCAAAATGCCAAGTTGGCTCAGTTAATAGCATCACTGTCGAAAACATTTTATTATTACTAACCACCTAGTAATTAAAAAGTAAGTTGCCAAATTTTACTTAAAGTCTGATTAACATGCAGTAAAAGATTTAAAGTAAGAATAATATCACCATTCATCATAACAAATAAAAGAACCATCACATGATTTAAATAAATCCGGAGGAAAAACTCCTCATAACAAACTCCACAACTGAAATGAATAACTAAAAACTGAATACTGAATCAATACATGCCAAGTCTAAAAAACTGAAATGGAAAAGTCTCTAATAGAATTTGGGCAACATGCCCTACAACTGAAGAATACTGAATATGGAATCCAAATGGTAGAAGCGTCTAAAAGAAAATCCCTGTAGCTTCCACAAACAGCTACAGCTCGTCACCTGAATGAGTATCCTATGCATGGTGTCCTTGTGGCTGGGGACTTAAAATGGTTTTACAAAAAAAATAGATTTGAAAGCAAACGGGTCAGAGCCCGAATGTGGAGATATTTTTAAAAACCTCCAAGTGCTTTAAAAACATTTAAAACATTAAATGCAAAGTACATGTTAGGACGTGCACTCACATGAAATTCTCACCTCTCGTCTAATTGTGCACTCCTAACGTAAGTACCCATCTAAAATGACACAAACCACTAGCTAAGTGAAAGCATATCTAGCTAGACCGTCATAGGTTCTACCCTTATTACTCGGTTCCCATTAACATTATAACGCTCGCAATTAAATAGGGGCTTAACTTAAATTCAGGTTCTCACATAAAAGTAATACAACTCATTATAGATCATCCCTTTTGTTATTCCATAGTTATACACACCATACTATATGAAAGTTCCCAGTTTATTAAGTGTATATTTTCCACAACATAAATATACAATATAAGCACCCCGAGACTAAGCTGTGGTGCACACATACTCTTCTATCCATTCCGGTACATCACGTACATAAGGAATCACGTATTCCGAATCTCTCAGGAATCGTTCAGATAACACAAATCACAAACAGTGGAGGCGAACACAGTCACATCACATGGGTCACGCACATACCTGCGCTCCCACGATCAGCAGACTTATTAACATCCCAATAAGTCCTTCTCTGACCTATGTTCATCGAGGTAACCAGTCTAAATCCGGGCAACACAAGGATTAGAGGGCCCTAAGCGAACTCAAACCTCCTGTGATAGCAAGTATGGTAGGTATGTCATACACACAAATCATATATCAATACTAAGTAAACACGCATCTTAGTAATCACCGTAGTTTAATTGTAGTACTTATCGCATTCTCGTACCAACTTAATATATATACAACTTATATAATCCCGGTCCATATTTATACGCGCCATAATTTATTCTCACGTCGTAGTAGGCACTCACGTCTCGACTCAAATGTCTATTTGATTCGTTCCAAAATTTTGTAACTTACTCCTCATTATGTCCCAATTGTCCCAAGTATACCAATACATCATCAAAGGAATGTTATCTCTATCCTCGAAAAAGTTTACGGGACTCCCAAAATCAAAACAGGCCAAAAAGGCCTAAACTGCCAGCTCGTTAGAAGTCTCGTTCGAACGAGGCTGTTCGAACGAGATTTCGTTCGAACGAACTGGGCTATCTAACGAGATCTCGTTCGAACGAGATTATCGAACGAACATCCCTCTCGTTAGAACCCCAAACTGTCAACTCGTTAGAAGCTCGTTCGAACGAGCTCGTTCGAACGACCTGGGTAGGTCTTCTAACAAGTGACCAGATTCAAGCCCAGAAATCCTATCTCGTTTTTCACCAATTTCTACACCTCAAATCTCAACCAAAATTCGTCCCAACAATGTTTAAAGGTCTCTAATCAATCCTAAACATATTAAAATCACATACTAACGTGTTTTAAGGAATTAATTCATCCTCAACATCATTAAATCATCAAGTCTCACTTTTCCCCAAATTCTCAAGAACATAAACCCTAGAATTTTAAATCTTCCATTCCCAGAAATATATCCATCTTTGTATCACATAAATTAGTAATTCTCTTAATTCGATCTTCCAAAAACATTTCTACATGAAAACCTATCTCCAAAATTAAACTAACAACTCCAATTTTATGGGTTTTTATTTATCTCTCAATTAATTATGATTATGGAATTGTCTAAGCATGGAAGAAGCATTTACTGCATAAATATGTAAATTAAACCACTTGCCTTGATTCAATCTCAGATCTTGATGACGATTTAAAGGAGTTCCCTCTCTCTTTCTGCAGAATTCCCTTTTATCTCTCTCTCTCCAAGCTTTCTTCTCCAATGGCTATGGTGGCTAGGGTTTGCTTTGGGAAATATTAGAAAACCTAATTCTAATAACCTACGTAGCCTTCTAGGTTAAAATGGGTTGTTAATGGGTTAAGTGGGTCAATTCCCAATCAGATAAAAACTCTTAATTTTCGTCACTTTCAATTTCCAAAAATACAAAATTACCAAACTACCCCTATATGTTGCCGGTATGGCCTAAAAATACCCCGGGACCCAAACTAAACCCCCGGCTAGTGTTTTCTGACTATCTCGACCCTTCCGGACACGTTGGCGCACTCAAAACGATCATATGGTTAATAGAATTTAAATTCACTTTTATAATTTAAATAATTATCTCCTGACGCGACTGTCTCACGCGTCCCAATAAAATGTCCAAATTGCCGTATATCAATCTCACGATAAACTTCATCATTCAACATTCATATATCATCATATATACTCAATATAGTCAAATACCAACTCACATCTCGCTAGTATTTTATCCGAATTAATTCCCAATTAATTCTCATTTAATTAATTAATCCCAAAAATAAATATCGCCAAAAATACGGGGTATTAAATACTTCCCCCCTAATAACAGAATTTCGTCCCAAAATTCGGAACTAGAAAGTACCTGATAAAAACAACTCTGGATAACGTTCACGCATCTCATCCTCGCGTTCCCATGTGGACTCCTCGACATTGTGATGTCGCTACTGAACACGCACTAACAGAACTATCTTTGACCGTAGCTTCCTCTCACTTCGGTCCAAAATAGCAATCGGCCCCTCCTCGTAGGAGCTATCCGGATGTAGATCAATCTCCTCCAAAGCGATGTGAGAATGAGCCAAATCGTCCCTGAGATATTTCCTTAGCGAGGAAATATGAAACACATCGTGAATCCGGTGTAAATGCTCCGGTAACCCGAGTCTATATGCAACTGGTCCAATCCGCTCAATAATAGGAAACGGCCCCACATACCTCGGTGCCAACTTCCCCTTCTTCCCGAAACACGTAATCCCCTTCATAGGAGATACTCTGAGCAAAACTTGGTCCCCCACTTGGAACTCTCTGAAAGATCTCTTCGCATCAGCATAACTCTTCTGCCGGTCTTGAGCTAACCGAATGCGACTCCAAATCAACTCAATCCTTGCCGAAGTATCCTGAATCACTTTCGGCCCAAGTAGTTTGTTGTCCCCCACCTCTAACCAACATGCTGGGGAACGACAAGGCCTACCGTACAACGCCTCAAACGGAGCCATGCCAATAGTGAACTGATAGGAGTTATTGTAAGCAAACTCCACCAGTGGAAGGTACTGCTCCCATCCACCCCCAAAGTCAATAATGCACATGCGTAGCATGTCCTCCAACATCTGATTTGTGCGCTCGGTCAGCCCATCGGTCTGCGGATGATAAGCCGTACTCAACCGCAATTCTGTTCCCATGGCCTCCTGAAAACTCTCCCAAAACCGCGAAACAAATATCTTGTCTCTGTCAGACACGATATTTAGGGGCACACCGTGAAGTCTCACAATCTCTGAAATGAAGAGCTGGGCATAAGGTCCCGTAGTGTAGTCCGTCCTTACGGGTAAAAAGTGAGCGACTTTGGACAACCTGCCCACAATTACGCAAACGGAGTCGTGACCCCTCTGCGACGTAGGCAACCCCGTGATAAAGTCCATGGATATGCTTTCCCACATCCATACCAGAACCTCCAACGGCTGTAGAAGTCTTGTCGGTCTCTGATGATCCACTTTTACTAGCTGGCAAGTGGCGCATTTCGAAACAAACTCAGCAATATCTCTCTTCATACCGCTCCACCAATATTGCCGTCTCATGTCTTGGTACATTTTGTCCCCTCCGGGATGTACCGCGAACCGTGAGCCGTGCGACTCTGCCATCACCTCGTGTCGCAATTCCTCCCCTTCCGGAACCACCAATCTCCCATTGAAGCGTAATCCCCCGTCTGAGCTAACGGTATAGGACTCGGCTCCCTCTGCTAGTAATCGAACTATCTGCTCCTGACATAACGAGTCATAAGCCTGTGCCCGTACTACCTTCGTGACAATCTGCGATGTAACGGTCATTACAGACATGAAAGATCGGGCCACTGCATCCTGGTGTCCCAACTCCTTCCACTTTGCCTTCCACACCCCTTCCACCTCATCTGCTGGCCTACGGCTCAAGGCGTCTGCTACCACGTTAGCCTTACCCGGGTGATACTGGATATCGAACTGGTAGTCTTTCACAAACTCAAGCCACCTCCTTTGCCGCATGTTCAACTCCTTCTGCGTGAACAGGTACTGTAGGGACTTATGGTCCGTGAACAATTGGAACTTCTCCCCCAAAAGATAGTGCCTCCAAATCCGTAGGGCAAATACCACTGCCGCCAACTCCAAATCATGAGTGGGGTAATTCTTCTCATGAGGTTTAAGCTTACGGGAAGCATAAGCTATGGCCTATCTCTCCTGCTGTAATACACCTCCAAGTCCTTGCAAAGACGCATCGGTGTAAACCAAATACTCAACTCCCGGTCTCGGCAATGCTAACACAGGTGCTGAGGTCAATTTATCCTTCAATTCATCGAATGCCAACTGACAGGCATCACTCCAAATGAACGGCACACCTTTACGAGTCAGATGTGTCAAAGGACCCGCTATCTTTGAGAATCCCCGAATGAACCTCCTGTAGTATCCTGCTAGGCCCAAGAAAATACGAATCTCAATCGGTGTCGTGGGCTGTCCCCACTCCCTCACCGCGGATACCTTCCCCGGATCAACAGATATCCCCTGGTCAGAAATAATATGTCCCAAAAACTGGACCTCCTTCAGCTAAAACCCGCATTTCTCATATTTTGCATACAACTCGTTCTGACGTAGTGTCTGCAAAACTTGCCTCAAATGCTCGGCGTGCTCCTCCTCTGTCTGGGAGTAAACCAAAATATCATCGATGAAAACAATGACAAACTGATCTAGGAAATCCCTGAACACTTTGTTCATCAAGTCCATAAACAGTGCTGGAGCGTTGGTCAAACCAAAAGGCATAACCCGAAACTCGTAAGAACCATATCTCGATAAGAACGCAGTCTTCGAGACATCCTCCTCCCTGATACGCAACTGATGGTATCCCGATCTCAAATCAATTTTTGAGAAGAAATAAGCTCCTCTCAACTGGTCGAATAAGTCATCGATTCGAGGCAACGGATACTTATTCCGTATCGTGACCTTATTCAACTCTCGATAGTCCACACACAATCTCAGTGAACCGTCCCTCTTCTTCACAAATAAAACTGGAGCGCCCCAAGGTGAGGTACTCCTGCGAATAAAGCCCTGACCTAACAGCTGCTCTATCTGATCTCGTAGCTCTCGCATCTCTGTCGGATCCATACGGTACGGTGCGCGTGCTATAGGTCTCGTATCCGGCAATAGGTCTATAACAAAGTCTATCTCTCGACTGGGGGGCAGGCCTGGTATCTCCTGAAACACATCCGAATACTCCCTGACAACTGGGATCAAATCTAAAGGAATCACAACCTCCTTAGAGGTATCCTCCTCTAGGTAATACAAATGAGCGGTCGAGCCTCCCTCTGGGCGAGGCATCGCCACTACAAACATCTCTTGCCCCGAAATGGCAAAAACAATGCTCCCATCGAAGCAATCAATCATGGCTCTATAATCAGCGAGCCAATCCATACCGATAATCACATCGTGAACATGCATATCTAATACCAACATGTCTGCAGGTAATACCAGACTACCAATCTCTACCCCCACTCCCCGGCATATAAAGAAAATAAGTGACCCTTTCCCCAATGGTGATTCTACACACGTCACTGTGCTCTCTGCCGTAGCTAACAATCCTAAGGCTTTCGCAAAATGTGTAGCTATAAAACAATGTGTAGCCCCCGTATCAAACAATACCCGACCCATAGTGCCATGGATAGGAAACGTACCCTCAATCGCGGGCGGTGCCTGTGGAACTGCTGCCTGGTGGATGTTATAGACACGTCCATACTGTAGCTTCCCCTGCTGAGCTGGGACTGCTGGAATGGGTGGCAATGCTGCCATCTGTGGCGGTGCGGGGAGAGCGGAGGGAAACATAGGCCTCTGCGGCTCCTGGCGAGCACCCTGCTGCTGCTGCTGCTGTGGGGCCCTGCCCCTATCAGGACAATCCTGTCGTTTATGGCCAGTCTTGCCACAAACAAAACACTTCCCTGGGAAGTTCCCTCCTCTCTGCCCCTGCGGTCCCCGGCCCTGGTGGCCGTTACCGTTCCTCCCTTGGCCCTGCTGGCCCTGCTGAAACTGCTGCCCATTCTCTGCCCCTGTTGGCCCTGATGGTCGTTTGGACCCTGATGGCCCTGACGGAAACCTCCTTGTCCGTGCCTGTAATTCCCTGATCTAAACCTCTTCTGATCCCCCTGCTGGGAACCCTGCTCACCTTGTCTCTACCCCTGAACAGATTGTGCCCCACCGGCACCATGTCCTCCACTCCTGCCCTGATGGCTAGACTCTCCCGATCTTTTGCCCTCAGCCATATAAAAGCGGTGATCCTGGCAGTGTAACAAAGCAGCGTTAACCACATCAGAATACGTGGCCAACGAAAGGTTCCCTAACAGATGCTGACGGATCCTCGATGTCAACCCGTCGGTGAATTTCTCAATCTTCTTCTTTTCTGTTGGTATCTCATCCGGAACGATATTCAACAGATTCGTGAACTCGGCCTCATACTCGGCCACGGTCTTACCCTCTTGCTTCAGATTCATCAATTTCCTCCTCATTTCCGTGTGAACAGCTGACGGAAAATACTTGCGGTCGAACCGCACCCAAAAGTCCTGAATAGTGAGAGTATCCCTCTCCTCCACGGTGGTAATAGACTCCCACCACTGCAGCGCAGATCCAACTAGCTTGAAAGTAGCTAGCACCTGCTTCTGAACGTCCGTGCACTCATACATCCTGAAGTGCCTCTGTATATCCTTTATCCACTGGCTCGAGACTACCACATCTGAGCTATCTGCAAACTCTGGCGGATGCGCTTTCTGAAAAGCATAACGTACACGTTCACAAGCAGACGGGAATGCATTTGCCTGTACTGGCGCGGCAACCGGTGCCTGAGGTGGTGCCTGCTGAACTACGGCAATTGCGGCATTTACCGCTTGAGCTACAATGGCTGCAACCTCAGCGGCGTTCATCATGCCCTGAACTGGAGCGGGCTGGGGTTCGGGCGTTGCATCCCTGGGAACTCGTCGTGCACGTCGTGGAGGTATCTGAAATTAAAATGAATTTTATAAGTTCGCTGTTTATAAACTTAAAATAGCTGAAGAATGAAGCATACACAAAAGAGTACAACAGTCCTAAAATATAGGGCTCTATATCAAAGAAAACTTATCGGAAACATAATAGTCGTACAGATCCTAAAGGACACTAGAACCTGATGCTCTGATACCACCTGTGACACCCCGACTAATTAAATACCGGGTAGCTACTCCTTTATTAAATTAAATCAAAATGCCAAGTTGGCTCAGTTAATAGCATCACTGTCGAAAACATTTTATTATTACTAACCACCTAGTATTTAAAAAGTAAGTTGCCAAATTTTACTTAAAGTCTGATTAACATGCAGTAAAAGATTTAAAGTAAGAATAATATCACCATTCACCATAACAAATAAAAGAACCATCACATGATTTAAATAAATCCGGAGGAAAAACTCCTCACAACAAACTCCACAACTGAAATGAATAACTAAAAACTGAATACTGAATCAATACATGCCAAGTCTGAAAAACTGAAATGGAAAAGTCTCTAATAGAATTTGGGCAACATGCCCTACAACTGAAGAATACTGAATATGGAATCCAAATGGTAGAAGCGTCTAAAAGCAAATCCCTGTAGCTTCCACAAACAGCTACAGCTCGTCACCTGAATGAGTATCCTATGCATGGTGTCCTTGTGGCTGCGCACCTAAAATGGTTTTACAAAAAAATAGATTTGAAAGCAAACGGGTCAGAGCCCGAATGTGGAGATATTTTAAAAAACCTGCAAGTGCTTTAAAAACATTTAAAACATTAAATGCAAAGTACATGTTAGGACGTGCACTCACATGAAATTCTCACCTCTCGTCTAACTGTGCACTCCTAACGTAAGTACCCATCTAAAATGACACAAACCACTAGCTAAGTGACAGCATATCTAGCTAGACCGTCATAGGTTCTACCCTTATTACTCGGTTCCCATTAACATTATAACGCTCGCAATTAAATAGGGGCTTAACGTAAATTCAGGTTCTCACATAAAAGTAATACAACTCATTATAGATCATCCCTTTTGTTATTCCATAGTTATACACACCATACCATATGAAAGTTCCCAGTTTATTAAGTGTATATTTTCCACAACATAAATATACAATATAAGCACCCCGAGACTAAGCTGCGGTGCACACATACTCTGCTATCCATTCCGGTACATCACGTACATAAGGAATCACGTATTCCGAATCTCTCAGGAATCGTTCAGATAACACAAATCACAAACAGTGGAGGCGAACACAGTCACATCACATGGGTCACGCACATACCTGTGCTCCCACGATCAGCAGACTTATTAACATCCCAATAAGTCCTTCTCTGACCTATGTTCATCGAGGTAACCAGTCTAAATCCGGGCAACACAAGGATTAGAGGGCCCTAAGCGAACGCAAACCTCCTGTGATGGCAAGTATGGTAGGTATGTCATACACACAAATCATATATC
The DNA here is from genome assembly GCA_949130495.1 of Sambucus nigra. Classification (NCBI taxonomy): domain Eukaryota; kingdom Viridiplantae; phylum Streptophyta; class Magnoliopsida; order Dipsacales; family Adoxaceae; genus Sambucus; species Sambucus nigra. Next base: position 416,359,100 of record OX422223.1, read on the forward strand.
AATACTAAGTAAACACGCATCTTAGTAATCACCGTAGTTTAATTGTAGTACTTATCGCATTCTCGTACCAACTTAATATATATACAACTTATATAATCCCAGTCCATATTTATATGCGTCATAATTTATTCTCACGTCGTAGTAGGCACTCACGTCTCGACTCAAATGTCTATTTGATTCGTTCCAAAATTTTGTAACTTACTCCTCATTATGTCCCAATTGTCCCAAGTATACCAATACATCATCAAAAGAATGTTATCTTTATCCTCGAACAAGTTTACGGGACTCCCAAAATCAAAACAGGCCAAAAAGGCCTAAACTGCCAGCTCGTTAGAAGTCTCGTTCGAACGAGGCTGTTCGAACGAGATTTCGTTCGAACGAACTGGGCTATCTAACGAGATCTCGTTCGAACGAGATTATCGAACGAACATCCCTCTCGTTAGAACCCCAAACTGTCAACTCGTTAGAAGCTCGTTCGAACGACCTGGGTAGGTCTTCTAACGAGTGACCAGATTCAAGCCCAGAAATCCTATCTCGTTTTTCACCAATTTCTACACCTCAAATCTCAACCAAAATTCGTCCCAACAATGTTTAAAGGTCTCTAATCAATCCTAAACATATTAAAATCACATACTAACGTGTTTTAAGGAATTAATTCATCCTCAACATCATTAAATCATCAAGTCTCATCACTTTTCCCCAAATTCTCAAGAACATAAACCCTAGAATTTTAAATCTTCCATTCCCAGAAATAGATCCGTTTTTGTATCACATAAATTAGTAATTCTCTTAATTCGATCTTCCAATAACATTTCTACATGCAAACCTATCTCCAAAATTAAACTAACAACTCCAATTTTATGGGTTTTTATTTATCTCTCAATTAATTATGATTATGGAATTGTCTAAGCATGGAAGAAGCATTTACTGCATAAATATGTAAATTAAACCACTTGCCTTGATTCAATCTCAGATCTTGATGATGATTGGAAGGAGTTCCCTCTCTCTTTCTGCAGAATTCCCTTCTATCTCTCTCTCTCCAAGCTTTCTTCTCCAATGGCTATGGTGGCTAGGGTTTGCTTTGGGAAATATTAGAAAACCTAATTCTAATAACCTACGTAGACTTCTAGGTTAAAATGGGTTGTTAATGGGTTAAGTGGGTCAATTCCCAATCAGATAAAAACTCTTAATTTTCGTCACTTTTAATTTCCAAAAATACAAAATTACCAAACTACCCCTATATGTTGCCGGTATGGCCTAAAATACCCCGGGACCCAAACTAAACCCCCGGCTAGTGTTTTCTGACTATCTCGACCCTTCCGGACACGTTGGCGCACTCAAAACGACCATACGATTAATAGAATTTAAATTCACTTTTATAATTTAAATAATTATCTCCTGACGCGACTGTCTCACGCGTCCCAATAAAATGTCCAAATTGTCGTATATCAATCTCACGACAAATTTCATCATTCAACATTCATATATCATCATATATACTCAATATAGTCAAATACCAACTCACATCTCGCTAGTATTTTATCCGGATTAATTCCCAATTAATTCTCATTTAATTAATTAATCCCAAAAATAAATATCGCCAAAAATACGGGGTATTACAATTACTAGAAGCCTTAAATTAAAAGCGCAGAGCATACTCCACATCAATCTCATCCGGATTATTTAAAATAATTCCTGCTCCACTGCCTGTAGTGCATGAAGAGCCGTCCACATACAAATTCCATACTGGTACTTCATTATCAAATTTTTGATCGGATAGAGTTCCTCGGTGGAATATTTGGTGCTTCCTTTTGTCCTCCTTTGTCACTTCTCGATGCTCGTTGATCATCTTCTCTTGCTCGTCTACCGACCTAAGTTGGTCGAGGTCTAAATTTGATGATCCTGTAACATCCACAGGTTGGTTTGTATTCAACTCATGTTCTTCGGAGGCATCTTCCTGAGTAAACTCTGCGATAAAATCTTCTACTGCCTTCCCTTTAAGCGACGATCCAGGCTCATAAACTATATCATATTCACCAAGTTCTGCTGCCCAGTACATCAATTTTCCTGATTTCTCCGGTTTATGCAGAGCTTGTATTAATGGCGTATAGGTGTACACCACTATAGTATGGGCTTGGAAGTATGGCCTCATTCTTCTGCTTGCTTCAATCAGCGCTAGTGCCAACTTCTCCAACCTTGGATATCTGATTATTGCTCCTCGAAAAGCCTTACTGGTGTAGTAGACGCACTCCATCCTCCAATCTTATCAATGTCGAGCTAACAGCATTCTCTGACACTGGCAGATATAAGTATAGTCTTTCTCCCATCACTATTCTGGACAACAATGGAGGTGTCCTTAGATATTTTTTCAACTCTTAAAAGGCCTCCTCGCACTCATCATTCCATTTGAAAGTTTTTCGAAGTGTTTTAAAGAATGGGAGGCATCTGTCTGTTTCTCGTGACACAAACCTATTAAGTGCTACAACTTGCCCTGTGAGGCTTTGCACTTCCTTCTTCGTGGTTGGAGATCGCAGCTCCAATAGAGCCTTGAGCATTTCAGGGTTCACCTCAATACCTCGTTGATTAATAATGTACTCGATAAACATTCCTTCTCGCACTCTAAATATGCACTTGGTGGGATTTAACTTCATTTGGTATTTTTCTAGTTAATCAAAGGTCTGACCTAGGTCAACTAGATGATCAACAGCTTTCTTGCTCTTCGTTAGCATATCATCAACATAAACCCCCATGTTATTACTGATTTGCTCTGCAAACACCTTGTTCATCAGCTGCTGATATGTTGCACCTGCATTTTTTAGTCCAAAAGGCATAACATTATAGCAATAAGTTCCCCTTGGGATGATAAAAGAGGTACTTTCCCTGTCTTCAGGCTTCATTTTAATCTGGTTGTACCCAGAATAAGCATTCATGAAACTCAAAAATTTATGCCCCGAAGTAGCGTCCACCAGTTGATCGATTCGGGGTAAAGTAAAATGATCCTTTGGGCATACCTTATTAAGATCAGTGAAATCCACACACATCCTCCACTTGTTATTTTTCTTCTTTACCATCACCACATTTGCTAGCCAATCAGGATATTTGACATCCTCAATAAAAGAGGCTTTTTGTAGTTTCTCTACTTCTTCCTGTATGTCTTGGTTCTTTTCAGGACTGAACACCCTTCTTCGTTGCTTTACTGGCTCGATTTTCTTGTTCACGTTGAGCTCGTGACACAGGAAACTCGGGTCTATCCCTGGCATATCTTCATAACTCCATGCAAAAGTCTTCTTTTTACGTCTTAGAAATGCTATCAATTCCTATTTTATTGATGCATCCAGTGATGCACCAATTTGAGTTGTTCGTTCTAGATGCTCGTCGTCCAGAATGATATTTTTGGTAGCCTCCATGACCTGTCCCTTCACGAGCTGAGACTCGTCTCTAGGGTTTAACGTTTCAATTTCTGCATCTTCTATTTCATCCACTTGATAAGTAATAGTTTTCTTTCTGGATTCTTTGCGTTCCTCTTGTTCGGCCGATGAATAGTAGCATTCCGGAGCTACTTTCTGGTCACCTTTCACAACTCCCACTCCAAAATTGGTTGGGGATTTCAAACATTGATGTACAGTAGATGGTAGTGCTTCGAACCTCTTTAGACCTACCCTTCCCATGATGATATTGTAAGCTGATTGGACATTTTTATCCATTATGAAAAAGCGTACTCTTTCTGTTCTACAAGCAAGCCATGTATCGATAAGCATATCCAACTTGATTGTCCATAATGAAAAAACCTTTTCGCCAGTAAAACCGAGTAGAGGTGTATGATAGGGCTCCAACTGGGCTCATTTCAGATTCAAACTGTCAAAACGTGGGTAGAACATGATGTCTGCCGAGCTACCATTATCCACCAGTACCCGTGAAATCTCCACTTCCTTCATTCTCATCTTGATCACCAATGGGTCATCATGAGGATATAGTACACCTGCCAGATCGTTTTTAGAGAAACCAATGACTAGTTTGTCTTTATTCACCTTCCTCGGGCGATCATCTTCTGCCAAGTTTATTCGCTGTATGTACGAGCAGGCTTGAGCCTCATTGAGGTAAGATTTCCTCTCCGTAGTAAGATCTCCACCTCCTGCATCTCCACCTGTAATAACATTACATTCAAATGACCAAAAATGGATTGAAAATACCTCACGCTCTGGCTGTCTTGGTCTTTTGGGGAGATCGGGGTCATCTTCTGGATCATCTTCGTGGTCTCTCTTCTTTTCTTCTTTTGCTCGACGGGGAGATTTGGATCTTTGCCTTCCTCAGTCATTGGTATTTCCACCACTTTGGCGATCAACATATGAGTGCTTCAATTTCATTCTGAAGAGCTATGCAATGCTTGGTCGTATGACCATGGTCTTTATGGAATTCGCAATATTTGGACTTTTCTCTTCTGTCAGGATCTGCCTTTATTTTTACTAGCCAGGCTAGCTCCCCGCTATTCTTGATCTCTTCCAGAATGTGATTTATATCTACCTTTAAAGGAGTGTAATTTTCAAATTTCTTCATATGCTCCAGTGCTTGCTTTCCTTTTGATTGCCTGTTTCCACCATTGTTCTTCTGATCCTTCTTTTCGGTTTTACCATCTTCCACCTTGGTCTCCTTAGTGTCTGCATTCTTCTTTGAAGCCATAGCTTCCTCAGCATTCATGATTTTAGCTGCTTTTTCCATCAGTTCTGTCGTGGTTCTAGGCGGATCTTTGGCTAAAGTTTAGTACAACTTATCTGGCAAAAGTCCACTCATCAGAGCAGTATTTATATTTTCTCCTAGTAATTAATTACCTCAAGTTTCTCATTATTGAAACGAGTAATATAGTCCCTGGTGCTTTCACCTGCCTTCTGTCTAACACTTAGTAAGTGTGCTACTCGTTTGACTGTCTTCTCTCCAGAATAGAAGTTCCCGATAAAGATCTATGCCAATTAAAAGAAAGTCTCAATTTTCCCTCGAGGAAGGTTGTTGTACCATATCTGAGATGATCCGGTAAGAGTTCCTGAAAATGCCCTGCATCTCATCTCGTCTGGAACTGCATAGATATCGGCAGCTACTTGGTATTGTTCTATATGAAGGGCAGGGTCAGTTTTTCCATCATATTTAGGCGTCACCATAGGAGCTTTGAATTTTAATAGTGTGGGAAAATCCACAATTGCCTATACAAATGGTGTCCCTTGGACAAAAGTTCTTTGTAGAGGATTCTTGGCCTTAGCCATTTCCCCTAATCTGTCCTCCAACCTTTGAATGGATCCCTTCCATGTGTCGTTTCCCTCATCGGGCCTATTGGTTCGAGCAACTGATCGCGTTGAATTTGCCTCTTGGGATCGAGTTGCTAGTCGTGATTGGGAAGAGCCTTCCCTTAGATTGGATGGTCATGGGGAGTTCCTCGACGCAATCCTAGGAGGACTTCTATTCCTCTTATGGCCCAAACGATCAAAAGGAGATACTCTACTTAACCGTTCTAGAGTACTAGTCCTTTCTAGAGATAGAGTGACGTTTCGTTGAGAATCTGTAGCTCGTACTGATGAAGTCCGACCAGGTTGATAAGAAGGATCATTAGATCTCTCAGTACGATATGATTCGGTGTGTCTATATTGAGATTCCTCTGGGAATAGTGTTCGCCTAATTCGTGAAGAGGATAAACGGGTATTTATCTGAACACTTCGTTGTCCTGATTGGGCCGGCACTCCGCCTTGAACAGTTTGTATAAGTTGACGTATGGTTTCTTGCATGGTCATTTGCCCTTGGGCTAAATTAGCCATTATGCCAGCCAGATCTTGAATATTTGGGGGAGTAGAAAGGTTTGGAGGCATCCCAGTGTCTCGATTACTGGATTCTGGATTATCAGCTATTGATGATGAATTGTTTTGGTGAAAAACGCTAAGTACAGTCATTTCCCACAGATGGCGCCAATCTATTGATGTAAAAAATTAGATTATCTCTAATTATTTAATCATAGATAAATAAGGTAATAAATAAATAAGACAAAGGATTTTTAAAGTGGTTCAGCCGTATGAGAATGGCCTACGTCCACTATTTTGTATTGATGACTGCTTGCTTGGAAATCTCGATAAGTAGTTTATCAAGAGATCCAAAGTCCCCTTCTTATGAGGAGATTGCAATGTATTTATAGCCTTGAGGCTGTACATATGAAAGAATAATGTGTTGTAATTGAATAAACATATACATCTGTATGATAATAATGCGCATTTAATGCGTAGCTGCCTTTTCATTAAGTAGCTCAGACCGAGTAAGTTTCTCGGTACGCTTAAGTTGGTCGGACCACTTAAGTTGCTCGGTACACCTGAGTTGCTCGGTACTTTCAGTTCCTCGAGACGCCCAAGCTGCTATGTATGCCTGAGTTGCTCGGGGAGCTTGAGTAGCTCTGTGACAGTATGTTGTTAGTTGGAAGCATTTATAATTTCCACGTAGGTTGACACATGTCTTCAAATGATTAGTCCATGTCAGCAGACTAAATTTGGTATCAACAATGGCCATTCTCTCTCTCCTGAAAGACCAAGTGTTTTGTAAAAATTAAGCAAAGCTTCACCTTTTGACTGTTTAAAACCTTGATCAAATAGAAATCCTCTAAGAGAGCTATCCAGAACTAACCAACACGCAATCGACCACCTTAAAGCTTAAATCAGGCCTAAATCAAGCGTCCGACGAGCTTTGCAGATCGAGTGGACTTCTCAGGAAGAGAGCTCATTACAAACACATGGTCGAGATAGCTGAGATGCTTCACAGAAATCTGATGCAGGTAACCCTTCATAGAAGGCATCAATCCAGTGATTAGAAGATCAAATAAGAGAAATGGCAAAGGTAAAGAATTTATTATAGAGGAACTTCTTCAAGGGATCTCCCTTCATTTAGGTAATTATTAATTTCCTAACTTCATCCAAATTTAAAACCCTAGTGGTTACCTCTAAGTATGATGGTGAAACAGGTCCAATTTTACACATCGAGCAGTATGAAGTTGCGACTGATAATTATTCTGTTCCTGATGAAATAAGATATAGAGCTTTTTCTAGCACCATTACTGGTTCAACCCAAATATGGTACAATAACTTTCCCCGATGACAAATTGCTAATTTTAACCAGCTTGTCGAGCTATTCATCAGCAACTTCTATTTTGGGGCCAAGCCAGTTAAGAGAGTAGCCCATCTCCTGAGTGTCAGGCAACGAGTAGGGGAAACCACCAGAGAACATATCACTCATTTTAACAATGAGAAATTAGAAGCGGTTTACTACGAAAAGAAAATAGCAATCACCGCTTTAATGAGTGGATTACTTCCAGAAAAGATATACTACGCTCTGGCCAAAGATCCTCCTAAAACCATAACAGAGCTCATGGCTAAGGCAAGAAAAATTATGAACAGCAAAGAAGCAATGGATGCAAAGTAGAGTCCAACCACTAAGCTTGAGCAGAAGTGGCAGAATGAATAAAAATCGAAGAAGGATGATAAGATCAAAAAGTATGGAACATATACTCCATTGACGATTAGTATTCACCATATCCTAGAGTAAATTAAGCATAATAGAGATTTACAATGGCCCGAGAAGTTGAGGGCACCACCTAATAGGAGGGATAAATATAAGTGTCGAGATTTCTATAAGGATCATGGAAACATGATCAATAACTGTATCACTTTGAAGAACGAAGTGGAATCCCTCATTCGCCAAGAAAATCTGAACAAATTTGTTGATCAGCGAGAAAGCAGAAAAACATGGGGAAGGCCAAATTTTCCTTACAAACCCAAAGATGATAGGAAGAGAAACCATGAAGATGATCCCAACTTTTTGAAGAAATCCAAAAAACCAGAACTTGAACTAGCTATGGTATGTTTTGGCTCTTTTGATTGCCATGTAATTACAAGTGGCGATGCAGGAGGAGGGGATCAAACTGTAGAGAGAAAGGCCTACCTGAATGAAGCACATGCCTGATCCTATATCTAGAGAATCAATATGAATGAAGATGATTGGACTAGGAAAAGTCAATACAGACAAACTGGTAATCATCTTTTCCAAAAATGACCTCTCTGGGGCACTGTATCCCCATGATGATCCATTGATCGTCAAGTTCAGAATTCAAGAAGCCATCATCGCCAGGGTCCTGATTGATAATGCGAGATCGGCTAATATTATTTTCTACCCTTGATTTTAGAATTTAGTATTGAAACTTAGTCAGTTGGAACCATACCATAGGCCATTGATAGGTTTTTCAGGCAAAAAATTCTCCCCTCTTAGAATAGTCAAGATAAAACTGTTATTCGGCACTTGGCCAGCAAGTCGCACTGGAAAGATACATTTCTTTGTGATGGATAAGAACATTCAGTCTACTTATAATGTGATCTTCGATAGGGTAGGACTAAAGAAGTTTTAAGCGGTACCATCCACAGTCCATGTTTGAAGTTCCTTACTCACTTTGGTGTTGGTGTTGTGAAAGGTAACCAAAAGGTGGCTAAAGAATGTTATTATTCAAGAAGATTTGATTGATTTGAAGAAGAAGACCACGAATTAACAGGTTGACACTACGGATCCCAACAGTGAGTCAGAAGTTTAAACTCTAGATCCCCAAAATAAAATGGAATTAGTCAAATGGAAAATTATTGAAGCCACCGAAGGTATAATCCTGGATAATGACAAACTAGAAAGAACCACCCAGATCGACTCCACAATTAATCCACTCCTTAAACAGGAATTGATTGCATTTTGATACAACGAAGGAATGTGTTTGCTTCTAGTCATGAGGATATGCCTGGGATTGATCCCAATTTACTCTATCATGAGATCAACATTAATAAGGATGCCAAGCCAATTAAGCAAAGGCGTATGGTGTTCAGTCCAGAGAAAAACCAAGCTATATTAGAAGAGGTGGAGAAACTACAAAGAGCCCAATTCATTGAGGATGTCAAATATCTAGCCTGGTTGGCCAATATTGTAATGGTCAAAAAGAAAAATGATAAGTGGCTAATGTGTGTAGATTTAACTGATCTTAATAAAGCATGCTAAGGGACCACTTTCCCTTACCTAGAATTGATCAGTTGGTGGATGCTACATCAGGACATGAGCTGCTTAGCTTCATGGATGCTTATTTTGGGTATAACAAGATAAGAATGAAACCAAAAGACGGGGAAATCATTTCTTTCATCACTAAGCGAGGTACTTATTGCAACAATGTAATGCCCTTCGGGCTAAAAAATGCTGCAGCAATATACCAGAGGTTGGTTAACAAGGTGTTTGAAGAGAAGATTAGGGAAAATATGGAGGTTTATGTAGATGATATGTGGACTAAAATTAAGAAGGCTTCAGATCATATCAAGGACCTTGGTCAAACTTTTAATCAGTTGGAAAAGCATCAGATGAAGCTAAATCCGACCAAGTGCTTATTCGGTGTGCAAGAGGAAACTTTCCTTGGCTTTATAGTAAACCAAAGGGGAATTGAAGCTAATCCTACCAAAATCAAAGCTTTGATAGAAATGCAGTCGTCGACCTGCAAGAAGGATGTTCAAAGGCTTGCTGGTAAAGTAGTAACTTTAAATCGGTTTGTTTCTCGAGCAACATATAGGTGTTTACCGTTATTCAAGGTGCTTATAAAGACCTTTGAGTGGAATGCAGAGTGTGAAAAAGCATTCCAAGAATTGAGAAATTATCTGGGATCACCACCTTTATTATCCCGACCTGTTTTGGGAGAAAAATTATACGTATATGTATACTTAGTTATTTTTAAGTCCACGGTTAGATCAACACTGGTGGTTCGGTTGGATAATGGAATCTAGAAGCCAATTTACTACACCAGCAAAGCATTTCGGGGAGCCGAAGTTAGGTATCCATGCTTGGAAAAACTGGCATTAGCACTCATTGAAGCCTCCAGGCGTACGAAGCCTTATTTCTAAGCATACACTGACCTACCTCTTCACCAAGCACTCCATAAACCTGAGAAATTAGGAATATTGATGTATTGGATAGTAAAATTGGGAGAATATGACATCGTCTATGAACCAAGGTCTTCATTGAGAGGACAAGATTTAGCGGATTTCATTACAGTGTTCACATATCCAGAGGTTACAGACCAATAAAACTTTCCTTTTGAGCAAACTTCTTCGGAAGAGAGCTCAGCTCAAAAGCAAGCCAAAGTCATAACCGACCAACCTGAATCATCCAAAACTCAAGAAATGGCTCAAAAATATACAGAGGAAAGTAAAAAGATATTTCACTATGGAATTTTATCTGGATCTTTATGTAGATGGATCTTTATGCGTAACTGAAAGTGGAGCAGATATCATACTTAATATTCCTTATGATATTGATATTGAATATTCCCTTAGGTTTCAATTGAAGGCGCCAAACAACGAAACTGGGTATGAAATTTTGATAGTCAGACTGGAATTAGCCCATTTATTAAGCACCGAGCAAGTAGTGGTGCACAGTGATTCATAATTGGTTGTCAACCAAGTGTTTCATCTATATGGAGTCAAGGGAGAATTGATGATTAGGTATTTGACCAAGGTAATAGAAGTCATATCCAAATTCCTAGGTGTGAAAATGAACAGAATACCAAGAATAGCTAACACTTGAGTTGATGCACTTGCTCCGATAGTTTTAATAATAAGAATAGAACTCCGGAGAAGCTTTCCACTTGAGATCTTGGCAAGCAGGATCATATATGAGGATCCAATAATGAGTTTCATTACTGTAGATTTGGAACCATTTTGGATGGATCCGATCAGGGCTTATAGTGAAGAAGGTCCTACCAACTGATCCTAAAGAAGTAAAAAAGCTTCGATACAAAGTAGCCAGATATGTGTTGGATAAAGGAGTCTTATATAGAAGGGGATTAACAATGTCCTAATTATATTGTGTTCATTCGTTAGAGGTTAAAGACTTGATTAAGGAGGTGCATAAAGGTTCTTATATAGCTCATTCATGTGGATGGGCTTTACTTCAAAGAATCAACACATATGGCTACTATTGGCCAACTATGAGGGAAGACTGTAGGGCCTTCGTAAGAAAGTTTGATAAATCCCGGAGGTTTTCTACAATTCACAAAGCACCCAACGCTGCTTTATCACTAATTACTTCTCATTGGCCATTCGTTATCTAGGGAATTGATTTTTTCGGCCCACTGCTGACCACCAAAAGTAGGTTCAAGTACCTGGTAGTTCCTATTGATTATTTCACAAAATGGGTGGAAGTAGAGCCCTTGATAGAAATGCCTTATGAGAAGGTGTACCAATTCATCTAGAAGAACATCATATGTAGGTATGGCATGCCTTATACCTTAATTACAGACCATGGAACTCAATTTGACAATGGTGAATTTAAATCATACTGTGTTCCGTCCAAGATAAAAAAAATTCCATTCTACACCAGACCATCCACAAAGCCATGGTTAGATGGAAGTGAGAAATAAAATCTTTCTTGATCAACTGAAGAAGAGGCTTGATGCTGCCAACTGGATTAATGAACTACATTCTGTTCTTTGGGCATATAGAACAATACTGAGAACAATAACTGGAGAAACACCTTATATGCTTACATTTGGGACATAAGCCATGGTACCAGTTGAGATAGGCCTACCAACTCACAGAGTGCTGAATTTTAATTCTTCAAATAGTGAATTGATGTGAAGAGTGGACTTGGACATGTTAGAAGAAGTTCAAGAAGATGCTGCTCTCAGAAATGTTGCGTACCAACAAAGGACTGCTCGCTTTTATAACAAAATGGTCAAGCTGACCAACTTAAAATAAAGCGACTATGTCCTTAAGAAGTTCATCCCAAAAGGAATGAGTTTGAGGTAAATTGGCATGACCCATATTGCATTTCAAAAGTCATCCAACCAGGGACTTTTCGCCTTGCGACACTTGATGGTGAGGAATTCAATAACCCTTAGAACACCGAGCACCTTCGCAAATATTATCACTGAATTAGGGCATTGGCATATTGTATTTCATTTTACCTTTTGTTCAGCACAATTATCTTTCAAGTTCAATAAAAATCTTGATTTTAGTTCCTTTAATTTTTTTGATTTTTATTCGGAATACGGTGATATACATCCCTTAGAAACAAAAAACATAAAATATCTCTTGGTCATCATCTCTTGCTGATCAACAGCATATCAGGTTGAACTTATAATCAAGTTAAACTTATCTACCGATCAACAACACATACTTAATCAGGTTGAACTTGTCGAATTCGAGATGTACTAACAACTTAATGCACAGTCGTATCTTGCCCAACTAAGATTACTGCATGTATGACTTCGTATGTACAATTCACGAATAAGAAGTTATTACTTCATGTATGACTTTGTACTAACATGTCACAAACAAGAAGTTCTACCCAACCAAGTTAAATATAGGATTACACTCCTCATATACTTGGTTGGCACTAATAATTTACTTTATGTATGACTTTGTCTTTGACAAGTCAAGAACAAGGAGTCTGTAAAACTTTGTATACATCTCGAATAGTTACAAACAAGTTTTACCCGACTATGTTAAATACAAGAAGACATGTAAACATGCCTAACCATGGGAATCCACATACATATTTCTCATATACTTGGTCACCACTGATAACTGATGCTAAACTTGGATCAATAAAATAATTTATAGTTTCGTCCAAGTGCATTAGTAAAATCTTTGACCTTACAATCACATTTTAATAATTCATTAATAAACGATAATTTAGTTGACTGATTGATTAAATAATCATAAGTTAACAACACAAAAGTATGAATTTTTATTCAAACACTAACCGTATTACATCTAAGATCAAATGAGTATGAAATACATAAAAGTTATTCAGGTGGACATTTTCCTTAAGCATTGGATGTTTATTACACTCTCTCCATACCTGCAGGATACTCATCCAGAGTACGAGGGGAATTAATAAAGTTTAAATCCCTCAGCATTTGCCTATTACTGTTACTCGGCACATTAATCAGATGAGGAGGACGAGTTATTTCATAAACATTGTAGGAGGGTAGTGAGACTGGGGTCTATGAATAACTGGAAAGGGTGAGGTGTGACCCACTCCAATGGACACTGCCTGTAAGGTCTTCAAGGTCTTCTGGCGCAGCTTCTGATGAAACCTTCTCTTTTTGGTAAAAATGGAACTCAAGTTGGAACTCTCTCCCTGCAAGAAGATGAACTTCCACAACAATAATAGTAATTTTCTCAATAGGAGCTCTTGATAATGATGGTTGTCAGTGAGGAGTGAAAGGACAAGGTATTTAGCACTAGAGAGAGAGAAAGGAGAGAATACTAGGAAGTCTGGTGTGATTTTTGTAGAGTAACGGTGCTATTCAGTTTTTTTTCTATATCTCTCATGACCTTGCCCAGGGGTCCTATTTATACTTGGGCACTAGGGCTGGGTTGGCACTTTTGGTGCCAAAACTTAGAGGGTTGATGAGGGACAAAGTCTGCAGTGTACTATTTGTCCCTACCTGCAGGCAACTCTACTTGTCCCCTCTGGCAGATGCCCCCTGGTGCCAACCAAAGTTCAAAAGCAAATATGTCTTCTAATGGAAACAAAATATCTGATTTGCGAAATATCTTTTGAAACGGTAACTTTTGGTACAAATTTGTAAACTTGAGGGGGGTCTCGAGGACCACCTTCTCTAAAATCTTTGTAAGCTTAAGGGTGATCTTGAGGACCCCCTTCTAAAATCATTTTTCTTGAGAGGGGTCTAGAGGTCCCTCTGCATTAAAATCATTTTATAAACAGTTCTTTTCTTATGAGCAGCCAGCCCTTTGGCTGCTCACTTCACTTGTGACTAAAAGTGAGGTGTGTGTATTCTTGAGTGACTTATGGGTCTTCCTACTAGTATTCTCTCAATCCTATAGTGCTAAGTGTTTGAGCTTGCTCAACATACCTTATCCCTCAGCCGCCAAGACAAAACTCCCAAGAGATCCCAACTGGCCTACTTGAGCCCTGCTTGCTCAACTATGCAACCTGTACAAGAAAATAAGTGTAAGTACTTCTATTCTTTTTTCATGATGAGGGGTTGCTTATGGTAGACACCTCATCATCCTAATTTTATTTTCTGGGAGCTGAGGGGGGAGGACCTTATGGGTCCCTCCTCCCATGTAAGTTTTTGCTGTTGAGGAACCCTAGTGGGGAGTTCCTTCTCAAACATCATTTTTGCTGTTGAGGAAGCCTTAAGGGGTTTCTTCTTAGATGTCATTTCTGCGGGGACCCTCGCGGTGGCCCTTCTTAACTTGGACTTCTATAGTGGCCCTTGCGGGGAACTTCTCATATGTCATTTCTGCAGTGAGCTTTACGGTGGCCCTTCTCAACTTGGACTTCTGTAGTGGCCCTTATGGGGCACTTCTCAGATGTCATTTCTGTAGTGACCCTTGCGGTGGCCCTTCTCAACTTGGACTTCTGTAGTGGCCCTTGCGGGGAACTTCTCAGATGTCATTTCTGTAGTGACCCTTGTGGTAGCCCTTCTCAACTTAGACTTCTGCAGTGGCCCTTGCGGGGCACTTCTCGAATGTTATTTCTACAGTGGCCCTTCTCAACTTAGACTTCTGCAGTGGCCCTTGCGGGGCACTTCTCGAATGTTATTTCTACAGTGGCCCTTCTCAACTTGGACTTCTGTAGTGGCCCTTGCAGGGCACTTCTCAGATGTCATTTCTGTGGAGACCCTTCTCAACTTGGACTTTTGCAGTGGCCCTTGCGGGGCACTTCTCAGATGTCATTTCTGTAGTGACCCTTGTGATGGCCCTTCTCAACTTGGACTTCTGCAGTGACCCTTGTGGGGCACTTCTCAACTTGGACTTCTGTAGTGTCCCTTGCGGGGCACTTCTCAAATGTCATTTCTGCAGTGACCCTTGTTGTGGCCCTTCTCAACTTGGACTTCTGCAGCGTCCCTTATGGGGCACTTCTCAAATGTCATTTATGTGGTGACCCTTTCGGTGGCCCTTCTCAACTTGGACTTCTGCAGTGGCCTTTACGGGGCACTTCTCAGATGTCATTTCTGCGGTGACCCTTACGGTGGCCCTTCTCAACTTGTACTTCTGCAGTGGCCCTTGCGGGGTACTTATCAGATGTTATTTCTACCGTGACCCTTGCGGTGGACCTTCTCAACTTAGACTTCTACAGTGGCCCTTGTGGGGCACTTCTCGAATGTCATTTATGTAGTGATCCTTGCAGTGGCCATTCTCAACTTGGACTTTTATAGTGGCCCTTGCGGGGCACTTCTCAGATGTCATTTCTGCGGTGACCCTTGCGATAGCCCTTCTCAACTTGGACTTCTGTAGTGGCCCTTACGGGGAACTTCTCAGATGTCATTTCTGCGGTGATCCTTACGTTGGCCCTTCTCAAATTGGACTTCTATAGTGGCCCTTGCGGGGCACTTCTCAGATGTCATTTCTACAGTGACCCTTGCGGTGGCCCTTCTCAACTTAGACTTCTGAAGTGGCCCTTACGGGGCACTTCTCGAATGTCATTTCTACAGTGAGCCTTGTAGTGGCCCTTCTCAACTTGGACTTCTGCAATGGCCCTTGCGGGGCACTTCTCATATGTCATTTATGCGGTGACCCTTACAGTGACCGTTCTCAACTTGGACTTCTGTAGTGGCCCTTGTGGGGCACTTCTCAAATGTCATTTCTATAGTGACCCTTGTGATGGCCCTTCTCAACTCGGACTTCTGCAGTGGCCCTTGCGGGGCACTTTTTGAATGTCATTTCTGTAGTGATCCTTGCAGTGGCCCTTTTCAACTTGGACTCCTGCAGTGGCCCTTGCGGGGCACTTCTCAGATGTCATTTCTGCAGTGACCCTTGTTGTGGCCCTTCTCAACTTGGACTTTTGCAGTGGCCCTTGGGGGGCACTTCTCACATGTCATTTCTGCAGTGACCCTTGCGGTGTCCCTTCTCAACTTGGACTTCTGCGGTGGTGGTTCCCTCAACCTCATATTTTTTGTTAGCTGAAGAGGGGGGGTTCTTTGAGGACCCTTACCCACAAATATAGTGGTGAAGCTTGAAACACCCTTCTACAAACATCATCCAGACCATAATCTCCTAAATATTTATGATTAAGCACTGGGGAATAGCATCAGGAGGAATCCATGATATGTACAACTTGAATGGGGGTTTATCATAATATAGCAAACCAGGTTCATTCCAGTAACATAGCTCGTTGTTTTGATCATATCTCAGTAAGGTTAGACAGTTGGTCCATCCCCATCTGTAACCTTTACGGTGGCTCTGGTCAAGATGATCATCAACATGACTAAGGGCCTCATTATAGCCTTCCATACACACCTCCGTGGGTTATTTGGGAAATTTAAAGGTTAACCCTTCAACCTGATATTGAAGTTTCTTCAAAACATCACTATTCACTTTCAGCTGAATAGATTGGTCGACGGTGGCTTTATCCTTAGCTTCCAACTTCATAGACAACTCAGTAATGGCTTGATTCTTTGCCTTCAACTAAGCACTTTGGTCGGATAGTGTTTTATTAGTTTTTTCCTCATCTACAGTTGGTTGGCTAGTTATTTTTTTCCTAGAAGTTTGCCCAGGCTTGGTTTTCTATAGTGCCTCAAGTTCTTCTACTAGTCTGGCATTCTCAGCCTCCAAGAAAGAAGCACCCTCATCAGCACCACTAACAGATGACTTCTTCTAACTGTCCAACTCATTTCTGAGTTTATTATTTTCCTCTTCAAGAAGTTTAGTTATCTCCCGAGCTTCATCTACTTCTCGGATCAACACCTTTTCTTCTATGCATGGAGGCATATTCTTCAAATTTCTTCTCAAACCCCCACCCTTCGCTCAAATCTTTGTATTTCGCCTTATAATCAGCATGGAGTGAAGCTAAAGAAAACTTATAGTCTTCTTACAGATCGTCAATAATTTCATAATAAGAACCATTATTTTCCACTGCCATGTCCAACGAGTAATGAATGTGAATATATGACTCCTTAACTTGGTCGAACACATTTGGACCAAGTAAGCTGACTAAGTCTTCTTCGAACAAAGGAACATGGCCAGCTTCTAAAATATTTCTACTCCACCTAATCAGGTTGGATTCAGTAAAAACTATGGCCTTCTTCCTAGCATCAAATTGAAAATTACAAATGTAATCACATAGATGTGATTACTGATCAAGCATAACACCAAATGTGTGATTTCATGAAGATAATTTAACCAAGCAAGAAGGCATAAATATGGAAAATACAACACATTTAGCTAAAAGGAGAAACATTTTCATTAATAACTAGGAGGTGTTACATAATGATGATCCAATTACAAGGCAGAGGGACAAAAAAGAAAAACAAAGGAGTTAAACCTTCTCCTTTTCCTGAACATTACTCCCAGAGGGCAGGTCGGCAAAAGGAGTGGCCTCATCAATAGGCTTTAAGGTAGACCCACCGGATTGAATGGAGGATTCTCCTGACCCTTCCTCATCATCAAAATCTTTCTGCAAGTTTAGAGGAGACCCTGGATTATACCTCAGGAATAATTCAGAATATTCTGTAGTGCCGACCTCCTTGAGGGCATCCGACCAACCGTCCTTAAAGGATTTCTTCCTGGCGAACTCAATTTGAGCGGAGGTAGCCATAAACGCATTGCCCCAGCCTTTATTGACGGAGTATTATTTTATTTTCTTATTTTTGACATTCTCTACAACCAGTTCAGAGGTCAGACCATCAGCTTTCCCCTTGGCAGACTTCAGGAGGGCTTGATTTTCTACTAACTTGTCCTCGACCATCTTGGCCTTATTTTTATCAGTTGTCAAACTGGTTTCAATAGTTACCAATTTTCCCCCAGTAGTGGTGGCTCTATCATTATCCCTTTTCAATTCTTCCTCCTAAAATTTCTTCTTAGGCTCTAGCAACTGCTTTGAAGTCTTCATAGATTTCCTTAAACCCTCAAGGGCCTCTTCAACATCTCCTCCCGATAAATGTATTTGATCGTCCTTTTCCATAATTGATTGAAATTCACTAAAAACTACATAAAGGACAACATCAAATTACAAGGAGTACTAGAAGAAAAGCAATACATTAAGGGCAAGTAATAGAGGGAAAATATTCACCATAGCCAAAATTTATCAAGCATTTTCTACCAACTTTAATTGTAGAAGAGGAGCAAGGGTTGCTTTATCAGTAGAGAGAGTACCAGTTTTGATCAACTTCCTGGCCATACCAGGATGGATAACAACAGAGGATGACCCCGTAACAGCCAAATCCTCCTAAATCTTATCGACCAACTCATGGTCAGCAGAACACTTCTCAACCTGGTTCTCAGACAATCCCTTTCTTAACCTATTTAAATTGAGGTGCAGTAACATCAATCTCCCCAGCAGTGATGACCTGGGGAACTTTTTCATCAACTTTAGAGGTTTTCTCTAGCTTTTTGGCATCAGCATCCTTATCGGTCTTCAGTAGCTCTCTTAGAAATGGGAGACAAAGCTCAAGTCATAAAGTCAGGAATGTTTCTCATTTCCATATCAGCAAGTGGGGAGGTGGGAATAGTAAAAATATCCAACGACTCAAAATAAGATGAAGTCCCAAAATCCTTATCCGCCCCTGCGGATTCCTTAGTCGAAGAAGTAGGAGTTGGTTCCTCTTCAAGATTTATGGGGGCTAAAGCTGCAGCAGTGGTGGGCCTAGCAATAAAAAAAGTGATTGAGCTCCTATATTACAACAAGTACAAGAAAGTTCTTGAGTGTTCCTTGCCAATCCTCAGGTGAATGCTCTACAAGAATTTCAATTCATGAATATTGACGTCCTCTTCTTTGGGACACTTCTTCTTACTTTTAATTGTGCAAAATAGGACAAGGAAACACTAGTCACATATTATCAAACAGTTGGTTAGCAAAAAAGAGGAATATAATAATTAAATTCAACAACTTATGTTATGTCCTACTTGGGGCCACCTAGGCCCATCATACACTTCTCCTATTTAAAAAGGGACATATTGCCAATTCTTCGCAATAACTCCATAGCCAAAATAGTCTTTATTAGAGTCTACAAAATTGACAACCAGGTCTCTATTGGCAAACATAGTCTTCATATAGTAGGTACTATCAGTGGTAACCCATTTGTAACAAAATATCAGCTCAGGGATGCCAATGTGGGTTCCATGTATTTGATTAAGCCAATGTATCCCATTTACCACTCTCTAAGTGTTGGGGGCTGCTCTAACTGGGACTACATCGAAATGCTGACAAACCTCTAGACATAAAGGATTGGGGGAAAAGTTAAACCACACTCAGTTATGAACAGAGAGGAAATCCAGTCCCCTTCTATAGTGATAAAACTTCAATAGGTGGTACCAACATTTTTAACTCTACCCAATCAAGGATGTTCCTTTCCCGTCTAAATTCATCTAGAGAATCCCCGTGAACCATGTATACCATAGTTACACTAAAGAAAGAAAAAAAATCGAAAAGAAAGGGGAGAATAAAGCATATAGAGAAAATGGTAGCTGAAACAAAGGTAGGACGCAAAGGAAAGCTCAAAGACAGAGAACTTGGAAAAGGAGGAGAGTTCGAAAGCTTAGAAAAATTGTCGTGTGAAAAAACAACAAACTCTCGTCTCTAATAGCTTACCTAGAAAATCGTAAAAAAAGTGATTACTTGTATCGACGATTGACTTTCTGACGGCTTCACAGTTTTAAAAGCACGAAAATACCAATATACTCTTTGGCGATTCGTTAATTTTTAAATTGTTTACAAAAATGCCACTACAAGATCAAGGCATGGAAAATTTTCACAAGTCCCACACATCGGCCTACGCCGACCAACTTTGAAGAAAATATACTCTACCCTTTCAATAAAAAACATCAATAATGAAGTATTGGGGGCTTCTGTTGATACCATAAATGATCCACCTACGACCCATCAGAAATGAACACTCGTCTCCTTACGTGGTAGCAATCCTAGTCAGCAGTCACTTAATCAACCCTGAAGATAATTGCTCGGTAGGCATGTCGATCAACATGGAGAATACAAACCATTAAAGTAAATGAACAGTCACCACTAGTGGGAAACAACCAAGTGTCCTCCCACACGTAGTCTATACAATCAACCTTCAGATTCATTATATACGGTGTAAATTCTTGAATATATAAAGGCATCCTAACCCATGGTCTCCGGGTCACTATAAATACATTGTATTCCTTTTATAAAAGAGAAGATATAATAGATTCTAGGATATTCTTCTTAACAAGAGTACCAAGATTTCTGTAATCATTCAAATCAATACAATAACAGTGGACGTAGGCTTTCTTACATAGCCGAACCACTTTAAAAACTCTTTGTCTCTTGCGTGATGATTTTATTACAATATTATATTTTATCTGTGGTTAGAATATTAGATCTAGTCTATTTTTTTACATCAACAATTATGAAGGACAACCAAAGCTCTACTTAGAGATTTGTAATGCGAAAGAGCCTACCTACAAATGTGATGGTAATTTTGCTTTGTCACATAGAACAAATTTAAATTTTGACAAAATAATAACATACAAAAATAATAAATATTTCGGGCGTTTAACCCAAATCAATGATGCCGCAAGACTTAATTTGTCACACAAAAATTGTCATGCTACCCCAAAAAAGCATCTTATGAATGTACTGTGTATGTTGTGACAAATTGATAGTTCCCTTCTCTAAATTCAAACAATGTCCAAACTTGTATCATCTACAAACCATCTATTTTTGAGCAAAAAATAAATTTAAGCTATATAGTTACAATTCAGGTAGCCATGTTAGACGTATACAGCGAGATATGTTATTGTCAAGATATTAAGTCGTTACAGTTGCGGACCATCTACTTTTAAGAAAAAAAAATTAAGCTATATAGTTACAATTCAAGTAGCCATGTTAGACATATAAAGCGAGATATGTGTTGTCAAATTATTAATTCATTACAGTTTTTTATTTAACAATTATATATATTATTTTGCCAAAACGTAACTTCTTCACAAAACATTTATATAAAAAGCAAGTAAATAAGGTCATGCTATAATTTGTTACAAAAGTAAATTGTTGTGAGAATAAGACAAAATTTTTAGAGAGGAACTAAACTTTTCATTACATTGTGTATCAATAATTGGGGGTGTACAAACTTCATTTGATTAGATGTTCCCTGTAATTAGTTACTCCCCTAATTATAACATTTCTCTAATGATTAAGTCGACGCATCACTATTTTATTAGTAAGATTCTAAAATGTTACTTTCGGCAAGGTCATGGTGAAAAGTTACACTTTGATGGAGAGTGGCGACACACAATTGAATATGAAATCATCTCTTTTATTTTATTCCCTCCCATTATCTATCTCTCATTTATTTTAGAACGAAATGCTTAATTTAAGCCATTATATTGTATTAAAAAATAAAAATAAATATAAAAATATGACCTTATAAGGTTAGTTATAAAATTGTCCCTAAAGTTTAAGGTCTTTCTGAATTTTAGACACTTCAAAAGTTACAATATTAATAATAATATTGGAAAATTCGTGTAAAGTTAGTCCTAAGTCACATCTCGTTAGAGGACTTAACAAAAAGGATGACTAGGCATCGTATTCTCGTATGTCATGTATTTGGTCAAGTCTCCTAACCATGAAGTTATGGTCATGGAGGACTAAAATTGTAGGAAGTTTGAAAGTATTAAAATTAACATTCCAACCTTTTAATACGTGAAATTTAAAATTAAAGATGTCTCAAAAACCCATTAGGATTAACTTTGCATTTTATTTATGGTATGCAATTCAACTTTGGAAAATGACAACAAATCCTTTCTAATAAACATCAAGAGTCCATTTTGTTCAAAAGTGGACAAATATTTTCATGACATGATGAAATTTTTCGCAAGTTCTATAATTTTTCAGTATGGATTGTTTGATAACATTAATTTTTTAGTTGGCAAAAGTGAGATGTTGATAGAATAAATGACAACATTGACAAATGTATTAACCGATACATAAAAATAGTTTTTAATCAAAAATAATAATTCTTAACATAAAATGGTTATCTAAAAAAAATTCCAAAAAAATAATTTTAACAAAAAGACAACTTTTAATGAAAAAACTGTTCTTAACAAAATAGTTTATAACAATCAAAATATTTATAACGAGAAAAAAATAATTTTTTCAAGAAAAACAATTTGTAACAAAAAAAAAACATTTTTAGAAAATAGTTTTAAAAGAACAGTTTTAACAAAATAAATAATTTTGACAAAAATAAAACAATTTTTAACGAAAAATGAACTTTAACAATAAAAAACAGTTTTGACAAAAATAAAACAGTTTTTAACAAAAAATCAATTTTCACAAAAAAATGAGTTTTTAGCGAAAAATAGTTTTTTTAAAAAATATAGTTTCAACACAAAGAACAGTTTCTACCAAAAGTGAAACAGTTTTAAATAGGGGTGTTTAGAAAACCGAATGGACCGGCGGACCGAACCGGACCGAACCGTCATAATTTTTCCGATTTTTTTTTAATCGGTTCGGTCCAGGTTTTTTTTTTACAGACCGGTCTAACCGGTTCGGTCCTCGGTCTCCCTTAAAAAAAACCCGGTTTGGACCGACCCGGACCGGTAACTATAATATATATGCATTTAATTATATTTATATGTATATAATATAAATAAGTTAATAACACACGCACACAGGGGCGGATTTGGGGGGGGGCGAGGAGGGGCGGCCGCTCCTCCTGAGTTTTTCCAAAAAATTTACCGAGAATACTTTTCTAAGGGTGTTAAATGTAAAATTAGAAAGTTAAAGGTTATGTTAATAAGATTTTAAAAGTTCAGGATAAAATAAAATAGGTTAAAGTATTAAACCCTACCTACCTTAGAAAACGCAGCTGCTTCTCTCTCTCACACGAAAAGAAGTTCTCCATTTCCCCTCTCATCTCTCCTCTCCATTTCCCCTCTCCATTTCCCCTCTCCATTTTTGCCCAGATCTGCCACAGGCCGCAGCTGCTTCTCTCTCTCACACGGCAGCCCCTGCTTTGCTGCTAACCGCCGCTGCTAACCGCCGCCGCTGCTCTGCTAACCGCCGCCGCCCAGTTCTCCATTTTCGCCCGTTCCAGCCTTCCAGGTATCTCCCCTGCTTTGCTCCATTTTCGCCCAGTTCTCTATTCTAATATGCTATTCTAATATACCTACTATTATACATACTATTATTTATAAATTATAAATTATGTAGTCAAAAGTCAAAGACTCAAATAATACCATTTATAATATTAATATCTGTTGTAATAATATACATAAATATTTGTTGTTAATTTATTTTAAATGTATTTTTAGGGGACATGGAAAAATACTTCAAAAGAAAAAGGGGCGATGAAACTGATTCTCAATCTGAATTGCAGTCACGAAATGTGGGGTCAAATAATGTACAAATGAAAGAAAAAACACAACCTTCAACAAATGACTCCCCTTCTATAGAGTTCAATTTAGATGATCTCTCATCAGATCCCATTTTGAGGAAAAATATTTACGAGTATGGTGATTCTAAGCGGATAAATATGGTTCGACGAGCATACTTGCAGAGGGGCCCTTGTCAACCCAAAAATCATGCTTTTCCTTGGAAATTAATTGGAAATGATAAATGCAGGGAGAGTTTAATGGTCTCAAAAGTTTGATTTTGATGGAAAATAAATCTGCTTTCTATGTTCATTGCTTTGCTCATCAATTGCAATTGACACTTGTATTTGTTTCAAAAAAACACATGGAGATTGGTTCATTCTTTAACCAAGTTGCAATTTTGTCAAATGTTGTTGGAGCATCTTGTAAACGTAGAGATATTCTTCGAGAGAAACAATTTGAAAGGATTATTGAAGGAATTTATAGTGGTGAACGTGAGACTGGTCGAGGTTTAAACCAAGAAACAACTTTCAAACGAGCGGGGGATACTCGTTGGGGTTCACATTATGGTACACTTATGAGTCTAATTTGTTTGTTCCCATCGGTAATTGATGTGCTTGAGGTTATTGAAGAGGACGGCACACTTCATGATCAAAGAATTGAAGCCCATGATTTGTTAGATGTTTTGCAATGTTTTGATTTCACATTTAAATTACACTTAATGAAATCAATTTTGGGGATTACAAATGATTTATCACAAGCATTGCAAAAGAAAGATCAAGATATTGTGAATGCTATGGGTCTTGTTAGTGTATCCAAGCTACGTTTACAAGGAATGAGAGATGAAGGGTGGGATTCTTTGTTGAATGAAGTCTCCTTATTTTGTAGTACACATGATTTCCCCGTTCCAAAAATGGAAGACTTGTTTGTAGTTCGAGGAAGGTCACGTCGCAATACTCATGATAAGACAAACCTCCACCATTATCGCGTTGAATTGTTTTATACAGTGATAGATATGCAACTTCAAGAGTTGAATAATCGGTTTAATGAGGTGAATACAGAGTTGCTTTTGGGTATGGCATGTCTTGATCCGAGCAATTCTTTCATTGCATTTGATAAGGAAAAGTTGCTTCAGTTTGCAAAGTTTTACCCTGATGATTTTTCACCAATCGAGCTCATGGCACTTGGAGATCAACTCCAAAACTTTATAGATTGTGTGCGCGTTGATAAAGGCTTTTGTGAAGTAATGGGAATTGGTGGGCTTGCTCAAAAAATGGTTCAAACTAAGAAGCATGAATTGTTTCCACTAGTTTATTTGCTTGTAAAGCTTGCTTTAATCTTACCCGTTGCAACTGCAACTGTCGAAAGGGCATTTTCTGCAATGAAGATTATCAAGAGTTCACTACGTAACAGAATGGGAGATGAATTTATGAATGATTGTATGGTGACGTACATTGAACAAGACATTTTTAACAATATTGATAAGGAAGATATCCTTCAATATTTTCAGAAAATGAAGCCGCGAAAGGGATTATTGTAAACAATCACTTGTATTTTCGATTTTTGGTTATGTATGAAATGATACGACATTTTCCCAATCCTAATACTATGACTCTTTTTATGCTTCAATTTTTATATTTTTTGATGATTTATTTATTTATAATTTATTTTTGTATTTATTTTTTTATTTGGCCCCCTGTGAAAAATAATCCTGGATCCGCCACTGCACGCACAGGCATAAGCCGCACAACACACGCACGTGCATACTAGTAAGGAGGGGTACGCTGGTCCAAAAAATAGAGGAAGGAAAGAAGGAACCCTAATCAAATCTAAACAACAAACACATGTCGTTCTGTGTATTTTTTATTTCTCTTTGCTTTGCTGCTCTCCATGTGAGACTGTGTGGCTACGCCCAGGGGTAACAAACACCAATCGCTTCTCCTCTCCTCTCCTCTGTGCTACGCAGCGCCATAGCTTCTCTTCCGGCGTCGCGGCGTCGCTTCTCTTCCGGCGCCGCGCCGTCGCTTCTCTTCTCCTCTCCTCTGATCCTCGCTCCGTTTCTCTTGCTTCTCTATCGCCCCATCTCTGATGGTAAAATCAGATTCACATCTGTTATTTTTTGTAGCTTAAAAACATCAGTTATTTTTTGTAGCTTAAAAACATTCGATGCTAGTTAAAATCACATCAGTTATTTTTTGTTTTCAAAATCTTTTTACTTTTGTTCATTATTTGTTTCAAATCTTTCAAAAATAGAACTGAAACTGATCACATCAGTTATTTTTTGTTTTCAAAATCTTATTTCAAAAAATAAATTATTATAAATTTAAAAAAATGAACTCCCCTGCTCAGTGACAGTCAGTGTGTGTGGAAACTTGTTTTTTGTTTTTTGTTTAATAATTAATATAAATTAGAAATTAATAAATTGTTTCATTGTTTTTTTATTCAAAACAAGACAACTGTATATATTCTCATTGACATTCATCATTCCCTCCCATTATTTTTGGATAAATTTGGGCAGTTTTTATGATATTTAAGCAGTTTTTATTTTTAAAAAGATTATTTCAATAAGATTAGGACCGACAAGTTTGACTGGACCGACCATATAAAAAATCGGACCGTCTAAGCCCGAAAAATCGATTTGATCGGTCCGGTCTTGGTCCTTTTATTTTTAGGACCAGTTTAATTGGTTCGATCCTTAAATTTATTAAAAACCGGATCGCGAACACTCCTAGTTTTAAAGAAAAAAATTTGTTTAAGAAAAAATATTTTTTAATGAAAAACAAATTTTAATAATAAAAAAAAATTTGACAAAAACAAAAGAGTTTTTTTAAAGAAAAATATTTTTTTAGCAAAAGAATTTGATTTAAAAACTAGTTTTAACACACAAAAAAAACAATTTTTAACCGAAAAAAATAGTTTTAATAAAAAATAAAAAAAATATTTAAAAAATAGTTTTTGTCAAAATAAAAAGGTTTTAACCAAGAAAAATATGTTTTTTCAAATAAAATTTCAAAGGAATGAAAAATTTGTAAAATAACTTTGCTTATCTATATAGGTTAGCAAATTTTGTCAACAAATTTACTAAAAAGATGACAAAAAAATATGTAGATATGAATATCAGCAAATTTTTTTTATCAAAAATAGGATTTATCATATATACAAAATGATAAATAAAATCTTAATTTTTCACATTTATTAGACTGACTAATGTAAGGCCATCTCCAATGAATTGTGTAAATGTGCACATGTACATTATTTGGGTTTTACGGTAGGTAAGAGAATGTGTACATTCTGGAGAGAGAGAGGCTAATCCTTGTCGTCCAAACTATGATCGTTAAACCCTTACCCGCCCAAGCCTATATATATATATATAGTGAGAGGATCTCCAAATGACAAAAAAGAAGAACAAAAAAAGTGAACTATTTTTTTTTTAATAGTAAAAAAAATTATTTTGAGTTGATTTTTTTATGGTATTTAAACATTTTGGTGACACCACATACAAAAAAACATCAGCTCAAAAGGAGTTTGTTTGCTATTTTAAAAAAGTCTTACAAGCTGACATATATTGATCGATTTTTTTAAAATAGCAACGCACCTCATTTTGAGTTGATTTTTTTTATATGAGTGTTCTGAAATGTTTAAATACTACACAAAAAAAATCAACTCAAAATATTTTTTTTTACTATTTTAGAAAAATAGATCTGCTCGTTTGATACTCTCATATGGGTGCATAAGTATTGTCTGCCCAAAGCCTGAACCCATAAAACTTACCTGCCCCTCGCGTCAGAAATATATATATCATCCCACCAGAAATTCAATCAAAACAAGATATCCAAAAAATATAAATTTACATTCCATCGGAGATGGCTAAAGAGATCCCAAAAATTGTTTAAGAGCATCCACCAAAAATGCAAGTTTACAAACTCAAAAGCTCCTGTTTACCTTTTGTAGGTCAATATGGTTACGGTGGTGAGAATTGAAAATTGTGCAACTCAATTTCTTACGAATTACTTATGTTTATAGGAATTAAAAATTCATTTTATACGAACAATATTTATTCGTAGAAAATGATACGGACAAATGTTATTCGTAAGAAGTCAAATATATAATAAAAATAATTATTTATATTTTCTCGTATCAATTGCTATGAATAAATAAAATTCGTATAAAATTTTATAAAATTTATAATCATTCTCTAAACTTGAAATACGCTTACAAATTTTTGTCCTAAATTTATTCATTTTCACCGACCATTACGAACGTCAAATTCTGTAAATTTATCACATCTCTTATCTTCTTCCCCCGCAATGCATGCACTAAGTAGGCGGCAAGCGGCTATCAAAAAATGATAGTTTATCCATAATGCCATTAACCAAGAAGGTCAACAAAGCACCAATCACCACAAACGATGTTTCACTTTTCATTTGTCGTCTTGTTTTATTTCCTTGTTTCTTGCCTAGTACATGAATTTGTACGTTATGTACCACTATATTTTCAAAAGGCTTTATTCAAACCTCAGTTGTCCTCATATGCAACTTGCAATCCACAAAGACAAATTCTAAACGTACCGCCTAGAAACCAAATGTGTCCAGCTCGACAACTTACTTTTTTTTTTTTTCTATTGGATTAAAAATTCTATTTGTACATATATTTCATACATAATTATTTATAGATTCAAAATACGAATCAATAGAAACATGATACATTAGTTTATACAAATGATTCTGTATGAATCTTCTGTCCATATAAAGGGCTATTTTTGTTGGACCCATGTGTATGAAAAAAAAAACGAAAGAAAAAAGGAGGGAGAATACATTCACGTCCAAAAGCAACGAAAAAGCCAAAAACTTATACCTAAGTAAACAACCTTCAACCATTCATTCAGTAAACAACCTTCGTATACAAAAAAATTGATACCCCATTCGGTATCCTTCCACTCAAAACTAATTACTTCAGTAAACAACCTTCACTACACAAAAAAAAATATTACAATATTTATCAACTTCAACCCATGTAATTAAATACAAAAATAGTAATATCTAAATCTCATATAATAAATTAAAACTAGATATTACATATGATCATCAATTCTCCTTTGGCTTCCAAAATGAGTTAAAATTATTTGGATCATTGTTTATCTGATTTGTACCACTGAAAAATGGATGATAATAACCTTGCACAATAAAAAATAAATAAAAGAGGTGTTACTAAATAAATAATTAATCTTCAAATAAAATAAAATGAAAATAATTACTTGAATCTGAGAATGAGAATGAGAATGAGAATGATAATGATAGTTTGGAATGTTTGGAACATAAGATCAACTTTCGAGGCTTGTGAAACATCAAATGGAGAACATATAGCTCTTGACCTTTGAGGTGTATTTTTATCTAACTATATGTTTAAAAAATAAAAAATATATATCAAGTAATTTTTTTTTAAAATAATGTCAAATAAAAAATAAAATGACTTACCTTTGTCTTTTTTTCTTTATTTTGAATATGTTTCTCTGTCTTGCTTTGTTGCCTCTTATAAGGTGATCGACCTTTACTACGAGTGGTCAATGCAGAACAAGAGCTCATCCTGATGAATTAACATTAGTAACCCCCCACTTGGGTATCAGTTTTTGGGTTTTTCTTTGCTTTTGGACGTGAAAGTATTCTCCTTTTTTTTTGCGCATACACATGGATCCAACAAAAGAGAGAGTATATTGTCCAGCTGTACACATTTGGTTTCTAGGTGGTACATTAGGCAGTACGTATAGAATTTCTCATCACAAATTACTACAGTAGAAAATGCATAAAAAGTTCGGCTATCTTATATTTTATTATTAACATTTTTGATATTGATCCCAAAGCTAAAGTCAAAAATAAAAAAAATTGCCGTTGTTAAATCATCGAAAAGAATGGGTGGAAGTACACAACAAAACACTTTAACTTTCTTCATATATATCGAAAACAAAAATTGTCTTTTAAACTGAAGTATATGGCATATGACCTCATATATTTAGATGTAATTAACTTTAGACCCCAATAAACTCTGTTTATGTACATGTGGCCCTAAAAGGGTTATAAAATCTTTTTATGACACTTTTTTTTATAATCTTTTAGGATCCTTTTGAAGTAGATAGCTTGCAACACTAAGAACACTCGCTCTTATTCTATAAGGTATATATTAATTAGCGGAATGCCCGTGACTGAAGGTAGGACGAAAATTTTCAAAGTACGTAATTAATAAACGATAAAAATTTAATTTCCTAATGTAAGTCTGTCATGTACAAATAATTGTGAATAATTTTATAAATTTAGACAAAAATTCCTTTATTTATAGAATTATCCATCCTGTTAAAAAAAAAATCCAACAACAGTATTAATAGTCTGCATTGGAACCCTGATAATAGCCGATTTTTTTATTGAAAATATAATTTTTTGTTTTTTTATCAAATGTATTATCCATCCTGTTAAAAAAAAAATCCAACAACAATATTAATAGTCTGCATTGGAACCCTGATAATAGCCGATTTTTTTATTGAAAATATAATTTTTTGTTTTTTTATCAAATGTATTTGTTTTAGTTGGAGATGAAAAAATTAGACATTTATATTTTATAAATTTAAGGGCATAATTGTCATTTATTATATAGATGTATACAGAAACTTTATCACATGTACTCTTCAAAAATACATGTATGCACTCCAAGAGCTTACGTACAGATAAATGAAATCCCATTTACATATCTGAAATCCACTTGTCAATTACAAGATAAATCATGTAAATATATAGTACACATAGAAACCAAATCCAAAAAAAAACATTAGTATATATATATATATATATATATACACACACACACTAGGGTATGCCCGTGCCTGAAGGCACGCTGATAATTTTGAAAAGCATAAAGTCGTGCCTTGGTGTGATGGAAAGTTACCTCGTCAAAGCTGCGATTGATCTAGGGTATACCCATGCCTGAAGGCACGATGCTAATTTTCGTTGATAGAATCATATATCATGTTTAATTCGCAACATATAATTTTTTTAAATAACATATGATACGAACCTATTAGTTTAAAAAAGTTGATGAATTATTCCATTATTTATGAGAAAATCCAGCCTATTTAAAAAAAATCAAAATGTTGCTTGCACCGTGATTTTTTACACTAAGTTGTGTGGTATTCATGTAAAAATTACCACTCGTGTTGGTCATATCATATGTATTTGTCGAAATTATAATAATAGTGTCCTATGTTACTACATAAACCTTTATATTATTCATAGATATATACCAAGATATGTATTTATCTAATTTGAAAAATATAACAACCAATCAAAGATATGTACTTTGATACCTAAACATGTCCACACATTATATTAAATGCTCATGACCAAAATCTTTATTTCGAGGCACGATGACATTTCTCTCGAGTATGAATCATTTGTCAAGTCATAAAAAATTCGTATTGTAGTATAATTTTTCAAAGTATCAATCATGGTCGATTATAATCTTAAGTCTGGTAATTTATTTTAAACACAAATTAAGGTAAAATTTAACAAAACAATGTGCAAAATTTCCTTTATTTATGAGTATCCAACTATTTATGGTATAAGAAATACTTCAATCAAATAAATAATTCATCCCGGACTTAATATAAACAACGTCACCTATTTAACAATACTCATACATAAACCCCTATTATGAGTAGACAATTTAAAATCCAAAATGTTTCAATAGGATGAGTGCCAAGACTTTACAGAGATTCATCTCAAAACAAAACAAAGTGTACACAATTTAAAAAATTTGAAAATATCTTTTATTTATACAAATATCCACCTGTTCAAGAAACAAAATATAATCTAACAATAATGCTAATAGTCCATCTCGGACAACTTATAAACAAAAGCATCAATTTGCCATTAAAAAAACTAAGTACATATATAAATACTCAACGGACCACTATTGGCAATTATAATTTATTCCATCACTAACGACCAAACTAAATACATATTAAAGTAACCACTCCTAACCTCAACTCACCTTAATTATGTGATCCACATCCAAGAATTGATCCTAATGGAATTATAAACTCCAATTAACCATGAATATCCACATAAAAAACTCATTCATAAAATAGACCATGAATTCATAATCTACTTGCGTTAATTATCACGACACAAACAAAAGTATGAATAGAAATTTTTTTGTTGATATAATAAGGCAAAGATTGGTTATGAAAGAAAAAATCTCATGTGTGATATTATTTAGGTGTACTGCTTTCAGTTTTCAAAAAATTCAGGAATCAATTTGCAAACTATAGGGGTCATTCATATTATAGGACAATAGTTCAAGCATAATTATCTTCCAATTAATCTAAAACCCAATAAGAAGAAACATGTATGCATTCACATAAAATAGAGTGTAGTACCAAACGAAAACATAAAAAACTTTTAACATTAATTAACTTCTCAAGTAACCATTTGACCCCATTCCTAATTACAATATCACATAAAATACCTCATAAATAGATCTCAACAATAAATTGCTCAGAATAAGAAACCCGAAAAAATTCAAGATATGAAAAATAACCATAAACAATTTAAGATCTGAACTTGTTTCCTTTCCAATAACACTGATTTGATTGAGATTGAGAAAGTGTAGTTCCAATGCTTATTTTCTTCGACCCCATGTACATAATGAACTATCAATATAAGAATAGAGTAAATTGTAAGAAGGGAAGTCCCTTGACAGTTTCCCGCAACTCAGAATGGCAGTCCCTGCTTTATCTAAAATCAAGTGGTTTGGAGCAATATTCTGTATGCTATGGCATCTTGGCCCTTCACTGTTGGTGTTCGTCTCAACTTAGTCGTCTTAAGGATTAAGTGAATTAAAACTCATAAGCAAGATCAAACTAAGGCAACTTAGCCAAGGCATTACATTCGGGAGTTGGGCAAGATAATCCTCGCCGAAAAAAGTGCGTAGCCTGGCTGCAAATACAACGCTAATAATCGGTTCGGCAAGTAAGTACTAATGATGCATTTAGCCAGTGGTGTCAATGACCATAATAGATTTGGAAGCTGCGAGACTCAAGACTCTGGGATATAGTACAGGACTGAACCATGATGCATTCAGCCAGTACTAATGATGCTTTCAGCTAGTACTAATGATGCTTTTACCTCGTCGAAAAGCATTCTCAGATCAAATACTTGCCACCCACGCCCTGTATGGATGCAACGGCCTCTTTTAAACTACCCATATCTGAAATCCAAACATAAAAAATCAGTGTCTAAAGAGAACTTGTAACTAAAATCCAAGCATAAACACCCAGTGAATAAAGAGCACTTGTTAAGAATATAGTACACGACTGAATCACACCTAAAATCACATGAATAAATTATTTTCTAAACTCCATTTTTTATTCAGAAGTTTACTTGATTTTGAATTGAATGAGCAGAGTTCAAAACCAAATCTTGAAAGAAAGTCAAATGAAACAGTAGTAATAATGTTAGTCAGATGAATTCAGAATAAGCCATGACACTGACCACTATCACGGTAAACACACCATGAATTTTTACACTTTTCTATTTAAAATACGTGTGCGCCATCTTCAACTAGCATATAAAGTGTTTTGGAGTATCTGCAATAGTAATACGTGTGCGCCTTCTTCAAGCGGTATCTTCCTAACTCGATGCTTAAGCACATAATATCTAATATGGAGTATCTGCAGAAAAAAATGAAAGAAGTTTTACATAATCTAGTTATTCAAGCCATAGCAAACTTTAAAGGAACCCGCAAGGAAAATATAAACAAAATAATTAACTATAACTTAACAAAACTCTGTAGTGAGTGGGTATTTGAGTATTTGATACTTGGAGAGGAAATATGGAGAAATAGATGAGCAATAAACATATATGTACACAGTTACAAATCAAAAACATGAAAAAGCAGTTCTCCAGTAGCAAAATACTGGTATGCATCTCTAAAAAATAGTTCTCCAGTAGGATTGAATGGACAACTGAGGTACTCAGACAAAAAAAAGGATGAAGGGTAAAAAAACATGAGTAAATTTAAAGGGAAAAAATTACTTCTCCTAATCATATCAAGCTCCTCCATTTTCAAAAAAGAACTAAAAACCAATCAAAAACATGAAAAAGCAGTTCTCCAGTAGCAAAATACTGGTATGCATCTCTAAAAAATAGTTCTCCAGTAGGATTGAATGGACAATTGAGGTAGTCAAATAAAAAAAGGATGAAGGGTAAAAAAACATGAGTAAATTTAAAGGGAAAAATTACTTCTCCTAATCATATCAAGCTCCTCCATTTTAAAAAAAGAACTAAAAACCAATCCTTACTAATTAATAAAAGCCAATAATTTATTATGAATATACTCAAAAAAACCATTTTCATTGCAAAAAATCTTTTTACATCATGTTTTGGTCAGATATTTTTTTCTGACCATCAAATAGCTAGGCCTATTACATTTCGAAGTTCACCACTCTCAACATTTGCATTGGGGGGTTTCTGTTGGGTACTTCCTTTCGGATCTTGGCATGATTAGTTATTTATATCCTGCTTTGAGAGGAGTAGAGTATGTTCATCATTCTCTTTCTGGAATAGCAGTAGCATGTGCAATGTTTATTGGGGAGAGGTAGCTTTGTACATTTATGGTACTCATCTTTGAGATGACAACTCCAGAGATAAATATAAGATGGTACTTTGATATGGTTGGTTTGAAGAGGTCTAATGAGTATCTGAAATAGTCATGGTTCCCCCACTGTAATCCGAAATCCTCGTTCTCAGCAGGTGGTCAAGGAAAGGGATGCACTCATGGTTCCCCCACTGTAATCCGAAATCCTCCACTGGCGATCGGGTCTCCGCTCTCACTAATAATCCATCTCGATTATGGCTATTATTATTATTCTTATTATCCATCATGTTTTACTTCTCCACATGTCAAATTATCAATCATTAACCAACGTTACTTCTATATAAACTATGGTTAAAACTTACTTTTAATAACACAAACAATACCAAATTCTGATTTTGAGAAAATTATTTTTCTGCAGAGGTGAAAATTCAAGGTCGTTTAAAACTTTGCATTACCTAAAAACCTTTTAAGTTTGTTGCGAATCTCTATATATATCGGTTGATTCTGTAAGAACGCGATGATTTTTTTGTTGTTGAAATTGAGTCCTTGAAAGTTGAAACTGCAAAAAAATAGAGAACATCTATGTATTTAGCTGCTCTTCATAGTAAGACAACATCTATGTATCATAAAACAGAGATTAAACAAATGTATCATGAACTAATCATGGAAAGTTAGCAGTCCTTGAAACATTCACAAATAAGTAAAGCTCTAAGTATGCAAAGCTTGAATCTTCATTGTTTCACAAAGATTCTAAATCTTAATGTAACTGTCATTGTTTATTTATATGAAAGAAGTAATCTGGAATTTCTGAAGGGCAGGAAAAAGTTGCACACATTTGAGCACTGGTGGAAGAGTATTACATAGATGTTCATACACAATAATATTATCAAACATTATAAGCAAAGAAACTGGAATCAAGAAATAATTTATTAACTATAAAACAAACTAAGAAGGGTCTATATCATCCTTATCATATATTACTATTTAAGCAAATAATGAATACAATTGTTTTCTAATATTACACATTGGGAGTAATGGAAGCCAAAGAACATTATCTACGTTAAAAAAGTTAAAGCCTCTTTGATATGTCAAATAGTGAGATTGCAAACTTTCACCTCGAATTAGAGAATAACACTCTAGAAAAATTCACATTAATAGAATTTTTTTTGAAAACCAAGTATATTTAAGTCGTTAACTCCCATAATCAAGCAAGACTTACAAACACAAACTGAACATAAGTACGTTAAATATGAAGAGAAATGAACATAAAACATTACATAACTTATGAACTTGGTATATTACTCATCAAATAGCACAAAAATTCATTTGGGCATCTTCAGGTAAAGAATGTACAGGAATTAGCTTCTCGGTGCTGAACTATTCATGGAACAACTATTTATAGTTACGTTTGTTGATATATATATACCTTATAGGGACATTTATTATCAGATAAAATGATTCTTGCGACGTCTAATTCAGTTAGCCACTGAGGAAACGCTCCTTCAAGTTCATTTTCACTCAAGTCCAGGAAACGAAGAGCTATTGATTGCCACTGCGTAATCTATCCAAACCCTGCGTAATCTATTCAAACCCTGCTTAATCTAGGTACGGGATCATGTCTGAAATACTTCTTCACAAACCAAAGCCGCTATCTTGCTAGCTATAACTCCATCGCCACATTATCTAACTCCTCCCACACGGCCTCTCCTTATTTACACGCACACCCATTTTCTGCCCTCAAATCAAACCTACAAAATAGAAATTTGAACCATCATAATGAAAATATAAACCAAGGAAATATAAAGCGTACATCTGACACTCAAGGAAATAGAAAGCATACATTACCTCTGTCTATTAACTGTAAACAATAAACTTTACATCCAAATAAAACCCCCATCCTCCGATATTAATATACGGAGTTGAGTGATAAAATTAATGTTTTAAACAAAAGAAGGGAGCAATAACACGTCATGAACCACTGCATCTCTAAGTTCATAGCAATACCATCATTTCCATTTTGAAGAATTGAAACTCCTGAATGGTAATAGACATTAGTAAGAGCATCAAGATCAATAAACATTACTTATGACATTTTCATAAAAAAATTAGAAATAAATTAAAGACATAACAGAGGTTCGAGATATACATAGATCGTATGTGAGAGATTAAAGACAAAACATTGACATATATGAATATGGGCAGGAGTTCGAAGAGATGTATGAATATGGTTTAGGGGGGTTACCAAAGTTCAAAGAGATTTTTCTAAGAGGAGCAATGTATGTGAATATGGGCAGGAGTTCAGTAGAATCTTCAAGAGGTATTAGTGGGTCAGCTAAAAGTAGGATAGAAAAAGAGCCAGTTTGTAAGTTTAGAACTAATAATATGGTGGCTATCTTTCGTGACCGTGAAGTTAAGTGCAAAGATCCTAATTTTGACAGGATCTATAACTGGTATGCTCAAAGATTTTATCCCGAGTTTGGGTTCAATGGAGGGACGTACATCATACAACCTTTGTAATCTCCAGTGGTGAACTATAATATCGAATTCCCATAGCTTGGAGAAATACACAGGCCTTAAATATCTGAAAACCAACCTCGATCTCTCCCTCCTCAACATCTACCAGGGTCATGGGCTGTGCAGTCTACTCCAGCACGCATTGGGTGTGGTCCTCAAAAGACAACGATGACTACTGCATTTACTCCCAACCTGGAATGCGATTCATTCACTCTCATGAGCAGCAACAGGTTCATCAAGCCTTTTCATAGTCACATCAGCAGTGACACGACGTAACTTCGAGTTTAGCCAAGCCCCGGTAAGGGGCTTAGGGCGTGACTGCACCCTACCAGAGTTATTAGTTTTAAAGATTGAAATATGGGTGTTGATGTAAAAAATTAGATTGCTTCTAATTATTTAATCACAGATAAATATAAATGAGACAAAGAATTTTAAAGTGGTTCAGCCTTATAAGAATGGCCTACGTCCACTGTTTCTGTTATTGCCAAGTGTTTTTGGGATTCTCGATATGTAATTCTATCAAGAAAATACGGTCCCTTTGAATGAGGGTGATACAAGGTATTTATAGCCTTTAGGCTGTACATGTGAAAGGGTAAACAATTAATGCCCTTTAAGAGTATACGTTTGTATGATAAGCATTCAATGAATAGTTGAACTGTTGAGTTTCTGGCAATTAATGTTGTGGCCGAGATGCAGTTCGGACCGCCTTAGTTGCTCGTCGTTCAAGAGTTCATCGGAGCGTTGGTGTTCCTCGGAGTGTTGGAGTTCCTCGGTGTACACTTGTTGCTCGGAGTGTGTAGGACTTGGTCGAGGAAATAGACTTCCTCGTCGCTATTGTGCCACGTTGATTGACACGTGTCTTCTTATTATTCGTCTATATCAGCATATTAATTTTGGTATCAACAGAAGCCCCCAATGTTTCATATTTCGAAATTTGAGGAGTATGGAACATTCTTTCTCGGTATATGGCAATATTAAATGACCTTCCTGGTGTTTAGGAGCATTTTCTCTGTGTCTTCCAAATTCGCAGAATCCGCCTTTTTGAATTTTTTATAAGCGCTTCGATCTTCGTGTACTTTTTGTCCTTTTAGCCGTCGATAGTGTAATAGTTTCTTTTTGTAATCATTTCTTTCGCCGTTTCCCAAGGCAAAGTATTTAAGCTTCATAGGCAATCCCATCGTCTTTTACCTTTTCCAATCTCTGCTTTCGAGTTTTCCATAGTCTTTCTCTCTCTAGTGTGTTCATCCTTTTCTTCGTTCATTGTCAACAGATCTCCCTTTTTTCTCTAAGATCTTCTTCCTTCTTCTTCATTTCTTTTATTCACCATGGTTTATGTTATTGAATCTCTTGAGAAATTCCGTTCTGATTTTTCTATTCCATCTTGGGTAACTCTGGAAAATCTTTCTGAGCCTTTAGATTATTTTCGTTTGGCTGAGGGACACTGGTTCCCCAGCCTCTTTATTGCTGAATGTGGATTTTTTTTTCCACCAAACCCTTTGTGCTTAGAGTTCTGTCAGTATTTTGATGTTGTCCCTGCAAAAATAGCCCCCAACACATGGAGGATAGTTAATGGGGTGTATAGGTTAAATCAAACTCATGGAACCCGTATAGGAATTCCTGAGATTATGTATTGTTATAAATGGGATGTTTTAGATAATATCTTTTATTTAAAAACTAGATTTTTGAATAGGGCCTTAGTAGTTAACCTCCCTGATGCCAATAGGGATTATTTTGAACATGGGGTGATTATCAAAAATTGGCAACATGTCCCTTTGACTGGAGATGAAGTATATCAAGGTTCCAGATGCCCTCCATATGGCAATGGGATAGGTTATTTTCATCTTATTTTATTTCTGAAATTGTGATTTCATTATGTTTGAATAAATGTGTGACCGATATTTCACTATGTATTTGTTTGCAGTTGACAGTAAGAGAGAAACTCCAAAAGAATCAGAAGTAAATATTAAGCATTTGAAACATATCTGGAATTTGCATCGAAAAGTTACAGACGAGCATATCAGGTCTGCTTCATATTTGTTGCAGTATAGGAGTTATACAACATCCTTTACTGCTCGTCATGTGGTCAGCGCTAGTGAACCAGCATCAATTCCTGAGGACTCTTCTCCAGAATCTCACATTCCTCTAAGTCAGAAAATGGGCGAAAAAAGAGTTCCTGCTCTCTTTGAGGAGACTACATCTGTTGGAGATGGAAAAAGGAACAAGGCTGACGTCCCAAAGGGGACAAAGAAAGTAGATGCCGCCCCTTCTGTTGTTCCTCAGAAGGCTACCGAGAAGCCCCCAGTGGCTCCGAGCAAGAAAAGTGCTTCTGTGGAAGTGGTCACCATCTCCCCCACCAAAAGTTCTTTGGTTGAAACTGCTGAAATGCCACCGAGGAGACTGAAGAAATCCTCCTCGGTCAATTTGGCTGAAAACATTTTCCAGCTCCAAGTTAGTGGAGCTGGTGTTCCAACTATCATTCCCCCGAGCTCTGCAATGAGCTCGGTAAATACTTGGACTATTCCTGAAGTCCAAAGAATCGAGGAGAGTATGTCCAGGGATCTGCTTACATCCCTGGCTACTCGTCACATTGCTTCAGTAAGTTTCTCATATTTTGAATTTTCTTTCTTTACATCAATACATGTATCTCTGTGCTGACTTATTATTATCTCATTTTTTCAGCTGGTGAGTTGCTTTAACACCATTGTGAAGAAAGATGAAGCGATCAAGGCTTCAAGCTCCTCGTCTGGAGTGGAGGATGATTTGTTGGGGTTAACCAAATCTTTGAATGATTCTCGTCAAAAGTATGACGAGGATAGGGCTGAATGGGAGAAGAAGTTGACTGCAGTTGAAGCAGAAAAGGTGCAGTTGGAAAATAAAGTGAAAGACTTGGAGGAGGAGAAAACGAAGTACGCCGAGAAGCTCACGAACTTTGGAGAGCTTGAAAATAAGTTAAAATTGGCTGAGGAAGAGCTAACCCTTCTGCGAGAAGTAAATCGCCAGAAGGAGGAGGTGGATGCTAAGTTGAAGGCCACCGAGGATCTTCTATCCGAGAAGCTCTCCTCGGAGAAAATAAAAAGAAAGCTGGTGGTGAAAAAATCTTTCCACACCGATTGGGATAAAGGATGGGACAGGGGGTAGCAGCAATGATGACCCAGGTGCAGTATGGGAGTTTGAAATACTTCCGAGATGGTTGGGTTGCTGCCTTGCACAAATTGAAAGTTAATGAGGATTCAGAACTGTTTCAACAACATCTCCCTGGTCCTCCCCTAGCCATTGAAGATGAGGATGAGGACGAAGCTGCTTCCGAAAAATCTTC
Source organism: Sambucus nigra (assembly GCA_949130495.1). NCBI lineage: Eukaryota > Viridiplantae > Streptophyta > Magnoliopsida > Dipsacales > Adoxaceae > Sambucus > Sambucus nigra. Next base: position 416,398,931 of record OX422223.1, read on the forward strand.
AATGGTAGTGGGTGATCCCATCCTTACCCAGCCTGCTGACGAGGAGCTTTCATCTCTGCCTGCTCCTCCTGAACAAGTTCCATCTCCAGCCGACCAACTCGTTGTTCATACCGAGCAACCGAGCTCCTTGTCCCAGCCTCCCGAGAAAGTCTTGGGAGACAAGGAAAAGGTGTGAAGTTGTTCGGTATTCTCTTTCTGTTTTTCTTTGTCAAGTGTAACCAAGATCTTTGTAACTCTGCACTATGATCTAATAAAATTTGAGTTCTTCCATACGATTGTCTCTTTTCTATCTGTACTCTGCCTTGATCTTCTTTTTGATGATTACTTTTTCTTTCTCTGTTAGTTTCTGGCCAGGATGGATCTGCTGTCTGCTAATGACACAAAGCTGATGCAGCAATGTCATGAATATTATAAGGCTGGTCACACAAACCTAAGTGCATCAGAAGTTGCTGACATCCTTGGTCATGATGCTTCAGAGCAGGCAGTGGAAGCTTATCAGTATCTGAAATGTTTACTTGATTGTGCTGTAGCCAACAATGTGGCTTATTACGAAATGATTGAAGACTTGCAAGGTACTCTCGATGAACTTCAGCAGCAGTATAAAGAATCAACTGCCCTTTTGCATGAGGGGTATGAGAAGAGGTATCAACAGCTATCTGCCGATGAGGGCCACAAAAAGATTATTGCTGGGTACGATGTCAGGGAGAGAACCCTAAGGGGTGAAGTTGAAGCATGTAGACAGATTGCCGAGCTGCTGGAGCAAGAGAATAACAATTTGCAGAAAGAGCTAGCACAGTATAAGTCTGCAGCCTCTTCTTCAACAGCTATAATCCTAGTAACTGACGAGGGATTTTCATTTTTAGAGGTTGAGAATGCCAAGTTAAGGCAAGAATTAGAGGCTTTGAGAAGAGCTGGGCCTTTTACTGCTACTCGGGGACGAGGGGTTCTCGTGGTCGAGGAAGAGTTGCTCAGAATGTGGTCGAGGAACCAAGTTCTCGACATGCTCGGGGAGGATCAAGAGTTCTTCATCGTACCGTTAAAGAGGCTCGTACTCAATCAGCGTTGGAAAACCAAGCATTCCAATTGATGGAAAAAAATCAAGCTTTGTCTGAGATGTCCAAGAAAATTAGAGAATTGGAAAATCAAATCTCTGGAGATAAATCAGTGTTGGAGACTAATGGACTTTTCATCCAGAGTCTTCAAGAGAAGCTTGATAGGTTAACATTTCAATTTCACAAACAGCCCAGGGAGTTCTGGATGGCTGGATACAACGAAGCATTATTCCATTTGGATGATCGTATCCAGAATGCCAATAATGAAGGCTACAAACAAGGCTGGTTGAATGCCTTAGGCGTGCTGAAACTCGAACAAGGACACTACCTGTGGGACTATTATGATCCTGGGGTACTTGACTTGCCTGTGCCACCGTTCAATTTGGACATGGAATGGATCCCAGCTCGTGCCATTCCTCGGAGCTTAATTGCGAAGTACCTCGGTGATTACAGTTTACATTCTCAGTTTGAGGTATCTCGTCCCGAGCATCTTCTAGATCGACCTTCTGTGATGAACGTTAGGATGCTGAAGGACTTGAACTTCATTAATTCTCTTCAGTCTTTAAATGATCCGCCTGCTGGCGAGGAACCTGTATCGAAAGCTGAAGGGAAAAAACCAATAGAATGGGAATTTTTGATGTAACAGTTAGTATACATATCCATGTAATTATCAATGTAACTTGTAATTTGTTTTGAATTTTATGAAAGACTTTCATTTTTGTTTGCAAATCTGTATTGCTATTGTCTTGTATTTGTCAAACACTTTTTATGTGTGCTTGCATAACAATATTGTGTGGTTCATCGACCAACTTAGTAATAAAAAGTACAAGTATCAATAATGTTGCTCGATCACTTAATAATAAAGTAATGAGTATGAAAATGTTTAAAATTTTTCCAACCAACCAAGGTTGTTAAATTGTGCTCGTCGACCGATTATAGTTAGTGGATTTTTATCCCCGACCAACTATACTTGGTAATAATAAATTCTCCTTGTCGACCAACTACAGTTAGTGGGTTTTTATCCCCAACCAACCATACTTGGTTCAGTTTGGAATATTTTGTTCCTCGAGGAACTTTTGTATTTTCTGTAAAAATCTTACCTCCCGACCAACATAAGTTGGCATTTTAGAGCATATCTTGTTTCCTAACCAACCGAGATTGGCATTTTTAGGAGTGTTGTTCTTACCCTTTTACCAACCGGAGTTGATCTAAGTTCGAACTATCATGTCCACTTGCCCTTTTACCAAAATTGGTCTGAGCCAGTGTCAGCCTCCTAACCAAAGGAGTATGGTTTGTTCTCGCTCTTTTACCAACCGGAGTTGGTCTGAGTTTGAACTATCTTGTCCACTCTCCCTTTTACCAACCGGAGTTGGTATGAGCTAGTGTACGCTCCTAACCAAAGGAGTATGGTTTGTTCTCGCTCTTTTACCAACCGGAGTTGGTCTGAGTTCGAACTATCTTGTTGTTTTTACTGCCGAGTAGTGTAGTGTTACACACTGGTATTCCCCGAAAAAAACTTTCAATAACAGGAGAGAAGATGGCGAAATATCATCGTTTTATTCATATTGATGGAACTGCTTTACATTTTACATCACTGATAATACTTGCGTAGGTGTTCAGCATTCCATGCATTCTTGAATTCCTCTCCTTCTAGGGTTGCTATTCGGTAAGTTCCTGGTCGAACAACTTCTGTAACTCGGTAAGGTCCATATCAGTTTGCTTTCAACTTATTGTGCTTCTGAATGACCTTCTTTAGCACGTAATCTCCTTCTTTTAAGTCGCATTTCTTCACCCTCTTGTTGTAGAACAGAGTTGTTCGTCGTTGGTAAGCAGCATTTCTAATGGCTGCCTCTTCTCTAACCTCCTCGAGCATGTCCAAATATAATCGCCTCATTAAGTCACTGACTGGGGAATTGAAATTCAGCACTCTGTGTGTTGGAAGACCCAACTCGGCAGGTATTACGGCCTCACTTCCAAATGCCAGCATATATGGTGATTCTCCAGTTGCTGCTCGGGGAGTTGTTCGGTAAGCCCACAATACTGACTGTAGTTCATTAATCCAATTAGCTTTAGCCTCACTTAGCCTCTTCTTCAAACCATTTAGTAATGTTCTGTTCGTCACTTCAGTATGTCCATTGCTTTGAAAATGGCCTGGTGCTGAATGAATCTTCAAAATATTTGACTGATGATAATAGGCGGCAAACTCCTTGTTATCAAATTGTGTTCCATGGTCTGTGATGAAGGCATGAGGGAGACCATATCGGCATATGATATTCTTCCAAATGAATTGGTATACCTTCTCGTATGTCATATCAATAACTGGCTCAGCTTCTACCCACTTAGTAAAATAATCCACTGCGACGACGAGGTACTTGAATCTTCCTCGGGTCGTTGGCAGTGGTCCAACCAAATCAATTCCCCACATAGCAAATGGCCAAGTGGAAGTTATGGGTGTCAACAATGCTTGTAGAGTTCGTTGGATGGAGGAAAAACGTTGGCATTTATCACATCTCTTAGCATATGATATACAATCATCCCTCATCGTTGGCCAGTAGTACCCCTGCGACATCACCCTTTACAAAAGTGTCCGACCTGCTACATGGCTCCACAGGACCCTTAATGGATCTCTTCAATCAAATCTTTCACCTCGGAGGGATGTACACATCTTTGCAAACCTGCCATAATTCCTCGTCTGTACAAAACACCATTAGTTAGTACATACCGAGCAGCCTTATACTTCAACTTCTTGGCAGCGATCTTGTCCTCCGGTAATTCTCCCTCCTCAATATATGCCCTGATGGGATCCATCCAAGATGGTCCTAAATCAAGGGTAATAATATTCATCATCAGGTCTTCATCTATGCTCCGATTTTCTAATACTTCAATTGGTATCATTCTTCGCAGCTCGGTACGAGTAGCTGATGCTAGTCGGGCCAGTGCGTCTGCTCGTGCATTCTCCATTCTTGGTATTTTGATCAACTGAATGGCGTCAAATTCTACCAATAACTCCATCACCTTTGCATGATACTTGACCATTAATTCCCCTTTAACTGCATATATTCCCATCATCTGATTCACAATTAATTGGGAATCACTGAATACCATTACTTGTTGCGCTTCCATAATCTTTGCTAAATTAAGACCTTCTATCATGGACTCATACTCCGCCTCATTATCGGAGGCTTTGAATTGGAATCGCAGAGCATATTCCATGTCAATCTCGTCTGGGGTGTTCAACATAATCCCTGCCCCACAACCTGTTGTGCATGATGACCCATCTACATATAATCTCCATGTAGGTAACTCGTCTTCAAATTTCTTATCTGACAAGGTTCCTCGGTGAAATATTTATTATTTCCTTTCATCCTCCCTTGATATTTTTCGCTCCTTGTCGATCATCTCTTCTCGTTCTTTTACCAACCGGGGTTGGTCTGAGCTTAAATTTGATGATCCTTCAACATCCACAAGACCTTTTACCAACCGGAGTTGGTCTGGGCTTGTGTTTGATGATCCTGTAACATCCACAGGTTGATCAGCGAGCAACTTTTGTTCCTCGGGGGTATCAGGATATGTAAACTCTGCTATAAAGTCTGCTACAGCTTGCCCTTTTAGTGATGATCTGGGTTCATACACAATATCATATTCACCGAGCTCAATTGCCCAATACATCAATCTCCCTGATTTTTCTGGCTTATGAAAGGCTTGTCTCAATGGCATGTCGGTATACACGACGATGGTATGGGCCTGGAAATATGGCCTCATTCTTCTACTTGCCTCAATTAATGCCAATGCCAATTTTTTCAGCTTTGGGTACCTGATCTCTGCACCTCGGAAAGCCTTACTTGTGTAATAAATTGGCTTCTGGACTCCATTCTCCATTCTGATCAATGCCGAGCTGACTGCATTCTCTGACACTGCCAGGTACAAGTACAACTTTTCTCCCATTACTGGCCTGGACAACAGTGGAGGTTCTCCCAAATATTTCTTCAAGTCTTGAAAGGCTTTTTCACATTCATCATTCCACTCAAAAGTTTTTCGAAGTGTTTTGAAGAATGGGAGGCATTTATCAGTTACTCGGGATACAAATTTGTTGAGCGCTGCAACTCTTCCTGTAAGACTCTGCACTTCTTTCTTCGTTGTTGGAGATCGCAACCCTAAAAGAGCTTTGATCTTTTTTGGATTCGCCTCAATGCCTCGTTGGTTAACAATGTACCCGAGGAACATTCCTTCTCGTACTCCAAATATGCACTTCGTCGGGTTGAGCTTCATTTGGTATTTATCCAGTTGATCAAAGGTCTGACCTAAGTCAACTAGATGATCAGCAGCTCTCTTGCTCTTTGTCAGCATATCATCGACATAGACTTCCATATTGCAACTGATTTGTTCGGCAAAAACCTTGTTCATCGGCCGCTGGTATGTCGCTCCTGCATTTTTCAAACCAAAAGGCATAACATTATAACAATAGGTTCCCCTATGGGTAATAAAAGAAGTACTTTCCTTGTCTTCAGGTTTCATTTTGATATGGTTGTAGCCAGAGTAAGCATCCATGAAGCTGAGCAGCTCGTGTCCCGAGGTAGCATCCACTAGTTGATCAATTCTGGGAAATGGAAAGTGATCCTTTGGGCATGCCTTGTTGAGGTCGGTGAAATCAACACACATTCTCCATTTATTATTTTTCTTCTTTACCATCACCACGTTTGCCAACCAGTCTGGATATTTCACATCTTCAATGAATTGGGCTTTCTGGAGCTTCTCGACCTCCTCTTGTATAGCTTGATTCTTCTCGGGACTAAATACTATTCTTCTCTGCTTTACAGGCTTGATCTCCTTATTCACATTGAGCTCATGACATAAAAAGTTTGGATCTATTCCTGGCATGTCTTCATGACTCCATGCAAAAAATTTCTTTCTGTTTCTCAAGAAAGTTATCAACTCCTGTTTTATTGAAGCATCCAACGTTGAACCTATCTGGGTTATTCGTTCAGGGCGCTCATCGTCCAAAATGACATTTTCTGTAGATTCCACTACCTGTCCTTTTACAAGTTGGGATTCATCTCTGGGATCCAGTGTTTCAATTTCTGTACCTTCATCCACCTGGTAGGTAGTAGTCTTTTTCCTTGACTCTTCAAGCTCCTCTTGCTCAGCAGATGAATAATAGCATTCTCGAGCTACTTTTTTATCACCTTTTACAACTCCTACTCCAAAATTTGTTGGGAATTTTAAGCACTGATGTACTGTGGATGGAACTGCTTCGAATTTCTTCAAACCAACTCTTCCTATGATGATGTTGTAAGCTGACTGCACGTTCTTATCCATCACAAAGAAGCGTATTCTTTCTGTTCGACAAGCAGGCTAGGTTCCGATGAATATATCCAACTTGATCGTCCCAAGTGGAAAAACTTTCTCGCCAGTAAAACCCAGGAGAGGTCTGTGATAAGGTTCCAATTGAGATAATTTTAAATTTAAACTGTCAAAGCATGAATAGAACATGATGTCTGCCGAACTACCATTATCTACCAGGACCCTTGAAATCATTACTTCTTTCATTCTCATTTTGATCACCAAAGGGTCGTCGTGAGGGTAAAGAACACCTGCAAGGTCGTTGTTTGAAAAACCCATGACCAGCTTCTCTTTGTTTATCTTCCTCGGGCGATCCTCCTCAGCCAAATTTATTCGCTGAATGTACGAGCAAGCTTGAGCCTCTCCAAGGTAAGCTTTTCTTTCTGCAGTAAGGTCTCCTCCTCCTGCATCTCCTCCTGTAATGACATTACAATCAAATGACCCAAAGCGTATTGAAAATACCTCTCGTTCTGGCTTCCTTGGTTTCTTCGGAAGATCGGGGTCATCATATGGATCATCTTCATGGTCTCTCTTCTTTTTCTCCTCTGCTCGACGAGGAGATCTAGACCTCTCTCTAGTTCAGTCATTATTTCTTCTTTCACCTCCCCGATCAACATACTTTGCTAGCTTCCCTCTTCGGATGAGTGTTTCAATCTCGTTCTGAAGAGCTATGCAATTTTTGGTCATATGGCCATGATCCTTATGGAACTTGCAATATTTCTCCCTATTCCTCGTGTCAGGGTCTGACCTCAGTTTCTTTGGCCACTTTACTTCCTTGTTATTCTTGATTTCTTCTAAGACATGATTAATACCCATTTTCAAAGGAGTATAATTATCGAATTTCTTCAGGACTTCCCATGACGACTTATTATTCTTGGAATGCTTGTCACAGCCATTGCCCTTATGTTCTTTCTTCTTAGATTTGTCATCTTCCATCTTGGTTTCTTTATCCATATTCTTCTTCGCAGCCATAGCCTCCTCGGCATTCATGATTTTGGTCGCTTTGGTCATTAACTCTGACATAGTTGTAGGTGGATCTTTGGCCAAAGTGTAATACAACTTGTTAGGTAATAACCCACTCATCAAAGCGGTGATTGCTGTCTTTTCTTCATAATCTATGACTTCCAGCTTCTCGTTATTGAAACGAGTTATGTAATCTCTAGTACTCTCACCAGATTTTTGTCTAACACTTAACAAGTGTGCTACTCGTTTTACTGGTTTCGCTCCAAAACATAAATTGCCGATGAAAAACTCGGCCAACTAAAAGAAAGTTGAAATCTTACCCCGAGGAAGATTGTTGTACCATATCTGGGCAGATCCAGTAAGAGTTCCTGAGAATGCTCTGCATCTCATCTCGTCGGGGACAGCATAAATGTCGGCAGCAGCTTGATATTGCTCTATGTGAAGAACAGGATCTGTCTTTCCATCATATTTGGGGGTTACCACAGGTGCTTTAAAGTTCAACGGGGTACGAAAATCCACAATAGCCTGGACAAAAGGTGTCCCTTGAACAAAAGTTCGTTGTAGGGGATTCTTCGCCTTAGCCATTTCTCCCAATCTATCCTCCAATCGCTGAATGGAACCTTTCCACGCATCATTTCCTTCCTCGGGCTTATTAGTTCGAGTAATTGATTATTCTGAAGTGGCCTCCTGAGATCTATCTTGACGAGAAACTGGTCGTGATTGTGTTGATCCTTCTCTTAGATCTGATGGTTGTCAAAAACTCCTCGACATGGTCTTAGGTGGACTCATATTCCTCCTAGGGCCTAATCGACTGAAAGGAGACACCCTACTCAGTCTTTCCAAAGCACTGGGTCTCTCTGGAGAGAGAGTGATATGTTGTTCAGTATCTGTAACGCGTATTGATGAAGTTCGCCCAGGTTGATAAGAGAAATCATCAGATTCCTCATTACGATACGCATCTGTACGCCTGGATCGTGAAGAAAGTAAATAGGTTTGCCTTTGACCACTTCGCTGTCCCGAATGTGCAGGTGCACCGCCATGAAGGGTTTGTATGAGTTGTCGCATCGTCTCTTGCATAGCGGTTTGTCCTTGAGCCAGATTCGTCATAATTCCAGCCAGATCTGGAGGCGCGGAGGGATTTGGAGGATTTCCAGCATTTCCAGCGTTTCGATTGCTGGATTTCGGATTATCTGCCATTGATGATGAATGATTTTTGGTGAAAAACGATAACAACAGTCGAATTCCCACAGACGGCGCCAATCTGTTGATGTAAAACATTAGATTGCTTCTAATTATTTAATCACAGATAAATATAAATGAGACAAAGAATTTTAAAGTGGTTCAGCCTTATAAGAATAGCCTACGTCCACTGTTTCTGTTATTGCCAAGTGTTTTTGGGATTCTCGATATGTAATTCTATCAAGAAAATTCGGTCCCTTTGAATGAGGGTGATACAAGGTATTTATAGCCTTTAGGCTGTACATGTGAAAGGGTAAACAATTAATGCCCTTTAAGAGTATACGTTTGTATGATAAGCATTCAATGAATAGTTGAACTGTTGAGTTTCTGGCAATTAATGCTGTGGCCGAGATGCAGTTCGGACCGCCCTAGTTGCTCGTCGTTCAAGAGTTCCTCGGAGCGTTGGTGTTCCTCGGAGTGTTAGAGTTCCTCGGTGTACACTTGTTGCTCGGAGTGTGTAGGACTTGGTCGAGGAAATAGACTTCCTCGTTGCTATTGTGCCACGTAGATTGACACGTGTCTTCTTATTATTCGTCTATATCAGCATATTAATTTTGGTATCAACAATGGGGAAGCTGCTAATAGCAACTCATGTTTATCTAAACTGGCTTGGGGTGTAGGCATAACCCACCCCCATTTGATCCATTCCACCAATATCGGTTTCGACAGTGCTTCTTCCATATTTTGATGAAACCCCTCTACCCGTGGCAATTATTATATCACGTGAATGATTTTGCCTATGAGATGATAATGAATGAAAATTGGAAATGGATTAATCAGAGCCAGGAATGTATTATATTCATTTGGGTGAAGCACCATAAGACACTAAGAAGGGGATATGGAGATAAGGATACCTTTTAAGGAGAGGAAAGACTGGCGTGTGGAAGCTTTGGTGTGGGGCTTCTTTCATCAAAGCTAAAGATCATTACTTGTTTCTTTACAACAAAGAGTGTCTATGACAATACAATAGAGCTGCAATACATATATTCAAGAAATGATACAGAGCATACACACTTCCATAGAAGAAGTATGCAAAGTGGACACCAAATAGAAGGAATTATCATCTAAGATAGGAATAGTAATAAGTCAGTAAGAATAAACATGAAAATAAATAGCAGGAATAAGGCTGAGACTTAGCGATACCACTTTTGGTACCTGAGAAAAATTAATTTTAATAACATTTACATCCAAATCAAACCCCCATCCTCCGATAGCGTCATCTATTTTGCTCCAAGCACTCCACTAATTGTCATTACCCCAACCCTCCAAGTACACTTTGTATCTCTCTTGATAAATATGGAACATTCCATAGAGGTTCATAATATATAATAATGAATATCACAAACAATAAAAACTCCAAACAATATGAAAGCATGTTATTGTAAGTATACATATTCCCCTTCACATTAGTAGCTATAATTCTAAAACCAACTAAAAAAAGTATAATAATGAAAACTCTCCAATCGCAAAGAAAAAAACCACCAGTTAATGATTCAAGCAGTACATGATTATATTCTGGAAATGGATTGTCATTTTAGAATCAGTTTTATTACACCAAAAAATTAAAAAAATTGACACATGCCAATGAGGCAATGTTTCAAAAGTTAAAAGTAATAGATTCCAAAAGATAATATCCAATAGAAAATTGAAGGGAAAATTGAAGCATACACCCTAAATTAAACCTCGAAACATTACAAATATAAAAGTGGAAACAAAAGGCAATATTTTTAATTCCAAGAAAAAAAAACAGGGATGGACTCCTTCCATTCAACATAGAAAATCAATTGGAGCGTAGATCCCGTGTAAAATGGAGATTTCAAAAACATCCATAAATAAAGAAAAAATCATAGACAAAGTGGTAGAAATTGCATAGAAATAAGATATAAATAAAGCATACAAATTGGTAGAAATTGCAACAACAATGAGCAGTCTCCCCTAGTACACTTTGTATCTCTCTAGATAAATATGAAAACATTCCATAGAAGCTCATAATATAATAAACGAATATAGTAAATGATAAAAACTCCAAAAAATATGAAGCATGTCATTTTAAGTATACAAACGATATGAATCCTATTATTGTATGTATACACATTCCATAAACCGACGTTGGAAGCTTTGGTGTTGTAAGTATACACATTCTATAAACCGGCGTTGGAAACTTTGGTGTGGGGCTTCTTTCAACGAATCTAAAGATCATTACTTGTTTCTTTATCGCAAAGAGTGTCTATGGCAATACGATAGTGCTGCAATACATGTATTCAAGAAATATAAGCAGTGCATACACACTTCCATAGAAGAAGTATGCAAAGCAGACACCAAATAAACCCTAAAGGTTGAAACAAACACGTATATAAAGAAAATTTCTTGATCTAGATTAAACGTCGTCTTCCATATCGCTCACATTTGCCCACGAAAAAAAATTAAACGCATCTACATATAAATGAGTCTGTGGTGTTAAAATTAAAATGGATAAGAATATCCACGGAGATACCTCGAATCCACACCCAATTCACGAACAAGCGCAAGACGCCCCGTGCGTGCCACTTACAAAAGAGAGCACATGCTTAGTAACATATCACACTATTTAGCTAAAAAATGAAAAATAAAACAAAAACAGAAACATTATCTCAGAAATGAAAAACATACCTCACAAAGGCCATATGGTTCCAGTAGTCTCTACAGAGCAACCAGAATCACCTTTGAAACCTAAAATCCAATAACATAATACAAAATCGGGAGTGAAAAATACCCTAAATCGCATTTGAAACCTAAAATCAAGAGGAAAAAAATTCATAATTGAATCTCCATTTGAAACCTAATTTGAAACAAATCAAAAGTTGCATTTGAAACCTAAACGCAACAAAGAATCGAAAAAAAGTATCAAAGAATAAATGTAATAATGAAACCCTAGGTCAGAAAAATTCATACCACTCAAATGAATTATCAAAACCCGAAGTCAATCAATAGAAAATGCACTTTCTCGATAAAATTAATGAAAAAAACTCAATCATTCAAAACGTACTAACAGAAAACTCAAAACCCAAGTTGCTCAAAACCCAAGTTGACATTTTCACTAACTTTGTAACTTTTAATCAACAACAACGATGGAATTGGGGATTCAATCAACAAATACAACA